>JAREIS010000110.1:1200000-1800000 GCA_030060385.1 Muscicapa striata striata | reverse complement strand
CCCTACTGTATGTCATACTGAGCCCTGTGGGCCCTTACTTTGCAAGTGGAAGCTTTAATCCAATATCCTTATGGGCAGATCCAAAATACGTAAGAGCGTGGAAAGGGGGAACAGGAGACTGCAAACTGGGAGGGTAAGAAAACATTATCCTGCATTTTCTACTCAGCTTACAAAGCAGATTTGGTTTTTAGTGAAGTATCTAATCCAGCAGAAATAGAGACATTAAATGCAGTAGTTAAACAATGTACTACAATGTAGAGTACAAAATTGTATTTTGGAAATATTATTTATGCAACTCAGTTGCGTATTTTTGTTTGAAAATTACAGCAAAGTGATTTTTTTTGCAGCATCTCAAGTTGAGGAACTGCACCTGGAGGGTGTACGTGTAGATACTTTAGCTCTTGCTCTTACAGCAGTTGACACTGAAGTTACCACTTTGTGTTGCATCATCAGGATCACAGCCTGCTGTCCACAGAGCAGGGAATAGCTCTGGCTGCTGATCTCCTTCCCTGGATTGTCCTCCCCAGGAATTTCTTTGCTTGGCAGGAAGTCAGTAGCTGTCAAGTGCTGCTCAACTGGGCTGGTAGAATAATCAGAGGGCAGGAAAATGACTTCCCTTCATTCAAGCTGATGTTCTGAACCTTTGCTTGCTTCTAGAAATATATTGTTTCTTGTGCATCCTTTGTACATCAACTATAAAAAGGAGTAGTCTGGAGTCATTACTGACTTGATTTGTGCCCAGAGATGAGAACTTAACTTCAGTGTGGTCAGCATTTTGGAGCTGCTGACTTTGCATCTTGAAGGTTGTTGGACATCAGAAGCAAGAAGGAGTTTTTTCCCCCTCAAAGCAGCAGGCATTATTCAGTCATGGTCGCTCTGTAGGCAGCATTTTAGAAAAATATTTGCTCCTAGAGGATATGGAATTCATCAAGAGACAATTGCATTTCCTGAAGATGCCAGTTCTTTGTATATCTCTTGTTGGAAAAAAGCCCATCTCACCTCTGGTGATATTTATGCTCCAGGAGTTTCATCTACCAAATATTGCCCATCTGACTTGAGGTAGATGGATTAAAAAAAACAAACAAACAGAACAGGAAAAACACCAAAAAACCCCCAAAAGATGGAGAGGAATTGTTGCTCTCTCTCCAAGATGCCGACTGCTAAATAAAGATAGATACTTTCTGAATGTTTTTAGTTGCAATAATTAGAAAGTCCAGAATGTGGAACAAGAGATATGTTTAAGACAATTTGGATGGATATGTTTCAGTTTTTGGTGCTGTCCAGTTCTTCAAAGTTGTTGGGTTGTAGGTACAAATGATCTAGTAAATACTAATAGAGTATTTCCAATGAAAATATCCTAGGGACAAGCAGTGACTGTTGCAGAGTGCTCTTCCTCACGAGGTAGATGTGCACAAAATCTTGTTTAAATTGAGATGATGCCCAACCAGGTACTCATAACTCTTTGTTTTTTGTTTTGTGTTTTTTTTTTTCTTTAAGGAATTATGGTTCTGCTATTTATGCCCAGCAGGAAGCCCTGGAATTTGGCTGCCAGCAGGTTTTGTGGCTCTATGGAGAAGATCACCAAATAACTGAAGTTGGAACAATGAATCTGTTTCTCTACTGGATAAATGAAGATGGAGGTATGGTGAACATAAAGCGTGAAAACTTTAACAGAGTAGACAATTGGAACCTTAATCCACAAAATTATTATTAGAATGCAGATCATAATCTTTTTAATGAAGATGGTTCAACAAAGGAAATTCCTATTCTCTTCTGAAAATTGCTAGGTGACTGTTAGTTGTGATAGAGGAGATTTTGGAGCAACTGTGAGTGCTGCCTGCTGATAACAGACTAAACTGATGGGCTGTGCTCTGAAGGGCAGAGTTCAGCCATGCACAAGGTCACACATCAGCTTTGGTGTCAGCAGGGTGTTTGGTCTCCAAGGAGGTGTTGGCTCACAAGCAGTGCAGATGTGCTAAATGGCAACTTATGGCTGTGCAGTTCTTCAGACTTTGTAGCTTTGAGTATGAGTGGTGTCCATCATCACTTGCTGGCAAGTCAGATATTCCTGAACAATATCCAAAAGTATTTCAGCATCCAATCCAAAACTGTTCTCTTTGAAGAATTTGAGGTTCTGTCCAGTGGTGGCAGGGGGAGATAAACATGTCAGTCAGTGTCTGGTAACACTAATGCTCAGAAGATGCTTTTAAGACATATAATTCTTGAACCTATTTTTACCTCTTTCTACCCACAGTCAATTCTGAGCAAGGTACATGCTGATTAAAAACTGTCTAGTTAATGAGCAGCCAATTATTTAGGCATCTCAAAAAACACCCATTGGATATGCAAGCATTCAGTGCTTGAGATGTGACAGCTGCGATAGCTGCACCTGCTAACTGGTTTAGAAGACTATAGGCAAGGGAATGAAAGAATATTTCGTGACTTGCATGAATCTTGGCTGTCCAAGAAAATGAAGTGTTACTGAATTTTTGCACAGATGCCGGGGTCAGACTGATTTCATTGTAGTGCCATGGGTGCCTTCGAAAACTGTCAGCTTTCTGACAATGCCCAGCTGTAGAAAATACGCAGCATTTTGTGGGGAGAGCAGTGTGCCTTGGATGATGTAGTGTGATCGGGATCCAGCTACCTGACTCCCATCTCCAGTTCTGTTGCTTGGTCTTCTGCAAAATCTTTACCACATTTGTAAGAAGAGGGATAATAGTCCCTCAGTGTTGAATGAGTCTGTGAAGCTTTATGAATGAAGTGATAAATATTAAACATTTTCTTGTTGTTACAGTATCAGTTGATCTGTCACTGTAGATAGATGGTCAAATTTATGCCTTATGGAACTTAGCTGGAAAAACATGAAAATAGATTTAGGCTCGTTCTTCCCAGGGAAAGACACTGAAGCAGAGACATAATTAGAATTCAATGTTCTCATTGTACTTAAACCAGGAATATGCTAGAATTATGCAGCTGTAGCACCGTATACTGTTCCAAAGATCTGCCAATCACTGTGTTACCAGTGCACTGCTGAATGGTGCTATTGTGAGGTGGCTGTGGCAAGCAACTTGTAATTCCTGCCACCCAAGCAGGCTGTCTGCTGGCAAACCTGTCATTTCACAGGACATGGGCATTATCCTCATGGAACATTTTGCTGTCTCCCAAGGTGTTGAGTAATTCTTAATTTGTGGGATCTTTGGCTGAGGATCACTCATGCTGCCAACGTGTGTCATCACATACCTGCCTGTGGCTTTGCATGGGGATTTAGAATGTGCTTGTCATTGTGTTCTGTCTCTTCACAAAGGATACTCGCTTAGGCTGTGGTTTGGTTTTGTTATGCAAATGCTGCAGCTGAGAGTGATCAAAAAAAGGGAGGCTGAAATTGCAGATCATCATCAAAAGAAAATGCCCTTCTTTGTGTGTTCTGAGGTCACTGCCTAGAGCTGAATTGCTCTCCTTGGTTTATAACCAGCCCAGTTAAGCCTGGACTGGAGGGCAGTCATGCTTCCAATGGGAGTCTACTTGCAGCCTTTGCTTATATTTTCAGTTACAGCATTGTGCCTAAAGGTGACGTGTTGTTCTGGATGGCAGGAGGAGCATGAAAAAATATTTCGTTTTTAACATCAAAGAGGGAGTAGGTGAAAAAAAACTGCTCAATTTTTGGTAAAATAATAGCATGACTTGTTCTTATATTCCCACTGCTTCTCTGAGACTTAAAATAGGCCAAAACTGGATCCCTGCTATTGCATAAATACTTTGTTCATCAAATCCTATTTATAGTTTATGTTCACTAAGCAAAAAATTTAGTCACCCTACAATCCCTTCCACATGCCTCTTCAGAGCATGTAACTATCCAAGAAGCTTATGACATTGAATCTCACTTCCTGTCACAATGTCTGTTCTTCTGCGTAGAATATAGGTTTGGCTTTATGGAAAACCTTAAAATGTAAACATATGTCTACCCGAAGATTACTAACTATGAAATCTGTGTGCAGTGTTGAAAAATGGTGTTTCTTCAAAGTGATTAGCTACCATTTGGGCTCTGCTGTCTTTAACATTAAAGGCACTGTGAATAATATTCAGGCAGTATTTAATATTTTTGTGCTGCAGTTGAAGTGGTCATTAATAGTACCCACTTCAAAATTCCATAAATTAAAAAGTAAATCTGTTAAAAAGTTCTCTGGCACAATCAGGTAACATTTAAGGCAAGTTTACTAAGTATTCTATTATTGGAAAATTACTTGTGCCACAGAAGTGTCTTGTATAATTACAGTACTAACAAAATCAGGGTTGTTGTTTCTCTTCTAGTAGAGAGCTCCAGGAACAGAGTGGAGGAGAGAGCAGCAAATAAATGAGGTGGCAGACAAAGCAAAGAACGAAAAAGTAATTGAGGAAAGCAAATGGACAGATGCAAAGGTAGTGATTGCATGAGGGAAGAGTTGAAGAAAAGCCTGAAGGAAGTAAGGAGAAAGACCCAGAACAAGCTCTTGTAGAATAAGTTAGCTGTTCATAATACTGAAAACAGGGTTTTCTGAGTTCTCATTGATCCTGAAGTTGGAATTTATCACTTTGGTAAAAGATATGTTTAGGTGAATTTCTTGGCATCGTGTGACTAGTACTGCAGGCATCCCATGAGTGTAATCTTACATGCTTTATGTTCATAAGTACAGGTATTTAAAAGCTGAAGTTGTGCGGTATGGAAGACCTAGTTTTAAAAACCCCTTTAAACACTCTAATGGAATTCTGTTGTTAAGGTCTGTACCAGGTTTAACAGGGCATTGGGCAGACTGCTCATATAACTATAACAGGAGTCAGCTGAAGAGAAACCCTAACATTTCCCTTCAAATGCTTTTCTCCTGTTTTCTGCAACTATACATTTTAAGCCCATGAACATAATTCAGAAGGTAAATGGAGTCTGTGGGCTCATCGTCTGTTTTTTGGAAGATGGACAAACTGATGTCATATGGACACTGGTTTGGCATCAGTTCACAGAGAGGATGAGCTTTTGGCCTGGCATGTTGGATAGTGTTATCATCTCTGCCGGATACTAGGGGAGCAGCTCCAGGCTGGTAGGCATACTTGACAAAATTCTACAGACCAGCCTGTTTGGAACATTTTGAGACTTTCGTGTCCTGGCTTCTCAGTGGTGTTTGGTGGCTGGCTTGGCCTGGCACCTTTTCAAACTAGCTCAAATCAATTAATTTGTTATTGAGCTTAAGCAGGTCCTGGACAAGATCTGTGGCAACATCATCAGTCTGAGAAGTGTAATCACAGTCTTTGGTATCAAAGTCCACAGTATTTGAAGTTTTCTGTTAAAGAAAGGAGGGTATTAGATTGTGACTGGGTTCTCAATCACAAATATCAGGTTCTCAGTGTTTAGAACCAGCTGAGCCCTGTGGCTCATGGAAAGTTTTAAAGCCTTCTCCTTGTGATAGTTATGCCAGAATTAGGACCAGACATGCAGCACAAGTAGGAATGATGCTGGACAGACTCCAGAAAGGGAATGCTGTTATTCCTGACTGTGTGAGAAAGAAGAGATGGCTGATGTAATTAGAAGTCAGGGTTAGGTTGGGAAATGACACTATGGGCTAGTCAAACCAGAGCAGAACATACAGACTGTTCTAGAGCAGCATTTCTATACATTTTGGTATGTCAGTTTACACCTATTACTGATGTATGTACAGATCCTCATAAAAGGAACATGGAAGAACTGGTAGGAGAGTCCAAATTAATAAATCGAGGGGTAGCTGCATTAGAAAGTAACTTTTCTGAGAGAATGGACAGTGAGTAGCAGATGCAATTAATTTATTCTCCGCTTCCCCTATCCCATTCCATCTCCCAGTGCCCCCTCTTGCAGAGTGGGGGAGCCCAGGATTTGCTCTGTACAGATCTGGCAGGCAGTGCTTGTGTATCTTGTTGAGTGCTGAAGACAGCATTGAGCAGCTGATCTCAGCCTCCTCCCACAGACCAAGGACAAATACTGTATTTCTCTTTTTCACTCAACTGCAAGTATTCACAGGATCTATAGAAATATTTTAAAGAGAAGTTCTCCTTTGAGAAAGGTTCAGTCAGACCTGGATTCACTGATCTTTTTGCATCCAGGGAGAAAGGGGACAGAAGATATCTTCATGTTTTTATTGGGTTAATTATGTGACCTATGTAAAAAAAAAACAACAAAACACTTAATGGTTTGTGGATTGAGCAGGGATAGTATCCTTATAACGAAAAGAAAGAGAAAAGATTGTAAGTAGGGAAATAAAGTGGTTAGGAAAAATATGAAGAGTACTACTGAAAGACTCTGGATGTCTTGACTTCTCAGTGCAAATTTGAGACAGTCTTAAAAGCCTCTGTCTGAAAATAGTAAAAGGTCAGTCTTTTTTGATAGAGTACAGTGAGTACACTATGTGATGGCTTAAAATGAAAAAGATTAACTCTGATTGCTGCAGAGATCAGGTGGAAGAAAAAGTGTACATACAGACTTGTGTTTTAAGTATTTACCAAACATGAATTTTTTAACCAAATGTTTATTGTTTACTGTTCATCTACCATTTCACTTTTGTTAGATTAGTTTTGTTAGATATTAGTTTTGTTAGATGAACACTTATTTACTGCTCTTTTTCAAAAGCAAACAAGAAACACTAGCTAACATACCAGATTACTTGAGCAACTTGAATTATTGTTGTTGTTGGATTTTTCTTATAATTGCTCTAATTGTGTAAAGAGAAAATTAGCACGGAAAAAGTGTGTTTAGACTACAACAAAGGATCATTAAGGAAATCTCCTTCCAAGGCGGGTTGGCAAGATTTCCACTGCTTTGCTGGTTCATTAAGTTAACTTCAAAATTTTTGGTAAATGTTTCATATTTCTGCTGTGAAATG
Organism: Muscicapa striata striata; assembly: GCA_030060385.1. Taxonomy (NCBI): domain Eukaryota; kingdom Metazoa; phylum Chordata; class Aves; order Passeriformes; family Muscicapidae; genus Muscicapa; species Muscicapa striata. The sequence goes on along the minus strand of JAREIS010000110.1, from coordinate 1,793,119 downwards.
ATATACTAAATCCCATATTCCTGAATTAAGTAAAACATTTCAAGGAAAGTTGTGGTCTGCCCTAGGATTGTTAGACATGGTTCTCCCTCTGCCTTTCTATTGTGAATATGGAGAGTAAACCATTTCATAGTTTGCAGTAGTAACACAGTGCAGTTACACAGTTATATGTTTCTTCCCTACCCACTGAAGTGTACACAGAAGGTTCCAAACACTCAACAACAACTGAGTATCTGATTGTTCTTGAAGAACTCTGATAAACATTGCATCTTACGGGATGGGGATTATTTTTGATGCCACAGAATCACGGAATATCCTGAGTTGTAAGGGACCCACATGTTTGAAGTAATATCAGTAAACTTTTGTTTGTTTCTTAGTTTGTTTTCCAACCAGCGCTTCTCTTTCGTTTGGCAGAAAATGAGCTGGCAACACCACCTTTAGATGGCATCATCCTTCCTGGAGTGACAAGGCAAAGCATTTTGGATCTGGCACTCAACTGGGTGAATGTTCTGACAGTAATGGTTTCAATTATCATGTTGTAACTTCAGCAGAAGTAAACATTTGTAGTGCTCAGTATCTTAAAGTTCGACTGATTTGGTTAAATCAAACGATCATAAACCAGTCTAGCTTCCTAGAAACATACAAAGGCCTGGGTTGGAAGGGACCTTAAAGACCCTCTCATTCCAACCCCCCTGTCATGGGCAGGACACCTTCCATGGGCAGGACAGCTTCCACTATCCCAGGCTGCTCAGAGTCCCATCCAACCTGGTCTTGGAAAGGACCTTCAAAGGCTGTCTATTCCAGCCTCCCTTCAATGAGTGGGGGCATCTTCAACTAGATCAAATTCCTCAGTTGTGTCCAACCTGTCAGAAACTCTGTTTTCCAGGTCCCTCTGGATGGCACTTCTTCCTTCAGCGTGTCAGCTGCACAATCCAGCTTGGTGTTGCTGACAAAACTTGCTGAATGTGCGTGCACTCAGTCCCTTTAACCTAATAGGAGCTAAGGGCATGCTAATTCAGGGATTCTCAAGAACTTCATCAGGATACCCACACCTGTCACACAGAACAATACCAACCTTCTTCCAACCTTGTTTCTACTAACCAGCATGCAGCCTACCCAGCCACAGTCTTGAAGTCATCTGTCTGTTTCCCATTCCTGTTCTGTAGTGTAGCAATCTAAGAACTCATTTGGACACTTGGGACTAGATGATATCTTGAAATGCAGCAAACTCTGCCTTAGTGTATTCAAATGTTTTATTGCAGCCTGGGTAAGGATGCTATACTGCCAAAGGCTCGTCAAGCCCAGTATCGTGTCTCCTGGATTTGGCTAAGATTGTGCTTAGAGTGGAATAACAGGGATATCATGTGCATTAAATAAAAATTTCAAAGTCTGATGATAATTTTTTTCTTGAAACACATCCCTTCAATTGATTACTATGCATTCTTCAACTCTTGTAGATGGTAAAGCACTTTCAGTATTAAGACTGTCAAGTGCAAATAGCTTTACTCATACCTGGAGTAGAGTTAATTTTTACATGTGACAGCTGTGTGCAGGCTACAGTGGAAAATTTCACTAGAGATTAAAAAGCCACATCACATAAATTGGCCTAGCAGGTGAAATTAATCAACAGAATGTAGCTTGCTTAGGAATTGTCTGAGAGTGGGATGCAAAGGCTGTCTTGACATAATTGAGTAATTTTTTACAAACTCTAACAACCTAGATAGCATGAGAAGGGAGATCCAGTGTTCCATAACAATTCTTCTTTGTTATTCCCTAATGTGATACTGATACTCTGCACCAAAACAGAGGGAAGTGCTACTTAATAATCAGCATTGTATGTGGCAAACCACTGGCATCTTTGCAGGGCATTCTTTTGATGAAAATCTACCTTGTGTGATGCTGGGATGTTTGAAATGATTACAAGATCAGAGTCAAAACTTGACTTATTGTCACTAGGCTAAAAGTTCTATTGAAAATGTTTCAGTGTAGAAAAAAAATACTAATGTTTTAAAACTGTTTATAATTTTTATGGTTGCTTCTTCTTGTGCAGGGAGAATTCAAAGTGTCAGAGCGATACATCACCATGAATGACCTGACAGCTGCCTTGGAAGAGAACAGAGTAAAGGAGATGTTTGGTGCTGGAACAGCTTGCGTCGTGTGTCCCATCTCTAAAATTTTATATAAGGGCAAGGTAAACCGCTTTCCTTATTTCTTCTGAATTTTATCACAGTTAATTGCAACTGAAGCCAAAACCAAGTGAGATAGAAAAGGTGCACTGCCTGTCAGTATGTTGTTTCCCAAGTGAATTACTGGTTCTCAGAAGAGAACTTTCCCTCTTGTCTTCTGGGGTTTTTCCTAATAGCTGAAAATATAAAATCTCAAGTTCTGGTAAGTGAAAGAAAAAAATAATTCCCAGCCTGTTTGCAAATGTGGAAAAATACATTCTCCCGCATTCTTTTATTCAGTATTTTTTGCTAAGGTACTTGGGAAGGGTGAGGAGAGAAAAGACTTTCACAGGGAACCAAATTTCTGAGCCACTGCTGTCCTTCCTTCTTAAGTTTCTCTCCTCTTCACCCCTTATTGCAGGGATCCCAGCTCTGATGGAAGAGCTGTTTCAAGACAGTTGGCAGTTGCTTTCACCTACTATTCATCATACAGGAGATTTCTCCTGCACAGGTGGAATTCCCCAGGCATTCAGACTGTTAAGCTGACTTTATGCTATTTAGTCAGCACAAAGTTAGTTCAGAGGACTAGGGGTAGTGCAGCTGCATAAAGGGCTGTGGTGTGTCCGCTAAACGTGAAGTACGTCTGTTAGGTGATACTTCCAGAATGAATAAAATAGAATAAATGTATTAACATTACCTGATGCTAAGATAATATGAGACCTTGAGGTGCTGAGTGATAACTATTGTAAATATAAGTGTTGTATTTCTACAGAATATACTTTGAAATGAAATACTGTATATAATGTTATTACTCTTGCCGGCACAATATTCCCTGAATTTTGGACAAATCTCTTGGAAGGCTTAGATTAGCCTTTATTGAATAAGAGCATAACAGTTTAACTCTTAACTTTTCAGTGGCTTAGCAATGCCCTCCAGTTTAAAAAAAACAACCAACCAAAAACCCAGCAAAAATCCCCAAACTAACTGGCCTTTCCTACTCGCAAGGAGGACCAGCCAGCATGATAAATAATTATTAAAATTTTTGGCAACGATAAGGTATTCATATATATGTCAAGCTATTTTTACATGTTATTCTCTTTCTCTCTCCCCTTCTCCCTCTCCTTTATTCTATGCCAGCACTTGCATATTCCAACTATGGAGAATGGGCCTGAGTTAACAACCCGTTTCCTGAATAAGCTAAGTGATATCCAGGTAAGATGTTTCCTCTTCTATAACCAGATAAAATAATAAAAGGTGAATATTTGAAAGGAGTGGAAAATAATGTTTTTGGTAGTGATGCTCTAGATGGCGTTATATCATAATATAGACCCTTTGTCTAGTGTGATTATTTTGTCCATTTTCTTTCCTACAGAAAGTATGATAGGTTTGAAGTATGATATAATTTTCCCTACTCACCTTTGAAGCTGGGTAAGAGTTGCAAGATATTACTGTTATCAGTGAAGTCTAATACTGTTGTTAGAGGTTGATTTTTAAGAGAAAGAGACAGGATTATGAAGCATTTTAACCACAATCACAAATGAGTATAGGTTAATCAATAAGGAGATGAGTGAGGCAGTTAAACACTCACTGGGCACAGCCAGCTGATTACCATTTCCATAGCTCATTATCTTTTCAATCACATGGTCACTTCTCATTCTTAAAACAGTTCCCTCCTCTGTTATTTGCTAAATATAAAAGTCTGTTTGGAATCTGTGCTTTATCTCCATGTCTGGGCATAGGAACTAATACTATTTCAGGTAAAGTCAATGAGCAGGAGGTGATGGCCCTTCTTATTTAAGTTGCCTGAGTTTTTTTCCTTATTTAGTGTGGTTTATGGTGTGGGGTATTTGGGGATAGAAGAAAGTCTTGGCAAGTTACAAAGCCCCTTTGTTTAAGATCTGATAGCAGTTGCTTGGCAGTATTGCCAGGATTTCTTCAAATTGAGTCTGATGATTTCTGTTCTACATTTTTGGCTCAGTGTTCTCAGTTTGCCACTAGAATTTTCATGTTCCTGCCAGCAATCCTGTGATCTTTCTTCCTTGAGATAGTGAGCAGCATAAGACAAATGTATCCAGCCTTTTTCCTGGGGCATCCTTCCATGCCCTCTCTGATCACAGAATGTCAGAATGGGTCAGGCTGGAAGGCCCAATAGTGGTCATCTGGTCCCAACTCCAGCAGGGTCATCCCACAGCGCATGGCATTGGATTATGTCCAGAGTTTTGGAATATCTCCAGTGAGGGAAGATTCCACATGCTCTCTGGAAAATCTGTTCCAGTGCTCGGTCACTGCACAGTAAAGAAGTTCTTTGTCATGTTTAAATGGACCTTTCTGGGCATCAGTTCCTGCCCATTGCCTCTTGCCGTATCATCCTGGTTTTCCACCACCAACCAAGGTTCAGGAAGAGGTGGAAAAAGTGTGGATTGTTACTCAACGTTGTCTTTGTTGGACCTTTTCAGTTTACTTGCCTGTTGATGTGGGCCTTTTTACCTTTCAGCTGTGTAGGTAGTCTGTGTTCATTAGTTACATGCCAGGAGTAAATCTATTACTCCTGGAAAATGCTGGACTATTATGTATGTTCTTAATTCTGGGTTCTCTTCCTTCTTTAAAAAAATCAGGAGAGTTAAAACACGTAATCACTGAAAACATAGTTTTAAAGAGATTAGTGGTTGCTTCCCCATTAAGAGTCCATGAGTGGGTTGCTGGTCGTGTTTCTGCACCTTTCTGTCTGTGGAGAGATAGACTCATATCAAGAAGGACCCCATGATGCCACACAGAAGATAATGCTGCAACACAAAAAATGGACTATATAATAATCTTAAGTGTCAGAGGAGAATCTTTGACCAAGATCTTATATATTTTCTACCAGGAGGAAAAAATAACAGATCTCTTTGCATTATCACTGGATTATTGTCACATTATTTAGACAATCTGAGGCTGTAATTCCAAAGGATCTTCCAGTTTTGAAGAATAAAATTCAATAGAAATAGCAGTCAAACACAACTTTGGTCTCTGTGCTGTTCTGTTGCCTCAACTGGGGCAGTGTATCCATTTCATGTTGAACTTTGGGAATTTGTAAAAAAGTAGAAATTCTCAGCAGCACCATGTCCTGCATGTGAGCCTGTGACCGCAAGGTGCAGGCTCCGTATTTACTGTCATTATACCAGTTCTCTTGTGTACAATACTTGCTTCTTTATTATTTTCATATTCTCTTCATTATTGTGTTTCCAAGTCTGTTTTCATGCTGCCTGTTGTTCTTTTGCAAGTCTGCTGTGTTCAGTGGGATGTCTTTAGATATGAACAGCTGTTCAGTGGAACCAGAGCTGGAGTGACAAATTAAAACTCATGGGCAGAACTGATTCCATTTCTCATGCCAGTTGAGAGAGACAGTGGTGGCACTGCAATACACGTTTCCCTTCCTGTCACTGAGAAGATATCATGATTATTAAAGGCTGATAAAGACTGCAAATTAAAGAACATGCATCATTTAAATTAATGGTGTGCTTATGAATGAATTAGTAATAGTACTCTCTTCCATAGCTGCTTGAGTTAGAAGATTCAGGGATGAGGTTCTTTTCTTTGGGAGTATACTCACTAAAATACCACTCATGTTTCTGTGGGTTTGCATCCATACTTTGAGAATAAACAAGCTTTTGCTATGCTTTTTAAGATGTAGATTAAGCTGCAACTTGGAAGGGATAAAAAACAAGATGTATTGCTTATGCTACATGTTATTAAATATAGTTAAACACTTCAGGCAGGACAGCAGATAAGAGACATTTAATCAAACATCCTTTCTTTCACTGGGCAGTGGAAAGCAACCAGGAAAAGACTGTGTATGTGTAAATTTTTACAAAGAATGACCTGGAGGTGGTGGGCAGTGGAAGAGGGATTGACTAGCCTGAGATTACAAAGCCCTTAAATTAATTAAAAATGGAAGCTAATTCTGCTTTTATTTGCGAAAGAAATAATTTTCATTGTGGTATTGCATCTTCATTCCCCTTTCCATTCTGGGTGCAGGCACAAACTAGTTAAATGGCAACTCAGACTGGTTCTTGCAACAGTTTCTGTATCAGAGCATTACATGATCATACTGCCTAAAGATAACAAAATTTACAAACAACTGCAACTGCAGAACAGAAGCAGCAGAATTAATAAGGAAAAAGTAGATGTGATAGTTGTGAAGGTCAGTTCGAGGCTTTGCTGCTGGAGTAAAGAGTAAAACACAAACCCACTAAACACCATTCCTTTGTGGATCTAGAAGTGTATTTCTTCTGGCTCATCCTGATTTCTGGCTCATAATGACTTGGAGCTGTTATCTTTTCTCTGCTTTAGTGACCTGTTACTTCTTTTCCTGTTGATGCAGAACCTGTATTGGAGAAGCGTCCTTTTTTCCACTTTGGAGAAATTAAGTGATTTTTTTTAGCCTACATAAAGCCTCTAAAATCAGTCTTCATTTTTTGGTTGAAAGTTCCCTGAATATAACACTATAAGGGAGAGGTCTCCCAACTCCCGTCTGCTGCTGTTTCTCGACCTCTGAATTATTTACCTACTTGAGCCCTGTGTATGTTTTGGGGTCTCTCTGGAGCATTGTTTACAGATCTGGTGACAGAGCTTTAGAATGTGGAACCAGTCTAGCTGTCAAAAGTGCTGCCTTGGAGCTGTATCCTCCCGTGGAAGGAGATATGGCTGCATGCCATAGGTTGCCTTCATTTCTGCTTGGTGATCGCATTTGTTTGTGTATGGAAAGACAACTTGTTTTATTTTGGATTACAGTTCTCCCTAATTGTACTCTGTGGTATTTGTGATGGTTTTATTTCACATTCAATCAGAATGTTGTAATAAAAAGCCACGTTGACAATAAAAAGAAATAAAATGAAACGTGTTTGTTTATTGGAGCGTGAGCAGCAGCATGAGCAGGAGTGAATTAGTGAGGAGGCGTCAGGGAGTAGCTGCATTAAACTGATGGAAGTGAAGCAGTACTGTTCTGTGTCATCTGTAACGAGTATCAGCATTGCCCTTTCCTAAACCAGCTATTGTAATATGGATAAAACAAGCTATCTTTAGTCTGTGCCCAAATCAAAGATAAGCAAAGGCATAAGAAATAATGTAAACTACTATCAGAGCAGTGGATATAAACATTTCTGAGGATAGACCTAAGAAGTTACCATAAATGTACACTGATTCTTCTATCTTTTATTTTTAAACTTCATTTTTTGCTTTGTTTCAGTATGGAAGAGAAGACAGCGATTGGGCAGTGCTGGTGTCATGAAGGTGGCAGAGTTCAGACCCTCCAGACAGACCTGACATCTGAACAATGACAACTTCTGTAGCCAGTGTGTAGCATAGTCTCAATATCAATTTGCTCCCCAGGATGATTGTTTCCACAGTCCAGCAAACGTGATTGCAATCATTTTGATTTCTACTGTAATCCTGTTGATAGAAGCCTGTCTTCTTGGTAGAGGTGCTAAATGTTAGCAATAGAACTTTCCTAAAGTATTTCTTAGTGCCTCCTTATATACAGTCTGAAAACTCGTAAAATGCTCTTCAACTGCTCTTCAGTTTGATTTGTTTACTGCCCCCATCAGCAGAACATGTGGCACATGAGGATGTTGCCTGTTAGCTGCCTGCAAAGTTCTGTTGACATTATTCTGCCTTTTGCTCTGTGCTTGGGAAATGAATAGGTTTAGCCATACACTCCATCCTTTCATACTCTGCTTGTATGGGAGACTCCTGAGTTTGCATAGCCTGATAGATGCCGTCATACTCTGTTCAATAACTCTGGCCTTTAGCCCAAAATTCTCTGAGTCAGTCTAGCTGTGAGATGGTCCCTGTTGGCCTATTGCCCTTCACTCCATGGGGATTTTCTGTGGCTGCTTGGGCAGTGTATACCTCTCTAATAGTTGAATACATCCTTCTAGACATGATTTAAAGGTTGTGTCAGGCCCTACTGAGATAAAAATTCCCCTTTGGCCTAGTAGAGCTGGGTTCTGCAGACACAATGTTGCCTTCCAGGTGAGTGTCTACAAAATGAGATTAGACAACTTCGGCTGTGAAAATTGAACCATTCTTCACAGCAACCAAACCTTTGGGTTGAGGAATTTCTTTCATCATCCTCTCACATAGTTTAGGTCAGAAAAATATTTTTCTCATCCCTTTCACATACTCTATCCAGCCTCCATTGACAGTGTACTGTAGAAGGGCCTTCCTGTTAAGAAACAAGCAGTGTTGTCAATAGAAAATGTCTAGGAGGAAAGAGATTTCATTCAAACCCTGATTTCATTCAAACCCTGATTTCATTCTGGTTAAGCAGATAATTCATATAACGCTGTTTTTTCTCATATGCAGTCTTGATGCTTTGGAAGCAACACAGAGCATGTAGCCCATAGTTGGGGAAGTAACTTCTGCAAATGAATGTTCACTAATGATCATTCTATAATAGTTACTAACTTTCTCCTTCTGCACACAGCTTTGTTGAACAGCTTTAAGATACCTCTTGCCAAAAAGGATAACCATATTCTGTATTAATGTTCCAAAGTGCTACTTCAGTATAAAACTGGTGGAATTTTATTGACACTAATAATAAGAGTTCTATAAGAAGTAAAAGTAAAACATTTCTTGTTTAGTTTGCAGTAGAGATGCACCAGTATTAAGGGAAGCATTTAGCACTCCAGTTTTTATCTCTCCCATGCTTATTAAGTCCTTTGTAGTTATTGACATTTGTCAACATAGCTTTAAAAGACAAAGTATAATTTCTAATGGACCATCCATGCCTTATCCAGCTGTTAAAGAAAAGCCTTCCTGTTCATTTTTGGTCACATTTTGAAGACTCCTCCTTAGCCATCACTTTCATCTGCTCCCTCAGATCATGATTTTTCCTATCTTTGACTGCAGTCCAGTCTGATCTTTTAATGAAGAACAGTTGAAGGTTCTCTCTGACAATGTAAGTATTGTTAAAAATTGATGGATAATTTTTTCTTCAGTCTACAACTCCAAACACAACTTACAGTAGTCATAGTGTTGTGACTATTTGAATCTGTATCACATGTTAGTCTTTGTTTAGTATCTTAGTATGTGTTATAAGCTGCTGGTAGTCTTTCCTTTTATTTAATTAGATGGCTGGAAAAACTAACATGGGGAACATGTCAAGATGCAGTATGGGGTAGAGAGTTTTATCCAACCAGACCAGTATGGAAAATTAAAGAGTGCTTTTAACTAGAGTGTGGAATGGAGCTCTCTAAAGATTATGTAATGAGCAACCATTTGTGGCTTACTGGTCCTGAGCTATCTAATCTTTCCCTTAAGTTCATTTTTGGTTTAGCAGCAAATGGAAAAGTGAAAATAACTTCAGATGCATGGCAAAGTGGTTGTGCAATACCTTAACATCTCAGCTTTGATAGAGTTCATGTATGATACCATATATCAAAAATCCCTATGAAGGCCTCAGTATATGAGCAGCCATCTATTCACTAGGCAGAATGAATTAGGACCAGTTAGAACAATTATATTACTGAAATGAAAACCTGAAAGTAGTGTAAAAATTTTCTTAAATTGATTGCAAGTCATTTAACATTAAGAAAACAGGTTTCATTTGTTGTGTTTTGCATGGTTTCCTGCACTGACCAGAGAGACTCTCTCTCTTTTTTTCTGCTGATGGAGACTTCAAAATGAGGAGAATTGATAGTGGAATGACCCACAGAAATGAGTGGTCTTTTGCAGGGAAGAATGAAAATGTGGAGTGTGTATATGTTAACTGTTGTCTTTAACATCTTGATTAATTGCCTTACTCTGTCTATGTCAATTCAAAGCTGTGCTTGTTTCCAAATGGAATCCAGGGGATTAGGTTTTAAATTTTAAACTTTGAAACCTAAATAAGAGAGCTGACAGGTCACTATAGTGCAGTAAATTATTCTGATGTTGGATGCTGTTCTAGTCTGAATTCTGGTGGTGCATTTTATCTCATTAGCCAAAGGAAAGAAATAATGTATAAATAAGAATCAGTATTTGATATTGCATCCTCCTTGTTTTCACTTGTAAAATTTAGGAGGGAACTGTGGTATTCCCTGAGCTAGTAACAGATTGTAAAAGAACATCTGCACGTCTTTTCTCCATGTGCCCTATTTGTTTAATTGCAAAAGATTTGCATAGAAGGAGTATGATACATCATAACTAGTCAATTATCCATTCTTCATTACTTAGTTATGTTTCTGGTAATTGACCATTTAAGACATAAGATAGTCTCACATTAGGAAAATTTGAAACTGTTCAAAAATGATCAACAAATTAATATTGTTGTGTGATATTTGCATAATTGGCTGCAGTTATTTAATTTTTAATTGGGTTGATCAAATGAGATTCAGCCTTTCACATGCTTATGTTTTATAAACACTGGTACTTTAAAATTACAATAATGAAATCTAATTTTTGTGTTTTCTTTCTTCTCCTCTTCATTCTTTTGATTATTATTTTCAGTATTGAGCACGTCTTTAATTTTCAGTTTGATTAGCATGTTTCATGACTAGGAAAAAAGTCCTTCAAATAACAGAATTTTCATGAAACTGGCATTTCATAAAAGCTGTTCTGGTGCCAAGAATTATGGCTTCAGCAATTGGCATTACTTAACCAGATTGTTAACTGCAGTGAGGGCAAATTCACTGAGAATTGACAGGGACAGACACAGGTGAGGATGCTAATAAATGTTCCTAGAGTAGATAATCTGTTCAGTCCGTAGCAGTGCAAAGCAAACATGATTTTTCTGGGGTTTAGAAGGGAAGACTGATAAGACAAAAGCAAGGTAGTGAGATATCTCTGCTCAGCCATTGTTTACACCCGTTCAACAACCTCAAGCCTAAAAGCAGTTATCAGCCATTCCTCCTCTTTGTAAATAACCTCTTGTTGGGGTTTGCCTAATTCAAACTATGATAGATACCATAGATCCTTTCCTGTGTATTTATTTTTATTATTTATCCTCAAGCTTGAAGAATGGTAATTTGGAAAAATGTGATACTTGAAAGTAATTTAGAGTGCAAGTTACTTGAAATGTCTGTCTTCCAAGAGGTAGACAGAAACACAGCTGGGACTGATCTCAGAGCTGCTTAATTAGAAGAGGAACGCTCTTTAATTCAGTGGCCTCTCCAAAACAATCTGCATAATCCTGGCAGATTTCTGAGTTTGAATTGTCTGTTCACTTGCCTTGCTATGGAATAGAATACAGAGATACACAAAGTTGGTGGCACAGCCTGACAGACTGTGGTATGTGTTCTAGTGGCAGGCTGATATCCTGAAAGGTGGCAGCTGTGAATGATGGCTGAGCATGCCCTGAGATATTTGTTGCCTTGTTCCTTGTTGTCTTTCTCTCCCTTTCACAGACTTGCACCCCTTTTTCCCCATTCTTCTATTCTTGTCTCATATCTAAAAGTGACTATTTAAACAAATTTGTATTCTTGCTTTTAGCAGTAGTGACAATTAAAAATAAAAAGGTTGTTTTTTCATATTCCAAGTGTTGAGGGATCAAAATTGCGCTTTACCACTAGATCATGTAATCCCTGAGTAGACTACCACTGACTTTGTGGGACAAGTGATCTAAACTCTTTCTAAGTGAATAGTAGTAGTAGTAGTACCACTTATGCCACTTTTAACGCTAATTCAAACTTTTGCTTAAAAACTTATTTCATTACAGATCAAATTAAGCTTTCCAGAAAATGCTTTTTAAGCAACAAGAAATATTCCATGCTAAGTCCTGTATTTCAAGGATTACATTAAAATAGATGAGCTTGGTTATGCAGAGAAAAATGTTATTTAAATGAGAAGTGCATTCAAGGTTTGCTGCATGAACCCAAAAATGTGTAACAGGTGTAGTTCAGAATATAAAAATTAGCATACAGTATGATCTTGACAAGGGAAATTCGCCTCAAACTGGGCTGTGCTATTAAAAAAGTGATGCTTGAAGGAATCATGACACCTCTCAATGTAAAGTCATTAGCATGGGACTGTCTTAGAGGTGCAGTTGGTCATGTAGCACTGATCTTGACCAAACATTTGCTGAACTGCAATGTTTACGAATTTGGAAGTTTGAAAGGCCTGTATTTTACTGTATTTTGTCTCTATCAGCAAGATTTGGAAAAATAATTCATCGGTCCTAAGTAATTTAAGCTCAAAAAATTCTTAATAAGTTATTTGTATTTTTTGCCATTAGAGCAAAAGAGAATACTGGCATTACATTGGTGAAAAATATTGTTATAGCAGTCCTCCTGTCCATGCCTTGCTTTGAGCATGACTCTTATTAGTAGGAATTCCAGGATATTTTCTCTGAGTGCCATCTATAGTACACTTGACAAATATATCCCCAGCTCCATAAACAAAACTAATTCGGCCATTAGTTGAGCTAGAACAGTCAGGACTTAGGACTGTTTACATTGGGGCTTAGCAGATGAGGAGCAATACCAATTTACAACAGTAAATAGATTTGAAATAAGATTAGTCAATTGATTTGGAATTGAGTTTTGGAATTAGTAGCTCAGATAAACAGAAGTCTCATTAGTCACACCTAGCAATGTTAACCACACCCAAATATACTAAAAACATAATGGTAATTATATTCACCAGTAATAATAGCATGGTTCTCTCTGAACATGAATTTATACTCTTTGCTTACCTCAAAACTTAATTAATTGTGTCTGATTTTTACCACAATCCTGCATTTTCATGCCATGCTTAAAAAAAAAAAAAAAAAAAAAAAGTCTCTTTAAGTTTCATGTTCATGGGAGGATCTTATGGAAGATTTAAGACCTTGATTTAAAATTTTAAAGTCTTTAAAATACCTACTGGATAAGGTTAAGATAGAAACAGGGAATAAAACTTTGTGGAAGTATTTGACTAATGTTCCAAATGGTTTCCCAACACTGACCATTTTTGGTTTTTACCAAAGAGGTATGCAGGGAATAGTTGATAAAATACGCTTATTGCTTGTTTTTCTAAGCAAGAGTTGGGGAAGTTTGTAAGAGCTGGTTCTCTTCACACTGACTCTTCATAGTTCTTGATTCTATCAGGCTTAGAGCAGTCACGTCAGGGGCAGATGGAGGAGCTCAGAAGCTTATCTCAGGTGGTATTGTCTTGGATAAACAGATTTTCTGTCTTTTTATGATCAAAGTGATCAAGGTGTGAACATGGAATCTTCTAAACTTTGCACCTTTAAAAAAAAATTAGTTTTTCATTTTTGAATTCTGATACAATGTTGCTGAACTATTACACTATCATATTGCAGTAGCTTATAGGACGAAAGCAAACTTTCTTCATGTAATCACCTTCTTCCTGTATGCCAAATCCCCTGTTCACTGTGATTTGGTCACCACTAGAATCGTGATATGCCCTACTTGTACTAAAACTAAGTGCTTAATGCTGGCAGCAAATGCCAGAGCAGTAAGTGAAAAGTTTGCTGTGTCCAGAACAGGCATATTAGGGAGCAAGAGTGAAAATACCTATCAGGTCAGTGAGGGCAGGAGGTCAGAAGCACATCATTACCATTCTTGTTCAGTGCAACTGACTATCCAGGTACCCCAGCAGGATCAAAGACTGATGTTGATATTTAAGAATGCTCTTAGTTGCTTAAATACCTACATTTGTTCCTACATTTTCAGCTTGGGCCCCTGTATCTTAACTGAAACCTGCACCATACATTTATATGTTGCAAACCAGTGGAATATTTGGTCAAAGAGGTAGTGCTCCATACCATCTAACACGTCAGTGATGTATTCTCTTCCCATAATTTGTATTGAGCCTAGTGGTTGACTAGAACTGCAAGTATGAGACAAACACATCGTTAGCACTCTATCATAGTCACATAAGGATGTTTACAAAGAATGGATCTATTCCCTTTGGCTCCTGGGGAGATGGCTTGGACTCACCTTGGCTGCTGTGTGACAAAATGTAAAAGGTTATTTGTAATAATGGAGACAAGTAAGAGTTTTGTCTGAAGCTATTTACAAACAATTTCTGTTGGAAAGCTGTAAGTAAACGGTGGGAAATTAGCAACTTAGAGAGGGAGAAGTAAACACCTCTGCAGGGTCTGTTTTTTCAAATGTTGAAAGTTAACTGGGTATTTTACAAGAATCTGAAGCATATAAAAGCAGTAAAGGACAGATGTGTGAAAAAGTACTGGATAAACTAAAGGAAACACTACCTCATTCTTCTCTAAAGGTTTTGTAGAAGCAAAATTAGTGCTCCTAATGGCATTGTTACATACCAACCATTTGGCATGAAAGAAGCAGTATATTAATATTTCTGTAAATCCGGTAAGAACTGTATTTTGCTGGCAGTAGAAACAATCTATACTATTTGCAATTTTCCTCATCAAATCTGTAATTATGCAATGTTTCTGTCTCCAATAAAGGAATTTAATTGGCACCTATTTGTGGCATGTTATGAAATCATCGGTGTTGAGTACAGCCGATTAAGCATAATTATTCCATAGATGGGAGCAGCTATAAAATAAATTCTTGAAGGCTGGATTAAAAGAAAAAAAAACCAACCTTCTGAATGAAGTGTGGCATGTAAGAGCAGCAAGGCAAGGCTCAGGTGGCAGACATGCACCTACCTTGCCAAGCCAGGAGGCTGAGCCAGTTATCTCACTTACAGTAAAATGCTGGACAAATTAAGCAGCAAAAGTACCTACCTGCTAGCCATGTAGTCATTAAATAGTTTTTAATATGCCAGGACTGCATAGCAGTGATTGAATATAGCTCCCATTCTAAGGGTTTGGGAGTGATGAAGTCAAGGGAGAGAATGCCAAGAACAGCTGTATACTTGGAGCACTTCATGGGGCATTTTTGAACAGTCATTACTCTGAAGTATGTCAACCAGTGGGAAGCCTTTTGAAGATGGAAAGTACTGAAAGTGAGTGTCATTAAAATCTTGACATTTGCTATGTCTGGTGGCTAGGTAGTACTGATCCATGCTGTGGTAAAGTAAACATCAGGGTACATTTTCCACCTGGTTTGGACCTTTGTGACTTCAGAGATAGCTGGCATGGATACAGGGCACTTTAAAGAAGCTGTAGATAGGTAAGTACTAGGAGTATTAATTACTGCTAGAAGAATGAACCTAACATGTCAGAATCTGACTTTTTTTCCTGTATCTTGGCCTCTCCCCCTCTCATGCTAAGGGAACTTTTCTAAACTGTAATACTAGCTTGAGCTCCAGCTTTCAAAACTCTATCCCGAGTAGTAATAAGCTGAGGACTCATCCTACAAGGTGCTAAGTGGGCTTCAGAGACTGACCTGTGCCTTTTAGCAAAATTTTAAAAGACTTTTTGGTTTTCCTCCCATTTGAAACACCTCAATAGCTGGCAGTAGCTCTGTCCTATAAAGCACTTGCAGTATCACCACCAGCACTGTGTTGTTGAGGCTGAAGAGTAGCAGTTCTGAGGACTTTGGTCCACGATTCAAACTCTTGTAAAATTGATGTGACCAAAAAAACCCCAAACTCAGAGTTCTGAAATAATACAGTGAGAGGGTAAAGTAGAAAGCAAATAATCTGCACTGTGTTCATAAAATAGGGCATGAAAACAAATTTGGAGATTCCAGTATGGGCAGTTGGAATTAAAAGTGCCAGTTTTAAGAGCGTATCAACAAAAGTGTTGAACTGAAGCTTTTCTTCTCCCTTTAATTTTCTCAGTATTTTCATATGTTGGCATCACAGTAGTGATTTTTAAGAGCTGCTAAGGAATTACCCCATTGGCCAAGAAGAGCAAAATTTTTTATGGTAGTACCTTTGTTGTTCTGGATGATTCTCCAATGATGAACTTGTAAGAGAAGATAGAAGAATGTGGATGGTGTGTCTACTACTCTCTCCAAAGGGAATGATTTTTAATGCCTGGTAATAGAATGTTCGTCATGTTTCACCTAGAGGTAATACTATATTATATCTGTACAAATTAGGGATTTAAAATTCTAAGCATTCAAGGAAATTATTCTGAAATTATTTCACAATAACCTCTGTTTATTAACACTTCTCATTTTGCACATCATAATTCTTTCAGAAGAGTCAACTTTGGTATATTCAAGCTCTTAGTGGTATTTAGACTATTACCCTTAACTTTGATAGTGGTGTAAGTTAACCTTTTTTTTTAGAGTGATGTAAGGAAAACTCATACGCAAAGAAAGGGTCCTAACAAAACGGAGTATTTGTGAGATAAATAGATAATTACCTAAACTTAGGGAAACAACAAAATATTTGAAATGGGCGAGCTCCAACCGCAGACTGTGAAGTGCACCCACACTTTAAATTTCAGCAGTACATAAGTAATATAATATTTTAAGTCGTCTTCTTATTGAGTTAACAGTTGCTTGTGTAAGTAAGGCACATGAGAATATTCACAGCCTGCACGACATAGCCTTTCAAAGAAAAAGCTGATTAGGGCAATACTGATTTGCTGTGTGGGATATCTGAAGTGGCATTCTGTAAATGCTCAGGAGCAGACCAGCCATCCTCAGTACCCAGCAAGTATTCAGGGAACTTCCAGGGTCTGCTCAAAGGCAGATGTAGGCAAAGCCCTGGGGTCTAGATGGGGCCTGTGCAGGTGAAACCGTGGCATGATCTGTAATTGTGTGCTTTGCAGGGTTGTTACACGTGAGGGAGTCCATGGCCACTCTGGGCAGCCATAACAGGACCAGGCCAGCCAGGGAATCTGTGGCATAATATATAGAGACAGGAACGATGGAGTTGCCAAAAAACAACTTTAAATGTAAAAATAACAAAACTAGAAACAGCATGGTACAAGGGGCAACCTCCACAGACCCCAAAACATGGAAAGCACAGAGGTATATAGGTGGGGTGGAGGACATAGGATCCAATCAATAATAAGGATAAGGAACAAAACCATATATGCAGCTGGCAACTAGCCAACCATATCTCAAAACCAAGAATAACACCTTATTTGTAAGAAACTGGTTAACATATTAGTTCCCATGGGACAACTCTGTATTTTCTCACCATGATGTAAAGGATGTCCTTCCTCATAGCTAGGTGTCTCCCAGGGTTTGAAGCTGAAGCTCTCTGCATCTGCATGTGAAGCCAGGTCCCTGTCCACCTCGATTTCCACAGGAGCTGATTTTTTTGTCTGTAATTTGTAGATGTGCAAATTAAATACATGCTGGGAGGCTGCCACTACCAGAAACATCCTCCCCTGTAAAACAGCCAGGGCAGTTCTGACACTTATTTTGACAGGGGTGAAATTCATCTACTCTACCACACCACACCCTTAAAACAGACTGTGACTTAGCTGCATTTTAGCTGACATTTACATAGTTCACCACCAAGCAGAGCCAGTGCAAACACCAGTTTCATCAGAGACTATAACCAGTGTTAGCTCAGAACCTAACTTGAGGTGACTTCTGTGCTCTGAGTGTGATGAAGAGAATGGCTCCACTCCTTTCCAGCTGCCCTATTCCTGACCTCCCCTCTGTGGCATTGCTGGCACTATACCAGTTGTAGGGTGACCAGATGCCTGCTTGGCCGCAAGAAGGCAGAAGCACATGCCCAGATGCCGTACATACGAAGAGCAGGGCTGCTGTCTTACATCAGGGTTTGAGTGTCTCCCAGGTGCTAGACACTTTTATTATGGCTCTTAAACTTTAGTGCACCAGACCTTGCTTAAATCATTGCTGAATTCTAAGTTAATTTTTTCCCCTTTCTTTAGCTCATAGAAACTTTGTGCCTGAGCGAAGTCTGTAGTATTTGCTTTACTGTGAAGTCCCAGGTTCGATACGAGAGGACCTTCTGAATATTTCATCATAAGGGCATGTCTGAAAACTGACTACAGCAGAGAGTGGAAAATACACCCATTTATTTAGGGAACATGAGTGCTTTAAAATTTGCAGAAAATGTTACAGATCAGCATACTGTCCTAGGATTTCTTACCTCTAGCGGCAGGGTTCTGACCATCCTATTGTTCTGGATCTTCCCAGCTAAGAATCACACTGCTTTTAAACGCTTATAAACTTCATATCATTCCCATCCTCCACTGCAGAATCTATCCTTGTATCATACAAAGAACAGAAAATCTGAGAAATTTTTCAGGTGTTTATACTCCTGTCTTGAAAGTGTACTCCTACAAATACCAACCTGTAAGCATAACTCATAGCACAGATGCCCTTTGCTACTGCCTCCTTTTTCAGGAGACTATTTTTATGGGTCTTTAGGAAAAAACAGTAGAGGCTGATCTAAACTCAAATCACTTCTAATCACTTTTCCATGGAGGGTTCTCCCTTCGAAGGAGTGGGTCAGTCACTCAACAGCTGGGGACAGATCCCACCCTGTCCTCAGTTTGTTGTAATCAAAATGTTTACTTTGCTGTCAAGTGGCAGCAATCGCCACACAGCTCCACTTGCTAAGTCATTATTTGGCTTGTGAAGCTGAGAGAACAGCTAGTTATCCAAGATACGTTGCCTTTTCAAGAGAAACTACATTTCCTTTTGCTCTCTTTTGGTGTCTTC
This sequence comes from Muscicapa striata striata, assembly GCA_030060385.1. Lineage (NCBI taxonomy): Eukaryota > Metazoa > Chordata > Aves > Passeriformes > Muscicapidae > Muscicapa > Muscicapa striata. The sequence continues at coordinate 1,774,470 of JAREIS010000110.1, read as the reverse complement.
ATCATCAGTGCCTGTGCTAGGCTGGGAAGTGCTAAGAGCTGCTGTCAGGTGAGTCATTAATCCAAAGCTCTTCAGGTTTCTCCATGGCTGTGCCAAGGACTTCCCAGACTGCTGTGTATGTTAAGGTAGGAGGCAAAGAAATTTGGTGTTGTGCATGTTTTCCTGAAGGACCAAAGAAACACAGTTTTGGGAATGTAGGTTTGGCTTGCATAACACACTGGAAGAATTCTGATTGAGGAACCTCTGCCTTTTGGTCCTATCACATTCCTGAAATACAGCTTCTTTTTAAAAAATAAGCAAGTTGAAGACATGGTATTACCTAACTTGATTGCCTGTATTTTTGGTGTTATGGAAGGAATCCAGTGAGACCCCAAATGCTGCATTTCTTTTGTTGTGCAGTGTGACTTCCTAAAGAGGCAAAGCACAATTTATATATTTATTTTTTTACTTCAGGGAATCCAGACTGCAATTTGCCAGCCTGGGAAGAGGTTTATTTAACAACATGTGCATGAAAGCCTTGTAACTGGCACTGGTATTATGCATATGGGCCATAACCGATCAGCACATATTTATGTCAGATAGCTGCCTGGTTTTGAGAGGTAAATGTTGTTGAGTTCCTACCTTGAAATTTTTTACATCTACGAGGGTGAATCTTAGACCTTCATGGTACCTCTTAGCTCTTTAACTCTCAGAGTCCCTTGGAAGGGTTCCCTTATGCTGGTATATCCAAGGAGCACATTTCCTTCACATTTCAACAGCAACAAAAAAAATCTGCATCTGCATTATTTATCCATTTTTGCATACATGCAATATTGACAAGTTTTTTAGCACTAAGATAACCCATAAGTTAAGAAAGATATCAATAAGGGAAAATTTCAGCCTGAAAAAAGGGAAATTCCCCCAATTTTACAGGATAAGATCAAAACCCCAACCTTATTTTCTGAACACATGCATATCTCTGCCAAGCCTCACAGCCTCTTTATGGCAGCTTTTTCCTGGAAAGAGAAAGTAGCATGAACAAGGCTATATTATCTGTTATTGCAATTTAAGTAGCCTGAAGGAGAGCCAGTGTTTGACTCGGTGAAAGTCTAATCAAATTTTATATGAAGTTCAGGGCAAAATTCATTTGCTGTAAAGTTGTTTGTTTTTTTCTTTTTCTCTGATAAAACATATCATCAGGAAAAATAATTTTGTGTTTGTGTAGAACTGGTAGCCAGAAAGTGTTATGGTTTTAATTTAAAAAAATAAAAGTAAATTTTCAGGAAAAAACTAAAATTATGACCCACAGATAATCAGTAATCAACCAAGAATATTTTAACAGTTAATACTTCATTCAGTCATAAGATAAGTTTGAGATCTTTCACAGGAAAGCTGAAAATCAAACTGCAATTCCAGTAAATTGCAAAAACCAGGATGGCTTGTAATGATTTATTTTTAAAAAACACTGCTTCTCTTGGTGTGGATAATATACACTTCTAAACTAATATAAGTTTATCCGATAAGTGATTTTATTTAGGGAAAAATTATAAGCAATCTGGAAAGGAAAAAGAGATAAGCAGTTATCCTTGATTAGTTCCTTTCTGTGCCTTTGAGCAAGACACATAACCCTCCCAATTCCTATTTTCCAGCTGTAAAATGGGGGTAATAGCTCCTTGGAAATGGAGTGAGTCCTGTGAGGGTAAATGCATGACAGGCTGTGTGATCCATGAGCAGTGGAGGACCATATGGACCTGAAGACAGATTCCGGCATGGCTGCCTTCTCCACGTTAATTTGTAAGAGCAGGCTTATTCTTTCAATTAAACCCTACAATCACATTTCTGCCAAGTTCAGTGTTGCCTCCAGTTTCAGTAAAACTTCACAAGCTGGAACACTGCCTACAGCTGACAGTGGCATTTAATTGCGAGAAAAATCAAGCTTATGCATGGCCAAACCTTGTATAATTCTAGGCCCTGTCAGCCTACAGTATGGATTCTGGTTTAAACAAATAAAAACCCAGCTCATTTTCACCTAACCTTGGAAGAATTTGCATTGCCTAAATATTCTGCTCCGAATCCCAGGTGATACCTTCTGGGATTATGGAACATTAATCCCTAGTCTGGGATGTATGAGGAGTGTTTAAGATGGACCAAACAACTTAATCTATCTATAAAAGCCACGGCATGACAATCTTCTAGAGCACTGTTGCAATATGAGTTCTTTAGTTCACTACCAGCATGGGACAAAAGAACTTAACCGGGAGAGAAGCATTTAGTAATTGGAGGCTTGACCAAGCCTATTCCAGAAAGCCAGTCTGCAGCCTAGTGGAATATTTGCATACACTTTTCAATTGAGGAAAGTGTTTACATTGAGCTATGCACACTTACAGAAAAAATCTTACAGTCAGACTTGCAGGCTGGTTAACTGAAGACCTTGACAAGCCTACACAGATAGGAAGCTGGGCACCTGTGGAACACCTGCTTCAGGGAAAGATGGACAGGCTGCATTGCAGCACTTGCCTGCAAAAGTCTCAGCTCCAAAACTGAGGTAGTCACACTGCATTTGCTCCTTTGTGTACCTACAGTGTTGCGAATCTGGGCCAGATAAAAACACTGAATTCCCAACTTGCATCTAAAATCTGCCTTGTCTCCAGCAATCATGTTGTGACCCCTCTGATTTCCACAGGCAGAATGACTCTAGGTTCTTTATCACAATTCTAACTTTCAAAGAAAATTATTGTTTTAACTTGAGATGCCTGCTTGGCTCTTTCTTCTGTCTGAAGTAAGACATCCATCGAGGGCTGTGTGCCTCCTCCCTGTCCCTAGAAATTGTAGGGAATGAAAGAAGTTGTTTTCTGTGCACAAAAGAAAAACAAAATGGCCTTGTGTATTTTAAGTTCACAACAGCTTCTCTGAGTAAACCCAACATCCCAAAGAGAACAGCAAAGTCTCTCTGAGGACGTGATGGATTTTTAGACCTGCTGTACATAATCAACCTCCAGCCCTGCTTATAACCTAAGTGTGACATACTGTGCTCTTAGGCCTGTGCTTGGGGGCATTTCATCAGTGCAGACAGAAGGCTCCAAATCTGCCAGTGAAGTTGCATTTGGTGTTTATGCAGTAAAACCATACCTAGCCACAACCCCACACAGGAAATGTACAAGGAAGAACACTTTTTTTTTTTTCTTTATTTTTTTTCCTAGAATGGTGGAATCACTTGGGGCTTTGGTTAGCACAGCTGTGCTGGGGAAATCACAATTCACCATGCTCCTAGTTGGCATTGCTGTTAACAGAAGTTTGGAAGGGAGTCCTAGTCTCACAGGACTCATAGCTCAGGAAGAACAGATTGCCGTTAAACTTACTGATCCCAGGCAGCTCAGGCCTTTAGTTTTTTCTTGACAGCCCTGGGAGCTTGTGTGAGCTAGAACAGGCTTTGCAGAGCTTTTGTAACGTACTGTGATTTGTTTTAAACTAGAATATCCTTCCTTCAGCTGTAACTGCTTCTACCACATTAGTTTTTAGAATAGACTGGAATACCTCTCCAGAAAGTAGTTTGTAACCATTTTTGCTTTAACCCATAACCACTTACTTATCTTATATGAGAAGTTTGCTGTAGATTGGGAAATTGGATCTTGTTCTGGTTACCTTCTCGGCTTTAAATGTGGTGTAGGAAAAGAAAGAGGTCAACCTTCCAAACAAGAAATATTCTCTTTCCCCTGCCATCCAGCACCCTGTTCTCTTAAAAAACAAAACAAAACAAAAAAACAAACAAAAACCAAAGCAAACAAACAAACGCCAGAAAAACAAAATACAGAGAACACAGGTAGTGTATTTCAACATGAAACCTTCTGTGTTGGTCCTGCCAAGAAACACAGCATTTTTCATTAATTTTGTACTTATTTAAAAGCTTTAGTACTATATTTCTTCCAAACCAAACAAAAACCAATATAAAATTTCTCTTATACTGAAATAATGTACAAAGAGCAGCATTTGGGACAGTTTACCTAAGAGTAGACCACAACCACCATCATCTTAATCCCAGCAGTGCTACCTTGTAAGTATAGTTTCTTACATCACATTCTCTATTTTTTCATTACTACTTCCCAGATTATTACCAGCAGTATTCAGAGTCATAACAAAGTAATTTTTAATTCTTTGCTGTTTGGATTTCAGCCAAATTCAGCCTTTCTGATGGTCTGTTCAGTGACACTTTCCTGGTGGGAGGATGCCCTCAGCAGACATAGGGTGGGGTTGGGCTCCAGAACCCTCTGTGCTTGTCTGCCAGAGGTAATGGAGTGGCCAAGGATCTCTATAAGTCTGTACCTACTGTGTGTCAGAGCTGAGTCAATGTGTAGGTGTCCTGTCCACTTCAGTGTCTCTTCATCCCACTGGAGGTCCTGTCTAAGGGCCACCACTCTTTCCTCGAGTAGAAGTAACAGCCGCTAACAGACTGGGACAGATTTTCTACCGAGTTTATCCTGCCTTGTCCTTTATATAATTCTCCCTGGCCAGTGGATGGGTGAGCTCTGGTCCATAATAAGATTGTGCTCATACCTTCTCTTCTCCTTGCAATGCTTACAGGACAATCTGATTACTGTTACTGCTGCAAGGCTCTGGGAAGAGGTAAAGAGGTGGGGATAGAACAGAGTCAGAGTCGAGGTCAAAGCTGTTAGAAAGGTTCAGCCTCAGGGCCATGTGAACCAGGCCATGTTCTCCTAACACATATTGGGAGATGAAAGTGGTCTCCTACATTCTAGGTAGCAGTGAATAATTATCTGGGCTACAGGATATTAAACTGAAAGAATTCCAGAGTCTCAAGGAGAACACACCTGAATTTGAATTATTGAATTCTTATTTTGATCTCTTGTTCCCCTTTCTGTTATTTATGAGGAAAACCAATTTTATACATTTACAAAAAGCAAGGAGTCATTAGCGTGCTGATTATACAGTTCAGAAGTTAACTTCTGAATTAGTAATAAAGCCTAACCCAAAATCATGGGCCAGGTCTTAGAACCCTTCAGAACAACCTTAAAAATCCTAAGGATATTTTGCAAAATAAACCAAACATCTCTCTTCCTTGGGTTTTCTGTTTTTAAACTGCCTGATACAAATATTTCACTTTTCATCTCCATCATATGTGCTAAAATATAATGTTTAAAAATAATTTTTCCCTTCTAAGGCATGTAGAGCTTTAAAAAAAAGGTAGCAGGTATTATGGAGCTTGCAAAAAACTCAGCTGTTTACATTGTATCAGGGATTTTTTTTTTCTAACAGTTTAAAGATGTCCCAATTTTATGGCTGCAGACTCTTCGGAGTGGTGTTGCTTATCTTTTTGTTGGTCATCTTTACCCTCTCCTTTTCTCAGGAATCTTTGCAGCCAGATCTATTGGAAACATCACAGAGTTAGACAACATGCTCCTGGTCTTTGCAGCTGGTGTACATCAGCACTTTGGTTTAGTGTTTTTAGATGTCTATCCAATAGTTCTCCTAACTTTGTCCTCACTACAAATCTCTGCATTTTTATGGAAAAAATTGCAATAGTTGCTTAAAGTGAGGAGGAGAAATTAACAGCATCATCATCTGGTGCTAACAATTAGCATCCCTTCAGATATATTCGAAAGTTGTATGTGGGACTCAGAAAAGATACAGCTTTTGCTTCTGTCATGGAAATCTACCCACCCTAGACTCTTGACAGTATTTTCAGAGTTTTTGTCTTATTAGGGATGCGCCTTTGTAAATTATAGTATCCCATGCAGGGAAGTCCCAAGACCTTTGACAAGAAAATGACCTTCAGCTTCACATTAATGCCTTGTTACAAACTGAGTCCTCCTCCCACCAGTGGCAATGCCTGACCACTACTCTTCCTCAGATTCTTGGAGTGCTCCTTGGCTGCAGATGAGTAGGGGAAAGTGCTTGCCTTGGAGATTACTCCCTTCTTTCACATCAGTTGCTCACAGTTGTAAAGGAGGTACAGCCAGTGTTGCCAAAGGCTCGGGACTAAAACTGTGTAGAGACCAGCTTTATAGTTTGCCTGTGTCAGATATAAACACCAGAGAGAGATTCATGCTGTGATCTTTCAGGGCAAAATTAATTACATAATTATACAAATATTACAGGAAAGCCGGTTTTCACAATATTTCCAGGTTGGAGAAATTAGCTAGGGACACATCTCGAACTTATAGATGTATTTTCTGGGAAACCTCAAGGCTTTAACCATCAATTCAAAGTAGAATTGTTTCTGGTGGCCGTGTGGATGCTGCTGCTGGATTGCAGGAATCCCGCAGCCGAGGGTCCCTTTGGAAAAGGGGCTGTTGTCGCATCCTTACCAAAGCAGCCTTTTATTAGTCAGCAATAGATGGCGCTCAGTTTCCACCTGTCCGAAGCCGTTAGGCAGAAATGTATTTGAAGTAATTAGGGCTGCGAGATAACACTTAAAAGGGTTACTGCCGAAGTTGATGAAAGTGTGTGGGCATGGAGAGGCAGGAGTGCCAAGATGCTTCACCAGCTGGAGAAGTCTTAGGTGAGATAGTCTGGCTGCCAGAACAGGATGCCAAGATAGTCAGAGGGAAGGAGCCAGGAACTGGAGAACGATTTGCAAATTCTTGAGAACAGCTATCGCGATCCCCGAGCTGGCTGGGTCAGGTAATGCCTGTCATTATCAACGTTTGAGGATCCCAGGCCAGACATGTTAAAATTCTGCTTGGAATTCTCAGTATAGTTGTTGGTTTGTCACAAACTCCCCTCGTGCTGGGATTAACCCATTCCCCAGCAGGGATATGCTGGATCTGTGTGAAGCTGGCCTGACAGAACCTGGGAGAAAGGCTTCAGCAACTTTGTGACAGTCCTGCTGGCCCATCACCTCATGGCACTTGGCATTTACAGGTGAGGGGAGTAGACACAGCCATTTTTCACGTCAAGCAGAGGGGACAAGGAAGAGGCTTCCCTTCAGAATTTTGTGCTCATTTTTGGTAGCAGCAGGGAGCACCTTCACAGTGTAGGGCTCAGAGCTTTTCAGTTTTTGTTGCACTGTCATCTTTTGTGTGATAGCTCAGCAGCCCAAAGGTGACAGGTACAGGTGAGGAAAAGGAGAGGAGCAGCTTATTGCAATAGCAAATCACTGTTGTGCATGCTGTGGAAATTATATTCATGAGAGGAGAGGTTGTCCTGCTGGGAGCCAGAGCACAGCTGGTGCCATATGGCCTTCCCTATCCTGCTCCAATAGCTATCCTCACCTGGCCACTCTGAGCAGCTGCCCACAGCCCCATCAAGGATTCCTTAATGTTGTGCATTCTGCCCTCATGCAGGATCATGCCCCAGATCCCTGCTTTTTAAGATACAGACTCCATTTCTAAGTAATGGGAGTTACTTAGAAAGATGTGGAGTGTGTTCGCCATGATTAGCTGGGGGGCGTATCACATGCTAGGCAGTTGTGTGTGACACTAGCCCTCAAACGCTTTGCCAAAATCAGAAACATCATGAAAAGCTTTGAAAAACTCATTTTCTTAAACAGTTTTCCTCCCCTGACACACCTAAACATACCTTGCAAGGCTCTTTTTTTTTTTTTATTTTTTTAGTTTTTAAATTTTTTATTTTCTTTTTTTCATAATGGAAAAGTCTGTTTCTACATTTCCCAGAAGGCTTCTCCTCAGAGCTGTTTTGCATAATGGAGTGAGCTAAGTCAGAGTGTTTTGTGGATGATGGTTGTGACTGTGAACACTTTGCAGTACACTAGCTTCTTTATTAGGTGGGCAGAAGCTGGCACTGCAGGAGTCAACACAAGTGAGGGTGTGCAAAAAGAAAAGGAATAACCCAAAAAGTGAAATTCTGACTGAGGATGTGAATGAGGCATGGAAGATACAGAAACACAATGTCAAAGCAACGAACACAGCAAATTTTGCTCAGAGACATACAATTTGAAAATTAAAAGCAAAATGGAAATCTCATATTAACTTTGCAAAATCATCAAAACTTGTCAGATCTGACCCTGGGTTGCTCATCAGGAAGAACTAGCCTGTGATTTGCCTTGTCTGAGGAAAGGCATCCAGGTTTATGAGGCTTATCTGGGCTCTTATCCTGCATCCTCCAAGCCAACTGAATATTGCAGGAGTTAATAATCCTTCTTGGTATAATGCCCAGTGTTTTGGAATAAGACTGTTCACTAGCTTGGTACCATTAAAGCAAATCTTGTCTTGAAATGTGTAGTCTCAAAGTTTAAATGTGGAAGCTCATTTGTCCCTCTCCTTACCTCTTGTCCTTTGATAGTTCCTTTCACCAAGTAATTCAGTTCTCTCCCACTGTTTCTCTAGCAGAACTCATCTTTACAGCAGTGGTGTGAAAATGATTGCACTTCTGTTCAAAGATCTAATGAGAGGTGATATGGTTTTTATTATTACTGCTGTTACTGCTGCTACTGTAATGCTATCTCTCTGCAGTACTTTGCAAAATAAAATATTGTCATAGATTGAAGTTAAAGACAGTTAAAGGAGTCTTCCTGTCACCCACCCTGTTTCCTACTTGTGCTTGCAAAACTGTCCTCTAGCAACATTCAGAAAGGGGCGCCTGTCTTTTTTGGCAAAAACTTAAAAGTCCCAGTGCCAAAGGCACTTAAAGGCTCTTCAGGGCAGTTTTGTTCATAAAGACACCAGGTAGGCTGTTTGGGAATGCTCCTCTTTGTGCTGGCAGCTTGTGCTGTTCTGAGGGGAGAGGAGGTGGCTGCTACCGAGCAGCAGGGTGCTCCTCTGCTTTTTCGTATCAGCAGACAAAAGGTCTGCAGAGCAGAGACTCAGACCCATAAATCTGGTGTAATTAAAACACTGAATATTAACTTTTAAAAGTACTCTGAAAAATATTAAAAAAACCCCAAGCCACAAGTTTACAATTACTGCTAAATGAAGCAATAAATGCACATGCAGTCAGTGATATATTTTAATTATTATTCTGAGCTTCTGCCTTATTAGTAATGTACACTGGCTGGCGAGTGAAAGAAGCTGCAAGAATCAGAAAGGATTCTCCAGCATCTCACTTCTTCCAGAAGGTGTTGCTATTATACAGCTCTGCTACAGATTCACAGAGTCATGTAGAAAGCACAGTGGAATAAAATGTGGTAAGACTGGATAAAAAATGTAAACCATACCAAGTATATAGAATTCAGTCACAAGGATTTCTATTATGCAGGGAAAAGAGAACCTTTAGTGTAGTGTGTGTCCACAGTACAAACAGTTCAGCAAAATGTAAACACCAAATATTTCCACCAGAGTTCTTTGCAACCTCACACACAGTAGCTCTTCTTTTCAGTAGGGACTTATTTTAATAAAGAGGCTTTTGTGAACTGAATTGGGAAACATAGCAGCCACATGTACCTTTTTTTAAACCTAACAGTACATACAGTACATGTATCAAAAGCAGAGGAATTTGAAACCTGCAGACTTTTTAAAGAAGCAAGTTCCACACGTGATGTAAAACAAATGCCATGTGTGCACCAAGCCAAGCAAATTAACAAAAGGCCAAGGGCACTTCCAATATTGCTTAAATAACTCGAGCTTAATAATGGGGCCTTTTCACACAAGTTCACTAAAGCTGAAATGTGTTTAAGAAGAAAAACATGCATTTTTATCATATTGTGTGGCAAGAACCCTGATTTATTAAAAACTATTAGCCTAAGCATATAAATTCTCTGTGGGGTTTTGGGGGTGAATGTAGCACCTTGGTGTAGAGCTATTCTCAGTGGATAAAGGGGAGATTGATTTTCCTGTATTGCTGGTCTGTCAGAAGTATTCTAGGCATCACAGAAGTCATTGCTTTGTTTGCTATCAGTGCTCAGGGAGAAGCCAAGTGTATGTGGGGACTGAGAGTGATGCAGTGAGAGCCTGGTTTGTGGAGAAACAACTTGTTCTGCTACTGTGAGAGCCAGATTGGTGTCTTTGGATGCTCAGCAGCTCTGCGTGTCAAACAGTGAAACATTCCCAAAGGTAGCACCTTTAGGTCAGGACAAATGTATTCAGTTAAATTATTCTTCAGAGTTAGCAAGTCTCTTATTTTTCACAGGCCCAGATAACTTATAAACCCCTTAGCATGCCCCTTTAGCTCTTGTGGCTGGCATGCTCTTGGTGAACCGTGGTGGTGCTATATAGAGATCTGGAGTCACTAGGGTTTCCTTAAAAAGGAAAAAAAGTATTTTTAACATGATAATGCTGATGTTTTTCAGTTCATTGGAGAGTGACAAAGAAACAGGATAAAAAGATACTAAAATATGATTCATGCAGGAAATTCAAAATTATGTGTTGGTTGACATAAACAGCTCTTTGTACTGAACTGTTGGGCCCCTTCTTTGTTGGCTTTGAATAAGCAACACAACATGTCAGATTTTGCTTTTCCTGTTGTCCTCCATTTAAACTTCTCCATTTCCTGTGGCCACATCAACATTAAAAGATCTTGTGCATAAAACATTTGTCATCCTTCCACATAAAAAAACAAAGGATATATATACCACAGATCCACTAGAGATGATCTTCTGTCCCCATGATACAGAATTCTGTCTGAATACAACATTTAAAAATCCTTTTGACTCCAGCCCTGTCTGATTGTGTTCAGCCAGAGATTAAATACTGAGGTATTTCTGTGCCAGTGCTATGCTTGCCAGGTATCTGGAGCTGTTGGTGGCTTGTTCTGTGTCTCAGGTATTACTGAGGCTTCTGCACCAACTGCTCAAATGCAATTGGCATTCAAGACGCTCCAGAAATGCTCCAGAAGAATCTCCGGATGTCATTTTGCCAGCGGCCAAAGGTATGAACAAGAGCAACCTGCACCCACCTGAGACTGTCACATTAATGTAACCTTGAGCGAACAGCTAGGCTTTGTTATGGTCCCTTTGTGCTTTCTGGGTGTCAGCTGAGATTTTCCCTCTAGCTAAAAGTGCTTTGCAACCATTAACAAATAACTACAAGGTTCAAGATTTTTGTTCCCCTTTGGAAAACACAAAGATATATAGTTACATCAGGGAAACAGAGATGACCAAGAATCACAAAGTCACACCAAGGACGTGAATAAAAAATAGTTCTCAGTTCCCCTTTTCCCAGCCATGGGGATTTGTTCTAATTTATTCTTAGTGATCTCCTATTGTCTTGTCATGAAATTAGAGCGCTTTGAGACAGAGGACATCACCTTTCTTTTTGCCTGTTACAGGCCTCATTAATTGCTCCCTGTAGGGACATAATGAGTGTCGTGAACATTACTGTTGGGTTGGACTTTCAGGTATTTGGCTGTGTGCTTTCAGTGTACTTGAATTAGAGCGTGAACCTTGATTCAGCTCTGAATGAAACAGTTCAGATGTACAACCAGGTCACCCTGGACCTACCAGCTGAGTGATGCAGCCGGTGTGCTGAGGGCTGATGCTGTTGCAATCCCTCAGTTTTGCTAGTCATTTTGGAAAAATGTGTCTCCATGTACAGGCTACTGTGGCCTTTCCAGCTTACCTGAAGCACAGCTGTTATGGCTGCTCTTTGCTATTGTACTAAAAAGAGACTTCTCTTTATTAAGTACTTTTGATGTACAAATTGCATCATGATATATCTGACATATATCTGGCAACCTAAATAATTTAGCGTACTATATGTGTTTGCACATCAGCCAATGTAACTAAGGTGGTGGCTCTGAAACGGATTGAAATTTGGTTTTTTTTTTCCACATGTACTCATTTTAATTTTTTATCACTTTTTAAAACAAACAAAATTTCATTTTAACTGAGAAATGTGTCCCCCAGTTTCACCACATTCTTCATTAAGGGGAAAAAAGAAGAAATTGAAAAAAAAAGGAAAAGGAAGAAATCCAACAGTTAACAAAATTGCTTTAAACTGAAGACTTCTTAAAAAGCAGAACAGTTATTTGCAAAATGCTCTGTTTTCTAAAGAAAAAAAAAAAACAGTTGTTGTTTTTAATAACAAAACAGCCTTCAGGGTAGAACTTTTCAATCAGCTTTCCTCCACTGCTATCTACACTGGTGCTGCTTCCCCTGACCTGGCTCTACATTACCCGCCTGCTTGGAAATGCAAAGGGCAGCCTTGGATCAAATAGGGATTACTGTCACTTTGTGACAGTCGTTTTCAAAAACAGACAGCATGAATATTTCAAAGTCCTCTTCTGGGCAACTGAGTCACTGGATCAGATTTCAAAACAATTCCCAGCCTACCTGTAGCAATAAAAACGGGCCATCTTGAATAGCCCAGGGTTGGAGCAATCCCTGATCTCCAGTTTGACTAGCACAGGTCACTGTTTTCTGTCTGTGGCCTGTGCCTGGTGAGGAAGCTTGTTATGCCACCAGCTGTAGAAGCCAGATGAAAATAACTGCATCACACAGGGGATTTTTTTTTTTTTTTTTTTTGTCTCCTTTTGGTGCAAGGAGGGGCAGGCCATGAAGTAGTCATCAAGCTTCAATCTGTAATGTTTTATTTTGTTCAGTGCTGAGCAATCTGGTCAGATGCCTACAGTCAGCCACTGAACCTGGTGTGTCCTAGTGCCAGCTGCTTGTGGCCTCAGTCTGCTGGTCAGTCACTGAGACTGTGTGGTTTTTTAGGCAACCTGGATTTTAACAGGGCTCCTCTGGGGCTCTTCCCCTGACAGTTTTAAACATAACTTTCACAGACAGCAGATGAGACCCATATTGTTCTCTCACTCTTAGCCTACGCCCTTGTGGCACCTGTAGTAGGGCACGGGCAAAAGTCAGCTCCTGCTGCTGCCCTCTCTATCCCATCCTGACTATGGGAGCTTCTTTTGTGACAGAGAGGGAGGAAGGAAAAGCAGGAGAAAATTCAGCTATGATTTTCAATCAATAGACAAATTTTGCTGGGGAAATGGCCCTATATGGTTTACTGGCTGGATTCAGCAGCAGGAGAGCCTGCAGTTAATCAGCTCTGCCTTTGCCACTAGGTTTCACAGCAGCTGGAGCCTTATCCCAGAGGTGGCACAGGAGATTCAGCTGCTGGACAAACTAGGAATTAAGACAATATTAAGCAAGAAATATCACCATGAGCTCCTACTTCTTCACCCTTTTCCTCTCCTCCCCTTATGCAAAGCTGTATTAAAAATAGACCTTGGCTGGTGGTCTAGAGAGGAATATTTGACATGGGGAGCTGGGTAATTGGGAGTAGTGTCAGGGCTTCCTTTGGCCAGGGCACAGCTGGGAAGGAGGCAGCAGAGTCTGCTCTGCTGTGCTGGGTGCTCATCTGCTCCTTGTCTGCCCTGAGGGCAAAAGAGAAAGGCATGGATGGTCAGGTGTGCACAGCATCACTTTGACCCACTGAGGAGAAAACTGTCCTGAGCCTGGGGGAGAGCCCTGAGGGAAGTGGCTCCTTCCCGTCACATTTCCAGCACTTGCCCCTTCATAAGCAATGGCTGAAGTCTGCTCAAGGTCAAAACTGTGTTAGTGGGAAGCTGAAAAACATGGGAATGCATGATTCCTTCACTGGCTTGCAGGATCTCAGTGCACCAGGGATCTAGACTGCTCTTTGACCCTGAAAAACTACTTTGGCTGGTAAATAAAGTATATCTCAAGGTATCTGCTTAGGAAAAAGGCATGAGAGGGACACTTGGCATTCCTGCACTTTCTTGCTTAGTCCTGACAAGTAAACAACTGATGAAGTACTGGAACATTGTCTGCCCTTACGTGATCCAAGGCGGTAAAAAGGGTGTTGGGGGTTGGGTTTTTGTTCCTTTACTGCGTGAGTTTGGAGAATTTTTCCCATTGTGATGCGGGGCCTGCCGGCTGTGCCCAGGGTCTTGTGACGGCCCTGGATGGGGCAGGTAGGTGGGAGCGGGCTTCCGGAAGGGCATACGGGCTGCTGGGCAGGGCTATCAGAGGAGCACACGGGCTTCCGGAGGGGCACTCGTGTTTCCGGCGAGGGAGCTGAGAGGAGGGATCCCCGTCCGTCTGCTCCGCATGTGGCCAGGAGGCAGGAGAGCCGGACGCCTGTGTCAACTTCCCTGCATCTGTCCTGCTTAGCCTCCTACCTCTGGGAATACAACTGGCCTCTGGACACAACAGTGAGCGAGGAGCCTGTTCCCACCTGAGCTCAGCCCAACCACAGCTGCTCCCCTCCACCTCCCTCGCTCCCGCCTGCTCTTGCAGCTGTGCCGGCCCTGCACGTGTTACATCCCCGGGAACGGACACAGATGGACTGCGTCGGCGGCCAACGAAAGGACTGGAACTGGGTTATTTTCTTCTGTTTTTGTCGGTAATTTTAATAACTGCTGTTGTTTTCTACCTGTGCGGTTAGATATAGTAGTAAAAGAGCTGTTACTTCTACCCCTTATCTCTGCCTTGAGTCCTTGATTTCAAGCAATTATAACACTTAGAGGGGGTGAAATTTAATTCTCTATTTCAAACGGGAACTTCTGCCTTTTATTGGCAGAACCCTGTCCTAGAAACCAGGACAAATTCTGGCGCCCAACTTGGGGCTGAGGGCATTAAGAGGCGAGTTAAGACAGGAGTAGCAGCTCTTGAGCGGCAACATGTTGTCTAGTTTAATCTGGTTTGGGCTCCATGTGGTCACAGATATTTCTCTCCCATTTGCAAGCCCTTATTTAAATATGGGCCCCCTCACCAAATTTATTATAGCTATGATCTGATTTGTGTGGTGAATTGATTATATCAGGAATTCATGGTTTTTTAATTTTTTCTGGAAATTGGCCACATGGACCCAGAGCTATCGTACTCTAATTGCGTGTTTCTGGGTTATTTCAACAACAGTACTTACTGTGAGGCAATGAATGCAAGGGAAATTTTCTCCCAACCCATCACCCAGTTTTTTGAGGCTACCCCACCAGTTTTCAGGGATTTCAGATCTGCTTTAATCGCTAGTGCTATTAATCAGTGGTTGGTGTTGCTGATAGGCCTGTTTTACTTAGCATTCAGAAACAAGGGAATATTGGCTTGGATAACAAACCTGCCCCAGAGTGGGTGGGGGTTCTAGTGAAGGAGATGCAGGACATGGGCCAGGTGTTGAAGGAGCAGGGCCAGGTGTTGAAGGAGCATGACCAGATGTTGAAGGAGCACTTTTCCCCAGCTAGTGAGAAACCCTCCCCCTGCCCTAAAGAGGGAGAGTCTGATGATGCTGCAGTGGAACCTGTAGATGTTACATCTGTCCAGGTTCCAGCTGGATCGCAGAGGCAGCCACAGCCAGCAGCAGTTGCCCCTGTGGAAACTAGGAAATCTAAGATTAAAACAAGGCACCTATATAATGGGGAGGGTCCTCACAACCAGCAAGGGAGCCAGAGGTTGAGATTGTCACCGACTCTCTCTCATATAACAGTCTCCGTAACCTGCGAAAAGACATTGTACGACGGGGCCGTGAGGCTTTTACAACTTGGTTACTCCGGGTCTGGGACCTTACAGGAACAGGTCTACAACTGGATGGCACTGAGGCCAGGAATTTGGGATCCTTGGCCCAGGACTCTGGTGTGGACCAGATATTTGTAAGGGAGCAAGGCCTCCTTTCCCTCTGGGAACGGCTTCTAATGAGTGTGAGAGAGAAGTTTATCCACAAAGAGAGAATGCAGGAGCACCACCATAGAATGCGCTGGAAGACCATTGAGGAAGGGATCCAGCAGCTGAGGGAAGTGGCAGTATTAGAGGTACTCTTTGGGAGGGATGGACAGCATGACAATGACCCTGACAAGGTCAGGTGCACAGGGCAGATGTTGTGGAATCTGGCAACCCTGGGGCCATCTACGTGTACTACCTACATTGCAATGATTAATGCTGATGACCACTGAGAGACAGTGGGTTCTGTTGCCAGCAAGCTCAGAAATTTTGACAGTATGATTAATGGCCCAATGCAGGCCAAGGCCTCTGCTGTGATCAGGGACCTCCAAGAGGTCCAAGAGGAGGTGAAGGGGATGAGAGGGTTGAAAGGTGAGATGAGGGAGATTATAAGGGAGGAGATAAGGAAGATCAGTGCTGCACCAGTACGAGTCACAGGCCCCACATCTCGTACCCAACACCCTCCAGCTAGGGACAGAGGATACACCCCACGAGCTGACCTGTGGTTCTTCCTGCGAGACCATGGGGAAGACATAGATAAATGGAATGGGAAACCCACTTCTGTCCTGGCAGCATGGGTGCTTCAGCTTGGGGAGGGAAATGCCAACCAAGGGAACTGTGCTAAAATGAAGGTAGCCTCGACCTCCCACAACCAAGGTGCAGGGTACTACAGAAGGGAGGATGATTTGTCAGATCCCCTGGAAGGAACCTCCACTATGTATGCCCAGGAAGGAAATAATAACCAGGGCTAGAGGGGCCCTGCCTCTAGCCAGGGAGAGGCATGGGATGACAGGATCTATTGGGTAGTGTGGGTGCGATGGCCTGGCACATCAAAGCCACAGAAACATAGAGTGTTAGTTGATACTGGTTCACAATGCACCCTGATACCATCAGAACATGTGGGGAAGGTACCTGTTTCCATTGTTGGGGTGACAGGGGGATCACAGGAATTCACTTTGCTGGAAGCTGAGATTAGCCTGACAGGGAAGGGGTGGCAGAAACATCCAATTGTAACTGGCCCAGGGGCACCGTGCATTCTAGGCATAGACTTCCTCAGGAATGGCTACTACAAAGATCCAAAGGGACTCAGGTGGGTTTTTGGAATAGCTGCTGTAGCAGCAGAGAGCATTAAGCAGTTGAACACCTTGCCTGGACTGTCAGAAAATCCATCTGCAGTGGGACTCCTGAAAGTGACAGAGCAACAGGTACCAATTGCCACCATGACAGTGCACCGCCGGCAGTACCGGACAAATCGAGATGCTGTGATTCCCATCCACAAGATGATCCATGAGCTAGAGAGCCAAGGGGTGGTCAGCAAAACCCATTCACCCTTCAACAGTCCCATCTGGCCTGTGCGCAAGTCTGAGGGGGAATGGAGATTGACTGTGGACTATCATGCATTGAATGAAGTGACTCCACTGCTGAGCGCTGCCGTGCCGGACATGCTGGAACTCCAGTACGAGCTGGAGTCCAAGGCAGCGAAGTGGTATGCTACCATTGACATTGCCAATGCATTTTTCTCCATTCCTTTGGCAGCAGAGTGCAGGCCTCAGTTTGCTTTCACGTGGAGGGGTGTGCAGTACACCTGGAACCGACTGCCCCTGGGGTGGAAACACAGCCCCACCATCTGCCATGGACTGATCCAGGCTGCACTGGAAAAGGGTGAGGCTCCAGAACATTTGCAATACATCAATGACATCATTTTGTGGGGGAACAAAGCAACGGAGGTATTTGAGAAGGGAGCGAAGATCATCCACATTTTGCTGGAAGCCAGTTTCGCCATCAAGAAAAACAAAGTCAAAGGACCTGCCCTAGAGATCCAGTTCCTGGGAGTGAAGTGGCAAGACGGACGGCGCCAGGTCCCCACTGAGGTCATTAATAAGATCACTGCAATGTCTGCGCCAACAGGCAAAGAAACACAAGCTTTTCTAGGTGCCATAGGCTTTTGGAGAATGCACATCCCTGAGTACAGCCAGATTGCGTCTGCTCCGCACGTGGCCAGCAGGCAGGAGAGCCGGACGCCTGTGTCAACTTCCCTGCATCTGTCCTGCTTAGCCTCCTACCTCTGGGAATACAACTGGTCTCTGGACACAACGGTGAGCGAGGAGCCTGTTCCCACCTGAGCTCAGCCCAACCACAGCTGCTCCCCTCCACCTCCCTCGCTCCCGCCTGCTCTTGCAGCTGTGCCGGCCCTGCACGTGTTACATCCCCGGGAACGGACACAGATGGACTGCGTCGGCGGCCAACGAAAGGACTGGAACTGGGTTATTTTCTTCTGTTTTTGTCGGTAATTTTAATAACTGCTGTTGTTTTCTACCTGTGCGGTTAGATATAGTAGTAAAAGAGTTGTTACTTCTACCCCTTATCTCTGCCTTGAGTCCTTGATTTCAAGCAATTATAACACTTAGAGGGGGTGAAATTTAATTCTCTATTTCAAAGGGGAACTTCTGCCTTTTATTGGCAGAACCCTGTCCTAGAAACCAGGACAAAGGGAAAAGGCCCCTGGAACGTTATACCCTAGAAACAAAGAACATTCCTTTCTGTATGACATACTGCCTTTTGCCAAAGCCCTGTTATCTTTTAGGATTTCTATTGGTCTTTAAACTAGCTAGGTGATTGGGTTTTCTTTTACTTAGAATTTTAATGTAACTGGATAGTTTTGGCAACTTGTAGTTTTATTGATTAGCCCCCTGGGGCAGCTACAGCTGCCTTACTATTCCCTTCTGCGACTTCGCCTGGCAAATCAGTGTGTGACCTTACATGCATCACAGAACGCATGCTCTTGATGTGAAACTAAATAAATTAGTTTTGAAAGCAACCTGAAGAAATGCTTGTTCTTGATGTCTTTGAGAACTGCCTGCTCCGCTCTGGACACTACCCCAGCTACATAAGCTTAGTCGGTTACCAAATTAATTGGGTCCAAGAACTTCTCAAAGGCTCTCACAACTGCAGCCAGTTCACCTACCTGGGGCAACCCCTCCACAAACTCAACATCAGCTTCCCAATGCTGAGTCTGGGGATTTCTCCAAGTCATCACCGACTTGTGGGATGCTCCGGAAATGTCCATGAACACTGTGAGAGCTTTGAGTGGCCTACAGCTTCTTTTCTCACAAGGAATGAGGTAGAATTCCTCATTAAACAATTTGTGAGATGGGGTGTTGACTGGTATTTGTTCACTGTAGCTGTCAAGAGATAACTGGAGGTTGGCATTGCTCTGGCACAAGTGCTCAAACATCTCTTTGGTCAACCTTTCAGGAGAGTTTCTTCCCTCCTCAGAAAGTTTAAGCAGGAGGTGAATACATGTAAAGTCACAACCAGCCAGCTCATGCAGTCTCATCCTTGCCTTCGGAATCAGCTGAGCTATCAGCTCTTGTGGCTTGGTAATGGTCTCGGATCTTTGGTGGGAGAGGAAGACCCGTTCTATGATTAAGAGTGGATATTTCTGCCCCTCGATCCATTGGAATATCAAACCGTGCAGGTGTGACAGCTTTCCCAAGACAATGAATTTGAAAGGCAGCTCTGGCTGATAATGGTGAGCCTGCCTCTCAGCCAAAGCCTTTTGTGCTTTTTCTATTGCAGCTTTTGCCTCTGCGGTCAGCTCCCTAGGAGAAACCAGCTCTCTCCCCCCCTTCAATAAATTGAGGAGTGGGTCTAGGTCCTCATTGGTGAGGCCTAGTCAGGGCCTGACCCAGTTCAAAGACCCACACAAAGAATGGAGATCTGCTAGGGTTTTGGGATCGCTATGGATTTCCAATTTCTGCGCAACAACAGTCCGTGCAGTAATCTCCAAGCCAAAGTATTTCTAAGGTGGCATCCTTTGGACTTTGTGTTCCTGCAACTGAAATCCAGCACAGGTTAAAACTTTAACCACTAGGTCAAGTGTGTGTTGGAGTATAGGGTCATTGGGGGCACACACAAGCATGTCATCCATGTAGTGTAAGATGACCACCTCCCTTTTGTGCGCTCACACAGGGGACAGAAATGAGGCCACATACCACTGGCAGATGGAGGGACTAGACTTATTCACTGCAGGAGTACTTTCCAGTACTTTCCAGCACTTCACTGGGGCTTCTCGATTGATCGAAGGAACTGAGAAGGCAAACCGTGGGGCATCTTCTGGGTGTACGGGAATTTGGAAGAAGCAATCCTTGATGTCCAGGACAGCCAATTGCCAATTTCTGGGAAGCATCGTTGGGGAGGGCATCCCAGGTTGGAGTGATCCCATGTCCTCAATTACTTTGTTTATTTCACGGACGTCATGGAGCAGCCTCCACTTGTCCTCTGGTTTCTTTATTACAAAGATCGGGGAATTCCAAGGGCTTGTTGTCTCTTCTATATGGTTTTTAGCCAATGGTTCCTCCAGAAGCTCCTCAAGCACCTTAAGCTTCTCCTTACTCTTACCACGTTAATTACTGGGTAGGGTGCTCTACAGTGGCCACCTCTAAAAATCCTGGGGAGTCTTAGGAATAATCGATTTGACTCCCCACTGGGACATGGTGTCTCTTGCCCACGAGGGGTACTTATAGTGTGTAACAAACGGACGGATACTAGCCAATTTTCCATCCGGCCGCTCAATTTGCATGGTATTTTTGAGATCTTTGCCAATTTCATCCCTCCTATACCTTGGATTTTGCCAGCCGTGGGTTGCAACTCCCATTGCGATGGCCATATCCTCTCAGGTATGATCGTCACATACGCCCCTGTGTCAAGCACCCCTTCCACATGGAGATGGTCTGATCCACAGGTTAGGTTGCATGCCAGAGAGGGTTTTTCCTCACCCACCACTTCTGCCCAGTAGACTTCAGGTGATTTTCCATCTACTGTGACCTCCACTGGAATGGGAATGCCATGCCATGCCACCAGTGGGAATACTCTGGGTTAGGATTTGTCCCTCGACCAGACAGATGAGTGGCTGAGGGCAGCTAGCCAGGAGAATGAGGCGACCATCCCCTGATGGTCATGGGAGTCACCTCAATCTCCAGGGGTATGTGTACTGTGTCCCCAGTAACAAAATACTCACTGTCCAGTTCCATGTGGTTTATCGTCATGTCCAGTAAGTTGTTTGGCAGGTCCACTGCAATGACTGTCCAGTCAGTAGACCTGAAATGAAAGCCTTTGGTAGTCATGAGGCTAAAATGGCCACAAGGCTGCCAAATCTTGTTAATCAGACATTTGACATCTTCATTTTCCTGCATCCCCAAACCCTGCTTCCCTTCCTCCCCCTTTTTTATTGAGAGGCTTTTGCCAGTGTGGAGCCCACTGCATTTAGATCTTCAAAGGCAATTTTGTCAATGGCGGGTAAATGCTGTGGCCTCAGTTTTTTTGTTTGTTGATCCTCTTCTGTTGCTGGCTCTAAGGACAGTCTCTGGTGAAGTGTCCTGGCTTTTTGCACTGGAAGCAGATGACATATTGCAGCTGCTCTGGTGACATCAGTTGCCTCCTCACTCCTGGTGCTACAGCAGCAGCAGTCTTTGGGTGTGCCAGTCCCAGATTCCTCTCATGGGCACTGAACAGTTCTGCTTTTCAGACGCAGGCTTCTGTCATCTGCGCAAGACTAGGTGAAGGCTCAAGGGGAAGGCTCAGAATGACCCTGCGGCGGGTTTCATTAGCATTCCTCTGAGCCATCTCCTTAATCAATTCTGCCTGTATCACTGGATTATGCACTTGCTTCTCCACCTGTGTTCAAAGAAGGTCCACAAACTGCAAGAAACTCTCTGAGGCAAACTGTTTAATGTTAACATAACTACCATTGACTTCAACCATTGATAACTGGTTAAAAGTCTTTTCTGCAGCATTACAGATCTTATCCAAAACAGACTTGGACAACACCTAAGTTTGTCTCTCAGGGCAGCGTCAATTTCCTTCACCACATAAATATTCATAGATAATGTCATTCCCATCACTATCTTTTGCATCATCAGAGCTTTGCTGAAGCTCCTGTAGTAGTACCCTTAGAGACCTTCTCCACATGTTCTCCCACAAATCAGACTCTGAGGGGGTTAACAGACACCGGAAAAGATCCCTAATATCAGTTGTTACCAACTCATTTGAATTAAAGGTGGCTCTCATAGTTCCTTTAAAAATTTCACTGTTTCTGCCAAAATCCCTTTCGACTTTACAAATTTCTTTTTATCTTGATAGAACAAAGGCTGATAACTACTCTTGCCATTTTTCCTACCAATATAAATGACAGGGCTACTGATGGTACGTCTTCCTGGTTCTGACCTCCAGGGGATGCTCCTGTGTCTCCCCCTGGGAGCTAGAAGGCAATCCATCCTCCACCCCACGGGGTCTGGGAAGGGGCTGGTCCCCCTCCTCACCCTGGGGTTTTGGGAGGGGCTGGCCCCCCCTGCCCCCTGGGGTTCTGGGGGGGCTGAGCACTCCCTCTGGGCCTGGTAGGCTTCTCACCCCTCCCTGCTGCAGGGACTGGGCAGGGGCTTGCCACCCCTGCTTGGGAATCCGGAAGGACAATCCTGCCTTCCCCTGCTCCAGCCTCGCAGGGACTGGAAGGCAAGCCACCCTCTCCCTTGCCTCCACACCCATGGGGAATGGGACTTGGGGTATTGCCTCCCCCACAGGGGCTGTGAGAGGGGACATCCCCACCCCCATCTGCACTGGCGTTGGAGCCTGCAGGAGGTCCATCCCTCTTCCTGCTCCCGCGGCAGCTCAGAGGGCAGGCTCCTTCTCCCCCTCCCCCAGTCCGACAAAAATCCTGCAGGCAGGCATGAGAAGCCAGAGAAGGGGAGGGGGCGGAGTCACTTGGGTGGGAGGGGCAGCCATAGGAACCAGGATTGCAAAACATGGGGGCGAGGTTGCAGGATGATGTCATGCAGGGTGAGCGCTTGGAGGAGGGAGGGGGTGAGGAGGCCAAGGGCAGGAATGGGCAGTGGGAGAGGAAAAGGTTGAGGGCAGGGACAAGAAGAGTAGACGGGATTATTGGAAGAAGCAAGGAAGCCCAGGGGTCCAAATACGTGGCCGATGCCATTGTAGACCCCCCCATCCCCATGCGACCCGCAAGCCCCAGGGGATTTGCCACATGGCTAACGCCATCTCAAGTCTTAGCCACAGAGTTCTCATGTCCCTCACGGTCGACCATGCAGCCGCCACCCTGAGGAGGAGGGGATCACTTTCAAAGACACTAGAACACTGTTCTTTGGAGAAAACATCTTGGATAGAGGGATATAGGGAAGTTTCTCTGACAGTCTGTGCAAAATTATGAGAGCCAAGGTACTGGGGGAGACTCGGGGGCCCAGAATAGCTATGGGCAAGCTGGGTGCTCTGTGATTCCAGGGGTGGCCCATGGGTCTTCTCCAGTTTAAGGATAAAGGGGCTTGGAGGGAGGGGAAGTTGAGATTCTTTGCTCCTGTTGTTGTCTGTTGTGCTATATCTTAAGTAATTGTTTGCGAATTTGCAAAAATATCGGAATGGACAAGGACGCTGCTTCATCCCCCTTTTCCGCTCTTAATGTTAATAATTCTCCTATTTTATCCTAGAATGGTATCGACTCTATATTCTTCATGTTAAAGTCCGAAATGTCCACAGACAACCAGCAGACAAAGTATTTCAATCGTTTTTTAGAAACTACATCATCTCTACCACTTAAGACTTCCCTAAGTCGGGAAAATATTCTCCTTTGCTGAACAGAAAGCTGCGCGCCCATTCTCATGTTTTAAAAGCAATCTGCACAGGCTATCTACCACTTTCCGCAGTAAAAACACAAACACACGCAATTTCTCCTCCCTCCCCAATTCCGGGCTGGCAAGGAGAGGCCACGTGGTTGCCACGCTGTGCCGATGAGTCTGCGTTTCTGCAGCTCAGAGCGCTGATGGTCTGGCGCCGCACTGGCGCCGCCTGTGGTGCCGCAGCTTAAATCAGGTGCCGCTTTTCACAGCTGCACGCGGTACACCACTGGTCAGGGCTCCCATACCGCTCGGCACACGCCACCGCGATCACGCCCCGCTGCGATCACGTGCCACCGCGAGTGCCGCTGTGTCCCCACACCGCGCCACCCTCCGCGACCATGTGCAACCCACCCCGCAGCGCTGCTGCACATGGCATGCTGCATGCTGCGGCCAGTTCCCCCACCCCGGCTCTGCCACAACGGTGGTTCGCACGCAACCCATGCAATTGGGGGCTTTTTTGGGGTCACTGCCTGCTGCAAGGGTTACTCACCCCTTTCCTGGGGTCTCGGCCATGTGGAAGTACTGCAAAAAAGTCTTTGTCGAGAATCAGCCTTAGGCCAGGCAGGCTGCCGGTTCCTCCCTTTCAGCAGGAGTTGTGCAAAAAGCAGCTCCCTGCTGCTAGGGTAGCTGAGCAGTCCAAAAGGTTTATAATCCAGCCACCGCATGGGGTCCCACCTTGTGGGAGGCCTTTCACATTGAATGCCAGCTGCCGTGAACCCCCCACTCTCTGATCTTTCTTCTGGCTGGCTCTGGGTCAGGGATGGAGGGAATTTGGCATGGACAAAGCAAAAGAACAAGGAGGCTCTTCTTCCCGGGATAGTCCAAGGTTTATTCCCAAATTCTTCCAAGGGAAAAAGAGGGCAAGGCAAGGTGACCCTTTGAAGGGGATCCTTCAAATCTTGGCAAGGGGTGGAGGAACCGTGGACCACGGCCAGTTAGGTCCGGCCAGGGGGAAAAGGGGGAGGGGGAAGGGTTTAACCATATACCAGACCCTGGGGAGAGCCATAGGAGAAACCATTTCATTGTAAAATATAAACCAAATCAGTGAAATACAACACAAATAAACCCACCATATCAGCCAAGAGTGAGATGTTAGACATTTGAAGGACATGCATTACCCTCACTGTTGGAAGGAAATTATTTGGGATTGTAGTTGTCCTTCACTATTATTTAGTATTATTTAATGCTCCCATTTCAAAGTGCCCTGAAGCTTTGATTAAGAAGTGACAATGAACTGGAGTGCAGTCAACCTGCTCTTGCTCTTATTGCAATTGTACCCTGTTACTGGAGAAATCACCTTCCCTTCAAATACTCTTCTCCAGGTCTCCCCTTCTTTCCCTAGCTGTGGAGACCAGAAGCATTCCCTAGTTAGGGAAAGCAACCCCTGTTCTGTTCCCTAAGTTGACCCTGTTCCCTCTGCCTGTCTGTCAGCCTTTTAGTTACTCCCACCTGGTTTCCCTGTCCCCTGGTAATTGGTCCCTAAGGCTCTCCCCGCCCTGCTTTCCATGTATCAAACCTAAACTCCCACAAGCCCCTTTTGCCTTTGTTCTCTGAACCCTGGATGATGCAGAAGTGTGGCTGAAATAAACATCTCTGTGAAACTCCTGCAAAGGCCTGTCCTGCTCCTTTACTTGCTATCACCCCAAGCAACAAACAAATTCAACACCTAGCCAGCATGTAGGCATGCTGTTAGATTGCCTTCCAAGGAGTGAGCTCTGCTTCCTAGATATTTATGCATTGCCTCTCAGATATCAGTCACAGTATTTATTTTTGATTTGTGTGTGCTTCTGGAGTTGTAAAATGCTGAGCATATGCTGACTGGTATGGGTGGTAGAAAGTAGATGGGGAAATAATAATGTTCTTTACCTAGAACTTCACAAATTTTAAACATTGCTATACATTCTTTATATTTTAGTCTTGTTCTGTAATGCCATAAATAACAGATACGTATCTCAGAACTTACTGCATCACTTCAGTTTACTCTTCTTGTCCCATTCACTAGGTTTACTATGTTTTATAGCTGCCACAGCCATTTGATCACAGCCACAGATCTTGAGGTGATATGTCCCCTTGATCCTTTACCCAGTCAGTGTCCTGGTAGAAAGTAGATGGCAATAATCCAACTGACCTCATGCAATTTCCATAAAACAAAACTTTGTTTAATCCAGTCAGGAAAAAAACCCAAAACAAATAAACCCTACAGAAATAATCAGAAATTATTAAAAAAAAAAAATACACACCGTTATCTGTGTCTTATGAACTAGTGAACATTATTCTAGTGCAACTCTCTGGTCTTTACACTTAAATATTCAAAAATATTGATATTTCTACCACTAAAGATAAACATAGGTTGTTCAGTGTCCCTAGGAATACATGAGTCCTCTGTAACAAGTAGCATTAAAAAGTCTAAAAAAAGAACATTTTATAAAAATATCTAGATTAAGTAAAGTGGGAAATCGGGATGTGCAGGATAAAGAGCTTGAAACAGGAAGCAATGAAGGAGATTGGGAGTATCAATTGTAAAATCTTGATTTATTCTAAAAGATAAATAACCGGAGCTTTTATAATTGTTTACTCGCTCCTAACAAAAATAACTATTGTGTAGAAGCCTGCTGGATTTGTAAAAATGGTTTGTTTAATTTACAAAGCATTTGTGAAGCATACAATTGCTGTGGAATTATAATGCTTTCAAACACCACCTGTTGAGGAAACTATTAATATTTCCTAATTTCATGGGGAGAAATGGAGAATGAGGAGATTAGTCTCAGACTAGATTCTGAAAACTAAGCATTTCTGTGTCCAGTGCCATTGTCTGCAGGCATTAGTCCATGGAATGGAGATGTCCTTTCCACTACAGGAAATACAGGATGCAAAAAGACTTCCAGAGAAGTCATTGATGACAGTTCAGAGAAAAGATCTACAGATGCTGTGAGCAGTAAGTACTTACACATCCAATATTTGCCATATTTTGCTTTGCTCATATATATTGATCCAATCTCATAAATTTATGTAATTTTTCAATACGCTATGTTGACTATTTTTAGTTTCTTGATTCACCAGAAAAGTATGGGATCTTGGCAACCTAGGACCGCTTTCTCTTTTGTTTGTTTCTTTTGTTTGTTTGTTTGTCTCTCAGGTAGTATATTAAAGCTAACTAAATTGTTGAAAACTTTTTTGCAACTCAAGAAGTCAAACAGTTAATTAAATTAGGCAGTCAAGGGTCTGCTTCTTCCTTCTCTTGCATCTTAGTTAGCAACTTACAGGTGCTGTGAGTATGTGAACAGCTCTGATCCTGTAATATTTAGATGTTTACAATGTTCTAAAGGATTGTTCAGTGTGCCATGTGATGAAAAATCTGATTTCTTGTCTTCTCTGAGCTAGGACAGGTGCTGGATGGTCTTCCCCTGGTAATAATTCAGTATCATATTTAGAGTGACCAGTTTAGCTGAGTACATTTTAATAAAAGTTAGCATGAAAATAACTATCTGTTAAGTTAGATGTTTGTGATTTTTTTAAAATGGTAAATGTTGGAACAAATAGTATCCCATATTGGTTCTGTAATTAAGATATGCATATATTGGCTCCAAAGATCCCTAATTACATCTGCTTTGGGGATCCTGTTAGAGAGAAGATAATTGTATTCAGTTACTGCAATGACAGTAGAGGAGCTTAATCTGTAGTATAGAGAAAGTTTAGAATAGTAGCTTTGGACCTCCATGTATCCTGGGAGTTCTCATCCACAGCAATTTCTGCAAATGTGCACTATCCTACATGTTCTGCTCATAAAATGATATATATTTATATTTTGGAAGTAGCTATTCTACTTTGGGCTTCCTCTTCTCGATTAAATCAATGACAGAACTCCCATAGATTTTAATGGTGTGGTCTTAAGACCCAAATAATCAATACTGCTCCTGCTGAAAATGGCTTTCATTACGTAGTTTCTTTCATCCAAAGACTCCTGAAACATCCCAGACAACATGAGCCAAGTTCAGCACCATGAGGGATTCCTAAGACCAAGCATCCAACTTTGTCAAAAAAGATGTTTGGGTATGTCTGTAAAAATCTCCCATAGAAGATTTTTGTTGATGGGATTTGTGTTGATGCCCTTTGTGCTGGTGGGATGTCAGAACACAGACACCAAGGAGGACATGGCACAGGGATAAAAAGACATGATTCCAGGAGTCTTCCAGCCCCAGTGGACCAGAGGCTTGTGGCAGACTGCAGAAAAAGAGCAGTGAGTTAGACATATCAAGTCAAAATGTCTACAGCCTGCCAATGACTAAAAGAATAATTTTAAAATTATCCCTGTATGGATGCTGCCTGATGTTGTGGACAGGATTTGAAGGGATGCTTCCAGTCTGCATGCTGTCAGTCTTGCAAACAGCAAGAGTTAAAAATTAACAATCTGTGGACAAGTCAAAATACACTCCCTGTCTGTACATAAAGAAGTATTGCTTCAAACTCAGCCAAATCTGGCTGCTCCCTTATCCCCCACAACCACCATCATAATTACAGCAGCTGATTTTCCTCACACCCACCTCAGAGATTTCTGGGGGTTTTGGCCAGGTTTGCATCCCCATATGATTCAGCCTACTTTTACTTATGTTTAGCTCATTGTGTAATAAGTGAAGCTTACATAAGCTAGGGACTGTGGCTCCAGCTCCACAAACCTTCATCAAAAGTAGGAGTTTGGAAGCAGAATAATGACTCATGTAATTTTTTTCTTTAGTGCTGATACAAGAACGACTGCCTTTGGACTAAATGCTCAGCTCTTTCAAATCTGTGCAGGATCATTAATTCCTACTCCACTTAGCTAATTTACACTTTGCTGAAGGTCTGGTTCTCATCAATAAGCATCCCAGTGTTGAGATCTTGACATTAACAAGTCAAAAAGAACAGGGATGGAATTTTGACACATTAAATTCACAGGGAATTTTCTCATTACCAGCAGATAAACCCTCACCTTACCCCAGAACAGCCAGCTATTCAAAGTAAAAGACAGACTGTGCTGGTGACACATAGAGCAGGGAGGGGGAGGGGAGCCCAGCCCCTAGGGGAGCCTCTTGAAGAGCACAAAGCCCTGAAACAAGAGCTGTCCTCTCTCTCTGGGAGCCTCCCCTGAGGGTGTGGCGACCAATCAGAGACCTGAGTTAGTAATTGACAACCCAAGAAACCAATTAGAAAGTTATTTCGCTTTCACAAATCACAGACGAAAAAGTTAACTAGCACTTTTGCCTTTCGGTCAAGGAGGTGAGCAGGAGCCTGCAGGGCTCCAGGCCCCTGGCGTGGGGCTCAGGCCCGGCCCCCACGCAGCCCGAACCCCGGTCCTGGGTGGCCCCGGGGTAGACTCGGCTCGGCCCGGTCTGGCCTGGCCCTGGCCCTGGCGGGGGGAGCCCCGCATGGGCGGCCTGGCCTGACACCCCCGGCCCTGGCTTGGTGGGGCCGCGGCTCGGCTCCCCGGTTCCTGCTCGGCCCGGTTTTTTCCCCTCTCCATGCAGCATGGCCGAGCCGGGGATGGGAGAGCTACCGAAGTTCTCCTTTCCCCCTGTTCTGAGAAAAGAAGAAGAAGGAGGTCCAGCCGTTTCCACATGGTCCCTTTTGTGGCCATGTTTTTCCCAGCGTAGCTTCAGCCTGGCTCCTTACTCGCTAGATACAAGTTTAACTCTTAATGCCTGGATAAGACTCTAGATTTTTCCTGAGCTCCCAGAAACGAAAGGAATAAAGCAAGAAAAATTACAGAAGTCAGCGGAATGAAGACAAGGTTCCTGATAGATGAGATTTAAAAAAACGCCACTAATAAGTAGCTGAAAACCTTTTTTTATGGGCTCTAGGGGATTGTGACTTCACTGAAATTCCTTTAAACTGTGAAATATACTTGGGGAGGTTAAGTGTTTGAGATGAAGAATTTTTGCCTCGGAGAAATGAAGCTCTCTCTGTTTTGGGACTGGAATATTAAACAGAGACATTTGATGAAGAATGAAATAAAGAGACTTTTGTGTTTTCAGCAGCCTGCCTTTAAAATAGTACCCCATGTGTTCAGCAACCTATAACACAGCTCTGGAAGGACTGTGAGAATAAGAGGGAAAAAAAAAAAATCATAATTTGTAAGTTCCCGGGCAGATGCAAGTTGTAAGAGTAAGACACTTCCTAAGCCTAAACTTAAAAAAGGACTTTTTCTCTCTAGAGTAAACAGAAATGATTGTTTAAGTAGATAACTGACTGAAGTGTTATCTGTATGTTGCTGGTATGAAGAAAGGGGGAGGAGAAAATAATCAAGAAATCTTATTCTGAATTGTTTTGTGTTATTAATAAATTTCCTCTTATACCTTTTAAAGTTTTAAGCCTGCCTTGTCTCTGCTCCTAAATCCTATCTATAAAAGAAATTTAATGTATTAAAATTGGCAAACCCCAGTCACACTGTGACACATACCCAGCTGGGTATCTCTGTTCCTGTCCTGTAACTGTTCCCACTAGAACAGCCAGCCGTCCTTGCTCCAACTCATTTTATCTGGAAAAGGTAAATGGAAACCACCAGTTCCTCACAAGAAGAGGTTTGAGTGTCTCTTACTGAACTGATACAAACTGTAATCAGTGAGCTACAGATGCATGGAACATTTTACACAGGGTCTGTCACTGTAAGGCTAGGAAGTGGTGAAAGATTACAGCAACACGACTCCTCTTCCAAGCAGCAAGAGGGAGAAATTTATTGAAAAGCTGTGGCATTTATATAAGGGAGGTTGCGAAAAACAAAGTAGAAAGGACTCATTGGTTGAAGAAGGCAACACCTTTTTGAAAACATGCTTTCTGCAAAATATCACGAGACCCTCACACGGCTCGGTGGTCAACACCAGGTGTCTATCTGTGTTTTCTTTCTACTTTCCTTTGTTTTGTCTCTGAGAAAGATTGCCAGCCTGGGAAAGATCCAGGCTGGAGCTGAGAAAAGTCAACAGCCTGGGAAAAAAACAGACCAGGTTTCTCCATGAGCCTTCAGCAGTGCTCACAAGGGTCCAGACACTTGTTAATCCTAAGATTAACTGTGTTTCTCTAGCACCTTACCAGCCAAGGATGTGTCTTCTTGGAATAGGTATTGCGAAAATATAAAGAAAGAAAGCTTATGAAGAAATCAGTGCTATCTACACTTTACCTGCCAGCTTGAATGATGTTTTCTAAAAATTAAAATAATTCCACCGGTATATTTTGGAGAGATATTGCTTCTAAAATATATATATATACTTTCAGTTGTTGGGTGATACTACAATCACTGTTAGATTGATGTAGACTCAGGACTGTGCTGCTGAATTCAATAGTTATTGCAAAGTTATGCTGTAGTGGAGACCAGACTCTGGTCTTGTATTTTAAAACATGTATGTTCTTGTAAATCCAGTGGGTTTTACTTTATGAAAATAAATTAATAAAAGCATGGCTAATAGTGAAGGAGTTAAAAAGTATAGCCCCAAAAGGGTTGAGCTACAACCCAGGCACTTTCTATATTTAAGGTTGTGTTTTTTCAGTGTCTCTGCATCTTTGAGTTTTTGTTGTTTATTTTTTTTTGCTTTTGCTTTTACAATTTAATCTTTTCCATAATGGGACAAACACAAAGCCTTGGATGAAAATCTCCCCCTAGCCTGTTGCAATATTTATAAAGCTGTGCTTTTGAAACATGCTGTGAGATGGGTTTAGTAAAACAAAAAACATCATAATTTATTGTTCCATGATTGTTGATTCAATAAATTAACAATAGTTACCGTGGAGGGTAGGAGCCCTGGCACTATAAAAATTTATTTATCTGCATGTTGATTGGAGTATTCAAATTGTCCCAGTGTTATATAATTGCTCTTTGTAGGTGGAATGTCCTCGGCTGTGCAGGAGCCAGTAAAATAAATATTCAGCTACAAGTGACAATGTCTCTTTTAAAAGCCAGGGTTTGTTTTGTTTTGGTTGGTTTGGTTTTTGGGGGGTTTTTTTGGTAAGAGGGAAGAAAGAGTTTGTGTAATGTTTTAGGAACACAGCCAGCTTTGGTCAAACTACCTTGCAACATTACAAGGATGGGCAAGCAAAAGGTTGCTAAATGTTGCTACTGTTCGGAGAGGCACAAGGCATAACCATAGCAGTCATATCTTTACATTTGACTATATCCAAATGAAGAAGCCTTTTTCTGCTACTATTCTAAAGAGCCATTCTGTGTTGCACTGAAGTGCCAGGTGGAATTTTTTGTTGCACATATTTTTCCCTTTCTCCCTTTTGTTTCTGAAGTGCCCGCTGGACCTCTTCAAGGTAACTCTGAAGCTATTGTAGGTATGTAAATAATAAAATCAAAACAAGGCATGCTTCCTGATTCACATTCACCAGGCAGGGTTGCTCAGAAAGGAACATTTTCCCACCATGGAGAACAATAGCTGATTTAGTTCACGAGCAATTGTGTTCTTCTTATGTAAAATGCTTAAGACAGTTACATTTTTCAGACATGGAGTTCTGACAGGTCTATCTTCTGATACTTATGATAACTCTGCTTTTATTTTACATCTCTGTTGATGGAAAAGATTAACAGCACCTTTTTTTCTCTTTTGGTTTTAATAAAACATCCAACTGCTAGAAATGTCACTTAGAACCATAAGTTTGCAATAATGAAAACAAATTATGCATCTTAGTAACCTAAGGTGGATTATTAATGCAGGCTTTAGATGATTGTTTGTGTTAAATTGTTTCTCCAAATGCAATTCAGGAATTAGAAGTTGTCAGATTAACTTCTGTATTTACTGGTCTGTTTGATTAGGTGAGCATAGTTTTATATTCCCTCTTGGAGACCTAAATAGCATCCATTTCCTACCAAAACAGCACACAAAACAACGGCCCCGTTCAGAGGACTATTCAGAGTGGGCAATGCTCTATAGCCCTTTGTATCCTGAAACAGCTTGGTTACTGAAGTACTTCTAAAAGGTGCAACAAATATTAAAAATAAAAAATAATGGCCATTATAATAAGAGTTGGAATATTATGGTTTTGTCTAGAAATAAATATATTCCGTCATCAATTAATGGATTAATTTCATTAATGAGCTTAAAGACATTTCTCAGAGTCCTTTATGATTAATACTGTAAAATTGTGTTTAATCAATGCTTCTAAAAGGATGGCTAATATTAATTTGAAACTGCAATCCACACCTGTCAGAGTTTGTCCACTCTGGACGCTTTTCATGAACATCCATGGGGTTGAATTTTAAGAAGTATTCATAGGAAATGGATTCTAGGTTTGGACATTCAAATTTTTAACGAAGATGAATTCTAATTACTTCTTCTTTGGGACTTTTGCACCAGAAACTTGTTCATCAGAGACAATCCGGATACAGAAATAATGTCACATATGTTCTTTCTCTTTTTACTTTCAACAAGTATGTAATAAGTACAGCTTGAACTTTGATAATCACAGTTTAAACATCAAAACAAATGAAGTGTTTACAGTAGATTTTGATTAAAATTGCATAGTGTCTTTCTATGTCCAGATTAGATACCAAGAATTTGTCTCCTAGTTTGATGATAAGTGATTTATGTACCTTTCAAGAGCAGCTGGCTACCAGCTTTGCTGGGACAGTGGAAAAACACCGAGGAATAATAAATATTATTAATAACCTCTTGGTTTTTCTGGACAAAGCCAATCTGATTGCCACATCATTCTTGAGAAGGGAGGGAAAAGAGAGGACACAATATCCTTCACCTTCTCTTGAGCCAATTTCTTCTATTCCTTTTGTTTGAGACAGGGTAAGGACCCAGATGTCTGACCCACCGCAGGGTTTTCACTCATATTTCTTTGGGATTATCCTTTTTGGACAAATGGGGTCCCTTTCTTATTCCTAGGGACATAACTATAGTAGTGCAACATGTGCAACTAGAGATTTAGGGAGATCAGAAAATATCTGCCTTCACAGTTACTGATTTGAGGGAATCAAACATCACATGGGATGAATTCCAGTGAAATTCAGAGAGATTGTTATGCTTTTCCCACTCAACAAAATATAAAAGTCTTTAGCAGTACTGAATCCAAAGCATCCTTGGTAAGAAGACAGCTATTGCATTTTACTCATCCTTATGGAGAGATCTGTGATGTTCTGGCTGGTTAGCCAGAAGGTACAAAAAGATTGTACCCCTAGGAAGGTTTTGTGTCTCTGTGTCCTGGATTGCTAACGCCATATTAAAGCAGCAGACAACTGGAAAATCTGATGGATGAGTTCCTGGCTATGATGACACAGACTCCTTCTCCATAGATCTTTGAGTTGTAGAGATCTTTAGAGGATGCCTCTGCATTCTCCTTTCTAGGATCTCAAATGAATTATGTTGGATAGCTGTCAGAAAAGAGTGTACTACTTCCCAGCCCTTGGCAGCAAGGAGACACAGCTGGGATGATGACTGCATCATCACATCAGGAATGACACAAGGATGGTACTACCAGTGGTAGCTGTAAGAGCTGGAAAACTGCTACTTGGAGAACATCCATAGGGTTCTCAGAGATGTCACAGACGGTGTAGAAAATGAGACACTCAAAGAGAAACTCTTACACTGAAACTGGTGATGTGATGTGATTGATGTGATGTGATTGATGTGATGTGATGTGATGTGATGTGATGTGATGTGGTGCTGCTGCGACCATCTCAAGTGCTAGATGGTTGATTGCAAAGGTGTGAGCAAAGGAGGGAGCTGCCTTCATTCAGTAGGAATGTTAGAGACCTGGGAAAAAAAGAGGAAATCTCTGAATTACATTTCTTATATATCAGTTAGGAATTTACAGCTCATAAGGGTTCATATTCCTAATAAAGAGATGAGTATATTTCAGAAAGTGGTGAACTATTTTTCCTCCTTTTCTGCAGTGCTTAAGGGAAGATACTTGTACCAGCCACATAGAGAAAAGCAGCCTGGAAAGCTGGACTGTGATTTTAGTTTGAAGGAAATGTGGATCATAGGAAACTGCTCTGGTGTTGCCTTCTGCTGTTACATTTGAAATAAGAGTGTTTCAGCTCAGTTGTGTTGCTAGAAGTGCTCCAAGCTGAGCAGCTGGATATCAACTTCCATAAAAACCTGCCTTGGTCCCTGGAGTTCTCTCCTCTGGGAGTGAGATGCTTGCCATGCACCCATCTATTCTCTGGCTGAGCTTGCAAAGCCTGCCTGAGTTTGTCTTTTAAGATGACCCTCATCCACTTTCCTTTATGTAGCAGTTCATTTATTAGGGGAAGCATTTGTTTCCCCTTCCTTTTTCTTGATTGATTATTACATGTAAAACTTGGTCCTTACAGGGGGACCAGATCCTAACTCTCCTCTTTGTTAAAGAACTTCCTGGCTGCAAAACTTCAACTATTGAAAATGCCTTTCTCTGGCAAAGCAAAACAAATCCTGTCACACTGAAGACACTCAATTTCTGAAGGCTGTTCCACTAGAGCAGCCACCTCTGAGCAGAGCACTCGAATGGTGTTCAAAGGCAGGTAGAACAACTCTGCAAATATGAATCAAAAGTTGCACAGCCAATGTGAATTACACTATTTTGATTGTATTAGCTGATTTTTATTTTACATTGGTTATTACTCTGGCTTTGCCTGGCAAGATTTAGGTAGCCGGGCACTACACAAGCAGCTTCTGTGAGAAGCCGCTGAAGCTTCACCGCTGTCTGATGCAGGCAGAGCCAGCTGGTGAGGCCAAGACCCTCAAGAATGGTGATAACAGCTCTGGGATAACATATTTGAGAAAGGGAGGAAAACTGCACAAAAGCAATCACACAGAGGATTGATAATTTGTGAGAGCAACAGCTCTGCAGTCACTGAGGGTGGTGAGGAAGGACAGGCAGGAGATGTTTCAGGCACTGGAGCTGGAATTCCCCAGCTAGCTGTGGTGAGGCAGCTGTGCCCCTGCAGCCCAGGGAGGTCCCTGGGGGAGCAGAGATCCACCTGCAGCCCAGGAGAGAGAAGCCCATGCTGGAGCAGATTTGCTGCCTGGACTTGTGACCCTGTGGGGCCCATGTTGGAGCAGCCCATTTCTGAAGGAACTTCCTCACCATGGAAAGTTCCTGAGGAATGGCAGCTTTTGGGAAGAACTCAGGTTGGACATGTTCATGGGAGACTGTCTCCTGTATGAGGGACCTCATGCTGGAGCAGGGGAAGGGGTTAAGAAATTCTGCCCCTGAGGAAGGACGAGCAGCAGAGACAATGTGCAATAAACTACTGATGCCCATTCCCAGAATGGTGCATTCTCTGCACCACTGTCAGGGAGGAGATAGAGAAATAGGGAGTGGAGTTAAGCCCTAGGAAAAGGGAGAGGCGGGGATAAAGTTTCTAAAATTTGATTTTATTTCTCATTACCTTACTCTGATTTGATTGGCAAAAAATTTAAGCTGCTTTCCTTGAGTCAAGCCCTGGTTTGAAAAAGGCAGGTGTGTTAGGGAAGAGCAGGGCCTTCCCTCAAAATGGAGCTAATAAATCCCTCCCTCTGAATTAGTATAATTTTGGAATTAAGGGGCCCTCAGGCAAAGATATGGGGATAGGAATAACAGATTTTTACAAATATATATATATATATATAAAACAAGGCAAACAAAACAACAATAACTATGAAATTAACAACAAACAGAACAGGAACCCAGTAACAGTTCTCTCGGTGGTGGACACCTTTCCCCTGTGGTGCAGTTGCCGTCACAGCTGGCAGTCAGTGCCGGCCGGCTCCCAGTGGGCAGGGGGAGAGGCGGTGATCCTGCGTGGCTGGAGGGGTGCTGGGGGTAATGGTGGCTTGTCTCGAATGGGAAGGGTGGAGGAGGAGAGACTTTGCTCACGGGCCCTTGGAGTGTTGGTCCCGGTGCTCCAACAGGATGCTTGGAGATGGCAGGCCGAAGCAGGAGAGCGTCCTAGCAGGGGTGTGGGGTCCAACACCAAGAGAGGCAGCTCCCAGCATTATGATGGTGGGGTGAGGTTTTCCAGCGGCCTTCCTCCTCCCAGAGCCAACAGCGAGCGAGTGCCTCCCTCCCCCTATCCTCCTTTACCTGCCTCTGATCTTGAGGTGGGAAGAAATTCCATAGACAGAAAGGAAAAAACCAACCCCAAACAGTGATCTTGCCCTGTCTTTATCCCGACCCATGTACCTCTTGCTGTATTTTTTCTTCCCTGTCCTGCTGAGTAGTGGCTTTGGTGGACACCTGAATTCACCCAGGGTCAACCTATCATATACATGAAAGCATTCAAAGATGTCATAAGGACTTAATAATTTAAAACCCTAAAGACACCCATTATATACTGCAGTTTTTCGGTTAATTTCTTTCTCTCTATCGAGTATCTCTGACAGGACTAAGTACCACGAAAGATGTTAGTCTCTAGGTCACAGGTGATGCGTATCTTCAATATCAGAGCTTGAGCCTGAATGTTCAGTGAGACCCAGTGAAGTTCAGTGCTCAGCTTCTGCTGAATGTCATCATATTTTGGAAGCTAATTTACTTTGAAAATCCCAGCACAAAGGAACATCAAAGAGCAATGACTGAACATCATACTATTGTGAAATGAAAGAAGAAGGGAATATACAGTGAAGGTTTTTTTGCTTTTATTTCTGTAAGGCTCCATTAGCAGTAGAAAACATAGGGAAAAGTGGAGTCTAGTATAGGTAACCTCAAAGTTTATGTGGCTAAAATACTCAAAGCCTTTTTTGTTTTAACAAAGTTCAGATTCTTTTTAAGGAAAATCACGCTAATAAAAATGTTGGCTAGCAAAAAAATCAGTGTTCTAACACAGAAGTGGCAACAAAAGTCTTTTGGCTAGCTAAAGATGTCCAATTGTACATGAGGCAGGGCCAGGGGACTGAGTTGTTCCTAGCACTAAAATAGAAGGGATGATACCTTTCTCTGAAGATGTTCGTTTATACTGGCAGCTAGAAGAGAAGATCCTACAACTGGATATTGCGCCCTTTACAGAAGATCATGAGTTAAGGTAATTTGTGTTGGTGACAGAGCCTTGAGCCCCCCTGCCCAGAGTCCTTCCCCTCTGCCTGTGGCCCAGTGATGCCACAGCGGATCTGTCCTCCAGCTCCCCACAGCCCTGCCCTGCCCAGCGGTAGGTCCATCCCATACTGAAAATGCTGTTTGTGGTAGCCACATATAGCACAGAAATAACTCAGCTACCAGCATACAGGCTGCTTTTCGCCAAGTTTAAGTTTAAAAAAAAAAAAAAAAAGTATTATTGAGAATTTTTTTATGAAAAGAAATATTTATATTGTCTTTAGTCTGCTTTCACTGCCTGAAGTGAGATTCTTTTTCCTTTTCAGTTTTCATGGGATCACAGGCAGGTCAGGATTGAGCATTTTGAGATCTTGTCCAGTATTGTTGTAAGCTGAAAGCACTTTATACAGAAATCACTAAGGGTCTGTTTCACTAAAGTACGAATAAGTGTATTGCCCCTAATATGAATCCTAACACGAAAAACTCCTTAACTATTAATATGAGTTGTCTGGCTTGTTGTGGAAAAGAGGGGGAATTTGCTGTGGTTCACACACCTCAGCTGTTGCTAATTCTGCAGCAACTCAAGTACTATTTTCCAGCATGGCTTTTCTCACTTAAGCCTCCCTAGCTGTAGAAGTGGGTAGGCAAATGGAGCTAATTCTCTAGCAAATGTATAGCAAGAGATGGTTAATTTTACTGAATTATTTTACACCACAGCATGCTGAATTATAGATCGTGTGGCATGAGACCAGGTTTATGCCTCTTTTCTTAAAATTTTAGAGTAAAAAACCCAACCCTTTGTGCAGAGCTATACTAGAGTTTGCAAGGAGAATTACCCTGAAGAAAGAAATTGTATCTGTAATTGGTGACCTTATCCTAAAAAGACCAGCATTTTCATGGCTACTGGAATTTTTGTACACAACTTTAAGCAATGACTGTTGACTAGATTAACATCCTGCCTTGCCTTCTGCTGATCTGTTACTCATGACCTAAAATGGTTTGCAGTTGTGGAGTGCTTGCACTATGCACAATCCTGGAGCTTGGAATCAGTGGACTCACTGGTAACAATCAAACCAGTTAGTTAATGAGGCTGGGAGATCTGGCATTGGCATCCCTGAGCTCACAGCAGTCAGGAATATATAGACTCTGTGTGTATACATGCTAAAGCTTAATTTGCAATCCTATTTAGAGTGGAAAAAAATGCCACACTTTAAAAAAAAAGAAAAAAAGAAGTGCAAACAGAGTTCTTTTCACAGTGGGGAGAGAATACTGTTAAACAGAGGAAGCACAATATCCCTTTTCATAGCAAGAGATCAAATGTCTGCAGAAGAGTTTAATTTATAGTTCTTCATATGCCAGAACTGTGTCTGAGACATTGCAGCGTTTCAGTACTTTTAATCAGGTCATAGTTTCCAGCACAGATGACTTCATCCCTTTTGAAACAGAACAAATAGAATAAATGGAATTCCACATAATCGTGGTAGGATCTGGGATTATAGGAAATTAAAACACATATTTAAATACAAAGGACTATGCAGTGAATAATCATGACATGGTGCTTGGAAAGCCAGGCTTGGTCCCTTTGCGGTTGTTAGTAGGCAACAAAGATCCTTGGCTCTGCAGCTTTCTGTGGTGTGAGGGTGTGGGTGTATCCTAGAGGAGGATGAAGAGAGTGATGGTGGAAAATATACAGCATCACACGCAATGAAGTTGTTGCCTTTCCAGGAGAAATATTAAAATGATGCCATATGACTCAAATGTGACCTAGATAAGTGCTGGCTGCTGTGACTCAGACATGGCTTTGGAGCTCATGCACCTCCACTTTGATTTCCTTCCCCACTGAAGTCCACTGTTCCCTCACTCTTACAGAATATTTCACATCTCCTAGCCACAGCACTGCGTTGGCAGTCACAGAGAAGGTGTTGATGAATTCTGTCTCAAATTTCTGCATGTCTGAACAAAACCCTTATAAAATAGCAGCATATATTATACTGATATCCTCCAAACAGACAAGTAGTTCACTGCAACCTGGAATGCTTTGAACTAGTGCTGTGAGATAAGTGTTTGCAGTATTTATTATAACAGCAGAAAATGAAACTAGAAACATATTCCTTAATTACAGAATTTGCTCAGCACTGTGCTCATTGTGATCCATTTTTGGCATTTAAGAAAACAAAACAACCAACTATCAATAACTTATTTGTGACATGACTAAATTCTAACTCATGTCAGAGGCTATTTCATTAGGCAATAGAAAATCATGCAGTGAAGAACAGCCTTTGCCCCCAAAGAACTGTTTTGTCCACACAGATGTATGAGAGACTGAGATACTACATGAATCACAGGTCTAAGACAGAAGAATTCAGAGGCAAGTCTGGGAACTGAATTATTCCATAGTCACAATCCTTCATCATTAAAGGTAGGTTCCCTCAGGTTGTATGTGTTTTATGTACTTGTATGTATGCACGTATACAATCACATCGGTGCAGTTCAACCCGCAGACTGAACTGTGAGTCTGTAACTTGAATATTTGTATCCTTTTTTTACATTATGTCTAACTATGGTAAAGATTACACTGTCAGACTCATTCCATTTGCAGTGGTTTCTATTTAAGTGCAAGTGAAACTCTGGAAGTGAAAGCAAATTCATCACTGGTAAGTTGGCTGAATCCAGTCACATGCTGTATAATATAACTTATCCTTAGGAATTCATGTCTCCACTGCGTCTGCCTACCAGATAAGCTACACTGAGATGAAAGTGAGTTGCGTCAGATTCTGGTGCCCAGAGCACAAGTTCAGGCTCTGTTTCTCTCTTGTTCAGCTGGATGCTGTGTAACAAACAGCATTCCCTCTCAGAAGAAGTTAATCAAGGGGGAGATCTATGGGTAAAAGTTTTATGCATGGCACTCTTAATAATATCTCTGAACATTTCAAAGTGTATGTGGGTTACTTGTGTCAACTCAGCTAAGTTTAACCTGGATTGCTTTAGTTGCAAAAACCAGAACTCTCTTGCTTGATTCTGGTAAATGCAGTCTCCTAGTGACATCAAAGATTATAGCAACTGCAAGGCACTAGTTTGCCTTTGTAGTTCCAAGTTGCTCAGAAAACTTTTAATATATTCTTGTAGGTGTAACCATGTGTCATAAATATATCCGCCAACAAGAGATAAACCCTAACTTGAAAACAACTGTTAATTGATTACTGCAGAAAAACTGACAAACTCAAAGTGAATAATGCTAAAAGGTGTTAATTTGTGGATTTCTGTAGGTTTTGAAAAGCAAAATTAAGTCTACATGGGATTTTGGATGTGTGACATAAACTGTGGGCCATGTGCCTGTTTTGCATAATTCAACATCATTGCATTGTGAGCCAGAACTCTGCTGTACTCAACTGAGAAAGTGGCCCATGACTCTGAACACACAGTGATCAGAATCAGTTTTGGTTCAGTTTCATTTATTTGGGGAGGGAGGAAAAAGGATCAAATGGGGATATGCTAAACTACTACTGAAGTCTGTAATCATTGCTCCTTTTCTGCAGTAACATTGCTGCTCCAGCCTGGTGCGAACCGAGTGTGAACAGTGTTTTATGCTTGACTGAACTTTAGACCCCTGAGCCTTGGGGACCTTGGCAATGATGCTAGGAGATTATATGATCTACAGCAAAATTATTCCAGGCAGGCAGCAGACACTACCCAACACTGGCAATCAAGAAGGGTGGTGCTGGCAGCTCTGTCATTGTCCTAGCTTGCTGAATAGCTCTCTCTTTTCATGCAAAAATGCAGGCACGCACAAAAACACTCATCTTCAGAGCTAGGCAGATTTTTTGCATTGAAACTTCTTACCAGCTCTGCATATTTAGCTCCAGAAGAAACAAATTCAGAAATCTGTCAAAAAAATTGAATTTTTTAATTTCAGAAAGAAAGTTTTTTACTTTTTTTGTTTGAAGTGCTTTGCTTTGTTATCGTAAATTGCATTTACGATAGTAATGTAAAAAATAATTGTGTCAACAAAATGAAGGGTACATTCAGGTAAAATAGGATTTGAGGAAACATGGAATATAAAATTAGAAGAAAAACCTGAGTTTTGTTGGTTAGCAAAGTGAAAGATCACCTTAATCACAAATGTCACAGCTTGTTTTCCTTTGCTCCATCCTTTTCTGCATGATTTTGCAACACGTAAAGAAATATTTAATAATATTTAATATTTCCTTATTTAATAAGGAACACGGAAGCCGTTAAAATATTTGTTGAGATGGATACAAGACGATAGCTACTCCAGTGTCCCAGAAGGTCAGGTGAACTGTACCTTTGCCTTCCTGGTAGAATTGATGTAGGGAAAGGCAAAGGAGAGAGCAAACAAGGATGAAGTATGTATGTATGTATGTATGTATGTATGTATGTATGTATGTATATACACATTTTTTTGGTTTTTTTGATTACTTCAAGCTAGAATTGGAAAATCTCCTTCAGCCTGCTTTCAGTTTGTACTTCCAATACCAACTATGCTGCTTTCGAGCAGCACAAAACACCTCCATGACAAAGCAGTTGTGCCTTCTGTATGGGTTTTGGTCACCTCTGGACTGAGAGACAACTACTTATTTTGCAGCTGAAATTACTCCACAGTGGCACAAATTACTGAGATGGCTGTCCTAGCAAACAGGCAATGCCTGGCCATTGTTTAATTAGCTGCCTTCTCAAAACAACAACAAACAAAGCAGCCCAACCCCACTCATCCTGCACTTTTTGTTTTAATATTTGCCTGATTTACAACCCTGAAGGTTCTGGGAATTTTTCTTTCCAGTGAGGAAAAAGTCTCATACTGTAACTGTTAGTCAATCTTGAAGTGAAAATTAAAACTTAGTACCCTGGTGTTTATTTGGACCCATTGTACTGAATCTCTCATTGTACTGCCATCAGTGAGAGTTTTTTCACCATCCTGCATGACTGGGGCTCAGCAGACAGGAAGTTTACTTTTCATAAACTGGTGCAAAAGATGAGGTACGTGCAAAGTGGTCAAGTTATTGTGCAAGAGAAACATGTGGCCAGGTACATGGTGATTATCGATTGAACTGAAGCCAGAGGCTCAACCCCTTAACTTTTCCAATGTCTGACTTCCTTATGTTGCCTCTCCCTCTATCCCACTGCATTAACACACAGTGTAGCTGGAATGTTCCACAGTTACTCACAAAAAAGGATCTATGTGGGAAGGTGAAGGATGGTGGGGGTGACAGGCAATTCATGGGGAGGAAAAGAAAAGAGCTGTAAAAATCAAGAAATAAAAGGAACAAAAGGGGAATTGCATCTTTCCCTAATTTGAGTGGGATACTCTTGGCATTTCTGCCACTCTGAAGTGCTGTGTGAAGTTATGTATTAGCTCACCTTTTATTCAAAGCAGTCAAGTTTTTTGTTACTCTCTCTCTAAATATGTATTGCTCTATCAAAAAATGGTGGTGAAATAAGACCATTTAACACCCCTGAAATATTGTCTGAAATACTGGAATGTGGATGACATAGTTTTTTTATAATTCGCGTCTCCAAATGTGGTCCTTCAGAAACCCCTTGACCAATTTGCCTCAGACTTTGTTTAATCAAAAGGGGCTAAAAAACTGAAGGAAAATGCATTCAAAGTGTCTAACTTTGGCCATTTTTATAAAAAGGCATTTGAAACTTGCAGCAAAAGTGTTTTCTATCCTTCTCTCATAGCATAAAATGTCTAAGCATACTTTCTTTCTCAAACTTTCAATGCTACCTACTGTTGGGGTTAGCTCCAATAAATGTGCAGAGGATCATGGCTTAAAGCTGTGGGAAAACCTTTGCAATAATCACTCCCAGAATCCTTCAGTTCCAGTATATTGATCATTGCCAGAAAGTTCTCTGCTTCCCTTGTTATCATTGGTTCCTTTTTGCTGCATTAATTTTAATATTCCTAATTGCCCTTCCCTATTGTATCCCCTCCCTAAACTCCGCCCTAATTCCTCCCCTCCTCCAAGTTTATAAATACCCCTGCCATGCCCTAACACTTGCATTTTGCCGTTGTCCTCATGCATGGAACTAGTCTCTCTGTACCATCTTTCCCAGTTCATTCAGTACAAATTGTTTGGCATGCTGTTTGTTGTTTCCTAGTATTAAAGTTTTTTAGTTCCTGAACAATTGGGTCAGATTTTCTTTCTGCATAAAGTTACCGAGTTCAGTGGAGCCACCGACCCTATTAGCCAAGCTTAGACAGGTTGGAGGCTACAACCTACCATGGAGACCCCACATGGAAAATTTCTGGGCAGAATTTATTACATAAAACACACAAAAACAAGAGATTAGAATGGAATTCCAGGGTATTAAACTAAAGTGTCTACTCTTCTCCAAAATTTTATGTCCCTTTGACACATATGTGTGCATGCACACTCACAGAACTACTACAAAAATGCAAAAATCACCATCTGCCAACAGACATGGCAAGAAATTGCATTTCTTTCCTGTTCAAAGCAATTGGGAGGAGCCAGTATGTGATAAATAATGGCTGGTAGACAGCTATCTATTTTTTTAAATTATGAATGTATGTGCATACACTCACCCAGGTGGTGGGCAGTTGCATCTGCTGTGTGACTTGGGAAGCTGTTGGTGTGCACAGAGTTTACTCCTAGAGACAGCCAAGAAGGAAGGTCATTCCCAGAGAGTGTGTTGGGGGGAATGGTCTTCCAGAGAATCACTGTGACATCCACTATGGGCTTGAATATTAAATGGCCACCAAGACTGGAAGTGTAGCAAGGACAGAGAATTCCCAGATTTCTCCTTATCCACACAGTAAAAGGTCTGCCTTAGTATGAGTACCTCCTCTGTAAAATGGTTGGTTTTCTTCCTTATCTAGAGCCTCTGGGTCTTAACTGATGCCTGCCTGTAAAACACCACATGTTGGGATGGGATGTGCTGCAGAAATGCAAAAATATAATTAATGATGCTGTCCAGTGGTAGAGCTTGATCCAAAGCCCACTGGCTTTCCTTGATCTTGGCTCAGGTCAGATGATTGGTAAGTACTACAGTTGCACTGTCACACTACCCTGACTCTCTGATGATTTGATCCTCAGTTATGCAGAGGATACAAGGAGCAGAGGGCAGAAGAAATGCTTCAGGTTCACTGCTGAGCATCTCATAAGAAAAATAGTAATCTGTACAAGGTTGCTACAGCCACCTGATGCCATCAAATGTGCAGAAGCCGCTCAGTGGAGCACAGGTCCTACAATTTCTTTTAATGTTTCCCATCTTGTTTTCTGCTTAACCCAGGCACTAATGCCCTGTGACAGCACCTGAGAGCAGGGGCCAGCCACAAGCCGACCTGCTGAGCTGCTCCAGGCAGGAGAGCCAAGGCAGCCCCAGCACTTGCCAACCACAGGCAGCTCTGGCTGGAGCCAGGGGCAACCTCTTTGAAGTGAGGCCATTATTCCCTGCCCTATTACCTTCCCTTCAATAGGTGTTCACACAAACATCCCCCCAGCCAAAAATACTTCCATTATTCATTGGACACTACTTTTCTGCCAGATGAGTCCCAGACTTCAGGAGCTTTGAATGAGCCAAACGACTGAATATATGTCTCCAAAGATATCATAAAAACCTGGGTAGAATGGCTATTGAAGAACAACTTGTGAAAGCTATCCCTTGTTTCAGAGTGCCAAGAGAAACAGCAGGCAAGCCCTCTCTGCAAAGAGGTGCTGACAATGACATGTATTAATGCTCAGATTACAATGGAAACATTTGTATATTAATTGCAAACCACTCAGATTTACCCTCCTCCCTGGTTTGCCTTTAAAAAAAAATTAAAGAAAAAAG
Source organism: Muscicapa striata striata (assembly GCA_030060385.1). Classification (NCBI taxonomy): domain Eukaryota; kingdom Metazoa; phylum Chordata; class Aves; order Passeriformes; family Muscicapidae; genus Muscicapa; species Muscicapa striata. Next base: position 1,729,509 of record JAREIS010000110.1, on the reverse strand, counting down.
GTGGAGGAGGGAGGTTTTCATTATTGCTGATCAGGGAGTATTACTTGCATCTCTCCCATGGCATATGTTCATACGCCTGTGGGCTCACACATGGAGCATTCTCATTTCAAAGCTGAACAGCTCTCTTAGCTATTTTTCTTTTCCCTTCTTCAGGACTTCAAGGAGTGAGTAGGATGTAATCTCAGAGTGAGGAGGCTTGGTTCTGTGCCAGGCATAACTGACTTACCATGTTGTCCCTGAGTAAGTTACCTCACCTCTCTTCTCCTTCATCTTGCCACCTGTAAAAAAAAAGACTGTGATATTCTCCTTCCTTGGTTGAATTATCTGGCAGTGCTTTAAAAATTCATAGACTGAAAGCCTTCACATCACTCCTTTTTTTTTTTTTTTTTTTTTTTTTTTTTTTTTTGGTCTTAATGAAAACCTGATTTACTTTAGGGCATTGTAGGAATCTCCAGAAATGTGATTTAAGTCTTATCTTACATGATTACTGTAACCTTGCTGCTTTAAATAGCTTCCATTACTGTGAGTGCCAGTTTGGCTAGAAGGCAATCCTGACTCAGCAAGGCTCATCACTAGGACAAATACTTACATGGGCCTTTGCTGAGCACTTTTAGGAGAGTCCATCTTCACTGAGGAATATGAGATGGAGATTTTACCTTAGTGTCTTGGGTTGAAGGACAGGTGTCTGCCAATAAAGGCAGAAGCTTCTCTTTGAAATGGAGAATGTAAAGCCCCTCCCTCCAAATTATTATTATGATTTTGAAATTAAGGGGCTTTCAGGCAAATATATGGGAATTAGGAATAACAGTTCTTTACTAGGAAAATTAAAGTAGAAATAGAGTATTACAAAGAACAATCTCAAAACGCTGACAGAGTCAGAATGCAACCTGACACCCCGTCAGTCAGAGTGTTAGTAGCAGTCTGATTAAATGGTGGCTACAGTCCTCCTGCGGTGGCAGATGTGGTTTAGTTGAAGCAGTGGTCTAGTAGAAGAGTGCAGTTTTCTTCTGAAGGTTCAGGGATGATGTGTCTGGTTTTCCTCTGGAATCCAGTGGAAAGAAGGCATTTTGCTGTCCAAAATCTCAGTTCTTTATCTAGGTAGGAAAGGCTTGGTCCTTCCCCCTGGCTGGAACATCTCCCAATGGGATGATGTAATTTTATCAGTCATACAGTGGGACTTAACAGCTCAGCAGCAGATGATATTTTTCTGGAGGGAGGATGGGTTGTGAAAAAGATAAAGATGATTGCCCCACCTAGTTTTAAAGATGGACCATTAGCAGATAATATGTGCCACGGAGATAAGGGTCACTACCCCACCCAACTTCAAGAGATGGTCATAGAATTCACATTTCTGACCACATCCTATATTGCAACCCAAGACACTTAGGTAAGAAGAAATGGACATCTCAAAGCAGGGATAGAATTTGTATCATATTGCAAAAGAATCCAAGTCACGGGGAATAAGTGAGGAGAAAACCACACTGCTGTCACCTGGCCCAGCTTTTTGGTTGCTACCTGTCTTATGCTTTAATTTGTCTGTATTTATATCATGGAAACTTAAAAATTAGGGATGGAAAAGGACACCTGGATCATTCAGCTTGCTTTTTTTGCTGCAGAGTTGCCTCCAAATCATATCTCCTGTTTTATGTGTCAGCAAAATGGCAGAAAGGAGCAGAGAGGTGACCAAAATAAGGGCATTTGTCCACCTGAGAGATCCTCATTCACACTTTTTCTCTAAGCCCTTCTTTCAGGTAGCAGCTGGGATCTGATTCTGTGATTCCTGCTAATTTGAATATAAGCCATTTTTGTATGCAAAGGATTGCTGACACCAGCAAGTTTTCACTGTAATGATTACTATGGAAACGTTTATCTATAAATATAAAATTTTTTAGAACCTAGGCTTTTATCTTTATAGAAAAAGGCCTGTTTATATCACTTCCAAGCTTCCAGCTTTAATGTAGACATGAGCTGTTCTCGTGCCAAACAAGATAACCTTAGTGTTAGAGCTGTGAGAGCTTTGAAACATGGGAATTTGAACTAAAACTATTATTTTTTAATACAGTATTAATAGGTGAATGGAAAAATATTTTTAAATGCCTTTTTAAGCCCCAACACTCTACTTCAATTGCAATCTTATTTTCTATGTTTTATTGTAATGTTTCCTTTATGGAGTAGCTGCTTTCAAGTGCCATTCAGTCCTTAAACTCCGTGCGTATGCACATACACATGTGTGTATTTCATGGTAAGGATTGAGGGAGAAGAGAAAAAATTGAGAAGGTCCTTACTCATTAGCCTTTTCCCGCTGTGTTTTTAGATTTTGGTCTTCAAAGCCTTCAAATATGGATTATAAGTTTACATCCTCAAAATATGTTTTGGATGTTTCGGGGTTTTTGCTAAATGACAGGAAAAAAAAAGAGACATGATTTTAAATTAATAAGATAAAGGGGTTTGTTATTTAAAGCCTAGAGTGAAAAGAGTGTATTAGAAAGATGAGGACTAGTATTTTTTCTTTGGATTTCTATCTAAAAATTTTTTAAAACTATTTTTCCTTGACTTTGACAATTACACTTTGGAAATATCTGTATTAACATGTTTTTGTTTTTTTTTTCCAAACATGCACATTAATGCAACAAACACATTTGCAGATACTCTAAAGCTATTCCATTAAAATTATTCTCAAACAAGATGGAATCATGGGGTTAAGATTTAGGGTGAAAATTTAAATGTTCCAAAATTAATCAGGTCAGGTCCCCGCAGACTTTGGAAACAGAATTCATGACATCCACAGAGTGACATCATAGCTGCTGATACTCAGAAGGTTAATTTGTTATTAATGACAGCAGCAACCTTGTCTACAAGGGCACAATTCATATATATGTATTAAAGTTTCTCTTTGTGTAGGTTTTGATTATTAATAGTGATGATTTTTTATTCCACTTTTGGAATGAGAAAAGGGACAATTAAATATTTAATTTGAAATTCAGCACTAGCCTGATGAGCTAGAACTAAGAAGTCAAGTTCAAGGGTAGAGGGGGCTTTAAGCTACCTTTTATTCTTCTGATTTTATGGGAGAATTAGGCAGATCGTTGGTATAATTTTGACACTGGGTAATATTTTACATTAAAATGTCTTTCCTGGATTGTTCTGGGGACTACAGTCCCATCCGTAGTTCTTCCTGTGCAGCAATTTGTGAGGGCATTCTGTGTTACAGGACTGAAGAGGCTTCTGGCAGTGAGACATGGTCTGATCCTCCTCTTCGAGTCTCCCTTTGTTCATTCCCTCTCCTTGGTCTTCCTCCCCAGTGCACTGTTAATAAAGCCCTCTGAAATTTTAACTGGAAGTTAAGTACAGACAAGCTATCCCAGATCTCTGTCTGCCCTTACTGTGCTCTTCCAAGTTCACTCACAGTGTCATGCTCTAAGAAGAGCAGCAGTCAGAGGAGTCAATTGGACACTGTCAGTAACTGCACAGATTGCCTGGAAATAAAAGATCTAAGAGCCAGCATTAAATTCTTAAATAGGACACACAGTAAAAGCACAACAATACACTGTGGCTCCCATAGGGCTGAGGGAAAATCAAATCATAAATATTTCATGTTGGATTCAGAGAAATACTCCCAAATTTAGAAGTTCATTTGACGTATATCCCAATAATTCAAACTTGTTGGATCTGTAAAATTAGCCTGTAAATCTCACAGGAAACGTTATGAGATATTTCAACACTTTCATTTTTGGTCCTGGCAGGAGTATGAGTATTAATATAAAAACATACAAATTACCATGAAAGTAACTTTTAAAGCAGTAGCAGCTTTTTATTCTCTTTCAAATCCTACAGAATGGATTAGAGTTGTGGGAAAAGATTTAGCTTACTTTCTACTGAGTCCTAATTGGCTTGCTCAGCTTTGATATATTAATTCATACATTGTTAATGCCGTTATCATGTCTTTATTTCTCGTCGTGTTTCAAGGTTCAGATCATGGTCATCCATCCTTACCAGAAAACAGTCGCCTTTCCTAGAGGGTTGCCTTGTAAATGCATCAGTGATTTAAACTGGAGGAACTGAGGGTAGGGCCTCACCATGATCACTGGTACCTGGAAGTAGAAGTCTGGATGAATTTCCCTGAAGTCAAGACAGGGATGCCTGGAGAGACGATTTCTCTACTCTCCTTCTCACAAGCTGTACTTACTGTGGTGTCCCAGTAGCACCATAATCAGGAGCAATGTGGTGGAATCTTTGGGATGTTAGGTGTTTCCTGCTAGAAACCTCTGCAACCTCTCACATTCCAGCAGGTTGTGGGGAATCAAAATATCATTGATTGGAAGAGACTTTACAGATAATTTGTATGCAACTTCCCTGCCTGAGGGCTGGCTAGCATTTGTGGAGGATAACTGATAATAACCTCTGCTACCTGCAGATACACTGATACTAGTGGGATGCCTTGTCCTTCCTTTAAAAGATGAAGACTGTGTGACAGTAAATAAAAATCCAACAAATTTTGCCTTCTCTGACAGAAATGTGTAATATTACCAGGCAGAATCTACCAAGAAGAGGTAAAAATGCAAGGCAGGTCTGCCCTATCTGGTCACACTGGAATATTCTGAGAAGGTTCATCTGGCTTTAGGCATCCTGGAGATGTTTACACCATCGTCCTGGCATGACTGTGTCAGGCAGAACAAGGTGTAAGTCTATCACATGTATATCTACTCCTTCATGAATATTTGGCCGGAGGCTTAGGAGGACAAATAGGTCACAGCTCAGTCATTCCCTTCTTTGCTGAAGATAATGCTGCTACATGGTAAGACACATTAACCTTCCTGATGTGCATGAAGCTTGAGGATCTTAGCCTTCTTAATCAAGTGAATGTAGAAGCAATGGATTATCCGAGGAACTAACTCATAAGGCTGGACTGTTTTACCAGCCAAGAGCTAAAAGGTACTCTTTCTAAATTAAACACGTTGTTGTGTTTCTTTGGATTCTGTTTCCATGTAGTTTGTGATGGAAGTACCTGTTTCCATTTACAAATGCATGAACACAAGAATACATTTACTCTTCCAACTCTCTGCGAAAATGTTGGCCAGCAGGCTGACATGGAGGGGGCCCAATGTACCTGGAATAATATGAAACAGCTTTTTTGTATGTATTAGTTTACATACTGTGTTCAGGAAACAGGGTACAGAAACTTCTTTAAACCTCCAGGAACAATAGCTATTGTTGGTTGTTGATATGGTATGAGCTCATATCCAGGATACACTGAGAAAGGAACTCCTGACTACAATAAATAATATACTTCTTAACTCCTGATGTGAAATAATGTATTTATTGTTTTTCCAATGAAAGATGGAGAAATAAGGCTTTAAAAAGAGAACTTTGCTTGGCAGGACAAAATCTCTGTTTTGTTTGTTTGTTTGTTTGTGGGTTTTTTTGTTAGTTTTGTTTGTTTTGTTTTGTTTTGTTTTCTCTTAAAAATTCAATTAAGGAATTTCTTATGGGAAAAAAAATTTATAGTCAGGTTCCCAACAGTCTGTGTTGAAATCTATTTTCAATTTGACTGTATAATATGAAAATGATAGTGGGACAAGTCTATAAAGCTCTTCTTTCTAATGTTTTTTTTTCTTGATTTCAACTGCAATGGAGGTGTAAAACTGTACACTATACAGATCTGAAAGTTCTTTGTCAAAGTTATACAGGAATACATTTCCCTGGATTTTTACAAAGATATTTAAGGTGAAGGAGCTTTTTTGATGCTACACTCTGTCAGTCCTTCAGGAGCACAGCCTTAGTTGTTTGAAAAAGAAATTTGCAGAACCCTGGCTGTTCTATCTCAAACTGACACTTATACTAGATTTAGTGGATACTCATGGCTAAGTTGTGCACTACAAAAGGAAAGGCATTGAAGGGAGTCTAATCTTTAAATGGAATGTGACAGTTAAAACACATGAGTGGGAGTTAGGGGGCTCTGCAGCATTTCTGATACTGTGGACCAGTCATGTCACTTTGTAGAGGAAAAGGGAAAAGGCTCCTGTCTTTCCTGTGGATCCTCCACCGCCAAGAGTATCACCTCTGTTTATCCCTTTAATGCTTCCCAAGAAAGCAATCTGGAGTACTTTGGGGAAGTAAAACTTTGTCACATACATTATTTTATTGAAATGTTATCCTCTGCAAAGCTTTGCTGCAATGGATTTTCGGTCCAGAGGGAGTGCTTGCTGGGCTTGCTGTAGGTCTGGACTGTGTAACTCTGAAGCCAAATCTCCACTCCCTGCTTGGTCAGTTGGGCACTCACACCTCTGCATTCCCAGTCTTGCCAAAAGCACCCAGTCAATGTCTCTGAGGTAGACTTCCCTGGAAAATTGAGTTACCTCTCCTTGTTCCTAAGAAAAAAAGTGGACATTCAAAACTATTCTTGTTTTTTAAAAATGTCTCCTGCCCTGAAGTCTGATTTTTAACTACCCAAATGGCTAATTCAGTTGTTCTGTGCATTAATGTTGCTGTACAGGTGTCTTGTAAGGGCAACTAGTAAGCCTTGCTGTGACACCTCTTAAATGAAATAGTAAATTTAAAACCCCAATAAATTCTAAGCACCAATGTCTAGGAAAATTTTAATTATGATGTGTATGGTCTGAGGCACCAGTTTCCTGTAGAATTATGCACTATTTGCTACTGCAGTGTATAGATGTCCTAGAAATAAAAATGCAGTGTCACATGTTCCAATCCAGAGCTAAAAAATGGAGAATGAGCTTTGAGAGGTTATTTTTTTTTAATTTCTCTTAGTCACTTGTCCCTACTAAACTGAACCACTCTTGGAATATCAAAGTTCTCTGCTAACTCTTTTCATAAACAATTCTTGGTTAGAGATAACTCAGATTTTTCTTTTTAAATATGTGCACTTTACATGTGCTTTGACGAGTACATGGCATTCTTTTGGTTCTTTGGTTTCAGGTCTTTAAAATAAACTCAGTGCAATGTTGCAAATGAGATGAGATACATACTTTGACATTCACTTTTGTTTCTCCAAATTTTAATGAGAAATTTAAATAACTTACTGCCAAACATGCCTAGGAAGTAGTAAAGCTGTGCAGCAGGTGGCTTCAAGGGAAAAGGGGTCTCTACAAACTGGCCAGTATTTGCTCAGGTGGAGCTGCTGGCATGCTTAGGTCTAGCTCTTGATTTTCCACGTGAAAAGCAAGAAACTTTGGATGACAATTGTTCTGTAGTCTTTTTGACCTTCTTATTTTCAGGCCACATACGAAAAGGCTCAGAATCAAACGTAAATCCATGGAGGGTGAAGTTGTGAAGCTGCTTCATAGCTCTGGGGTGCCAAGGCAGGCCTTGCAGGGACACTTGGGCAGATGCTCTGCACCCACTCAAAGCCCTCAGCACACACAGAAGACTGACCTCCACTCTGTCAGCAGCAAGGGCACATCACTCTTACAAGCCAGCCAGAACTACCCCAGTAAGAATGAGCCTATGTAAGGGTTAAAACCACTTGCCAAAAGGACAACACCCCTTGCCAAACCTCCCACGGCATTCTGGCAGAGATGTGTGAACTCCATCTATCAGAAATGAGGCCATGTTCTGGTGTCTGAAAGACAGGCACTTTTAAAATTAGCTTGGGTTTAAAGTGAATGATAGAATAAGCATAGTCTTCTTCTATTGGTTAATCAACAGCCAATTCCCTGTGGGATTTTCTTGTAGAAAATTAGGACCAGTCTGTCTATTGGTGGTTAAAAATCACACCACTTAGTGCTGAAATAATGAAGACTTTCTAGCCTTATTCTTCAGCACTATTGCTTGTAATACAAAGTTTGTAACTCATCTATTATGGTGAGAAAAATTTTCTAGTTTGGAAAAAACCCATCACACTTGACAGACAGAATTAAATGAAATAATCTTTAAGAATGCAGGAACTTTCCTTATTTCAGAACCCTTTTTTGAATGTTCATATTCCATGACAGCCAGCTCGTAGTATGAATCTGAGCAAGGAGAGAAGTGAGTTTAGAACAAATTTTGTAGGATTATTTTTGTTTCCTTGGGAAACTACAGAAATGCTTTACAAAGTTGCAGCTTTGACTAGAAGGTTATATATTCTGCACTTTCCACTGTATAACCTAGCTATAAAAACTGCTCTAAAGGCAGCCTCTTAGAAGTCCAAGGGCAACCTTTCCAAATTAGAATGACAAAACATTCCTTCCTAATGGGATAAGCCTTGCTCTCATAAGTTCTGATGTGTTTGTATCTCCTCTGATTATTTTACAACAAAAAATAGAAGTTGCTGAGCCAAAAGAAGTGAAAATACTTAATCCTCCCTGGCCAGGTTTTTCCTGCTGATCTTGTTGCCAGTTCTCTACCAATTTTTATAGACATTCTTCTTCCACCTCTCCTGTTTAGATTCCCATGAAAGAAACAGAGTCTAGTTCTAAAGTACCCAAACCTGTCTGTTGTGGGATGGCACCAAGACAAATAGTTTACAGAACTCTTTTTATTTTTTAGTAAGTAGATTAAGCACTCCTATTAATGCAAATAGCATCTGTATTAGTATCTGGGACTAAAAGAGAAGGACTCCAGTCGCAATGATTCTCTGCGGGGGACACTTTGACATCTGGGGCTGTGACTCAGTCTCTTCAGTATCAGGATGAAGGACTGTGAAGTGCATAATTGGGAGCTTTCTCTTTCTTCTGATGTACCACTCGGAAACTTTTGTTACAAGCATGAGGCTGTTGACAAATGGTACTTACCCATTATGTGTTTGCAAGCCTTAAAATAATTGCTACCCTCAAGATCCAGCAACTTGCACATCGGAAAGGAAAAATATTTTCCTTACCTTCACACTCACCTTTTATTAATTTTTGCGAGTTTAAATGAGGAGATCGAAAATTATTTTACACTGCAATCTGGACTGTGGTTCAGTTTTGTAAAGGTCAGAGGAAAAAGATAGGAAAGAAATATGTAAAAAACTAAGTAAGATTTTGTCACCTGGATTCTGGTCCAAAGACACAGCTTAAGGAACTCTCCCAAAAGAAATTCAAGCAGTGTTGATGGGTGCTGGGATATCAAAAACATGCTCGTACAGGCTGTCCAGAGTTCCCAGTCCCCTTCACCATGACATCTACAGTAGTACCTGCAGAAAAATTTGTTCTAGTCTGTCTTGTATGATTAGAGGCCATATGCCACAGTTGCCATGTGAAGAAGCCAGAATGAATGCCTCTGATTTTTGTTAAAATAGCTCTCTTTTTGGGCATGTTTTTAGGCGCGTGTTAGGGCTTTCTGAGAAGTATTCTAAGTGTACTAGAGTAGTTAAAACATCCCCTTCTATGCGCAAGGGAACAGATTGTTTTAAATTTACTTTCTACCTTGATCATCTGTTGGCTTCATTTTTGTGAATATAAAAATTATTTTAATATGTCTTTGATCTGTACTTGGCAAGCAGTTTTTAAATGCAAGCATAGTTCAGCTTTTCAGACTACCTGAAAGAACATTTATCTGTGGTATATTGCCAAATTCAGAGCAGACACTATTTGGCCTTTCTTTACGTTTTCAAAAATACAATAGTTCCCATCCAAAGAAATTCCTTTGGTCAACCTGGTGTACTCCAGAATAATCCAGTTGCTGTAGTTATGAGCTTCAGCCTAGATAAAGACAGAAGAGGTATAGCAAGATAAGTATCAACATGAGATATATCTGTTTTTTAGTTTACAGGAGCATTACCGTTACGATGGCATAATCAGGATGGAATTGCAGGACAGTGCAGAAAGTATTCAGATAGCAGATAATAAGACAACATATAATCTAAAACTTCTCTGCCACAGTCAATATAGATAAGTGAATGGAAAACTGATAGTAGAGAGGAGGCTTCTTCCAGCTTGTTCTGTTTCTTTTAATGTCAGACATTCAGAGGCATCAAAAAGTAATTTGATTACTTCAGTTTCATCAAAACATTGCAATTCCTCTGCAGAGCTGATGCAGACAATTCAGCAAGGGGAGGTGGATCCATAGAACCCCTTAGAGGGCACTGAAACCAGATCTATTTGTGGCAGCTGCCCTTCTCAAAGCCATCTCACAAAAAAAAGGACTGACTTAGGACAGACCTATCCAGTTTCCTCTAGTACTTTTAGCTTTTAGCTTTAAGTCTTAGCATTGCAAGCAACTTGCAATTGTATTTGTGACATAGCTTTATATTGCTATGCCATGTGGATTTTTTTTCTTTTTTTTTTTTTTAATGCCAAGTATTTGGAAGCTCTCCAGTATTTCCAGTATTTTCACTATTCGCATCTGTCTACTGCTGCTATTCAGAGCTGTTGCATTTCAATCCATTAAGTTATAACCCCTTTTTTCAGAGCAACTGACTCAATTTCAGCAATTAGGTGCCCTTCAGACATGTGAGACCAAGTCTCCAGTGCTATGAATGACTTTTTAATTATGGTGAAAAATGCAAGAATTTGAAAAGGAAAACCAAGTATTTTGGGTGCTCAGGAAGAAGCTGTGACCAGTGCTTTTTTTCATTAGTTTGTCAAGGCCCTCCTTTTCCCAAATACAACTTCCCCAAATGGAAGCAAATGAGGTCAACAGAGACATAAAGCATTAAGTCAAAGGCAGAAACTAATCCAAAATATTTCCTTTGCAATGCTTTGCACTAGTAGTATGCCAGAGCACGGATTTCAAGTCAGGTGAACACTCATATCCTTGTGAGTGGCTGTGTGTGGGGAAAAGCCCGCTGTTCAGAGACAAAAAAGTGTTTAAAGAGAATGTAGACTAAAGAGCTAATTGGCAATAATTTGGCTTTTTTGCATCTAGCTTGTAATTTTATCCTTGAGTAAAAAGTGGTTCAGGTGGGGCTGCATCTTTTAAGGTGAACAGCTGAGTGTGGGAGGGAAGTTTCCAGCCTGCAGTGATCAGGTGCAAGTAAAGTGAGTATGAGGTACAGGAATGTGAGACTGATGCTCAAAAGACAGAGATCAGTGTGTAAAGTTCACAGTCTACTTTCGCTAGAAATGGGAATGAGTGATTCCTAAGCACCAGAGAGAACTTTCTTATCTGTGCAGTTTGCTGTAAAACAGAACCATTAATTTCTTGAATACATGCTTGGAAGCAATGACCTACTTGCAGGAATATAGCTAACAGGGGAAGACTTGGGTATAAACCTTTTTTATTTCTATTCTGCTTTGCCTACCCTCTTTTGAGTTTTCTCCACTTAGAGCCAGCTAATTAGTTTATAATCTAATTAAATTTCACTTTTTATTTTAGTTTGGTCATCTTTAGGGAGTTTGCTCTAAGGAAAAGCTCCAGGAAGATGTAGTTCAAAGCCGTAACTGATGAAGAATCCCATTGGGCTTTCTCTTGTCTCGTGCAGGGAGACCCAGGCTGCACAGCTTGCTGCCACTTAATATTTGGGCAATAGTAGAGTCCCATCCCCACCCCAATTCTGACAGTGCAAAGAAAGGAGCTGGTGGAGGCCAGAAGCTTCGAGCCTGCTGAGCCAAGCCATGCTCCTGTTTTTACTCAGAGTATGAACTGCATTAAGGTCTGCAACTTGCTCTGGTTGTTCTGGGTGGAATATTTTTGTTACAAAACTGACGAATCACAGAGTTGCTTTTTCTGATGTTGCTATTTTTGCATGTAATGCCATTATGGAACTACCTATGACCTTCAGATACAGTTGAGCATAGGAAATGCCTGGCTGACATCTTAGATCAAATGAAAGGGGGATTTTGGAGAAACATTTCCTATTCATTAATGCTGCCAGTTGGTCCTAGAAGTCCTGTGGATATTACTGGAAGTCAGTCATCTAATTACAAAGGACCCATTTGATTCTCTTACACAATGATACTTAGAATCACAAGTTTCGAGAGTTTTATTTGTCAGTTCTGCTTCCCTATAAATTTACTGCTGTCCATTCATCTCTTGGAAGGGAATATTTTATATTAAAGACATTAATGCAGATTTTATTGTTGGGCTTGCTGTTAGTTATTTACTTCTAAAGTAACTTCAATGTTAGAACTGACTCCAGGTACAAGAGTGGTGAATTCTTACTGTAAGTAATGTCCAAGCAAAAATTTCATTTTCATCTGGTTTTGAAAAATCTTGGCATTCAGATTTTATTGTAAAGTTCTTTCTAGGTCATCCAATTAATAGACTGACCTATATTTATATAATTTCTCTTGCTACAGGTTAATTTTGACCTCTGGAACTCAGAGAAATAAAGCACAAAATAATGCATCAGAAAAAAGAAAGTATTGCAATGTAAGCTGAGAAGCCAAAGCTTCTCAGGGCAAAGGTGACAGGGAAGAAAGCACAGTACATAATTTCTGCTTGTGATACTCATGGCTTCTCACAGTAAGTGCATTCAAATACATTTCTAGCAACTCACAGTTGCTTCTTATGGATGAGGGGGATTAGCAGTAACAGGAAGTAGGATTTTAAAGTGAAAATGTATTAAAATAGTCTGCTTACAAAAGAGCATGGCTCCTGCAGTCTTCCCAAGGCTTATATCTTCACTGCTCTGTACTGTGTCTGCATTAATACAGAAATTTGTATTTGCAGCCTGTAGGAGTTTAAGATAGCACCTGCTGCCACCTTATTCAGAGGACTGTATATTTTGCTGTTGTCTTTTTTTTAAAGTAGGTGCAGTTCTTTAGGATATTTTCTGTCTCCAGAAATAAATATAATTATAGGCTAATTCCATACTGAAGGAATCACCTGGCTTTGCTTAGTCCACAAGCAGAGCTATTAGGATGTGGGCTGGACTGCATTGGATCTGGTTTGGGCACCACAGGATTTAGAGCTGTAGCCATTCAGAGGACATTAGCATTTTGAAAAGCTTAACCAACAAAAGCACATTTGTGGCTTGGGGAATACAGATGCTGAGAAAATGTTTAAATTAATGTAATGATTTGGATCTCCAGGACTGGTTGATTCACCCTTGCAACCTTGTCTCCAGACAGTGCCACAGGCTTAACTCACCTGCCAAGAAGTGTGAGCATTCCTTCAACTCTGTAAAATGCATCTGTGTGCAACTTTGATAGCTTTTACAAGTCATAAAATTACTGCTCAGAGTAACTCCTTCAGCTACTTTTAAGTCAAGTGAAGTAAGAGTAAATATTTCTCAGCAGGGTGGAATTCCAAGTGCCACTTCTCTTTCTGTCTTTGAGTCTCTTTATATTTTTGGATGCATATATTTCATGCAGGTTAAAGCTGAGACATTTAGGGGTCAAGGGAAAAGAAAAAATCACAAAACATTCTTGATAAATATTCACCAATATGGTAAATTCCATAAAAATATGGCTTGGTTTTTTTAAGAAGCATGTATACATGATGTGCTAAATCCATATGGAGAACTTTTTGTGTGATGATAAAATAAGGTAAATTTACATTTACCTTGAGATTTTGTTGGTACTTCTAGTATGTAAATTTTCAATTAAATATGGAAAATTAGTAAGGAATAAGTTGATGAATATGGGTTTTTCTGAGAAGGAAGTTATATGCTGAAGTGATGGCCATTGTACTGTGGTGAAATAAGCCTAGTAAGGAGTTGTGTCTCTGGGCCAGAGCTCCTGTGTCACTGCTCAGTAGCAAGGGTTGACTCTGAAAGCAAGACAGTGGATGGTGGAGAAGGTTACCCATGTGCTGTGCTGCTTTAGACTCCCCAAAGGGAGCCTCTCCAGAGTACTGTGAGAACCAATTCTTTCCCTGACCAGGAGTAGATGTAGCCTTGATCTAAATGGGTTATAGATTTTTCCCCAAGAGTATGGGACTGGATTCTAGAGCATCAGTACCTCTGTGATTCTTACTTTTTCAGTCCTAATCCACTTTCCAGTAAGGCAGGTGAGACATTCTGCTCCAAGTCAGACCATGAAACCATTTTCCCATTTTCAATCTCAGAACTGAATCTTTCTTCCAAGGGGCAGGGTCAAAGTGTTGAGTCCAGGCTTACCAGTCTTTAAACAGGCTCTTTTGCAGTGGCAGTGAGCATAGTGCAGGTAAGAGAATTGTCAGGTAACTGAAGCTGGATTAGGCTTTTTGCATGTCCTCAGCAAACACATTCTCCTTTGGAATCAACATAATGAAGGTCACAAAAGATGAATTTGTTGTTCTTTGTTCAGAAGGTGTGCTGGTTTTGTCTCTTTACTACTGCCTTAGAAGGAACCCTTATTATCTCATTATACATGCTCATATTTCAGTAAATGCTTACCTTCTTACAAATATTTAGGTTTTGTTTTCATTTTTTCTGAAGTCATGTGTTAACTTTGTGTTAACTGATTAACACAGAAAAGGGCTGGATTAATAATTCATTGTGTATGATTAAATCAAAGAATTTAATTTTTGTTTTGTTTCATAAAACATCTGCAGATATATCAAAGCTTTCTTTCAGCTATTTGTTTTTGCAAAATTATTTTGCAAATAATTGCAATAAATATTCATTTGTGCTGAAAGGGAAACATTATTTGTGTGAGAATTTGACATGGGTGTCTAACACCATTACAATGCTGGTAGACACAAAGAGGAAGGTTGTTAAGGGTTGAGTTGTTCGGGTTATTTGAGCTCCACTCCAGTGACTTTTGGACGTACATCTCTTGAAGAACCAGTGGAGGACATGACTGTTCTCGAAGTTGGAAGGGAACCAGATTTAGGCAGATGATCATGTACTACTTGCACTTCAATGTCTATTTTAGAGCTAAAAGTACTAGAAACAAGGTGTTGAACACTTGTCTTCAATATTTGCCTTCCTAAATCCAGATGTTTATCTGAGAGTTGTGTTATTAAGCATGCACCTTGTAATGTGTATGGAGATGCGCAGACTGGCTTCTCCCCAAGAATACAGTCCTGTTGTCTGTTCTGTCATGGATCTCTTGCATTGTGTCTCAATACGTTAGAGAAGGAAATGGCATTTGTTATTTGCAATGCTTTGCTCACTCTCTGAAATCCACAGAAAAGTACTTCAGCTCATAGAAGTAAATTTAAAATGGCAGAAGCTTATTTGGTGGAGGAAAGATTTACTAGCTGTACACAAAAGGCCTGGAATCTGGGGGCAGTGGATGGGCTCTGAGCACTTCTTTCTCTGTAATGGCTAAACTAATAAGAAAATATTGGCATTTGGTGGTTCTTGTCAGCTAGAGACCAAAGCATCTTTGCTGAGAATTTTCCACTGCAGATTCCAGGTCTTACAGGCACTTTAAAAATTATAAATAAATATATAAAATTGTTATTTTTTAATGTTGCACACAATGTGTGCCTGTGTGTGTGTTTTATTTTCATAGCTCTTCCTAAGGAGACAGAGGGAAGATTTGCCCTCTTAAAATAATGGCAAAAATAGCAAATCAGATGGTAGTGGGGGGGAGGAACAGCCTTGAGGAGACTGTTTATGAAGGCTTTCATTCCATCATGTACCTTGGACATAGCTCAAGTGAGGGAGAATCTGCTATGCCAAATCTAAACTTGGCCCTGGAAGAGGCAGATAAGGACCTGTGCCTAGTGCAAGCCATGGGAAGAATCATCTTTGCAGAGAGGCACAGATGATGGAATCAAAGATAGTGATAACCTGTGGATCAGACTATCCATCTTTTTGACAAACATCAGCTGTTCGTTCCCAGCCTCTGGGTGACTCCTTTATACCAGATGCAGTATTTCAAAAAACAATTGCTAGTGATGTGGATTTAGAAAAGAAAAAATGTAAATTGGAAGTGACTCAAGTTCCGGCTGTGCATGGGTGTCCCATGGGTCAGATGAGACAGTCTTTTTCCCAGCAATCACAGGCCAGATGACATTTGCAAAAAATGTGGAGGCAAAGGCTATTAGGAATGGGATTGTCTGAATAGGAGGAGACAACACAGGAAGAATTAAAATTTGCTAATGCAGCAGGGTCACCATTAATATCCCCAGTGTGGGCAGCTATCCCTAAACTGATGGTATTATGTTTCTGGAGATATCAAGAGATAAAAGGTTACAGTGGACAGAGAATCCAAATTTGGTGATTCCTGGAAAATGACCAATGTAGAGGACTTCTTACCACAGGAGTTAAATAGATGGCCCCTGCTCCCATCCAGCAGGAGCAATTCAGCTGTTTATCTGATCCAGGCTGCTGCACAGCTACACACTGTTTCAAGCTGGACCAAGCAAAAGTAAAAGCAAATAGGATTACTGTGCAGTCAGTGGAAAAATTGTATGCCTGGAAAGGAGATTCAAAGTCATTCACAAGGGAAAGAAGACATCCGCAGTTTTGGGCAGGGCTTGCCAGAAGCTTCTGCTGATAACAGCTGACAGAAATACACAAGCAGTTGCTTTTACCATTTTTTCCAGGAACAAGGTCTTTGTAAGATTGTGCTGAAATAAGGGACTGCTCAGGCAGACAGATTTCATGTCTTGTTTTTCACGATAAGGTACCTGATGTCTACCAGGTGCCTACCCTGATTGTCAGGTGAGATTTTCAACTGCACATGTGCTCTGTGCTGCTGCATCCATTCTGCTGGCAACATCTGTTTATTCAGTTCAGGGAAAGCCTGAGTATATTTCTGTGCTCCACAAAAAGTATTTACCAAAGACCAGAAAGATTTGTTCTTTCTTCCACTCTTTCCCTCCTATTTAAATTCATCTACCTGTGACTTTCCCTCTAAGATGACTTCTGAGAAGTGTAAAATCTGTGCAAGTTGGTGATGGGACAGTGGCAAGAGGCTTCTACAGTCAACAAAAAGACCTATGGCAGAGCTGAGCAAGGCAGTAGGCAGCTATCCTGGTGGGAGTCTATTACAAGCCACCCAACAAGCATGAAGAGGCAGATTAAATATTCTGTAAGTGCCTGGCTGTTGTTTTATGATTGCCAACTCTTGTTCTTGTGTGAGACTTGAACTTGGTGGATGTCTGCTGGAAACTCAACACAACAAAGAGGAAGCAGCCTAGCAAGTTCCGGGAATGTGTGGAAGAGAACTTCCCAGCGTGAGTAGTAAATGAGCCCTCCAGGGGTGGTGGCCTGCTGGACCTGCTATTCACGAACAGAGTAGGGCTGCTGGGAGCTGTGGTGGTTTTATAAATACATCAACAACAAAAGGAGGGCCAAAGGAAAAATCCATCCTTTATGGAGACCTTGATGTGAATCAAGTCCAACTTCCAATGACAGCCAAGCACAATTCCTACTGTAATGGGAGAAGCACAGGGCAATTGAGCTGACAGACCACTCAAAAATCACAAATCTCTTACTTCTGTGTTTGGTCTGGAAGGACAATAAGCAAATTTCAAGATGACAAAGATTTGAAATTATATGGGAAGATAAACAGATCATTTTTCTCTGTATTATTCTCAGCAAATTTACTACAACTTTTGAAGTATGTTAAAAACGAGAAAAGTCTGTTTTTAACATAATACAGTCAACTGATGACAATCATTGCTATGAGAGAACTATGAGCCCTGAATATTAATGGATTTAAAAAAGAGCAGTGGGCATATTTAAAGGGATGGGAAGATTAAAAGATTTAAAACAGAACCACAGACAGTTCACTCAGCATGGTGAAGATGAAATCTAAGCACAAATTGACAAAAACTGGCAGATGTTTCTTTTTGGGTGAATCTTTCTGTAACTGTCCACAAGGATTTCTTTTCCCTTTCCTCTGAAGCTTTAAAGCACAATTCCTGTCAAAGACAGCAGAAGTAGCATTGCTGTAAAAAATAGTTTAATGCTTGAAAATAACACTTTGTAGTGAGCATTGGAAAACAAAAGTTCCCAGATGTAGAGGGTAACTGGTGGTTGGTGTTTAAAGAATAAAGTACAGCTTTTACCCTTTATCCAAAGGATCTACCTAAAACTTCTGTTAGAAGGATTAGGCCTTTTCTTCTCCATCAGTGTTTGTTCTCATCTTGTATGTCAATTTTCCAGCAACATAGAACTAGACTTGTCCATTTGAGTCCACTGAGTCCACTCTGGCATGGGAGATGTGGGCTTGTGGTTTGGAGGAATAGCTTTCAAACTCCATGATGATAAGTGCACTATTAAGAGGAGGGATTAGGGAGAACCAGGTAAAGACACTGCCCAGAGTGTAAAGTGGTTCATGTCAGAACTATGACAAGACAAATGAATAGTTATAAACTTTCCTCATGTGAGGTGAAGTGTGTGTATCCATTTATATGTATACATAAATGCACATGTGAACTGAGCTGTAGTTCTGAAGAGGCTAGGCCAAATGGCTTCATGAATTGTCAGGTGCAAAGCCAAATAACACAGATTCTTTCTTTTTGTTTGGTTTTAGCATGGGAATAGCTGGTTTGAAACACACAAGCAGTTTTACATCCAGAAGAGTATTAAGTGAGAAGTTTTGATATGAAATCATTACCTTCCCTCTTCTAAATCTGAATACTAATTGCAACCTTGCTGTGAGCCTACAATATTAAGGCTATCATAGCCATGGCAACAGAAAGCAGCATTAAATGGAATACATATCCACTGCATAAGATTTTTTGTTTTGTTTTGTTTTTTTCTCCTTTTGGGCAGTAGGCGTACATTTCAGCAGCCATAACATACCAATCATAAGAACTTCCAGTTCTTCAAACTGCTGAGTTATTTTGCCACATATACTCTCATATCAGTTAATATTTTGTGTATCTGTATAATTAATTTCACTGCAGGATGGTTTGTTAATCCACAGACACAAATGGAAACACAAATGAACATTTCAGCATGGATTTTACAATGGTCCATTTATATTTCAGGATTAAACTCATAATATAAAAATTGTGTCGTTATAATTGAGCTGATTTTTCTTAAAATAAGGAGATAAACATCTATGTAAATAGCCTTGAAAAGATGTCTTTAGGAAAAGAGCACTTCAAATGAGCTGCTAAAGTCACTTTTTATGCTTTGCGTGATAGTTGTAATGCAAAATAATAAACAGCACAGGGCACCAAACACAGCACTTCAAGGATGAAGTATGATGTGCGATTTATATAAAGATAATTAGGCATTTAAAAGCAACCAATATCATCTTAAAATCTTCCAATTAAAATAAATAAATTTAAAAAGAGAGAGAGTGAGAGTGAAGGGTGTGTGCGAAGTAAAATTATTGAAATAAGTTTCCATTTGCTTTATTTTCCTGAGGGTATGTGTCCGTAATGATCTGCCTGACACCAAAGCATCTGAGTACACTGTGAAATTAATTTCTGGGGACACTGGCAACACTGCAGTGCACCACAATTCTGTAGGCCATGGTGACATTTCAGGCGTGGATGCACTTTTACTTCTTTTTTTGTACATGTGAAGGTTAGTTTTAACTGGAAAAGATTATACGCTGCCCAGATTGCCATGTGGCATAGAGGAGAACTTGCGTTAGCCAAAGACCTTATTGCTTAGATTGTTTATTCTTGTTTCCATAGAGGAACATGTGAGAGAAAACTGTATCAAAACAAGCATCTTTATGCAGATATAATTGTATCCCTCCTAATGAGGCCTCTGTATCAGAAAAAGCACTAAAACATTGTACCTTTATTTCACACTACTCTGTCAGCAAAAATTTGTATTCTGCATTGTAATATTTATGTATGTTTATAAATGGTTAAGAAAGAGCTGACATAGTCAGACATCATTAGCATGCACAGAAACTACTGGGAGGTGTTAGATATTGGCTCCTTATGGCTGTGATTTACAGCAATTGTCCTGCTGGAACCAGTAATTATCCAGCAATTGATTATCAAAACACCTTTTAGTGAATTATTTATGAGGATGCTTGTCATGGAAATGGCACCAGAAGTTGTTCGGAGAAGAGTTTCTCATTGATAAATAAATATTTTACTGCAGACAATTGAAAAATAATTTTCAGCAGGTGAAAGCGTTGCTTTTAATGGTAGAAATGTGTTTGGGTAGGTCAGGTATGTTACCAGAAAAACGATGAGTGTTTCACCTGAAAGAATGAATCTCTTGTGTCCCATGGCTGTAGTTGCAGAGGGCAGCAATGGAGGAGGTGAGATAATCAAAACTAGAAATCTTTGCAGTGCTCAGTGTGTCCTTAGCCATTAGCAAAGGGCTTAGATGGAATTGAAAATGTACCTCTGAGCATTGCAGGGGCACTTGATTCTATGATTCTTTGCATGGGAAGGAATATTTACCTTTTCAACCCCGTGTGACCATTTTCTTGTGCAAAAAAATTTTAAAAAATGATCTTGTAATGAGTCCCATCTGTGATGTACTCCTAGATGAACAGAAGACCTGATAGTAGCACTGGTTGTTCTGAAAAGGCATTTCATCCTGCAAATTGTGTCTTCATGAGTGCTTGGACTATCGTGGCTATAACTAATTTGCAGTTAATACCATTCAACTAACATTACAGGGGCAAGTGGAGTGTTCAACTAAGTTACTACAGGTATTTTGTTTACCATGGGTATGCTCAGAATCTTCATATGAGTCTTCTGTACCTATTCCTTGCTATTTTCATGCTGGCTTACTCCACTGGTAACAATGTGACACCTGACTTTGTATTATAGTTGTAGGAGGGAGAGTAAATGTAACCCCATAAATTCAAATACGTTCAAACCATTCTGACACAACTTGTACAAATTAAAAGTTGGTTGTACTTTTAATAGCAATATTGTCAGTAATACTCAGAGCAGTAAGTCTCTCATATTCTAAAAGCACAGATTACCTGAAGTGACTGAAAGAGGCTTCAAAGAATCTATATTGAAATCAGAAATATGTACTGTAGGTTTTAAAATCCCAAACTCTATTTGAGAGATTATTTTCTTTATATGGTACTTAAGAGCACATTCAAATATACTGATACTACTATGGTCTTATTTAATGACCATTCCTGCTTGGATACAAGGCTCATGTTTGGCTGAGTCCCTCCTGCGCTGTCCCAGGAGTAAAGCTGACAAAGAAATGTATCTTGGACACAATGCTCTCCCATTCTGCCCTCTCAGACAAAAAAAAAAAACCATAAAAAGGTGCAGTTTACTTCTCTCTGCCTGTCTATGGCTTCCCTGGCAAGCATGGCCTGAGCAAATTCCTCTTAGTCCCGATTCCTGTGCAAAGGCACAAAAGGAGAGAACAATATCTGGATTTTTCACTGCAACCCACACAATATCTCGGTAGGCTAGGCAGGGATTTGGGAAATGGTTCTTGTGCTTGGGTCTGAATGACAAACTGTTCTTGCAAGAGCAGATTCTGCTGGTGTTTTTATACCGAATTATGGCTGGCATACCTGGAGCAGTCTGCTGATGAAACGCACATTATGACCTAAATCTGTGCCCTTCAGAAGGGTTTATGAACCATTGGTATGTCCTAGGTTACAATGTAAAGATATGCCCAAAGGTATGTATTCTATCACCATCTGCTGAAACCAGGTGGGGCAGTGATTCTTATCTCTGTGGGAGATATCCTTTGGTAATGGGCCATCTGTTGAAACCAGACCCACCCTTCTTCCAGGAACATATCTCCTGTTAATGGGCCATTGAGTCCCACTGCATGACTGATAAAATTACATCACCCCATTGTGAGATGCTCCACCAAGGGGGAGGAGCTAAGCCTTTCCTACCTAGATAAAAACTGAGATTTGGAGCACCAAAGCAGCCCTTACCCACTGGTTTCCAGAGAACAAGAGCTACCAGAATTTCTACAGGATCACTGCTTCGAGAAGACCACTTCATCTGGACTGCTATCACCACTCTAACTAGCGTGGTGTCAGGTGGTATTCTGGCTCTGTAATTGGTTTTTCTTCTGTACTATTGCATGTATTTTATTTTTTTCTCTTTTTTCCTATTAATTTGTACTTCTGACTTGGAGTCTCTCACTGGTTTTGATTTTAAAACCATTACATGGTACAACAGTGTAAATTTAAGAGTGCTGCTAATAAGCTTTCGGTGATTTCACTGAGTTCTGTACGCAGAAGAACCAAAGATTTAGCTCTCTTTAAAGGTTTTGAGGTTTAGAAAATGGAAAGAGGGAAGGGCCTGGCCTTTATCAATCATCTGGGATCTTCTCCTTTCTTCCCATCCTCCACACTCTCTCTAAGGTAGACATTGCTCCAGTAAGATCTTTAGGTGTATCACAACAAACTTTATCTGGGGAACTGGCTTAAATACCTTTAATTTACTCATTTTTTTAACTCTTTCTCCCCTAGGCTGACATTTACTCTTCTTCTATTATTAATATTAATTTTGTGGACATTTTTTATCATGACTAATATTTTCTGTGGAGATGACATTAAGAAAAGGCATGAGAATGTGTTTTCCTTCTGCCATCCACTGTTTATTGGTAAATAAACAATATTTTATTGTTTATTTATTAAAAAATGGAATTAGAATTTTCTTTGCCTTCCCCTTCTATTGTTGCACATAGTAGCAGTAATGAGAAGGGTATGACGTCTTTCTTGGCAAGCTGACTTGTTAAAAGTTGAATGATACATTTCATTGTGGAGACAGATTTTTGATTTTAATTTGATTAAAAAAAAATTATTTAAATAAAACTAATTTTCAGGCCTCCTCATCATCTGTTCTCAGTGAGCTTTTAGACGTCCTCCTTTTGACTTTGAATGTGAAAGGTCTGAAAGCAAAATGGATTCTCTCTTGAACTGTTATCACTATGTTGTTTGAAATACAGTTTAGACCAGAGAAAAAGTAGCTTTTTGGCCTGATAGAGAATTAATTCTCCTTTCTCCTTAGTATTAAAGTCCAGAGCTGGAATCTACAGGTCTCTTAAAAATAAAGAGTAAAGGTGAATTTTCTACTTTTCTTTTTCCTCTTATTGTGAGCAATGGAGAGATGATTCCTTATTGCTGGATTTGCTTGCTGGAGGTAGAAGGAAAGGCTATGTAAAGACAGCAGTGAGAAAGAAGATTTGGATATAATTTTTCATTATTTTGGGGGCTATTCAATGATATTAGGAATAAATTACCCGCTAAGGACACACTGGATGGATTCTGTCTGAAGTTGTTTCATAATAATTTCATGTATTTTTGTTTATTCTTTCCTTTAACATCCATTAGAGGAAAAGAGAAAAAAATATACGGCATATGCAAAGAACACAGAGAAGTTTTTAATATAATGTTAATAATAGTTGATATTTAATTGAGACAGTATCTTTAATCTTTTCTTCTTTTCCCCTGCTAGTGTTTCATCTCTATAATTAATTCTGTACTGAAAACAAGATAATGTCACCCACTGGTTTTCTATTACAGCAATGCCCATATTGATTCTCCCCTTGATTTTAACTTGAAGCTGAAAAATTACTCACTTAAGCCAATAAAAGTAGATGATATGCTTAGTTTTGGGTTCCTTTTTAAAAATAATAAATGAATAAAGAAGAAGAGTGATAAGCTTATAATGATTCTGAGTTACAGCAAATTTGTATGGAAATGCAGTTTAAATCATTAGAACTCAGAACAGTGTTACAAATTTGTATTTATCTCTTCATGTTGATGTGGTCCCTAAGGATATAAAACCTATGTCTGTAATTCTAAGTTATATTTGTCTGTTAGTTCTCGGGCACTGAGACTCCCTGGCAGATAATGGATTCTGTCTGCACTTCTCTTGGTTTCCAAAATAAGGTTGCTGTATGCAAAATGCCCATTGGGAATGGTCCATGTCCATGCTAGCTCACAGACCATGGCCAGGAATTGTCAGGGGGAGTGCCAGGTGGCATAGGCAAAAGTCACCATTCTTTTGGATTAACAGTAGAGATGGTCACATTCCCAGGCTTAGGGAAGTTCCCAGACTGCTAAATTTGCTAAAAGAGATGTAGCCAGAGAGCATTGTCCCATTGAGAAGTTACATCACTTCTCCAAACTCTTCTGTGCCTGTCTCAACACACAAAGAGTCCCACAATGCAATGAGAACAAATTATGAGTTCCAAGGGTGCAAGGTTTGACTTTCTAGAGAGGCAAAAGCCATGGGTTGTCATGGTATGGTTGTGGTGGCCATGTGCAGTGGTGAATTAATTTTTATCAATGCTTAGAAACTATGAATTCAGGAGCAGAAGCTGAACATCATCTTTCCTACATGGTACACTGAAGGATTTGATTTTGCATCAATTGCTGTCAAGGGAAAACTTTTCATTTCTGTTAGAGCAGACTGGGAGCTAGCTATAGGGAAAAATCACACAGAGCCAACAATTTTATGTACACAACTGGAAATAGAAATAGTAAAGGGTCAAAGTTACCAAACTGCAGAAATTAAGATCTTTCAGAACCTTTGTCCTAAATATCACAAGTAAATTATCTCAAACACTATTGACAGAATGAGTGATCTGTAAGGGAATTGACACAGTTGCACACATTAAAGTATTGATAAGTATTTGTGTAGGTAGGCTTTCTTTAGAGGGGAGGAAGGAAATCTCTCAGCTTCAGGAAGATGCTGAATATCTATAGAAGAGAATTGATTTAATTAACATTAGCCCCATTGATCTGACATGATATTCCCAGCTGCATTCAACTACCTATGTAGACATAGCATAAAAACAGTCTGACCTGTTTTTACACAACACTGAAAAGACAAATCACATAGGCTTATATGCTGTTGGTTAATTTGCCACATGTAATCTCTTTCTTTCTTTGACTATGTTCAATATTCTTGGCCATGTTTTATTGTAACTAACTTTTAGATTTAGAACTGCTAATCTGTAATGATAGAAATGTTTGAGTCAAGATTTTCAGACTTGTTCTTGTAGTCCTGAAAACTCCCTGGCCCAAGAGGCCTATTTTGAAGAGTAAAGCTACCATGAAACTTCTGGTTCCATACAGGTTCTAGGCCCCTGTCCTGCCTTATTCCCTAGTTGTTCCCTCTTAGCTCCAGACAGACAGTCCTCCTTTCTCAGGAGTTCAACTGTATCTGCCTCATTCAACATCCATCTCTCCTGCTTAGAATCACATACTTACCTTAACAAAGTTTTTCCTATGCTAATCACTGCACAGACTTCTTTTTACATATCTAATTTGTCCACTTTTTATGCATTGTAGCAGCGTTGCCCCTCTTAGGAAATTTTCCAGGAAGCACCTCTAATTACTCGTTTGTAAAATGCCAGTATGGTAGGTTGTAAATTGCCACTCCATTTCTTCCCCAAGAGTAAGTTAATTGAGTTGATAGTAGCAGAATTTATAGTTTTATACGGGCTATATTTACATGCTAAGGAAATATTTTAGCATTAGGATGGGGTAAATGAGTCATAACTGATTAGAGTGGAATTCCTGTCTAGGCAGTGATAAGAAGTCAATGCTTCTCTTTCCTTTTTTCTGGGATGTTTGCCTGCTTAAACAGTTGCCTGTCTTGCATTCTTTTTCTTTAGCACTGTGTATCACACAGGGCAGGGACCTCTAAAGTATTTGTGAAACTGCAGAAGAAAAAAATTTTCTGCAGTGGCTCATCATCACTAATGACACTATTTTACTACGTTTGCTGTTTGGGGCAGACCTGTTAATGAGGGTTTTGGTCTTGCTGGTCCTGCATATTATACATTATCTAATTTTTATTTCTCATCTGCCAATTATTTGCACTTTTAAAAATTTTTAAAATTAATTTTATTGTTGGACTAGTAGGTCTGTGGCTCTTTCCAAACCTGCATTGAGCTTCTTCTACCACACCCACTCTCCTCTACCCCTATAATACTTAAACATTTCTTTAGATTGTAGCACCCTCTACAATTAAAAAGTTGTTTCCTGTCAAATACCTCAGGTGCCAAACACAGCCTCAGTGCAGCCTGTGGAAATGGAGTCTCTCAAAGGGGATGCTGACTGGGCATAAAAGTGGGCTCTGTTTTCCAAGGCACCTGGCAGAACCTTGCTGACATTTTCAGTGTTGGAAAATATTTGGCACTGGACAGCTGTTTAAAAACTTTCATCTTTGGAGGTAGTAAAAAATGTTCCCTTTTAAAACATCATATTTATATAATTTTTGGGCCTACACACACGTGAAAGACTTCATTTTATCCCCCACTCTGGACTTCAGGGAATTTACCTCCTTGATTCTTCCTATTTCCTCTATCATTCCACACTGTGAACACTTCCAGCTCTTCTTTTTAGTCTTTTTTTTTTTTTTTTTTCAGTCTTTCCCAGCATCCTGAGATGCAGGATGGTTCATTGCTTTTACTATTTCTTCCAGGAATTAGAAGTCTGACTCTAGCATCTATTTATTATTTTTAGGTTCCTCTAAGAAGTGCACCTTGTTGAATGCTTAATATGTTTGGATTTAACACCTCCTCCCTTGTCAGTATTGCAAGTTACTTCTCTTCCACCTTACTTTTCCATAAAAATGATGAGGACAGAATTGTACCTGCAAGCTCTGAGGTATGCCACTTTCTACCTTTCTGCCAGTTGGCTTTTCCACCTCATGATGCGCAATTGGCTTATGTTTCAGTGTAAAATTACTGAGCAACCCATTTGCTTGTAAGCTGAGATTTTAGCAAAGAGTAAGTTGATGTTTTAGCTATTGCTCATAGGAAGAGTTTAGGAGAGCAACTGGCTCTGTGTATCACCTTTGTGTCCTGCACAGTGTGCTGGCTTTGGCAAAAGTGGTGGTGAATCATTCATTCACAACAACAAAGAACAATCCCTTGCAGTTGCAAACGCCAGGCAGTGTCTTAACTTGTGGCAGTAACTCTGAAGTGTTCAGCTGTACGTGGCATTGTCCTTCCCCGGTCATCACTTTGTTTCCTTTTATCTTTTGAATCCCAGCTAAGAGCTTTGTAATGTCTTTCTATCCAGGTCTCCTCTTTCAATACTGTGGCTTTTCCATAAAGACTCACTGAACATATGATTGTTATCTGGAGAGTATGTTGGTGGTGGTTGGGCCTTCTTTAAACTCTGGATTATTTATAGACTCATCTGTTACTTTTCCTGTTTTGTACCTTGTTCTAATACAAAGAATCACAGAATGGTTTGGGTTGGAATCAAACTTAAAGCTCATCTAGTTCCATCATGTCCCTGCCATGGGCAGAGGCACCTTCTACCAGACCAGGTTGCTCAGAGCCCCATCCAGCCTGGCCTTGGACACTTCCAGGAATGGGCATCCACGGCTTCTCTGAGCAACTTGTCCCAGTGTCTCACCACCCTCACACAAAAGAATTTTTTTCTAGTATCTAATCTAAACCTACTCTCAGTTTGAAGCTATTCCCCCTTGTCCTGTCTCTACATTTGTGAGTAGAAGTAAAATGCAATATTCAAATTCCCCTAATGCAGTGGTTTTCACAAGTAGTAATTATCAGATTTAAAGTAATCTTGGATGGGTTGGGTTTGTTTTGTTTTGTTTTTTAATGTATCTGCTTGGTGTTTGCAATAGATATTATACAGGAAGAAACTCTGATGAAGACCTTCATTTTCTTTTATTTTCCTGGATAGTTTCAACAAAAGAGATTTTTTCTTGTTATTTATCAGTTTAGCAGTTGATCAGAGTCCTTGACTGATGAATTCCCATTGCCTATCATTATGTAACCTGAGTCTTCTACAGCACAAAATGCAGCCCATTTTAACAAATTCATTGAGTTACAAATGGGAAGGGGATATTAGCAAAGTTTTGAACTGTGCTGTCAGGACATGCTCCTTCACTTTATTTTATTACAATAAAAATACAGATAGGATTTAACTAGCTGCTTCTGAGGGAAAATACAGGCTGCATTCCAGAGAGAAATATATGTGAAGTATTAGATCATGGGTAAGCTAATATGCAGTTGCTTCCGTGCATCACAATTGGAGACTAAACTCAGTCACCTTGAGGACTTATTTAGGTATTTCCCAAAATACGTCTCCAAAATAATTTAGGATAGTGTGCTCTTGAATGTGTGTGTGGAAACAGTGTCGAAAAAAAAGTTGTTTTTTAAAGGGTTTGGGCATTTGTCTAGAATAAATAAATTGGAAGACAAATCTGAAGCGAAACCAATGCAGTCATCAAATAAAATGAAATTTTCTTTTAAAGAGGGAGCTGGAAAATATACATGCAAAGGGATTATTTATAGAAGAAATCCTACTCCATAGACTTGATTAGAGATAGGCCGTGGTTTAAATAAGTGAGATGAACTAGCTTTAAAAATAATTTTTAAAAAATTAATTATTAGTAAGCTATTTCACAAACTGGCCTTTTCTCTCTCTTTTTTTTTTTTTTTTTTGGTAGAAAACGAAATCAGTTTCTTTAAAATGGTGCAGGGAAAAGTGTGTGGGAGCAAGATTTGCAGAATAAAGGTTTCCTTTAATTTATTCACTAAAGATTCCTGGCAGGTAAGACTCATTTAAAGGAAACACTTTCTTTTTTTCCCCATGATCTTCTAAATTCCCATCTGTACTCAGACAGTTCTATTTACACTGTTCCATTCTTCAGGAGCAAAACTTCTCTGATATAAAATGCTAAAAGAGTTGTGCATGGACGTGGCTGAAAAATGCCTCTGTGCAGAAAATTTCCTGAAAATGACAGTGGTGTTCACCACAACAACCTCATGTAATCAGACTCTGAGGGTACCACATGTACTTTTCAAGGAAGCTGTTGCAGCCCTAGCTAAGGAGACAGGGCTCTTTTAATGAAGTTGTAACAGGTCTTGTTTGTAATGCAGAAGGTCCTCAGCTTGTTCCCTCATCTTTTAAGCTCATGGTAGCTAACATAATTGTACTAAAGGTATTTTATCTCTGGGATAAATATACCACAAATGAAGCAAGCAAGGAGGAGAGCTCATGGCAAGAGACATACCCAATAAGTCCAGTCAGTAGAAGTTATTTGAAGTTGCTTAAGTGGCTTTAAAAGAATCTCTACACCAAAGCCAAACACTGCCTCCTACTCTTATCTTTGCTGGTGTTTTCAATAATTCAAAAGCCTCACAGATGTTTTGTCCAGTTCTTGAGAAAGTTCAAACAGTTTTGGATTTTTCAGGTTTAAACCTGTATTTACTCTTCACTCATCTTGGACCTAACAAACTTTTCTGGTCCCTGATCTCTGCCATGACCTGAATTTGCAGCATTTTTATGTGATCACTTCAGTCCTGCAATAGTTTCTTACTTCTAGCTCTCTAAATTGCCTTCACAGCCCAGCAAATCTAAGTGGTAGTTGATATCCAAAGTCCACAAGAAGAAACTATTTCACAATGTCCATAAGAGAGTAGTAAATTTTTGTTATGATGCTAACAGCAGAAGCAACAGGGCAATACATTTATATCAGTTAATTTTGTGATATTTTCTGCAAGACACTAGAATAGTCCTGGAATAGCAAACCTATATAACTTTTCCCGGCATTGATTTTGACTGCTTGGATGGCAGCAAATGCAGGTTGTCAAGATTTCAAACTCTGTGTATTGTCAGTGTTCTTCTGTTGCAAATTCTAAAATACCCAAAGGTAAGAAGCTGACATTATTTTTAGGACCTGCAGAGTGTAAGACAGTGAATTTGCCAGCCCTTGCTGAAAATTTTCAGTAGATGCTGAGTTTGTTTTTCCAGGATCCTTAATAGGTTAACAAATGAGGTTTTCTTTATGGAAGATCTATAGCAGTGTGGGGAATCCCTGGACCTCAAACACTTAAAATAGGGTGTCTGTGAATGAACACAGGGCTAGAATAGGTGCATGAAAATTTGACCATGAAGAGTGGACAGCACAATGGTGCTTTGTAGGAAGCACCAAAATACTTGAAGATATGAATCCTGATGCATTCCAAAGCAAATGCAGAAATCATATGGGATGCATAGGGATGTTTATGCAAAACTCTCTATGCAGGCATAAAAAAGTGATGTAGCATTACAGTTCACAAGCATAAGCCTAGGAAATTTCTGCAATAAAATCCAAGCCAGAAAACAAAGAAGAACCATGATACATTACTCTGCCTTGCTGTCTTTGAGTCAAGTTAGGTATTTGCTTGTTTACAAGCACTAAAACCTTATGGTATCTGACTCCTGTTTGGGTGACTGGGAAGAAGATACCTCATATGCAAAAGCAGCAGATCTTCATTGAGAGATCATATGCCTGGCATGGAGTTCGAGAGACTGTAATTGCAGATAAGGTAAGTCAATTTTCCCGTCAGGGATCTGCTATTTGTAGTACCAGCAGAACCAGAGTGTACCACATCCCTGCCACACTCCAGCCAAAGCAGAAGCAGCTGTCAGGGTTGCCAAGCATCCTGAGGTAAAAGGGATACAGAGAAGGTATTTTTGTACATTATTTGGTGATCAGCAAGCCTGCAGGATCATTCTGTGTCACACCATGCATGGATCCTGCGGTGCACAAATGCTGCAACTCAGTCGAGGTAGAAAAGCTCTCCATCTGCTGTGGTCTAATTTGTAGCATAAAACTGTAAAACCCAAACTAGATATCCCTCCTCCAGTGAAAAGGTCTGCTGTGCTCAATATGCCATGTCCAATGCAGCAGCAGCAGAGAACTTACTTGAATAAGAGTGGACATAATTTTTAGTTAGTCAGGCCCTCAGAATTAAAACTCAAACCCAAGGCTGTTACATTTAAGGTTGTTGTATTTGTTCTACTTTGTGTATTTAGCAAATTAGACCTTCGGCTTTTTTTCTTCCATTTGGAGTAAAATATTGCCTTCATGCAATGAGGGCCTAGAGAAAAAAAGGCAAAGTATGAAATTCTGGGGAGGTACTGAACTTTCAATGCCCAAGACTAAGTAAAATGTCATCATTAAAGCAAGCAGAAATGACAATAAGATTTCTGTTTTAAAGGCTAGCATCAAGACACCTGCTGTTACTGAATAACATGTATTAAAGATTTTTTCACCAAATAGAGGTCATTCTTTTTCTTCAACTGTCTCTTTGTAAAAACAAAATTGGTTTGACTCAATCAAGACTGGCTTTTTCCCCCCCTATGCATTAAGGAATTTAATATATATGTGGAAATGAATGACATTTCCTCAGTTTCCAGAAATCCAATGGCCCTTTTAGTTTGATTCAGGTTAGAGTAACCAGTTCTTGAATCTGCCTTTGAGTATGCCTCGTTCTTCGACCCTTCAGCTATCCATCACAGAGTTATTTAAGGCAGTTATTAATCTTCACCTGCAGCCACCTGGAAAGAGAATCTCCAGTTTCCTATTCCTGTCTTCTGTCATACCCAGCAATTTTATTCTGAATGAAGATTAAAATCAATTTAGAGGAACCTGGGAATTATGTTTCAATGCATGCAGGTGCAATGGCTCTGAAATAGAACTAATAATGCTGTGACAAGTGCCTTGTAATTTCTAGAGATGTCACAGTTCATTTGATATCATTCATATGCCATGTCCTAGTAACGCAGAAAGAAGCAGTGCCCAGGATATAGAAGTTGTTACATGCTGGGGGTAGTGAAAATTGGAACAGATTAATCAGATAATCTGAACAATTCAGGTCATAAAGGCTTTTAAAGGTTGTTTAATCTGACCTTCTGCTCAATGCAAGGCCATCTTAATCAGTATATCAGGGCTGTATTTGAGTCCTCCTGCAGTTCCTCTGCACTATTTCCAGTTCTGCACCAGCCTTAGAAGGAAACTATTTTTTATTATATATATATATATATTTATATATATTTATATATATTTATTTCTAGATTATGGTGTTTACCTTTTTCAAAAAGCTTTAAGTTCTCCTAGAAGATGCTGTAAGTAGAGATATATAGAAAGGTTATACAAAAAGGCTAGCTTATGCACAGTGACATCATCCTTTAAAATTGAATATATCACTGTACTATTTTTAATTTTTCCTCTTTAGAAATATCTGTCTCCATTTGCAGTATTTATGCTGTGGAATTAATGACATAAGTGAAATAATTGGATATTGCTAGACATACTCTGTGCTTCAGTTTATGAATATAGAAACCAGTAAGTCTTGTTAAGAAAATGTTTGTATTTTTGAGTCTGTGTCCCTTGGATGAAAGCAAAGAAAGCACTGGCATTGTGAATATATAGCAGCATTGAGTCAAAGGTGAGGACTTTTTAATGGAATGAAGTAGGAAAAAATTTGCAATCTTTAGTCACACTTGTTAATCTTGAAGAATTGAAAGTCCAAGTGCACTGCATTACAATGTACTTAAAGACAGCCTTCCTGGAGTAGCTTACTTAGTATTGTGATACTACTTGGATCCTTTGCCAGAGATAAAGACTTACTCCTCAAGATTTGTCCAAGTGCAATTGGTTGATGGCACTTCCCTCAGCACACCAGCTCTGAATTTATTAGCAGTTGTGCTTGGATGCACCTGCAAGGCTTGACACTAGAAAACAAAAAATGAGTGATCCTAGCTCTGCCTTTGAGATTGGGTGTATAAATTAAGAAAACTTGTCCACTAAAACAATGCAGGCTGCTGTAAATCATAGTGGTGTGCAGTGCAGCGAGGGCTCAACCACACCCCTCAGGGAGGGGGCCTTTCTGCCCTGCTCTGCTGAGACCCCACATGCAGAGCTGCCTCCAGCTTTGGGGTCCCAGCACAGGAGAGACATGGAGCTGCTGGAGAGAGTCCATAGGAGGCACCAAGGTGATCAGGGGGATGGAGCACCTCTACTGTGAGGATAGGCTGGGAGAATTGGGATTATTCTGCTTGGAGAGGAAAAGCTTTGGGATGTCTATATTGTGACCTTCAAGTACCTGAAGGGAGCCTACAAGAAAGATGGATAAAGACCCTTTACAGGGGTCTGGAGTGACAGGACAATGGGGAATGGCTTCAGACTTAGAGAGTGAGTTTATCTAGATATTAGGGAGAAATTATTTACTGTGAGGGTGGTGAGGCCCTGGCACAGATTGCCCAGAGAAGCTGTGGCTGCCCCATCCCTGGAAGTGTCCAAGGCCAGGCTGGATGGGGCTCTGACCAACCTGGTGTAGTGGAAGGTGTCCCTGCCCATGGCAGGGGTTGGAATGTTTTTTAAGGTCTTCTTGAATCTAGGCCATTGTGTGATACCCGGGAGGGGTGGTTGTTGCCATGCAGAGCCCCCATGCAGCAGCACCGGCACGTTGTCACACCAGCCTCTTTCCCTGGCTCTGTGTGCCCACTTGGGAATCTGTGTACCATGGTCACTGGGCCTGTGTAGATGTGCCCAGCATGTCTCAAAAGACAGCTGCACACATTGCACAACTTTTTAAAGCACGGGTATCATAGCATGTGAAATGCACTGTTTGCATCCAAGATTACAGCCTGAATTAGTAAGGGAAGACAGGAAATGTGGGAAGGATCGCGCTCTGTGTTTTTTCACAACTTCTATTTACCTGAAGAAAATGTTCACATTCTTTATGTCCTTGGGACACCCAACATGGCCCCAGTTCCAGTATTTGCTGTATCTCTCCTCAGGGAACCCTTGAAGCCATATGGTTCACTTGCTGTTCCTACATTTCTGTGTGCCTAATGAATTGCTAGTAGAAGTGGTCTCTATTCTTTCTGCTACTTCACTCCATGTCTCATTTGCTTTTTATGCTTTTCCAAATGAAAAATTGCACTCTCCAGCTTCCCTCTTGCTTAACATTAGCAGCATATAATTATGCTTCTACCAGCACGTGTTCCTTTTCCCATACTAGAGCAACCACACAGATGCAACTTTGCTTTGTAGAGACTGTATTGGAAAAATCCAGCTTCCTAATCTTTTTGTATTGATCTTCTATTGAGCGAGTTGATGGACTGAATTTTGCTTCCATTATATATCTCTCTAGACCTTTTTATCTGAGATGCTAACCTCATGGAGAGAGAAATCTGTTCCCAAAATCAAAGAGGCTGTTGCTTGAGGAGTGTGCATGCACATGTGTGCCCATGCATATGTGTGTTCAGCATGACAGAGCTAGCAAATAATTTCTGAAGAGACTATTAGAGGGAAGGCCTTTTGATGGTGTATGGTATAAGTGGATACATGGTATTTTATATATCACCATGTAATATACAGTGAATATGGTATAAGTGAAAGAGACTCTGATATATGAAAACCCTGTGTAAGTGTGTTTACCAGGTAGGGATCCCCACTGGTTTTGCAAGGGACGTGTTAGTCTCAAGTGACAAAGATTTAGAGGGTGAATAACAGCCAGCTAAATTTTAGCCTGTTGTCCAAGGGTGCTGGGGCTCCTGTTTAGACACAGTGAATGAACAAATTCCACTTATATGTCTGTGGACTACTGGTATGCTTTTTTCGTAATACATAAGATTTGGTACAAATGTTGCATGACCAGGCATGGTCAGTGGCAAAATAACATGAAATGCAATATCAGCAACAATTTCCATAGCTCCATGTTAAAGAATTACATGGAAACGCCACAGTAGTAAGTACTATGTGATACTACAGTCAATGCTGCCTGGTAGAACTGTGTTTCTGTCCTCCAGGATACAATGGCTTTTTTTTCAAAGCACATCGTATTCAGCAGAAGAACAGGAATTCATAGGATGATTGCAGGACAAAATATTGTCCAAGTGTTTGTCAATAGCTCTTGAAACCAGAGCTTGCAAACAGAGTAGGCAAAGGATTCGTGAGAGTCTCCTTAAGCCTGAATCAGTGAACCAATTCATGTTTGTTCCAAACAATTCGGGACATGACACGGGCTTCAAAGAACTGTCTGAAAACTAACAATTACACTGAACCTGAAGAATTAGCACTAAGGACAATAAAAAGAATAATCTCACTTGTGTATCCAGAGATTTGACTGTGTATCTCTCAAGGGGAAGGTACTGCTCACAGTACAGTTTCTTTGCGGCCAAGAACAGAATAGTAATTCAAACTGTAAAGGAAAAAAAAAAAAAAAGGAAAGAGTTACATTCATTTTCAAAAATGCATTGTTTTAAATCTGAAATCTGCTTTTCTATGAATTTATTCTTCTCTAAGTTCAGATTTGTATTTTTAAAATGCTCATTACCAGTAAAACAGTTTAAAGTTTAACTTTTTTTTTTAAATTTAATTTTACTGAAATTGTTTTGGAGAAAAAGATGCAGAGGTAAACAGAGATTCTGCAGACACAAAGGAAGTTGTGCATCTATTCTAGAATCCCTTGCCTAGGAGATGTAATGGATACTAAGACACCATATCCAGTCTTTTAAGGAGTTGGTCACATTATACGGCACATCTGAAAAATGGCTGTGTCATTATTTACATTGTACAGAACAAAGGAGCATTCAGAAAATGTCATGGACGATTAAAGCAGGAAAAAATGAAATCCATTCCCCATACTGACACTTATTTTCCTTGTGTCTTCACACAAGTTTCATCTTGCAGGCTGCTTAAGCACATGCTTTCTGGGTGAGTCACCTCACCCCAGTGACAGGCTTGAGAGTATTTCATATCCAATAGATATAAGTGTTTTCAGAAATGAAGGCCTTCATTTTACGTTCCTCATTTCCTGTATCCTCAGCATCAGGAGGATATACTTATTAATTTTGTGGAACTGAGAGGGTGTATTGTTTGAGATGTGAAAGGGAAGGTTTTATCAAGTAAGATAAACACAGACAGCAAAATGACAGTACACAAGTGCAGCTGAAATGAAAATCTAAATTTTGACCTCTGAAACAAAAAAACACTTTAAATAAGGCTGTGTGCTAGAAGAAAAAGAACATCAGATAAAAAATATTTATAAAACAGCCTTTATTTATATTTAGATCAGCATTTACCTAAAATGTGGCCCATCTTTAAACACAGCTATAGATAAAATTAATTACATTGTGTGACACTTCATTGTGTGTCCCACAGAATTTCTTCTTGATTTGATTCTCAAATTGATTTGTTCCCTAGGTGTAGGACAGCTCCACTAATCCTATTTGATTTGTTGGTTAGGTGGCCACAAAGCTAACTCTGACAGAAATGTTCTTTGTCACATAAAGTAGGTGCAAGCTGAATGAAGCAAAAATAGTGTAACACTCAGAAGACTATTTTTTTTTTAAATGGAATAAGGTGGAGTGAACCTGTTTGGGAGTTTGGTTTTTTTTTTGTTTATTTGCTTCTTTTTTAATGGTTTATAATTTCTGTGGTGTGACAACTTTGCAATACATATATTGTAGATTTTCCACAAAAAGGAAACCAAAATTTTCAAGCAATGGAGATAAATCTTTCCTATATACCAAAAAGCAAAATATACCTCTGTCTAGGAAAAGAGGGTTTCTTTTCTTCATAGTAGTATTTTCCCAAACTCTGGTGCAAGTCCATGGCAGGAAAACAAAGGCTTGAGCAACTTCCTTTCTCTCTATCCTCAGGCACTGAAACTTCTCCCTGAAAATGTGGTTCTCTTCCACTTGGTCCCTTTTATTTTTTAATGAAGTAGAATGGAAGTAAAGATTATTTATCTATGATAAATTTCAGTTTATCATAGAATGGTTTGGGTTGGAAGGGAACTTTAGGATCTTACAGTTCCAACTCCCTGCCATGGGCAGGGACGCCACCCACTAGATCAGGTTACTCAGGGCCTCATCCAGCCTGGCCTTGAACACTTCAACATTCTAACTAATATGCTGTGTCAGGATTATTCCCTGTGACTGCACTCTCTGAAGATCTTTGAGTGCTGCATTAGGATGAACTCCTTCATCTACTTGAAAGCTTTTGAAGTTCCTTCCTTCCTGGTCCCTCATGACAGTTTTCAAAATAATGGGTTTTGTGTAATCTTTAGCTGGACCATTAAAATGCACCTAAAAATCTTGGACCTTTTGGGAAAAAAAATTTGCTTTATTTATGATTGGTTTTTCTTTGCCTTATCAACCCCAAATTCGTACCTCATATATACTTATTGCTCCTAGGCATGCATAAAATCTATAAGAACAAATGGAAAAATGCAGAATCTGTATAATTTTTATATATACTGGCTGGGGGTCTGGCAGCTGCTCGTTTACACAGTTACCTGTCTGAAGGCACGCAGGTTTTGGGTGAGATAAAATGAATAACTTGGCAGTTGTACTCCTATACTACACAGTAGCTCCAAATTCTGCTCTTTGGACTTCCTTACACGCTAATCCTGACAATATGGGTATGGGTTAAAGGGTAAGTAGGTCAGTTTTGTGGAGGTGGATTCTCTTTTGGGGGAAAGGAGTAGAATTAGTCAGGGATACCTCTTCTTCACCACACAGCTCACAGAGATTAAATGGTCTGCACTATATCTATAGATAGAATGGGATTTGAGGCATGTCACAGCACAGAGCCAGGAGCAGCTGCTGTCTTTTTTAGTGGCAATTCCAGAGCAAACTATATTAATAATCTGTAATTGTAAGGGCTTCTTTATGAAATTCTTCCTTTTGAAATTATGGGCTACATAGATAAGAGAGTGGGTGAGATGAGTATAATGTATATATGAAATACATAAGCTGGATAAAACACATCTTATAGATGCAACAGAGGTAAATAATTTAATATAGATGATATAATTATATATATAATGGAACATACGAACAAAAATTAAGGTTCGCTTAAAGCATGTGGGAAATTGGTGGTAGAGCTGGAAATTGAACACCTTGTGTTAGTCAGAAAATCATTCAACAAAACTTGAAGGAGGGTTTATTTCTGTATTAACTTTCACTTTTTTCAGGCACATTGCCCTTCTAAAGATATCCCTTCAAAAGATGGACCTTTTTAGGAATGTGTGCAGATCTGGACTCCCTCAGATTAACTAAGGGCACACAGTTCAAAGGGAAGTGGTTTTCATGGGAGTTCTCTGCCAGCCACCCAAATCTCAGTTGTGGAAGTAAAGGATAAATCGTAAAGGAGTTTAAATTTTCTCGAGCTGCCTTCTGTTGTGCTTCAGCTTTGATCTGCCAGGATTACCTTGAGAGGTGAGAAAAGTAGTTAATTTTCCTCTTTCACTTGACCCTTCCCCTTCCTCTAGGGGCTGCTGAGTTAGTGCCCACTGCCTACACGGGTGAGCTGAATGCAGTACCAGAACTTGTGCTTTCTGGGTGCTGACTGACTTCACAGGCTGTCAGATGAGGGATTCAAGGATTTTCCTTGGTTTCAGTGTAGCTGCTATACAACTACAACCAGAGAGGTGGACTTTCTACTCTGGTCAGGGCATGATGCCACCATCTTTACTTTGTCTTTTCTCAGTGGTCCCACAGGAAATCTCTTGAGTTCCCGGGGAACATTCTTTACATAGTTTTACAAGTTATCTTTCTCCAGCTCTAGATTTAAACCTTTCTTTTTGGTGATGGCTATAAAATGATTTAACTCTGCTTAGGTGACTTCTGCTTTGTTTATAAAGTTAAATATGTTGCCTTCTTGTGTTGTTTTTCTCCTTCATTTTTTGTCTTTGGAGTTATATTTAGGCTTTTGTTTTATTATTAAGTAGACGCCATCCTTTTGTTTTGCTCTTATCACACCTCAAACAGTAGATTGTCAGGCATAGCCAAGGCTTCTGTCTTCTTCAGTAATACAAATATTTGGCAACAGAGCACAATGTGTTTGTTTTTAAACAACCATCACATGGAAGTTCTCATGTCCTTGCACTGTTGTCAGCTGTTGCAAAGGACAGAATAGCAGATGGCAAAATGGGCTAGAAAAAATGACTAAGCATGACTTGAGCTGCACTAGGAGGAAGAGGGATCAGAAATAATGATGTCCTTCACTCCAGGATCCAGCTTTTTACAAACTTTTGGCACTGCTATCCTGGTTGTGTTTTGGCACTGGATGAGGCTGGTCCTGTGGATACTGCTGAAGGCCTAGAGGCACATTTCAGCCAGGCCTTTTTTCTCAGGTTCTAAGTCTTTTTCTCAGGCCATGAAACTTTCTGAGGCTTGGCTGGGACTTTTCCCAAGCTAGAGCCTCTTTCTCTACTGTAAACATGAGAGAAAGAATCATAACAGAGATAAACACCTGCTGGATCCATGGGAGAACCAGGAAGAAGAGATGTTTCTTTCTCTGTCCAATGAACTGTTTGTATTTTGTTATGCACAAACTGTCTTATTTAAAGCAATGGCTTCCTTCAATAAACTGCTCTTTCTTGCACCAAGTAAGAGAGTGCCTTGTTGCTGCGTTCTCTCACCGCTCCGTAACCCTTTATACAGCAACATGGTCCTTGTGCTGTGGATTTCCTGGAAGGAGGGACACAGTGGTAGAGCATGATGGCCAGGGCGCATGTGCCCTGGCACCTCACTCTCAGAGCTGCCTTGCTCTATTATCATCCTCAGCTGCAGTGTACTGTGACAGGTACCATGTGCTAATATTGTACACCACTTATCTATAGCTCATCAAACAGCTCAGATGTACCCTGCAGACTCAGACCCACATGGTGGAAACAATAAAACCTGAGGTACAGGTGTTTCTGGAAGCAGAAATCTCTGTGACCAGAAGCAGAAACACTGATCTAAACTGTTTAGCTGGTCACAACTCTCCTTGAACTGACCAAAGTACTGGTGGTAATCTCCAGGACTTAAAATATGCTTTATCTCTGATGGCAATCTGTGTTCAGTCCAGGGACAATTTTAAATCAGGCACGCAAAATGCCAAATACAGCTTTGTTACTGGGCCCAGCCAGACCTGCCACCATGGCCTATGCATGGGGCGAGCTGCTTCTGTCCACTCTGCTCCCAAGACACAAAGGGCAGATAAAAGAGCATCATGGAAATTTCTAGGAAATGCAATGAGTCAGTTCCTGTTAATGATGAGACCTCTGTGAGTCAGATCATTAGCACTGATTTCAATTATGATTGCTCTTGCTGTTGTTGGGCTTTTTGTTTGTTTCAAGAAAGGGGATATTTTCATTTTATAACTGTTTTCAAAACACTGTCATAAGGAAATAGGTCCTACATGGCAATTGTGTTTGCCCATCCTTTCCCAGAAACTTTTGTGTTCATCATCAAGAAAGACAGTATTTTCAAAGCTGTTAGGCCCTGCAATGTTCATGAAAACTGCTGGCTGGATAGAAGAAAAAGCCTGTTAGTGCTGCGGTGAGACATGCCACAAATGCAACCCACTCTAAGAGTCACCAGAGAATCCACACCTCTAGATGGCAGGAAAAGCTTTGGAGTTTGCATGTTATATTAGACCTCAAACAGAAACACATCTATTAGAAACTAAAAACAATAATTGCCATTGGCTCCCAAGAAAACTGATCTTTCATTGTATAAAATCCATCCTGTAAAAGAAGTATTTGCATCTGCCTCTATAGATTAATATGCTCCCCTCTCTTCATATGCATTAAGATTTAAGGTAGTCATCAGTGAGAAATATGTATAACCCCCCACAGGACTGGAGTCTCTCCCTTAGTACTACCATATTAAAACTAGACTTCTTAAACATTCATATTAATTAGTCTGTAAGGAACCATTATCAAAATATGGTGTGAATACATAATTATGAGGGTGTATTGTCTGGCAGAAAAATGAGTCCTGCCTCCTCCCAGGTAAATGGCAGCTTCACTACTTGTTTTTGTATAAGCAATAGTGAGCTCCAAGGCAGCAGAAATGGGAGACAATTTTCCCCTTCCTGCCTCCCTGGAAGCACTATCTCACCCTTGCTGAGAAAGCACTTCACCCCTCCTAGGAGGCGAGAAGGAAAGAAGAGCGTTTGGCAGCTATTATCAATATTCATGTACAGCTGCAATTCACAGGCCTTATTTCCTGCTGAAATGTGCCGTTAGCTGCAGCAGGGCTCAACCCAGAGCAGGACAGACCCCTGTTAGTGCCAGTCATGAATTCCTGGCTGACCTCTAGGTGCATCTACCTCTAGGTGCATGTCCTGCCACAGGAGAGGACAACCTAGTTCTTCTTGTGTCAGCGCTGTTTATCACCTGGTCCTGGTTCTGTGAGAAGGGCCAGCAAACTGCCCTGCAAGTGATAAGTCTTCAGGCAATTGCAGAAGTTCAAGTTCTGCCATTTCGCTGGCTTTGTAGGCAAACCCTTTGTTTGCCCCTAATAAATGCAGTACCAGAGCCTGCAGGATGTGGCAAGCTATGCATTAGTATTAAAATATCAGTCCCACAGCTCATCTCTGATGAGGATCTCGTTTGTCTGAGGTTTTTGTTTGGTCTATTTTGTCATAAGTAGAAAATAGCATGGTCTAGAAAATGCAGAATGGGATTAGAAAACTTGAAAGAAATCTCAAATCTTGTTTTTCTGCCACAGATTTTTTTGCAGCCCTGGGAAACTGGATATTACTTCCCCATCCCCAATTAATGTCTTGTTTGTAATCTGGTGGACTTGCTTTCCCTGCTGTTTCCCATCCCCGAGTGTCCCTTCTTGGCTTAGCCATATGCAAAAGCAGTGGGGTTTTTTGCTAGCACAAGAACACATCCCCTTCTGATTCAGGATTTCATTCTCTCCTGCAGTTCCCGTCTCTCCCATTTACTGCAGTCAAGTTGCACTGCATTGGGAAGAGCAACGGGTAGAATGC
Source organism: Muscicapa striata striata (assembly GCA_030060385.1). Classification (NCBI taxonomy): domain Eukaryota; kingdom Metazoa; phylum Chordata; class Aves; order Passeriformes; family Muscicapidae; genus Muscicapa; species Muscicapa striata. The sequence continues at coordinate 1,688,346 of JAREIS010000110.1, read as the reverse complement.
AGGCTTGTTCCCACTTGCCACTCAGTGCCCTCCCTGCCTAAGTGCTGGGAGGGGGCAACTGTCCTGACAGAGGGGCCTCAAGGTGTCCACCGCTTCGTGCTTCACCACCCAACAGCTGCCTTGCTGTTTTAGGAACAACGCTCTGGCAAGTCATCTGCAAAGGATTTCCATTTCACACCCTGTGCTGGTGTAACTGGAAATGTGTTCTAAAAACACCATATTCATCTTCTCCAGTCACTACGTTTAAGGACTCTCATTGAAGACAGGCAGACTCAGAGATGGAAATCTCTTGGTGATGCACATAACCTTGACAGTGGCAGTATGGACCCCTTGGTGTCTTGTTGTAACAAGTCCCTACCCCAAACAATGTCAACGACGCTGGTGGTGGTTGGACACTAAAGGTTGACTGAAATTCCTACCTTATTTTTACCAAACAACTACGGCATACCAGTAAAGGCGAAGATCAGTTATTGTTTAGAGAAAACTGGATCTATAACAGGGCAGGCATGCAATGAGATTTTCTCCATATGCACAATAGAAAATTTCAGAAATTCCTTCTAGGTCCATGGTTATTCTCTTTTTTGCATCTAATTACTTTTAAAAATCTGGCCTTTGGCCACTGGCCACTTGAACTGAATTATTGCTTGTGAGCAAGTGGAGAGGAAGGGAGAACCATATCAAGTCAGCAGCCTTTTAACACCCAAACATCACCCTTTTTTATTAGAATTTCCCCCACTTAAATGCTCTGTTGGCTTTTAGGAGAACAAGGAGTTGAAATACATCAGGAGCTGAGGGAAAAGGTTTTTCTCACCTCTCTTTAAATATGGTATATCCCTGGGATTTCAGAAGTGTCTGGAGATGAACAGGGTCAAAAGCTTTAGTTTGGTTGAGATATACTTAGCCAGAAACAAATTCCCAAAGCCTTGGATATTTTCACCAGCTTTTGCCTCTTTCTAAGCAATATTCTTTCTGTGAAAGTAAACAGTTAACAATCCCGGCATAATAAACATTTTCTAATTGGATTTAGTGAAGTCAGGACTGCATATTGAGGATATGCTCAATAAACGGCTGTAACCTGGGATCTTTAGCACGAATTTGATTATGGCAGTGATTGTTTAACTAGAAATGCCATCTAAAATGCAAGTAAAGCATGCAGCTTTAGTGACTGTACCTAGCCACTAGAGAGAGACATTATCCCATGTAATAAAGTGGAATGTTTCACTTGCTGTCATGGTTTAAACCCAGATGGCAACTAAGTTCTACACAGCCACTCACTGTCCTCTGAGGGATGAGGAAGAAAACGGGAAGGGTAAAAGTAAGAAAACTCCTAAGTTTGGATAGAAACAGTTTAATACATAAAAAAAAAGCTGTGCACACAAGCAAAGGAAGGAATTAATTCCCTGCTTTCCATGGACAGGCAGGTGTTCAGCCATCTCCAGGACAGCAGGTCTCCATCACACATGACAGTGAATGGGAAAGACAAACACCATCAACCCAAACATCCCCCTTTTCTCCTTCTTCCCCAGCTTTATATGCTGAGCATGATCCATATGGTCTGGGACATCCCTTTGGTCGGTCGGGGTCAGCTGTCCTGGCTATGTCCCCTTTAAATCCCTGTGTACCAACCCCCTCGGTGGGGTGGGTGAGGAGCAGAAAAGGCCTTGGCTCTGTGTGAGCCCTGCTCAGCAAGAACTAAAACATTCATGTGTGTTGGGTTTTTGTTCCTTTACTGTGTGAGTTTAGGGAATTTTTCCCATTATGATGCTAACGAAGCCTGCCAGCTACGCCCAGGATCTTCTGATGACCCTAGACAAAAGGGGTAGGTGGGAGCGGGCTTCCGAGAGGGACTAGACGTGCTTCCGGCGAGCTGGGAGAAAGGGGACCCCCGTCTACAGCGCACGTGGCTAGAAGGCAGGAGAGCCAGATCCTCTGCAATCAACTCCCCTGCATCTGCCCTGCTACCTCGGAGGACACAGCTGACCACCAGAAACCAAACGGTGAGCGAGGAGCTGCCCCTTCCAGCCTGCTTCCACCTGAGACCAGCGCGGCCGCTGCTGCCCCCACCCCGCCGGCTCCCACCTGCTTTCCCCGCAGCTGTCGGGCTGTCCCGTCTGCACCACCGAGACTGAGCGCAGGCAGTGTGCCTGCAGCTGAAGACTAGAACTGAGTTATCTGTTCTGTTTTGTTGGTAATTTTAATAACTGCTGTTGTTTCTGCTTGTACGGTTAAGTATATATTAGTAAAAGAACTGTTACTCCTACCCTCTTATCTCTGTCTTAGAGTCTTTGATTCAAACAATTATAATACTTGGGAGGGAATGGAATTAAATTCTCTATTTCAAAGAGAAGCTTCTGCCTTTAGTGGCAGACACCTGTTCCTCAAACCAGGACACTGTGTTACCAACACTGCTTCCAGCACAATTCCAAAACACAGTCCCACACCAGCCATTATGAAGAAAATTAACACTATTACAGAGGTAATTTTTTAATTAACTCAAACCCAGCAAACTTTCAAATGTCCAGGGAGCTCACTTCAGAGCAAAATACCCTGTTCATCTGGAGCAGATGACAGAACGGACTCCCTCATCACACCCTGGAGAGCTGTGGCCCATTACGGTGTCGCATACTGCAGGTTCAAGGAGGCCATTCCGAAACACTGTAACAATGATGTTGGGAAAGTGTTAAATTTACATTTATATATTTTCAATCAAATCTGTGCATGTGCAGTTAGGGAGTAGTGGGTTAACTATTGTTCTTGGATGGAGCAGAGCAGTGCTAATCAAGCCCATGCAGGTAACTTCTTGCAGTGTGACACTTAGGCAAGCAAATAGATTTTTCGGGCTTTACAGAAAGATCAAGAGCCAAATTGTATAGAATTGTTGCAAAACCTTCAGCACCAGAGTGCCTTGTTTAGACCAGGTGTTTTAAACCCAGACATGAGAGTGCTGGTGCAGTGTGCTGTCAGCACGGACCTCGGAGGCTGCACCAGAGCCTGAATGGTTAATGTGGGCTGCTCAGACCTGAGATTAACAGATGCTCATGTGTTCGGAAAGGAGAACCAGGCAGACTAGAAACTGCCACGAACTGATAGCAGAAGGGTCCGTAAAACCAACACACTACTTTCAGGCTGATAAATGTGCAGTGCGGACTTGGATAATGCCCGGAGGTCAAAAGCCGCACTTCTGTTTGTAAAGCCTGCCAAAGCGTTCAAGCTTCCAAGCACAGGAACATCTAGTTAAAGTAACAGTGGTGAGAAACGTGGGAAGTCTGATCGTGCTAAAAAGGCATCTGGATACAAAACCGGCTTGCCCTGTGAATAAGCGGGACGTGTAAGGGCGCTGGGTATTTAACCCCGGAGATTTTCTGCAGGCAGGTGCCAGCTCGGAGCGTCAGAGGAATTCCTTGAGAGGGGCTAAGTACCGCCTTGCTGTTTTGATCTTTCACAGAGGACCGAGAAATGATCTGCTGTTAGGATCAAGTGGTCATTTCCTATGTGATTCGTTCTTTTTTGATGCAGGCAAGGAGTAGCATTGTCCTCGTGTGCGCTAAGTTATTTGGGGAGTCCTGCAGTTCTCCTTTTTGCTGACATGAAAACACTAGATAACGTATTTGATTTATGGCTTTTAATTATTTTATATCGGTTCTCAAACTTTGAGTTAGAACTTATATTAGTATTTTTGTTTGCACCTGCACTTACTCTCCATTTCTCAAAATAGAGGTTCGCTTGTGAAAATCCCGTTAAATTTCACAGGCTGATTTGAAAATCTGGGTAGTAGCACTTTAATCCTCTGAAGGTGCGGGCTCAGCTGTATGCAAACATGCAAGGAGAAGTCTCGGTCTGGGTTTCCACTAGGACTTAACTAGGTGCACGTTGAAAGTGAGCATTCAGTTTTTGTCTTGCAAATTAACCAGCACTCAACTGAGGGGAGTCCTCAATCATTATGCAAATAATAAACGGGTAAAATCCCCTTTTCTTTATATATAGCCGCACACCCCTTAGTGCATCCTCAGAATTAATCAGTTTTAAGGATTGATTACTGTAAGGTACCACAATCTTCTAGCATTAAAATATTAAAATGAAACTCTTAAAAGCCCCTTTTAAAAAAGCTAGCCAAGCCTGGATTGCAGGCAGGGGCATTTCCTGACAAGCTGTGTTGGTTCTGAGAAGCTTTTCTAGATTCTGGCATGACACTTTCTTGCATCTTATAAGTGTTCAGCACTTAACTTTTGCCACATTTTCTGTATACTGGAAAATTACCTATACACATTAACATTTATATGAAAAAAAAAGCATGTGATTAATACTCCTTTAACACAGAATGGTGATACATGTGCAATCAGCACTTGAAAAATCTGTAAATCAATAGAGAGTTTTGAGGCTATACATGGAGTGAAAAGAAATATGATTACATACATTCAACTACCATCTTGATCGTTTATATTAATCCTCTACAATGAGAAGCATGAGAAAAAGCCATCCTCAGTTTTCATGGCATGAAAGGGGGCAAAAAAGGGCTCAAGACACAAAAATAATTGTTTTCTGCTTCTCCTCAATTTTGCAAAAGTGGACAAGGACAGGTGTCTCTGCTCCTCCTATCAGCAGCTGTCCCACTCTAGGGCAACATAGCATATTTGTTATTTGCATTTGCAATATGGATCCATCATCCCACTCTAAAATTCAGCAAGTTCAGACTGCTGTGCAAAGGGAATAGGAAGAGCTTCAAGAACTTTATGGAGACTTGAGCTTGGCTGTGAAGAAGCTTCAGTGTCCTCCTGAAAGACAATTGTTTAAGAAGGAAAGTTATTGTCCTGTTGTGACAAATTTGTGGCATTCCCTGTCCACCACCTAATTCTAACTTCATTGGAGTTGTGCATAGGCACAACGTGATTAACCTCACTTCACAAAGAAGACTTTGTTAAAGCTTTTCTTTCATAGTTATCATTCTGCTTAATGAACAAAAAATATTTTCTGCTCTCACCCAAATACAGATGATCTCAGGTTAGTGACCTTTTAGTAGTATGTCTAAAGAGTTATTGACTCTTTTCATTTAGATATGGAAATGATGTAGTGATGAAAGAGTGGCTGTCTGCAATACAAGAATTCCTGATGAGGACAGGGAGCACACAATTATGCCATTGCTCGTTGTGTCTAGGGCAGTTTTCGTCTGTGTGTAAAGATGGGGATTTTGGGAAGCCAGGTAGCCAGTGCTGTGCGCTTACACGCTCGTGCTGTGTATATAGACTTAATAATTTTCCTTTGCTGCTAAGTACACATTTCAGCTTTGAGGAACTCAGGCTTAAGTATTTTCACTAGTTTGAATGTGGGGAAACTGAGATGGGAGAAAGCCAATGGCTGGAATGAGGCCAGAAGTCCGGGCTAGCTCAGGACTGTGAGGCTCAGAGTTCTGTGTTCAGACCATGCAACCACAGCCCTGCACAACAATTACAAGTTTCAGTTCATTCCCATTTGTGGAGGAAATTGAGCTAATTCAAATAACTCAATAGTCCCTTTCTCTGGAGTGGGAATGCATCCCATTAAAGGTGTGTCAGGAGAAATAAAGTTGCCCTAAGTTTATACCTGTTGTCCTTTTTTCCTCTGTTGATTGCACTGTTTCAGCACTCATACTCTAAAGGACTTTGAAACTGACGTGGCTGTTTATTGAAAGGAAACTTCCCAGGGTGGCTCAGCTTAATTGTATTTTCATTGGAGTGAAACAGGGTGCTTGGCCCAAACCTTATTTCCTTCATTTCACTCCATTCTATTCGAAGCACTTTTCCTGCATCCTGAAGTAAAACATCAGTGATGCTGCATTTTTCTGAGCACAAGGCATTTGAAGAGATGGATAATCAAGGAAATTTTCATTTCTTGATCTTGGAGGAATTGAGAATGCAGATACCCTACAGTGGGCAATTCTTTAGAGTCACTTTTCCACTTTTACCAGTTTCCACTAGAGGGATTACACGTTCTAGTTCAGAGTGCTGCAACAGCCCAGGATAAAATGGAACTGCTTCTTGTCCACCTATATTTTTGACTGCTACATTTAATTCACAAATACAATAATAAGCTGACAGAACTAGGTCTGGAAACCTTAATAACCATTACAAAAATCATTAATTACCAGGAAATTAGAAAGGTGTCTGTTAAGTGGTTAAATTTGCAATCTTCTGTCCATAAACAAGAAATCCAAACAATTGCCTGAATCATAGCTAACTTCCCACACATTACTTATAAGATATATCTTGTTTATTTCTGCATATATTACTCAGTAAACGATTAGATTTGTCACCCATGACCCAGTATGCTGTTTGCAGTTATATCTTTTATTAAATTAATCACTACAAATTTACTTTGAGAAATTATGTATGATATCTATCAATGCACACGTGTGTGAGTGTATGTGAGCGCATGAACTTCCCTGATTGCTTTTCCTCTTGTACAGCAAATAAAAAATAACAGGCATTAAAGCTATCAGAGTTATACTGACAGGGAAACCAGCTCAGAGGGAGGGGGGAAATTGCTATATGAAGTTTTTTCTTTTGTATTTGAAGTATTTCTACTTATGTATTGAATTTTAATGATCTGGACAGTCTAATCTCCACTAGCAGATGTATAAACACTTGTGGCTCTAAGATTTAAGGGTGCTCGCGTGGACTGCACTCAGCTTTTCTTTTTCCACCTCCCACATCTTGTGGATGTGCCTGTGTTGGGGGGATCTGCAGACATATGGGCCCATACCATAGAAATAGGACTTCCATCAGTTTGGGCTGCTGTAAAGTTGGGGTTTTCTTTTTTGTTGTTGTTGTAATTTGCTTTTCTTTTAATAAAAGTATTTCTATATCTGTTTAGTTTCCATGTAATCTTTTAGATATGTTTTATTTTTCATTGCAGTACTTTCTCTGTCTTCACTGAACGTAATTTCTTCTGAGCAGAATTCACCCCCAACAGCTTCTGAACTTAATTTACACATCCATTGTATTTGCGTGGGTTCAAAATGAGACAGAAATACTCACTTTTAATCTGTTATATTTCTGAAGTGTTAATTAGTTTGCCACCTCTTGTTTGCCAGTTCAAATTGGCAACCCGAATGCTATGAGAAATTCTTTTAATAATCTTCTAAGAAAATTATATGTAATAATTTGCTTCTGCAACAAGTAAATTGCTTCAGGAAGGGGATCACTGAGACCAAGACAGTTGTGATAACGTGGATTTCAAACCACAAACTTCAACTTGTAAAGAAACCAGAATTAGGACTTTTAAAAGACAAAATTTAAACAACCCTGTAGATTTTATCACTTTTGTCTGTAAATATGTAGTGACCTTTATCCACGTACAAAGGGCGGGTTGGAGCCTCCAGTAGGTACACACACAAATTCCTTTCTTGACTTTTTGACTCTGTTCCTTTCTTAACTAACTATGAGTTCAGGGACACTGGTTTTATATCACCTCGGTGGACGATCTGCTGGGTTCCACCTTGCTGCAAAGCAACAAGGCAGGGACGGGAAGGAAGCGATCTTTGGAAGAACCGGCTCCTACCTCCGCAGAGCGAGTACATGCGTAAACCCGCCCTGACACACGAGTGAACCGTGGGGTTTGGAGTATCGCATTGTTTTGTCTTCTGGGCTGCCTGGAGTCCTTCCAAGAGCAACTAACAAAGGCTTGAAGAAAGGATTCAAAGCACCATTGGGGAGGGAAATATCTTTGCTAAAGACTCAAATGGGTTTTTGGTGCATTGCCAGGTGTGCAGGGGAGGGTGACCAGAGCTGATGCAGCTGCAGCGAGCCGCGGGCAGGTACCCAGCTGTCCCTACAGATACCATGCAGCCACCATTTCCCGAGTTCCTGGGCGGAGCCTGAGGAGGGTACTGGCAGAGCAACAGGGGAGAGCAAAGGGGACATCCCATCTGGAAAAACGCTTCTGTGTGCATGAGCTGAGGCTCTCTCTTAAGCTTTTCCTTGGTTGCCTGCTTGCCTGCCTCTCTTCTGCTCCTGACCAAAATTAGGGTTCACCACAAATGAGAGAACTGTTCATGCAAACTGTGTGGGTTACAGATAGGTAGATGATCTGAGTAGAGATAATTTTCTCTATACAAGCAAAAGAATCTCTGGGGATGAACTCTCTTGTCTTCAGAAATAAAATGAGCAGGAGAACTCTGAAACCCATAGAGCTGTATTCAGGTTTGGTACTCAATTAAAATATTCACCTGAAATTCTGTAAGATTTTGTTCCTCTTTTGGACTTACTGAAGTCTGCTATGGCAGCCTTAGGTAATAGGTTTAACTGTAAAATCCCAAACGAAAAACTTAATTTTTGCCCCAAGTCTGCAATAAAAGGATTTGGCATATGGACTCAGTTTATAGTTAGTATAATTTATCCATGTTCTCTGTCAGTGGAAGACACTGTCCCTCCTGCCTTCCAGTTGCACAAAGCCTGTGGGATGAGTTCTTAGACAGAAGCACATGGGAACTCCAGCGGTCACTCTGCCAGGTAGTACTAACATCAGCTGTGGAATTGCAAAATTTTAATGCTCTTAAAATGCCCATGGCATCTTCCTATAGAGGGATGTCTGGAAAACATCTCCCCTTTTAGCATTAAAAATACCGTAGCCAGGATCACATCTGAGGAAGGCCAGTTAGCACCTTTCAGCTGTTTGTGCAATCCCAGATTCCACCAAACACAGCTGCCAAGATGATAATCACTTTCAGCCAGTGACATTTTTCATGAATGTCACTGTTTGAGCAGGGCATGTTTTGTGATCTGCTAACCTACCTTCCTCCATCTGTCAGAAGTTGGTTATGATGAATTTGCACTGGCACAACTCGTCTTCTAAACAGCCAGAGATCTTGAAAATAGCTTCACCTACTCCAGTTCTTGTTTTTAAGAGAAGAGATTTTAAAGCCAGAGTAGTTGTCATATCTCCCTCCAGTGCACACAGGCATCAATGACAGAGATGCAGCTGGAACTGAGCAGGAATCCTGTTAGTTAATTTCTTGGGTTTTCCTCTGTATTTACCTTAAGCATTTTTCCTCCTCCCTTTTCTGTCTGACATCCTTTACAAAAAATTTACTAATCTCAGGATTATGCAAGGGAACATATTTTCAGTCACAGGATGCTCATGTGCTTCATGGACCAGGGTGAACTTGAGCTCCTTTGCACACTTGTTGCCTCACACACACACACACACACACAGAGACAGACACAGAGACACACACACAAGCACTGGCTGAGTACTGATTATCAGGGAATTGATTATACCAAGAGGGGTGAAGATGAGCTTGTGAATTACAGTAACAAGCAAGATTGCGTTTACTACCTCAGTGGAATAAATGTATTTAAAAAAAAAGAAGTCCTTCCTTTTCCTTCAAAAATGACATTCATCTCTGTGCATTGTTCTCTGATGGGCTGTGTCACCACGGAAATGGTAATTCTGCCACTTGTCAGCAAGCTGCTTTTTAAGAAAACAGTGGGTGAGGAGAGTAAACAGGTTGTAGGGGAAGGTAACATGAGAGTAGGAGGGTGATTAGTTTTCACTGCTATTCCAACTATTCAGCCACTAAGGACATTGTAACTGTGAAGAAAGAGAGAACAGGTAAATATAGCTTTTCCAGCTCTGGAGTGCTTCAGGAGATGCTAGATGTTCCTGAGTAAAAATGTCGTTCCCTGCTATAAAACAAAGACTAATATTTAATTATTCTGTAAGCCTTGAAAGTCCCAAAAGTCTGGGAGCAGCCTACATACTGTAAGTAGTGTTAAAACTCACTACTTGATAACTGATGCTCTTCAGGGCTCCTTTGTTTCTTCCTTCTTGCCTCTTCCTCGTCCCATGCTTGTTGTTGCCTCCCCCCATACCCTTCAGTGTCTGCTTCCCTATGGATACTAGTTATGTCACAGTTCCTTTTCTTTTTGAAAACCTCCTTACTCAAAAAGGAAATTTATTAATCAATTGCATGAAGGCCTTCACTGTGAAAATACCAGTTTGAATCTATGAAAGAGAGGAGGTAAACCAGATATAAACAGCTGGTGTCCGGGTGAGAAGGACTACAAGAATATTTTAGTTGGAGAGTGCTTGCTGTGAACTCTTGGATTTGCTCTTTGTCTGCAAGCCTGGCTTCTAATCCCTGCCCTGGGTTTACAAATACCAGCCCCGCTTCTGGCTTGGAGGATAAATACAATTGGGTTTTATTGCAGATTTCTCTCTGAACAAATGCCCATACTAGAGACCTTCTGTTGTTTCCAAACTTTTTGTTTTGTTTTGAAGTCAGTTAAAAGATAAAATAAAAACACCCCCCGCCACATACACACTTATTCAGAGACTTCTAATTGGTCTGACATGTTCTTGGTAAGGGTTTTTTTTATTTTTTTATTTGTCTAATAGATAATTTTCTACAGGTCCCAGAGTGCCGCTTGACTTCTTGTTTCTATTTTGATTTTATCCTTGTGGCCTGACATCTTCTCTTCTGGTTGCCTTTCCTGCTTTGACTCTTCCGCCGTGAACAAGAGGTGTTTCAGTTACATGGTCAGAAAGGAAAATCAGCCCATTTGAACCAATCCAACTGAAAAGCTGTTTTTTACTGGTGAAACTTCAACTTTATCAATAACAGCTCTTCACATAAACATTTGCAGGAACAGATCACTGGTTTACTCACCTCTTACTTTATTTTGTCTGAAGAGAAGCAGTTCTATCAAAATAATAATAAAAAAGAGGATTACAAAATATTTTCCTGAATTACCTTAATTTTCTGGCAAAAGACTGGCAGTCAAGTCATGTTTCAGAATGACTAAGAGCGAATGGATGGTGGGACACCTATTCTCATTCAAAGCTTTTATGTTCTGCTATGTGAATTGGAGAAGCTGGATCACTACTCTTATAGCATATGTTTAAAAATATTATTGAAATGAAACTCTTAAAAAATAATATGTAAGCCTGAAACATAAGTGTTTGGGTTTTGGCTAGGCATTTTTTTTGCTTTTGGGTGTGTTTTTAGTTTTTTTTCTTTTTTTATTTTCTTTTTTTTTTTTTTTTGGTAGGTACATTCATTTTCTTTGTGGATTTTGTTGGGGTTTTTTGGTGGCTGAAACTGAGCTCCAGAGAAGTAATTTAGGGGCACATATAAGTGCTATTGACTTTCAGTCAGATAGCAGGTATGTAATTGCTTTTGAATAGTTTTGAATATGTGGCAACTAGGGTCAAAGTATTTAATGTGTACTAAGTTTTTCTCATCTGCTTTGGAGTTTTTGGATGCTGAAATCAGCATGTTGAAGTATTTTTGGGATATCTGTGCCTATGACTTGATGCGCTGAGATTTTATTCTCACTGGGTTCAGCATATGAAACCTCTGTAAGGTTTGCACAGGTTTGTGTGTTGATATATTTGTGCTACTTCATGTTGCTGATATCTGGAAATTCCTAATACTGTATATAATTATTGTTCATGTAATATTAAGTCACATTTCTGACTTAAATGGATCAATTACATGAAGCTGCAAAGTTCCACTAATTAGCTCTGCAGTGTAAAACATCCTAATGTAAGTCATGGAATACTTATTACATATCTCTTATATTGCAGACTATTTTCTTATACCAGATAAGCACATGAAAACAGTGAGAAAGTAATGTTTGTTGTGATGTTTTGTTTTCTCTCATGAAATTATTTATAATTTCATATGCCGTGTCTTACATCCTGTTTCACAATAAGAGTCAGATACTCTTGTTTAACTGCTAAGGAAGTCTGAACAGTTTGATCCCAAATAAGGGCAGTTCTGACTAGATACACTAAGAAAATAAAAGGCAAAACCCACTCTCCTCTCCTGGATGCAAGCTGACTGCCAGAGTTGTTCCCACAGCACTACATAGATAGCTAGGTTCATTTTGGAGCATCCAGCTGTGAGGTGACACACTTAATGCACCAGTAGTCTGATCCAGTATAGAAAATCTTTGGGGTCTGATTCTCTGTGCCTCTCACCTTGTGCAGTCATTTTTAGTGAACAGACTGAATGCCCACACACTGGAAAAGCAGAATATAAAATATTTTGCACTGCTTATCCTTCACTGCATACCTGTGATCAGGTGCATGAGGTAAAACAGGTTTTGAGTTCTTATGAAAATTTTATTTATATGTCATTGGTTTTTTTTTTTTTTCTTTAAAGGTAAAATATAAAGCTATTTGAGCCTTCTAGACAGTGATCTTTTGAGCTTATGAGCATTCCTATAGGATACATCCAGAGGAACAGAATATGCCCACAGAGAAATATATACAGGTCTAATAATCAACACAGACCAGAGCAAGTGCTAAACTTGAGTCCTTCCTTAGAAATTCAGATGTTGCCAGTTTAAAGGGTTGTTTTCCTAGCCCAGCAATCATTTCACAAAAGGAGCTCCAATGCCAATTTAAATCAACGATTACCCTGTTATGAACACAAATGACATCTCACTGCAATGCAACCTTCTCTCCTTTTTGTTTTTATTATAGTAATTTAAGGATATTAGGAGCTGTGTTACTCCACAAAAGATGGTAGTGCAAGCAAACAGCTTTGCATGAGAAATGCTGCTGCAAAAATTGTATATGCTCTCTGATTTTTCAAACTATGATCACAAATTCAGAGAATAAACTTTGTAGTAAGAAAGAATATTTTTTGATTGGAAATTGGCCATTTTTACTGAATTCTGTTTGTTTTTATTGTGTTTGTTTGCTATTTTTGAGAGTACTATTTCTTGCAAACATGCTGGAGAATAATCCTACAGCAATGTGCTAAATTTTAAACAAGTTCATACAGTTTTTTCCCACATTTATTTTTATATTAATTACTACACCTAAATATATATTAAAAAAGCAGCTCTATCTTGTGGCACAAAGGCTGATTATATTGAAAATCAGAGGCTTTTGGAAATGGCAAGAAAGTAAGTAATTTTTTCTGTCCTTTTATGGCAGTTTTATTTTCTTTTGTTTTCATTTAAGGAGCACTGTAGAGATAATAATCTTAATAAAACAATATATATAAATCCCTGTTCCTGTGCTGCTGATCAGACACTAACAGTTCAGTCCTGCTAAAATTTACTCACAGGAACTGCTCTCTATTTTCAGAAGTTGCAGATTATTTTGATTACCTCCCGTTTTCAGTCAAACACCAGTTTTAGAAAACGTGTCTAGATGTAAAAAATGATAGACACCTGCTTTTGGAAAGGTCTATGCCACAATTTTTTGTCAACTTGGAGAGTGCCCAACACTCTTGGAAATCACTCTGAAAACTTTGTTGCAGCCTTGGTTTGAGTTTGAAGTGCGCACTGTGAGCCATGTGGACATGCCTGAATTACTTGATGGTCTTGAAGTTCCACGTCAGCACTGTCCTAAAGGTCTGCCCTCATTAATTACTGATTAATTACTTAATTAATTAATCACTAATTAATGACTGATCCTCACTGAGCCTTACAAGACATGCTTCTGATGGTGTCCACACATATGCAAGCATCACCACATGGTTTCTCATCCTGCAAGGGCTTCCTCCACCTCCAGTGGAGCCTCCATGAAAAACACTCTTAATTAACCCAGTGGTGGGGTAAACAGCCGAGAGAGAAAGGGCACAGCCATAATATATGCATGAGACCTCCAGCTGTGAGCCTGGACTAGTTCTCTCACTTCTGGCAGGCACAAAAATGAAGTTAAGGTTTGGTTCTTATCCTCTCCTATATCACGATGGGTAATCTGTGATTTTGGGATGCTGCCTCTTCTTAAGGAATTCTGATATCAAGAAAGGCATGTTCTTTTATTAGAGTTGAAGAGGCTTAAATGTTTTGATGGCCTTTGTAGCACCACAGAGTCAAAGATGGGCTAAAAAGTTGAATTTGGAAGTGGAATATATGAGAATATACATATTCATTCATGTGTTAGCATTGATGGAAATCTTTCGATCATGTTCAGTGTGGATTAAGACTGAAATTAAAAAAATAAATCTGGATCTTTGCAACTGGATTTGTGCCTAGGAAAGAAGCAAACTTAAATTAAGTGTTGTGGGGTTTAGATCCTCCTCCTTTTTCTTGGGGAAGGGTTGAGGGATGGGCTTCAGATGTGAACTCATTGTAAAAGAGAGATTAGGGAAGACCTGCCCTAAATTGTAGCCTTGTAATCCCTGACCCGGGCCTACTTAACTGTTTGACTTGTGAAAATATTGTGTTAGTGAAGTTCCAGCCTGCTTCTTAAATCCATCCTTGTGACTGTCTTTATTGATCTGCATGTCCTGATAGATTATGATTATTTTTGTATATACAGGTAATCTCATTGAAATCTACTACTGGTATCATGATAGATGATTGTGGCTCATGCCTTTAATCCATTATTGAAGCTAAAAGCTGTTTACAGATTCTTGTAATACTTAATTTTTGCTCAGCATGGACAACTCAAACCAAGTATTTTTTTCAGCTGGCTTCCTTTTCTCTTTCTCATTCCATGTGCCTGCAGAAGTTTAAATTACAGAACGCCACACTGACATTTAATTTAATGAACATTTCCTGTTTCTTTTAGATTGTGTATGCACCTTCTACTAAAAATGAATATATTCCTTATTTAGTTAATAGGACCTAAATGTGGGATCCAAGTTACCAGTTCCTCTACTGAAACATGATTCTATAATTTAATTTCAGGAATCAACTAACAAGAAACTGGAGAGAGTGCCCTATTCAGGGACGTAACGGCAGCGTGTTTTTATGTTCCCTAGGAACATAAACTAAGGAGTTTAGGAAGTTATTTTAATGTCTTTTTGAAATATTATAGATGGGACTCTCTATTGCCTCTGGGAGAACAGAGACAAGACCTGCATAGAACCACATTCTTTAATTTAAGCAACAGAGGCTTTTCCTACTAGCAGGAATCAGTGCAAGCATCACCCTGATTTTATTATGGAGGAGCAGATAAGCCAGGCTAAATGTAAAAGATGAGAACGGTGCTTGGACTGATTAGGACCACATAAGGATGTTCTTGTGCTGATGCTCTCTGATACAAAAACAGATGTTTGTAAGTTCCTAAGTGGTTTCTTCATTTTGATATAGCTTTAAGGTTATCTCAGTACCTCAATAATTGGATTACTCTGGCACAAAGATAATGTAGTTTTATAGGACTCAGGCTGTTCAATGCTGTCATTGATACCTCTGAAAGGTAGCAACAAACCATTTCCATGTGTGAAAGGTGGCATTTTACTGCATCTCTTGTGAAAATGAGTGTGACAAGACTAACTGGAATAGAAAACTGGAGCTATGAATTTTCTAGGAGGATGAGGCAAGAAGCAGCTTGTGAAGAGTGGTAGTGAAGGGAAAAAGTAAGGGAAAACTAAAGACAGATTAGCTCTGTGTAAGCAGAGAGATTTATCTGTAATTTTTTTTTTCCCTTAGAATGATACACAAAACTAACTTGCAGGCTCAGAGGTGGGTGGGGCAAAGAAACGTAGAGCTGTGAATAGAACACCTTCACAAACTGATTTTTAGGTGCACACTGCTCATGGTAGAGATGCGAAACTTTCATTTCAACGCTATGAACACTAGAACAGAACCAGGCTCAGGCCATGCTTCCCTGTTGCTGGGAGAGTTAGAGCTTTGCAAATTTCAAATGTAAAATAGCTAGCAATTTTTATAGCCACCTTTCACTGGGTAAGTTGCACTGAAAATTTTCTTTTGTGCTTTCTTTAGTTATTCCGGATGGAAAAGTGGCTTGAAGCTGTGCTCCCAGCTGTGTCCAGCCTGTATGTGCTAACATTCAACATCTTGTGCACTCAAATATGCAGGGCTAAATAAGGAGATGTCTTTAGGTTCTACTAAAAAGCATTTGGTTGACTGAAAAATGTTTAAATGAGTCAATGCAGAAATGGCAACATCCTTCCTTTAAATAATTAAACAAAACCAAAAAAAATAGAATTAATTCTTTGTAATAAATACTAAAACTTAAGTCATTATTGGCATTCACAATTGTTTTTAAAAGTATTTGGAAATACGATGCTAGAGTCTTTGAGGAATGACATATCCTCATTATTCAAGACAAACTCAAATGCAGCTACTAGCAGTCTGATGGGCTTTTTTCCTTTCTGTTTTTTTTTCTTGTTTTTTTTTTTTTGTAATTTTTTTTTCCCACTGAACACCTTAATCCTATTGTAGAACTAGAAAAATACAGCTCCCGTGGAGAGCATAATACAGTCTCTCACCATTGTACTTTTGATCTTAAATAAAATGCACCCACATTTGGCTTTTTTTCTTTGCACCAGATTACTTTTGGACCCAGCCACCCTTATTCCTTTCTTGTGTTGAATTGCAAGGAACTTTATAATGATTGTAAGGAGGAGTTGGCATAAAGAAAGTAGTAAAGGGGGAGGGCAGTGCTTATGCAAAGAAAAAAAGGCGTGGGTAGGGCATGAATAGAAAAGAGTCCTGAAAGATGTGGGGAGGACACACAGAGCCTGCCAGCCTGACCCATGGATGTCTGGCTTTAGGTCCTCGGGTTTGAGATGACCTGAGAGAGAGCAAAGCTTCATGCCAGAACTATTTCATTGCCTACGCAGGACTGAGGGCCAGCAGCCATCAGAAGCCTGATTTGCATGAGCAGGTGGGGGCTGAGGATGTGTAACTTTGACAGCCAGTTCCAGAGCTTGTGCACAGTTTGGTGACTGGGACAGTGCAGGGTGAAACACTATCATTTAGCATGCGACCGACCACCTTTCTCAAAAGTCTGGATTTAATTCAGAAGAGGCAAGTTTGAGGCTGGCTTAGTGTTTGGGTTTTTTGGATGCAATCGGGCCATGGCCGACTCCCTGTCTGTCCTGCTTGGCTCACTGCAGGTCCTGAAAGCCATGCTGGCTCCCTGGCACCCCAAATCCGTGTTGTGCCAGAAATGCTGCTGCAGAGCTCAGAAGTCCCATTCCTGTCCCAGCCTGGCCTTTTCTCTGGTATGAGGAGTTATGGGGCTGGCTGGGAGAGCAGATGCTTGCACCTATACAGAGCTGGCCAAGCTCCTATCTGCCCTGCTCCCATCCCACCCACAGGACTCCCATGGGAGTTCTGGCTACAGAGGTAGGGAGGAAGTCAAGAAAGAAACTTTCCTCCAGCTCTTTTCTTTTTTTCTCCTTTTCCCATCCGAGTTACCACCCTCTCTAACCACTTCTACAGAGAGGTCTGAAGTCTCACTGAATCAGCAGTTGTGGATATTATCTGTGCTGTTAATGGTTTGCATCTTTTTGCATTAAAGGGTAAAAACACTTAGGGACAGACACAGAGAGTGAAAAGATCATATACAGTAACATATCAAAGCACGGGGAAAAAAAAAAAAAGACTGTAATGTTCATGAAACCCAGATGATGACTTTTTAAATCCCCAGGAAGGCAATGAAATTGTTTGATTGTTCTTGTTAATTATTTGACTTGTCCCAGTATCAAATATTTGTAGAAGATAAGACTTCCCTCGTGAAGATGAATAATAACCGAACTTACTCTTCTTTGAGCAATTTGGCTGAGGTTGCAGATTTCTGCGTTTCCCACTCTCAGGCTCGAACCCCGTCCAGCCGGCTTCGGCGCTTCGGCAAAGCACGTGTACAAACTGCTCCATTAAAAATAAAAGAACCGTAAGTAAACAAGGGAGACAGCGAGAGAAAGGCAGACCTGGTACTTGGAGAGCGTGACTTTGTTAGCGGCGGGGTACCCGCCACCCTTCCCAGAGAGTCCCCCCGCAGCACCGGGACGGGCTCCGAGCAGCTGCGCTGGGTACGGACAGCACCAGCGGTTGGTGCCGAGAGCAAAACACAACTCCCCCACAGCCACTGGCGCGTACCCCCACCCACACGCGGAGCCCCGGCAGGGGTCGGCCGCGTCCCCGCGGGCTGGCGGGGCCAGCCCGGCACACGGCTGCGCTGCTTCGAGTAGCGGCGGGGGCTGCTGAGCAGAGCCAGAGGAGAAGGAGGAAACCGCGGGGTCCGGGGCAGAGGCGGAGTGCAGAGAGGAGCACTCGCTCCCCGCCTGGCTGGCGGAGCGGTGAAACAGCGGGGGCCCGGCCCCTCCGCCGCGGGCACGGATTCCAGCAGCGCTGAGAGCCGCAGTCCTGCTGGGCCCTGCAGGCTGCTGAGGTAACCAACTCCTGGGACTGCGGGGTGACAGCCGTGGGCTTTGAACCCACCCGCCTCATCTTCGGCCCCTGCCGAAGGGGAGAGCGCGGAGGCGAAGGGCACGGCGGGACCCAAATTTCTGCCTCTCTCTCGGGTTTCTGCGCCAGGCTGGGGGTCCTGGGAATGAAGTGGGAGCTGAGGAAAGAGGATGCAGCGAACGTCCCCACGGGTGGCTGGGCACGTGCGCGATCGCACAGCTGTTACAGGGTCCGCCGGTGCGGGAGGTGCCAGCGGACACGCACTCGCCCACGGACATGCAACTCCCGGCGTGTTTACTCTTAGCAAAACGGCGGGAGGGGGAAGGGGGAACTGCTCCTCGGGAAGGGAGTCGGGAGCGGTGTCGTCCGGGACCCGCGACAGCCCCGCTTGGTGAAGAAGTTCTCGGGCGGAGCAGGGGGGAACGACCCGGTGCCGCCGCCGCTTTGAACCGCTGGCTGTATAGGCGGACAGCCGCCGCCCCCGTTCCCTCCGCGGACAGTGAGGATGAGGATGTTGGTGGCGGCGATGACCGTTCGCGCGGGCGGGCGCGTCACTTACCTGTGGCCGCCACGCAGGGCCGCCCCGGTGCGCGGCGGGGCGGGCGGCGGGGAGGAGGTCGGGGATGTTCTGAGGCACCCGCGCCGCGCCGGGAGGGGGACTCCCAGCGCAGCCCTCTCCCTGCTGTCACCACATCGCCTTCCTCCTCCGCCGCCTCCTCCTCCTCTTGCTTGCCGGGGTGCCGGCGGCGGCCAGGCGCGGCACGGCGAGCCTCTCCTCCATTGTTCCCGGTCTCCCTCTCCTTCCCCCTTTTGTTATTTGCACTCGCATTGTGTTGTTTGTGTCTGAAGCCGCCTCATGACCAGCCAAGGGATTTCACCTCGTCCTTGAGAGACAGAGAGCGAGAAGGGGGAAGGGGTGGGAAGAAGTGGGGAGAGAAAGGAAGAGCTCACCAAATATCCATCTCCCGGTCCCTCCCCACACCTCTGGCTCTCCCCAACCCGCCAGTGTCTCACTTAGCACCCCGCGCCCGGAGGAGACATGACAGACAGCGGGTAGGTGCGCGACTGCCGCCGTTTTAACTTTGTTCCTCGCCGCGGCCGCTCCCCGAGGGCGTTCGGCTCTCCGGGCCCCGCGGGCTCCGGGGGCGGGCGGGGTGGGCGCCGCCGGTGGGGCGGGGGAGGCGGCGCGGCGGACTGCCAGCCCGGCTCGGCCGGCTTCCTCCGGGCCGCTCGCACATCTCCCGAAGTTTGGCACAACTTGTCACGCCTCCCCTTTCCTCCTTCTCCTCCTCTTGCTGCTGCCGCCGGGGCTGGGGGCGGGCTGGGGCGGACCGGCCGCTATGCCCACGCGTGTGTGGCGGGGCAGTGGCTGCTCCGCGCCGTACCCGGGCATGGCTCAGCCCTCGAGATCCCGGCGGAGCCGGCGGACAGGAAGCTTTAAATTACTGTAATTACCATTCCCTCCGTGCGTGAGTGCCGAACGGCGGCGGCGCCGCGCCGCTGCCGGGGAGCGCGCAGGGGCGAGAGGGGGGCACGGCGGGCACCGCACCGGCACCGGGGTGGGGGGCACCGGCATGAGCATCTTTACGTAATTCTGCGAGGCGCCTTCCTGGCTTCTGCCCGAGCAGGAGGGTGTCTCTTTAGAAGGGTGCTGAAGGCTCTCGGTTCGCTCGTTTCGTCTCTTTTTCCCCTCAAAGAGAAAGCGGGTCAGGGGGAAAAACGACTTCATCGTCAGGGTGCGGAGCTCGTCCCCGTGGGTCCCTAGGCACTGGCGTTGAGAGCAAGCGCTGCCTTTCTGGAAAGTTAGGAGACTTTATTCCAGCCCATCTGCGATCCTAGAATAACCGGAGCCGCTCGTCGGGTGGAACGTGATCGGCTTTTCCCAGGGGATGGCATGCTGCCTCAGCCCTGTACTTTGGTCAAGGGTAGAACCAATAGCGAGCTGTGGGATTTTGGGTAATAAGTGTGGGAATCTGCAAGAGGAGTAGGTCTAAGAGTGATTCGTTTTCTTACGGCTCATGAATAATGGCCTAGAGTTTTTTGTTTGTTTGTTTGCTTGTTTGTTTTGTTTTGTTTTTATTTTTGTTTTTGTTTTTTTAAACTAACAGGCCAACGAAATAGGCACGTGGGAGATTTGTAGGCGTTCAACATCGCAAGCATCAGCAGCAGCAACAGCAATACAATAGGGACGTCCAGGAGGATAATGTCTGATGAGAACTGTTTTCTCTGAGAGGCTGGTATCACATGCTGGTAGCTTTTGCTGTCATTGCTAACATTGACCTCTTCTAAAAGGAAAGCCAGCAATATCCTAAAATTACAGAGAAAATGTTTCTGGTTGTTTTTTTAATTTATAATAGAGCTACATTTCACTCCATCTCTGCCAAAGAATGAAATATTAAGTTTAGTTCAGATTAGGAAAGGAAGTTTGATTCCAGCTGTAGAAGTGTAGGATAATGTGTCCTGGCTTTCATCCTTTCAGTAAAAAATACAGCTAGCTGTGTGCAGCCTTGCTGAAGTTATCCACTCTGATTAAAAGGCGACTTCTTATGAAGAGCTAGTACAAAGATTTTCATCAAAGTATTTTATCACCTGAAACTTACCTGGAAACAGCTACTTGTATCACTGCTCTTTATCCTTCCCAGACCTGGAAGATACATTATTGCCTCAGAAATTAATTCTTCGTCCTGTAAGCTATACCATTGGCAGCTATCAGACTAGAACTGCAAAGGGAAATATTTTAGATTTAGCTATAATATCTGTCCAGGTTAGAGACAGCTTTGTTTTACAAGGCTTCTGCAGCTGAAGAGGGAGAGGCTGGCACGGTTGTATTGCATCTTGCAAATGGATAGCATGTCTATTCTGACATGATTTGAACATTAAAACCCAATAAACACATGGTAATTATGCATGGAAATCTCACAGAGGAGCTTTCTGCTTGCGCTTAGGCTGTTTTGGTTGAGAGTTACACTATAAGGAGCACAAGACTTGAAAGCTGCAAGTGGCTTGTGTAAACAGATGGACATTTGAGATGTATTCATGGTTTCAAGTTAATTCAGTTAACATGTGGGTGCACATGTATTTAATTTAGCCTAGTATAAGTTTTTGTAAGCAATGGAAGCTCATTTGTGCTCTTTAGAAACGAAAAATAAGAGCCTGTGGATTTTATCTGTAGGTCTCAGAGCTACAGCTGTAAAGGCTCTTAGGGACTGTGACCTCCTGTTACCATGATCTTGTAGGCTCAGGTGAGACTTAACAGAGAGCTTAACAGTTTTCCACTGAAGTTTACCGGTGGCTTGCAGATTAATTTTGAAATTTTAAGGTACCCTGTGCTGAGAAAACATAAAAGTGCTTAAACACATCTTCCTGCACTCTTATTGTACATGATGCTTGCTAGAATCAGTTAGGTTGAGCAATATCATTAAACTATATTCCCTATTGTTTACAATGGGATAGTTTGTTAATTCTCAGAATGAAGAAACCCTGCAGTTTTCTGTTACTCATTGTAGAAACACAGTGCCGTGTTCCAGGAAGGTTTGCAAGTGGCGGAGCTCTCACTGCGTAAAGCACAAGAGAAGACTGGGATTTGGCATATCTGGCAGTGCTGCTGTACAGCAACGTGTGTGCAGGAGCTTTGTTTTTGCCTGCAGTTCCTACTTAACCTGATATAAAACTCTCTGATGTTGGCATATGATATACCAAAAAACCAGATCGTTGTTGAAAAATAAGAACTGCAGCATTTAGGAGAAAGTAAATGAACTGTCCTTCTTAAAATACAGCAGTATGCTAAAATATTTTCAAAGCACTACTCTGATGCTGTTATAAGCTGTCATATTTTTAACCATTATAAATAGATTAGTATTATTACAAGGATTTTTTTCCTGTTAGCAAAGAAGTTTTCTTTTTCCTGTTTTCAACTTGAGGATCTTTACATGTTCCCTAAACAGCCAGAGCTGTGCTCATACAGAAGGCAGTGGGAATGTTGCTGGTGAGGTAGTGGGCATCTGGACCCTACTGGAATGGCCCTCATAAAGCCTTTAAATCTGTACGGTAAGTTTAGGGGTTTTTGTAATCTGTTTTGCTTATATTCTCCATATTTTTAAGACATTAGATATAGTCCAGTTATTCACTTAGGATATATTATATAGTCAAGTTCAGACTCAAATGTGGTTTAGACAGCATTTGAATTGAGGTTTGAATCAAGAGTGAGCTTTTTTCCAGCAGCTGTGAAGCACTGGGGGCTTTGGAGAGTTTTGTTTCTTTTTCACATGATGCCCAGACCCAAAGTAAATTTCCTTTCAGTTTTGTGACTAAAAAATAGGGCTAGGGAAATTGGCAGCCAGATCTGCTTCATTTTGGGAAATTTGCTAACAGATAACATTCAGGTCAAGAATACAAGCATTAGGCTTGTATTCTGCTGCTGGTTGTGCTGCACTTCCACTTTCTTTGGGCACTGCTTGGAGTGTAAAGGCTGCACATGTAAAGTGGATTTCCAATGACTTATGTACAATGGAGTCCACAAGGTGCTGGCTGCACTATGGACATCCTGGCTAAGTGTCTGAGGATCACTCTTGCAGTGCCTTTCCCCAGGTCTCTGGCCTCTTCAGGCACGTAGTGAATGCACAGGGAGATGCACAGTACACTCTGTGTATGTAAAGTACATTGTCTGAACAAGTTTTTTATTGCTTACCGAGCACTCATCCTTTCTGGCTGCAGGTTTCTGGGTGAGGAGACCATATACTTCATGACGCCTGAGGAGGGTCTCCTATAATATTTCTGACAGCTGTATTTTTTGTCTCCTCCAGCATCTTTCTTTTCCTTTGAGCTGCAAGCGTAGGTTGAAACACAGGTAATACATAAGAAGATCCTTTAATATTGGTTATTTTCGGAGGCACAAAGGACCATTACTTTCTCTTCCTACTAACCTCCTGCTGGCTTACTAGCTGCTTGGGAGGCTAGTGATTTTAAGAACACCACTTTACCTGGTGCATCAAATACAGAGCAAATCTTTGCTCACCAAGATCCCGGTTCCTACATCCTGAGGTAGCACCAAAAATTGAACTTGAGTGGCCCAGAGCGCCAGCCCCTACTGTGAAGGCTCGTACAACCATCAGCACTTTTGATAGTTAAATTTGATCCATTGGCCCTGAGCTGTGCTGACAATTGCCAGCTAAAAGACCTTTCAGTGAGTTGTCATTTAATAGAACTTTTCCCCCCATCCCCATTTCCAGTTGTTCTTTTAAATAAAAAGAAATCCTGGTAAAAAGCTAAAGTGTATTCTGTCATTATTGTTTGAAGAATAAAGTATTTGTCTATATTTCAAGGAAATTAATTGCCTGAAAAATACAGGTCAGAGTTGTTTTACAAGGATAGTATTCTTCACTACTGCAAAGTCTCAAGGAAAAATCCTCCCACTATTTAAATTATATATTTTTGTACTAGTATTTGATACTTTAAGTGTTTATAGTTAAAATACATGGGAAAGTCAGTACTGTATTAATGCTGCACTGGTCTGAGAAAGGACACTGAACACTTAGACAAATCTGTTTTAGTTTGTGAGAATGTCCTGAGAGAAACTGAGCAGGCTCAGTGGGCCAGTGCAATTTGATGACATTTTGTAGCTTCTGGAAGGAGCAGAGTTTTACAGAAGAGGAGCCTAATAAGACTGCATCTTGTAAAGGAGTGATTTCTGCTGTTGTCTCCTGGTGCCTAAAAAGGTAATCCAGTTTTTACTTGAAATGAGTCTGAAAGGTTTTAGGAATGCTTGTGTCTAATTCCACAGGCTTAGATTTGCCCTGTGTACACAGAACTTGGCTTTACTAGTCCGAACCTAGTGGGATGTGTAAGGTATAACTGGAGTATTACTTAAATTGTATTTAACTGCTTTTAGTGGCAGTGATGCTGTTGTACTTAATTTAATTTAATTTGATTTTAACCTAGATTCTCAGCACTCGCTTTTGGGTTAAGCAGGTTAGAAGGATGGCTAGGACAGCAAAGAGCTGATGGGATAGGGTGAAATTGCCAGCTCATAGCTGAGTGCCTCCTCCTTTAAGTTGCTTTGCCCATGTTTTGGAGGAGAGGGGACAAAATTCAGTTAAGCGTGCTCTGCTCAGAAGTTTTGAAAGAGATGTAGATATGGCTCGCAGTATCATCAGTTTCTAGAGGGAGTAAGTGGACAAAACGGGTATAAATTGAGTGCCATATTGGGGTTTGTAGCAGTCAGCCTAAAGATACATTTAATTAAACTGGTTCAATTTTTAACCTAGTACTATGGAGTCTACCTTTTACACTGCTATAAAATCCTTGTGTGTGAGTAAGCTTTCAGAGTACTGAAAAAGGCTGGGGGACACACTTGTGATCCTCAGCTAACCAATTAAATATTTAATTAATAAGGATCTAAAGTTAATTTCACGGTCCATTTTTAAAAAATGAAAGCAAAATGCCTATTATATGGCTAAGTCAGTGCCTTTAGTCAGTGAATAGAAGAGTTGCTTTTCTTAGCTGGGAACACAATTTTAATATTACAACTGACCTTCTAGCAGGAGATTAGTCCTAATAGACCAGGTTTATACTGAAAAAGTTTCAGAAACCATTAGAGAAGAGAATTATAAAATGATAGAAAATGAATGGTTTTCGAGTGATTTCGGAGCAGATTGAATTAAAGCCAGATGCTGACTTCTGTATTGAAGAATTTTTTACTGAAACAGAGAAAGCACCTATTCTGTAACACCTATTCTGATTATTCCACCAAATCACACACTGGTAGAGTCTCCTCCACTGATTTTGGAAGGAGCCTGGGGACATTGAGGTACCCAGGGAAAGGCAGCTGTTGTGGCACTCTCTGTGCTGTCCCTATGTGGTACCCAGGAACATACAACTGTCTTTTCACTGAGATTATCTCGGTCCTTATGCTATGGGATTAAATATCATGCGACTCCTGTTGATATATATAGGCAAACGCATAAATAATATCAAGAAATGCGTATGTGTCAATTACACTTCTGTTTAATAACGAATTGAACACACCTGCCAGGAAGCTATGCAAAATATATAAACAGTGTATTAAGTCTCAGAAAAGGGAATGTGTTAATGCAATATTCTGCTTTAAAAATTCAAATCCGAAAGAAAAGTGTGTTTAGTAGGAGATACTGTGCTCTTTTCTGTGCTTCTGATTGATTTTATAACTGTAATTGTATGCAGGCAGCTGCCAGGAGCAGGACAGAACGATTCTGAGGAAACCGAGTGATTTGTTCGGATTCCCAGGAACATGGATTTGTTTAGTGGCACCATGGTGCGTTAAGCATGCTGTGGTTGAGATTTACAAATATAGGACAATTAATTAGTTCAGGTTTGGGAGTCACACACAGATTACTCAGTCAGTGTGTGCACTAGTAGGGTGATCATTGAGTTCTTGGTGGAACTTGTTGCTGAGATTCGCTTTGAGCCTCCTGTAGACAGAAAAGACAGGGCTGGGATAGAAATAGTGAAGTGCTTGTCACTTCTGTAAAACAGTTTCCAATTGAAACCTGAAATTACATATGAGGCATTCCCATAAACAGGGTTGCCATAGGTAAATAGCAGTTTGCACAGGATGATGGAAGTTTTGCCACTGTAGAGGAATAATATTAATTCTCATGAGAGGCTACAAATGAGTAAATGCTGATGAATATGTACAAATGTGTATGTGTGAGTTGAGTGTTTCTAAAAGGCAAATGACAGTTCTGGAAGTTGAAGGCCTCTCTTTGCCAGTAAAGTGCCGTGGCGGAAAGCAGCCCAGTAGAAGTGTGTGGTGATGTGTTCTGTGGCCAGTCCCTGAAAGCAGGACTGAGGACAGGATCAGGTTTACACCTACTTGAGGCCCTCTCAGTAAAATGTGTGGAGGGAATTCTCCAAGCACGTGTCCAGTAGATGCCCAACACATTTAAAACGTGTACTTGGGTACTTCAAATGGGTAGTTGCCTCCTATCCCAGTCACAAAATGCCATTAGACCAATATTTTGCTCTGTGTAAGATGTGGTCTTTGAATGAGACCAGTGCATGTGTTTTCATGAGGAGTAATGGAGGGGAGGGAAGCACCTTCTTGCACCTTCTACAGGTGTTCCACTGGTCTTTTAATAACTCATCCAATGTGCTGGCACAGGAAGTGGCTCCTGGTGAGAAGTAACAGGCTGAAATGGGGTAGAAAATGGAGAAACAAACAGATTCTAATCCTGAAAGAATATTGGAGCTACAGGTGTGGATCCCATGGTGTGAATAGCAGCAGTAGTTGCATACCCAAGCACCTCTGCCATGCATGCAAACACAGCATAAAGAAGTGGCTGTAAGAGGCAAGATGGAAGAAAAATGCTGTTGCGCTATAGTAAAAGGTTTTAAGAATGCGAGATTTTTCTTCTTGGTTTACTAAGTTTTAAATTCTATTGTTTTACATATAAGAAAAAGGAAAATATGTACTTGTATAACTGTAGAGTGTTCTGTAATTATTTTTATCTCAACACCTGACTGTGTTGTAGAGGTGTGCTTTATGGCACTGTTTAAGAACAATATATAAGTACAGGCTTAGCTTTAGAAATGTAGTTTAGTTCCTTTAAATTAAGCAAAATATGAGTTTACACAAGTGTGGTGTTAGTTACATAAATGAGATTCCAATGCAGCTAAGTCCCATTTTTGAAGACCATGGAGACACTGACGCACTGACCTTCAGGGTGATTTAGGTGCCTAAGTCATTCTAACAAAAGGGAAAAGAAAAAAAAGTCAATTTTCCAAGTTACCTGTGTTGTTAAACATTGTTCTGAAAACCTGCAGGGACTGTGACAAGTGAATTTGAGAGGTGTCTTCCAGGACCTCCAGTGACTGCAGGATTTACATGGATTCCAGTCCTAATGTTTTAATGAGTGATACTGAGGACATTGTAAATTTTTAATAATAGTAGCAGAGATTGGGTTCTCTAAGTCCTTCTACAGATTTGTTTTCTTCCGTATCACTAGGGGTGTTGATCAGGTGGGACCACAAGTGGCCACCTGCATGGGCAAGGTCAGTGCTAGCAGTAGACTCAGGCAGTCATGTTTTTGTATAGTTGAGGCTTAAAAACCTTTAGGATGGAGGTTTGTTTAGAGTTACTTATTTAGGGTTATTTTTGGCTTGTTAGGGTTGTTTTGGTATGTTGTATTTCTCTGATTACATTTCAGTTTGTGTTACATTCTTGTTAAGAATGTAATTTCATTTTATAGTACTTTCTGGTCTTTTTTCCCTGTTTTGATATACCAGATCAGTAAAATCTTTGTGAATCTGATCCTTCATGGCTCCCCTTGTAATGAAGTTTCCTGCATTTCAGCAGAGAAGGAACTTTCATCTTCGCATTGACAGTGATAGGGACAAGTCACCTTATGAGGCCAAAACTGTGGCTGTGAGAGCAGAGCCTGAGAGATGGGAGAGGAGCATTATGGGCCTGGTTTTGTATCTGCTGCTGTCAAGGCAGAATTTGCAATTTGTTTTAGTCTATTGATGCTAAAACCTTGAGGTGATGGGCCTGTGGTTAGCCACTTGAGTGTGCATCCACATGAGATTTTGAAAAGTGCAGAAAGAAGTTCAGCAGTCAGTGTTCAGTGGGCTTGGAACGCATCTGTTTCCAAATCCAGATGTTTCAAGTAAAAAAGTAGCAAAAAGCTTAAAAAAAATCTGACTGAACTGTTAAGTGTTTTGCTATTAGTTTCCTTCATTTAGCAGGACAAGGTTTTGCCTTCTCTTAGGCTGTTCAGAAAGCATGGAGTCTTTTCAGTGTCCTAATAGGCTTTGATTCAGCCCCTTGTACAGTTTCCCATGTAGAGCTTTTGTTTGTTACAGCTTCAGCTCGGGAGAGCAATGAGTGCGGTGTTTCTGTGGAGCTGTGGACTTCTTTGTGTTGACTTAAACACACAATGTAAAGAAAATGGGGATCTGTGTTGGGAGGCAAATGAAAGCATATTTTTTTAATAAAGTGTCACCTGCAATGCACTTGTAAATAAACCTCTGTATGGCCATGTATGGGGTTTTTTTTCACTTGAAAGACGCTATCTCCTTCTAAACATTTGCACAGCAAAGTAATGCATTATTGCATTTTCATAAATAATTGAAAAGCAACTTAAAAGAAAGTAGGCCAGCAAAAAAAAAAAAAAAAAAGTGTTAGTTTCAAATCTGAAAGAAGAAAAATATGTTTCCTTCTTGATAGCAAGTCAGTTAAATGTTATTAAATCCCATTTTCCCACCCTGACATGACCAAAGACAAATATGAAAATTGACAGTTCCATTTGAAAGAGATAGAAATGGGGGAAAAGGTTTTGAAATGCTGAATTTGGTTTGGATTGTTTCTCCTTTTCCCCCCCTTTTTTAATCACCCCCCCCCACCCCCCATAAGAAAGGAATTGTGACCCCTTATCAGTTTCCAAGTCACTGAGGAGCAAGTCTCTGGAGGTCTGCATGTTGGCTTCTCAGTGCCATTTGCCGTGCTGGGCTGTAATAATGCAAGTTATTTTAGAACTGTGCATGCGTTAGTGTTCTGGCGCAGCATGATACAATAATGTGTGAAAAAGCATAAGATCACACCTTGGTGAAACTTGCAGATTTCCTGCATAATCCGACAGCGAGCTCTTGTCAGGTTTTGACTATATGTAAAGTGAGAATAAAGTTTCCAGAAGCAAAGCACAAGCCTTGGATGCATTTTGAATGTCTGTGCAAGGATTTTGGCCCTGACGTGGTTCCAAATGTGCCTGGCTTTAAGCACTTTAGTCCCACTACAGCCAGCAGGTCTCCTTCGGTGCTTAAAATCTGGCAAATGCTTCAAGCCCTTTGCTGAATGGGAGCTTTAATTTTACTGTCACCGAGGAAGATCAAAGAGCCCAAGTAAATAATTTCTTAAAAAGCATGAATGGCATGAACAGTTTTCGTGTAACAGACAGTGGGATGGATCTGGTGACGCAACCAGATGTTGGCTGTGGGAATGGTTTATGGCCGTGGGTCTCTTCACTGGTCTGTGGGCACACTGATTCCAAGCTGGTGTGGCTGAGGGAAGATGGACAGATGGGAAGACCCCAACAGGGTCTGTTCCTGGGCTCTGTTTTTTGCTGTACCAGGGGTTAGAGGGAATTGCTGGGTGAGGTCCTTCCATCAGGCAGGAGACCTGACCAGGAGTTCCAGCAGTCCTTTTCTGGCATGGGAATCAACAGATCAGTGACTGCATGTATTAATGTGTTGTTTAATATGCTTTAAGATTAGAGCTGCTCAAAGAGTCTACCCAGTGAAGATAAGCTTCATGCAACAGATCTGTCCTCCAGAGCAAAAAATGTGCATTTTCTCCTGCTTTCCTCCCAGCTTTACTCTCTCTCCTTTCATTTTTTATAACCAGTGAGACTGTGTTTCAAGTCCCTGCCCACTGTTTCCAAAATGCGTGATATATTTGTTAAGGATTTGGAATTTGGGATGCTTTGATATAACTTTGTGTAGGTTTTGTAGAAACACCTGACATGTGTGTTTAGTTCCTAAATACCTTCTGTGCTTGATTTATCCTCACAGGTTGTCAAGGTATTCAGATGACCTGAAACTGAGGAAGTGAGAGGGAGCTCAGCTAGCAGAAGTCTGACATTGAGTCTGACTGTGGCTCAAATTTGTTTTGCAGAGTTGAGCTCAGGCTGTGTAGGCGGTGAAGAAAGCCTTCTTCACTTCACCATTGTATCCGAAAAGCTCTGAGCAGCATCCTTTTTTTTTTGCAGGTGATGAATAACCTAGTTAGCTTACATTGATTTAATCCAGCGACAGTTCTCCTCGGAGAAGGCATGGTGGAAATTTGTGAGACTAAGTTCATTGGTGGGGATGCTGTGATGGTTCTTTGGGAGCTCCTCTCAGGCAGAAGAACTACCACTTGGCCGTCTGACAGGGACTACCATGCATGAGTTACTTCTTTACATTTGACACTGCTGTTTGCCGTTTGCCATGGCTCAGCAGTTTGGCTTCTAGTGGAGCAGGTTCAGAACTTTTCCCCTCATTGGGTGTATTTTTAAGGTCGTGTGATCACCAACTGTGATCACCGGGGCAGGCAGATCTTGAAGTTAGATTTGTGTAGGATCTCACAAACCAGAGTCCCTGTCTGTTGTCACAGAATTTCCCTTCTCTTTGGCTGTCCTGACAGTGTCTCCTGGGGTGTAAGACCAGGCCTGTCTGGGAGATGTCTTGTGTAGGTTGAAGGAGGGCTTTCTGGGGAGAAGACCATCATGCTGTTAATACAGTGCGGTGTGCATCATTGTTTGTGTTATTGCTGTTTTACATTTGTATTTGTAAGAAGACCATATTGATGACTGTGTGTTAAAACTCTGTCTTTTAGTGCCTTGCTTTCTCTCTGAAAAAGGAAGAAAGCTACATTCTTACTTGGAAAAACACAGAATTACATTGGAGCAAGTACTAGTCCTGTGTTCATACATGATCAAATACAGACAGATTAGGCCATGGTGTATAAATTGCCTTTGTGTTCTTGGGTTAGCAGCTGTCAAATAAGTGATTACAGGCATTGGCAGAACTTTTCTTCCCATAATCGCTGTGAAACAGGGATGGAAATGTAACAGATGCCATTTAATATGGACCAGCACCTAGGTTCTGTCTCTGAGTCTGGCTCTTCTTGCCTCATGGCCAAAATTTTTAACATCTTTTTTGCTTTAATTCCTCAATACTTATAAATGGAGATGATAGTGCTCACTCAGCTTGCAGGAGATTTCTGAGGCTGTTTGGTAAATCATTTAGGGTCCTTTGATGAAAGATAGGAAGTATATGCTAGAGTATTAATGATAAGATTAAATTGAAAAATTCTGTTGAGATTGAGGAAATTTATTGCTCCTAGATGAGCTTTGCTTTGCTGGGTAGTGTTAAACTTCTGCAGGAAGCAATTTTTTCAGAGATTGTGTTGGATTGTCATTTCCTGGGATTTTTAAATTTGTTAACTGACAAGGCTTTTTGATACCAGGCACTACACTTGAAGTACTGTTGAAGAGCAAATGAAGTGTTGTGATGCTATTTTTTGCAGCATAGGAGTCTATGGTGACTCATTCAGTGTTTGTAATGCCTGTGACAGATTAAAAAAAATGAAATAATTTATTCCCAGTGAGATCGATACACTCAGCCAGACCCTATATGAGTAATATTTGCTGCACTGTTAAGACCAAAGTATGCATCTTCCCCTTCCCCCACAAAAGAATCCAGCTTATCATGAATTGTTTATCAGAGCCATATAAACATTTATTGACTGCTGAATTCTGAAGGGAAATTCTTTTGGTCTAACAGATGTATTGCAAACAAAACTCTTCACAGATTTTTTAGAAAACATAATTAGCTTGGTTGCAGCCCTACTTATTACCAAGCATACCAGCATCTGGCAAGGGTACGGCAATCTGAGAATTCGCTGCTTGAAGCCTTGGAACAAAGTGTTCTGATCCGACCCCAGGCAGTGAGTCCAGAATTTGAACTGGAATCTTCAGGAGCAGAGAAGTCTTACATGTCTGGAAAATTGGCCTGTTGAGTCACCACACAGGCACTAAAACAAAACTAATTTTAAGCAGGTCAGAGTTCAGTGATTCCCTTTGGAATCTAATTTTTTTTCCCCTAAAAAAAGAAGTCTCATGTTTTAAGTGAAAAGGGTCAAAGTTGATGCACTGCTACAATTTTTAAATGCTTTCCCTTAAGAACAGCCACCCAGGCTAGGATTAGCATGAAGGGCTGCTAGGCTGGCACTTCAGTGTCTGGGTTAAAAATATTTTAAAACAATAAATGCAGTCAGAGCAGAGAGAGAGATCCCTGGGACCCTTCCTATTCAAAAATGTGTAAGCGCAGGGCAGTAACTGCAATGTAATTTAGGGCAAAGCTTCATAGCTTTGGAGAATATTGCCTCTTGTTAATGTTGCATTGGAGTACAGTGGGATAGTAGTAATTTTAGAAAGCTGGTATTCCTGTTTGTTTTACATTGGAAACTTCAGAATAAATGAAAGGAAGCATCAATTGAGGAAGAAGTGTAACTGCCAAAACCCAGCAATGAATCCATCTCTGATCAGGCTGTAGAAATGACAGGGGAAAGTGGGTATAGAAACATTTTCCTAGGAATGCAGCTGCAAAAGGAACGTAGCAGACAAAGGCAAAATGAGGTTCATACTTTAAAAGGCATGTGGGCAAACTTCTATCTGAGAGCCCAGTGAGGAGCCTGCTCCTGTTAAATTACAGAATGTTTGGGGGGATCAAATGACAGGATGATTGTGTTGCTTTTCCATTGCTGAAGAAGTGGGACTGTCTGTAAGCAGGGATGATTCAAAATAGCTGTTAAAAAAAGCATGGCTTGTGAGAGGGAGGAAGATTTTTTTGTTCCCATTTCTTTATTAAGATAATTTCCTTCTTTTTCCATTTGGGTCTTGCCAAATTTGCTTTACATCTGCAAGTGAAAAGAATAGGTCTAGGCTACCCAGGGAAGCTTGGATCTGAGCTCTGTTTGTGTCAGGCATTGTGGGCTTGGTGATCTCTGTTTATCTCTGAGGAAATAGTCCTGCTTGCACAACAGGGCAAATGCGATGCACAGATGTCAGAGCTGCTAGAGCAAAGAGGGCTGTCTAGGAAAAGCTATGCCAAACCGAATGGTGGAGTGGAAAAGGAGAAGCTAGGACTTCTGGCTTCCTCCCTGTGCCTTTCCATGGCTCTTGGAAAATCTCTAGGCCAAACAGAAAGCTCATTATTTTTCGTAGTGAGTTGTAGCTCATGCAAACTGTTCTGTTGATAGGAGGATATTTTTATGAATGTTTACCCACATAGCATTTGTATACTCTGGTCACCAGTGCAATAGCTGGAATGGTCTGTGAAATAACACTGCTTCCACAGGACTTTGCCTTCAATGTGTGGGAATTGCTGAGAATGTGGCTTTTGGAGTGAAGGAGCTATAAAAGCTTAAATTTATTAGGAGAAACCAAGCCTGCCTGGCTACTACATGAAGTTATTGGAATGTTTCTCCTGTATTATTCCTGCAGGTATACAAGGCATGGGAATTAAAATGGGAGGATGTGTGAGGCTCTGAGATCCAATTTGTCTTCTAGATTGCAGCAAGGCACCATTTTCCCCAGGCTTAACAAGCAGCAACCATAGTTTACTAAAATATTTATTTGTATTTAGTGAAAAATTACTGACATGCAGTTGGTTTTGCATTTAAGATCACAGTTTATAGCCCTTTGAAGTCTGCATGTCTGAAGGAAAGAGAAATGCTTAGGCAAAGCTGAACTTGAATTAACAGTGTAGGCAGATACAGATTGAATTTTTTTTGGTTCGTTTTGCTGAGGGAGT
This sequence comes from Muscicapa striata striata, assembly GCA_030060385.1. Lineage (NCBI taxonomy): Eukaryota > Metazoa > Chordata > Aves > Passeriformes > Muscicapidae > Muscicapa > Muscicapa striata. The sequence goes on along the minus strand of JAREIS010000110.1, from coordinate 1,654,918 downwards.
AAGTCAAGCAATGAGTAATGCTAGGCCAACATGTACCATAACAGGAGATGATGTAGCTTTAGTGCAAAATAGCCTGGTTCACTGAATCCAGATTACTGACCAGTTCTCCAAACTTCAGGAATTATGGTGGTTCTGAAGAAAAAGTTAGTTTATAGTTTGTGTAGTTTTATGATTAGCAGTTGTGAAGGTGGGATAAATCACACAGACTTCCAGCCCTGAAACTTTAATCTGCAGTGATTTGAAACTTGAAAACTACAAAATATTTAAAGGTTCAGATTTATATTTTTAAAACTAGATTGTGACCCAGTGGAAACTCTGCTGTGAGGAAGAATTTTAGGGAGCCAAGAGGCAAAATGTGTCTCGGGTAGCTCCCAAATACGGTGTTTTTTTGTTTGTTTGAAATCCGCATTTGTAATTCCACAGTTGTCCTTGTATCCAGTCCCTTTTAAATCTTCTCTTAGCACAGAGAGTTGCAGCATGTGCATGCTGTGCTGATCCTTTTTGTTTAACTCACAATGCTTTTCTCTCAAACTGGCTATCAGAATATGATGGGTCAACAGGATCATTCTCTTTAGCATGAAGCACACCTGAAATATCTGCTTAGGTAGTGCTTGTGATTTCTCAGCAAGTATTCAACCCAGCAGGGAGATGCAGGACTCACCTCCATCTCCCAAGGGTTAACAGTAAGCTATAATAATAATCTTATGGCACAAAAATGCTTCTTTTTATGCATTACCTATTCCCAGAGGCCTAATTTAGGTTTTGTATCAAAATGGATATCTCAAATGCTTGAGCTTCCTGCTGGGAATGAAAGTGCTACCAAGAGACTCCATTCTCTGTTATTCCCATGGTGTCCAGGAGGGGTGAGGAGGCAAGGAAACAATTGCTGATATCTTTATCAGTAAGTATAAATTGTAGCAGGATGGGTTGCAAAGGTAAAATACTATGACAGTATGGCTCCTGTGAAATTCTGGCCCTTGCTTTTGGTTAGAATATATACATATGTGTGTAAAGAGATGTGTTTTCATATTGGGATCTAATTTTCATCTTGACAAGAGGAAAGTTTGATACATTTTATGACTGCACAAAAATTTACCTGTCATCAAAAGAAAAGGATGTTGTTATGGTGTAAAATGAGATTGTGTATTCATGCTTAAATACACAGGCATCTATACTCAAGGATAAGCACACCTGCTCTCTCCATGCATGTTTCACGCGATATTCTCCAGTAGATCCAGTGGAACTGTTACCATCACTTACTTTCCTCAAGGATCTTTCTGTTGAATGTTGTCACATAAAAATACTGTTTGGACTTTCTGTTGTTGTTGCAAGAAGCTGGAACAAGGAAAACAAAAGCTGGATTAAACTTACTGTTTTTGTGGTCAAAAATGCTTGCTGAAAACCCAGATAGTTCCTCTCTTCTTGGTATTGATTTTTCATTAGAAGCACATGTGGGAGGAGAAGGAAGGTTTTAACAAAACTTCATGTTTCTAAATTTACTGGCAGTTGTTATTTTTCCTTCTCTTTTTTGCAAAACTTGGTTATGTCAAATTTCTCCTGAACTGTACCTCTTTCTCCTCTCACTGATACCTGCTTTGGGCAGGAGGGCAATTCCTGGGGCCGAAGCCATTCTATGTCAGCCTTTGGAGGGAAGGGATTCCCAGGGTTCTTGTTGCTCTAGGCTGGCAGGTTTAGGTGCTGAAATTTGGATGGGGTGAAAAATGCTCACCTGATTTGCCAGCCCCTGTGAGTAGCGACATCTGGAGTCTAGCTGAGCATAAGGGAGAGAACAAGAATTCTGCCCAGTCCCAGGTGCAGGTCTGCCTTGGCCAGTCCACAGGCTGTCCAGGCTGGATGTACAGTGAGTACTTAGGGGGTGCATGAGTGTGTGTGTGTGCTGACTTCAGTGCCATGGGAATAGAGAAAGCAGAGCCAGGCCAGGCAGGGTGAGAACTATTCCAGTGGTTTGAGCCCTGCACAAGTGCTGTTGTACTGGTCTTCCCAAGTCGCCTGGCTGAGCACCCAAGAGGTCCTTAAGGAGAGCAGCACTTGCCTACCCAAGTGCAGGGGTGAGAGTAGGGCATGTCACAGAGAGCATGAGCACAGTCCCACTCTGCCTCTTCCGTGCTCTCTGCTGTGCTGGGGAAGTCTCTTGACCTTTTGTTCCTTGGTTTTCTTGTGTTTAAGGATGTACGGACTTAACCATCCATCACAGGTTTTGCAAGAATTAATTAATTAACATTTTGACCAATTTGAGGACTTGTAACCCTATATAAACAAGAATTTAATCAGTTATACAACAGTTATTTTTCTTCATATTTATGCTATAGGAAAAATCCACTCATTTATTTCCAAGCACATGACACACAAAAACTACCCTCACACTTCTGAGTGGAACTAGGGCTTGATGCCAAGACTTTTTTTTTTCCTATAGAATATGGTACACTCATACACTCAAATCAAATGGTACAACCTTACGGTTTCACTCAGGAGGTGGAAATATTTTCCTTACCATGTTTTCGTACTTAGAAACTGTAAATAGCAGGCCCTTCTCTTTGGTCAAGTCCTTTGTCCTCATGACTGCACCCATTGCCAATGTCCTTCAGCATGTGAACTTGCTACCTTGGAGTAGCTCTAACTAGTAAATGGGATATCTTTTTCCCCCACCCCATATTACCTGCCATCTCCTTCTGCATTAATTATTTGTCTTAAAGAATCTGGGAATTAGGGAAGGAGAATGGAGAAAAAAATATAATAGGGGTGCTTATCACCTTTTATCCTCTTTCTTTTTGTGCGAAGAAGCCCTTGATTGTATTAATTTGGGAATTAGGAGTAACTTCTGCCCCACACTTGATGCAGCCCTACAGAAAGGCCATACAGTGCATTAGTTTAATGTGGAACATCGAGGCACAACAAAGTGAAGGAAGTCAGTTTGTGACTCTGCATTTGCCATCATATGGGAGTTAACTCAGAACTAAGGGCTTTTTCTTTTTTGCTTTAATTTCCTTTGTTTTAAGAAAGTATTTTTTTAATGAAGTAGGGGAGGAGAGTAATATGCAACTGACATGCTTTGGGATCCAAGGCTCCCATGGACCCCATAGGATATCAATGGACTCATTAAGATTTAGCCAAGTTTTATGCATTATTCATAATATACATTCATAGCATGCACCCTAAAGACTGTCTCCTGTGAGTGCTTAGTCAGAATCATTTGCATTCTGTATTATGTATCCATAATATAAAATACATTTAGCTACATTTTGTGTATTGTCCTTTGCACTTATTTCCAGCCCTTACCATTCTGACATATGCAGCAATTGTTTAAACAATAGCATGCAGTTATGTTCTGTTGCTCTATGAAAACTAATGCATAATAAGGACCTTGATAAAAATTAATTATTACATAAGAGCAATGGACAGCTTTTTCCTCTTTGTAGCTTCAGTGACATTTTAGACTTATTTTTCTTACATGTGTAAGAAGTGTTTTAAATTCTGGGCTGATATTTTGTAAATTTTGTGTTTCAAATACACACAAAATAATTTTTAATGTGCAAGGTTGGCAGGTGATAAAACATCAAATTGAAACTGAGATGCTTAATAATCATAAGAGTCTTTTGCTGTAAGTTTACTCTAATCCTACGAACATTATTTCTGCTGTACATGACAAGACGAAAGAGTCAACAAAACACCACATCAAAAAATTAATTCTCTTCCTGTCATCCAAAGCATTGAAGCTCTTCTATTTTCTTTTTCTCATCTGCCAGTACATCATGGTGATGGGTCTGATCTTGACTTTGCATTGATCCACAGAGTGGCCCAGACACGTTCCTTATACACCTCTGCCTTAATTTCCCCATAGGAAATGGTGCTCCTTAAATTCCTCTATAGGAGTTGTCTATCTACATTTACTCCTTCAGCACCCCGCCACTGTCAGTAGACAATATTCCTGTTGGAAATGCTTCTCTTGCAAGAAAATGGGATTTCTTTAGGGGCCAAATTGCAGCAGAGGGAAGAGAGGGAGTGTGAGGATTATCTTCCTTGCGCAGAATTGGTTAAGGGATCGCTTTTGTGAAACATCTTCCACTTTGGGGACCATGATAATATTTCTAGTTACCGGAGCTTGCATATGAAAACACCAGATGGGCAAAATACAGCATTCTGTGGCATCCTTTGCAGATCCACTTCACTTGGGGAACTGCCCCTTTGTGTGTTCAGGAAGACATGCATAATGTCAGCCTTTCATCCATTTCATTTTTGGGGGAAGTGCTACAACGTTTTACAGGTTACAAAAAAAGCTATTTGGATAGTGATGTCCTTGTCTCAGGAGCCTGGCTCACACTGGGCAGGAGTGGTGCTTTGAGACTAAATATACACTGTATACATAAGGGATATAAGTGACTTACTACGTCACATTCTTTGAAAAAGTTGTAATACTTGATTAAAGGCTAGTGCTTATCAAAACACTTCAAAAAGTCCTGATATCACATAAGATTGAAATGGTTTTTTTCTCATCATAAGACTTAACACAGGATAATGTTTTGGCAAAGTACAGTCAGGAGGAAAATAATTGGTATAAAATGAATTTTAAATCCTAAGGATTATTTACATTTACTTTTTTCCACTAGGTCTTCAATGCTACCGTTAGACAAGTATGAGTACTGAGGATACAGTATGAGCGTGCCCTGAGGACACAGTAGAGAGTTAGCAAGGATTTTGCTGTGGCCCAGGCAAAGTGGAAACATACTATCCTTTGCTCCAGAACTGTCTCTTGAGCTCTCAGTAGAATAACACCCAAAGTACAAACATTTTACTGCATTTCTGGTCAAAAGAGATGACCAGTTTTTCATGAGAATTTTTTAATAAGTGAACTGAGAATTATAAATTTGTAAATATGTTTATTTTGCAGCATGCCATTGCTGTTACTTGTTTCATTTGCTTACATATTAAGATTAAAAGTTCATGATTTTTAAGTCTGATGCATAGAAACAAAATATTTATTATTTTTTTTGAGGTAAGATGTGACAGAGTGGAGTACGCTTCTCTGTGTAGTGTAGTAGTAGTGTATGTTGAGTGTAATAACGTGAAAAAGACTATTCCCATTGTAGAGGGAATGTAATCTCTGAGAGCAAATGTTACTGGATGCATTGCTAGGTGAATTTATGTCCTGTGGAGCAAAGCTACCTTTCCATCTTGGCTGCTGCATACATGGGACAGGGGACAGGAAAGAAAAAAAGAAGATATGAAGCTGAGATCCAGGTTTTTCCTCAGGTTTGTGCTGGAAGTTTTTCTTATTATCTTTTTTGAATCTTGAGCTTTCCTTCCTTGCCCTCCCATATTCCTTCTCCTCCCCAACTCTTGTTGCAGCTCTGACACTTCTCTGCTGTACCCTTTCCTCCTTGCTGTGCCCCAAAAGCTCCAATGAAAACCCCAGATTATTCTGTGCATCAGAGATTGTTAGCTTGGTCTCAGCCACAAGCTTATGATGCACTGTTGGTCCACCGCACTGTTTGGCCATCAACATTTGGGACCAGTGAGAACATATTTTTACCATTACAAATCAACAGAATAGGAATATAAACAAAGTTAAAAAAATCAAGACATCTAAATACCCCTTTCAGATTCATGAATATGCTACATATAAGCCTAAATTCTGAGATTTCCTTTTATTCTCATGAATATAATTTACATTGGAGCAAATGCAAATTAATTTACACTTTTGGTGCTCTGGAAGCTGCTTCTGGAAAGTGAGTTGAATGTGCCCTTTAGTCCATCCCAGTTCAGGCTCCAGAACTGCATGTACAACCCTGGGATTTCCAGAGCATTCGGCAGTTCTGTTTCATCTCTTTTCCTTTTCAGCAATCTAAATTCATATTGTAAAATTTGCAGTAGTGCAAAAAGCAGGGGTTTTGTTAGTGTTATTAGGCTTATGATGTGGAAAATAAAGAACTTGCTTCCTACTGTTTAGAAAAATTTGTAGGAAGTTCCTAGCAGTTTTATTTAATACTTGAAATAGGTATCTTTATCTTTATAAACGATTTAAAACAGTTTTTCTTCAATGAGCAGCTGCATAAATAGGCACTAGGGTACATAGAAAATGATCGCTGTACACTAGCTGGACACACAAGAGATGGAAAGAGAACAAATTTCTGTATCTCCATTGTATTTTCTGGGCTAAAAGAGCACCTCTACACCAGGTTTCAATTCAAGGCTTCTCAGGTACTGGGTTGCCATTATTAATAATTATACTATAGAAGCAGTGGTTTGACTGGGTAGATTTTAAAGTATTTCACTGGGTTACCTACTGTATTGTTATTCCTTTTTGCACTTGGAAAGGTTATAGGATTTTACTTCTGATTCAGTTCATCACAGGAAGTCTAGACTTTGCAGTTAGCTGAGATTGTTTTACACTTTGTTCTCTTGGTGTTCTTTCTACCCTTTGTCCGAAATTATTTGCATAGTGTTTCTGTCCATCCCTAGTATTAGAAAGTCATCACTGTTACGTCCTTAGCCCTCAGTCTTTATAGTTCAAGCTCTTTAACTCTCAACAGTAAAATTCAGCACTTTAAAAAAGAAACTGAGATTTTCATATAATCACAAGCGTTGAGGCTTTAGGGTATTCCAAGACAATAGAAAAAGTTCGTGGGTGTTTGCAACCCTGAAACTTCCTGGAACACACCATTAAAAGGGGGCCACAAAGAACCTCAGGTTATGTTTTCCTCCCACAAAGTAGACTTTTCACCTTGTGGTGCTTCATGGGGTGCATGATATCTAAAGGAAAAAAATTGAAAAAGTGTCTCTCATATCTTCATTCTCCGTACAGTAGATTTGGGAACAGAGGGGTACTGAGAATGATGAACTGCATTTAATGAAGGTAACACTTCTGTTTATTTTGCTTAGATAACATTATCTGAAGAATATTTTTCTGAACATTTTATTTGAATTCCCCAAAATTGAATTGAAGAAGAGGTAGAAATTTGCACGTTTCTATACTGTGAATTGCTCAGACGCTTTGACAGACTAAAGAACTGTGCCTTTGGAAGGAGTATTCCTCTCTAAATCTGCTCCTTCCACTCCATTCCACTTGTCTTTGCTTGCTTGTATCATCAGGAGGTCAGGGCAGAGAACCTTTTTTCCTGCTTCCCTGTTTCCTTCCTCACAAGAGCTGCAGAAATCAGCCATGCTCAGCCAGAAGGACTCTTCACCTCCCAATGGACAAGACATTGTCAATATTCTGGGTTTTATTGCTTCAGATCTTCAGGTCTCTGATGTGAGTCTATTCTGAAACAGTTTTCTCTGCTGTTTTTTTCTGTAACACTTTCTGTTTGCATACAAATTTCTCCTAGGAATTGCACCAAAATTCCTCCACCCCTTTTCCAGTGTTTGCTGGTAAAGCTTAAAGTTGTGTTGGGGCTTGCAGTCCTTGCCAGGCTGTTCCTTCACCTCTCTTGCATCTCATTCTCAGACAATTAGCAAGATATACAGTAGTCTGCCTGTTATTTATTCCTGAGTTTAAAAACCTAAACTTGCTATTCACCATCTTCTAATTTTTGCCAGTTCTACAGCAGTGGTACTGCTCTGATCTTACTGATTTGTTTCAGCTGTTGGACCATTTTGTAGTGAAGGATGAAAAAGCAAAGGCAAGTTTAAAGCTACATTAATTAATCTCTTTGTTATTTTAATGCTAAATCCCAGGGATAAATATTATTGTTATATTACTGCTGATTAAAATGTACAAGCGACAAGTCTTGTTTTGAAGATCAGACTTCTTTATTGAGGAGAGAGGATGACAGCCCTATTGAAGAGGGTAAAAGCTGAAGAGCCTGCTAGGTATGTCCATTTTAAATGTGTGCCATGTGTGCAGAGGGTGACTTGGTTCACACAGAATATTTGCAGGCAGTCAAAAATAGAACTCATAACTTGCATGCTTGTGCTTCCTCAGCCCAATCTCTTCAGAAACAAATCTCCATGTTACTTAAGAAGAGCAGAACTGAGACATGACCATTCGAGTTTGCATCAATTGCCTGTTGATGTGGGGTGAGAGCGGGATGAAAGGCAAGGGACAAAAACAGGGACAATATATAGGGAGGCTTAAGCAGATGTTGTTAGTGCTGTACTTGCCCTGCCTTGTAGTACTTTGGTCTTCACAGGTGTCAGTCCAGCATCTCCTTTAACTGATTAATACAAATAAGATTAATTCTAATATTTCAAAACTAGTGCCACTACAGTACAATTTATTACTCTATTCCACTTAGGACTGGACATTATATGTGGTAAATAAACTGCAGACAATGGCAGTCTTGGTTGCAGCTTGCTTGCTTCCTAAATATTAATACTAATACTACACTGAAAATGTAAAACAATTTAAAAGAACTGATTGCACAATCTGTACAGGTGTAAAAGTTAAGCATATGGCAGAGAGGAGATTGCCAGTGATAATGGCAGATGATTAACATTCATTAAAACTTTCAATTAACACTTCGAAAAACTCAATGAAATAATACTGCATGTGAATAATGTATGATTTCTCCAAGCATTCTTCTACTTGTTTTTAGGGAAGAGTGAGAAAGAGGACAGAAGTCTATTCCAAAAGTACTTACTACAATATTTTTTCAGCCTTTGGTTTGTTTTGGAGTTCAGTGGTCTAGTGAGGAGTAAAACAAGTTTGAGCTGTCAGTATGGGAAAAGATTTGGTCCAGGTAAAAGTTATCCTGGATTTTCTTCCCCATGTTTTTTGTGGCGAGCATGAGAGAAAAGCCCTGACAAACTGGGGGACAATGTGAAGGATGCTCTGATCAGTTGGCTAATTACAGAGATTAGACCATGACTAGTGGCAGTCCTTCCTGTTTCATTTCACATTGGTGTCAGGGTTAGCAGGATCTCTTCATGTTATGGAGAATTCTAAGTCTGTGCATTTTCCTGTTGATGCATACACATGAAATAAGGAAGGTACCTTTGTGTTGTCTGAATGAGCTTTATGACAGTAAATTAGAAGTCATCATTAAGAGCAGACTTAGAACTAGTTCTTAATGTCTGCTGTTAATTATACTCAAAAAGCTTCCAAAGTCAGGCATGCCTGAGTGGAGAGAAAGAAGCATCTTTGTCTTGCAAAAACAGGTGTGTGGTTCAACCAATGCAAGTAAATTCATGTGAATATTACCTATGAATTCTCTGACCCCTGGGATTTTACTTATTTAAGAAAGCATCCATTGACACTGGCACATGCAATCTTTTTTCTCTCTTTCATTAACGAACACTTCTGTGGTCCTGGCTGGACTAAAGTTCTGCAGAGCTCTGGAGTTGTGGAGATTTAGACTTCAGGCTTAATTTCCTCTACTCCATTCCTGTTTGAAGTTCTTGTGTTTGTTTCTTTGTCACCTATATCTCCTCTTCATAATTGGATACAGTCAGGACACGAGTGTGGCATTTTAAAATATAACTTCCCTCTCACCCACCAATTCCTTCCTTTTTGATATGCTATTCCATAGGAATAAACGTATATGTCATGTTTTCACACTGTTGGTGTCTTAGAGCTGCCATTTGTTTGATGTAGCTGCAGACTCGTTAAGAGGATGTAATGGCTGGTAAAAACACTATGAAACAGTTTCATTTGTAAAGCTCTCTGTCTTCCTAGCCTGCTCTAGGTCCATTCTGCTTTGGGCCATGTCCGTATTGCAAAGCCTGGGTCTTTATTTTTCTTGGTTCTTGTGGTATCCCTGTGATGGTTTTGTGACACATTTTGTATTTTGGCAATTCAAAACACCTGAGCTACTGGGCAGATAGCACTACAGAGTGGTGTGTGTGGGGATGATGGGTGGTGTGTGGGAATGCCATTGAGTTGTGTGATTCATGTGCTGAGTTGTTAGTTTGTGGTTTTAGAGGATGAGAGGTCCACCAGAAATGTTGAACAAGCCAAATTTTGCATTCCATGTAGACATATTATTTACGCAGCATGAATGCATAAAGGGATAACTCTCCTGTCAGACTGATTCTGCTTGGAGTGTCCTCACAGTTTGTTCCAGAATGGAAAAGGGAGAAAACTAGATGGTTTTTTTTCAGTGTGGACAATCAGAGCACCTCAGTAAAGGAGTAAAATATTAAATTAACTAAGTAAATTGTGTGCACACATTCACTCTTCCATGAGAAATGAGAAAGCTGGGTTGGAGAGACAGCATCAATTTTGGCAGACTTGCAAAGGGCCTTGACCTCTCCATTTGGTCCTGGGGACCCCCTCCCTGAAGCAGAATGTAGATGATGGAGTACAGTTAAATAAAGCTATAATTAGAAGCAATAGGAGGGGAAAAAAATCCATCAGTCTGCTACTTTTTGCATTTGACTGCTCTTGGATTGCTGTTTTCAAAAGTGATCTACAGTGGCATCTCTTGGCTTCCTGGAAGGCAAAGGGAATTTTATAACTGATGTCAATGGGAGCAGAATGAGGCTGATGTTAAATCCTTTATCATAACCCATTCCCTAGTGTGTGGTAATTTTCATTGTTTTCCTTGATATTTTTGTGCGTGTTACATAGATCAGCTGTGGGGCTCATGAGTGCTGTTACTTAATGTTACAGGTTTGAGTAGTTTTCAGTGTCGCACTATTACTTTGAGCACCTTTCATTCCCAGACGACATCATCAGTAGAGTACACCCTATCTCAAACAAGAAAATCCAGAGCAGTTCTACAGATGAGTTCATGATTTGCTCCAAATGAGAAGACTTCAGCCCTTTGGATTCCAGTTTGTGTTACCCAGCTGAAGTCTGACACCACTTCTATGTTCATGCATTGGGCTCAGGATGCAGAAAGAATACATATTTCCTTGCAGCAATCTGACAGGCTGATCCATGGTGAGACCTTTACATTGTGATGTCTACTCTCCCTTGATCCGTGTCTGACATCCACTAACTTGGATGGCTGATATATGTATGTTTAGAAGGGCCGTTCAGACCAAAGACTTGCTTATCATAGCACTGAAACTAATCTTTTCACTCAGCTAAGGTCAAGGTTGAAAAATGACTCCAAAGAGCAAAGAAAGGGAAGACAAATTTGGAAACAGATACAGGTAGAATAGACAAAATATGCTGCTGTAAATGCTGGATTTGTAATCTCTCCCTTCCTTTCTTGCCATCCCTTTTTATTTCACTGTTGCAGGTTATTCATTAAGTACACTGTTGCAGATTATTCATTAAGTATTTATTGAAATGCACGGTAAAAAGAATTTGTTTAACAGTTGAATTGCTGATTTTGGATTAGGCAATTAGGTGGTGGATTTAAATTTGTAGAATCATATTCACCAAGTGTTTGGGGGTGAGGTCAGAAGTTCCTCCATTACCTCACATATTCTCATTTGCTGCAACATAGTGGTGTTCTCATGGTCTGTGGGGAAAAAATGTGGTATGTGGGACAAAAAAAAGTGATTAGGTGATCAGCCTTTGCTGCATCTCTAGGGGGATTGCTTTTTAGAGCAATCGGGAGAAATCTGTGTGGAATGTGATGGCATTTGTTAAGCAACCCAAGTTACCCTTGATCTTACAAACTGCTCTTCTGGTATTTAATAAGAATGAAAAAAAAAAAAAAAGGAGGTAACTTGTGCTGCTTTTGCTTTTTTGCCTCTCTTTAAGGAATGCATAATGGATATTTGATTCTGGCTGGAGTGTGTCATGCTATTGTTGTGTTACTGTTTTTAACTGAGTGATTAAAAATTGTGTGAGGAATAGTCTTAGTGTTGCTAAGTTAGAGGATACACTAAGCCTGTTTCTCAGTATGTACCATCATATATAATACAGGTTTTTTTAAATTATAAATGCTGTATAACATATAGGAAGAAGCCAAGTCTGAAAACATTGACTTCGTGTATCTGTATTTTGTATATTTCTTTGTGTTACAGTTAACAATATTAAAGAAGAAAAGACCCTCTGTATCTTTGCCTCTGTCTTGTTTTTTAGTCTAAAGAAATAATAAGGTTTCTGTGGTAGGTGTATCATCTTTATATCTACTCTGAAAACCTTGCATGAAAAGAGCACTAAAATTATGATTAAGTGCTATAAATTTGTAAAAGTGGGCTCTTTAAGACAGCATTTAAGTGTGCGAGATAAGTTCCTGTTCCAGAGCTCATTTAAAATTATACCTATGAACTCTTGACACAAGAAAAGTATCTGCTGTACTGCAAAGACAGCAGTCATTCAAGCCTCAGCAGCCCCTCAGGTGAGTGTTTCTGTCTACTTGTGGTGGGTTTTTCTTTAAAGTGAGACATGCATGTTAAATGCCCAGTTGTGCAAGTTGTTTTCCAAGAGGAAAACTTTTATGGATACTTCTATAGCAGCATAGAAGTCGAGGAGGCTTTGCATGCAGCCATCCGCCAGTCCTGAAGTCTGGCAGGACTCCACCCAACTCCTCTGACTCATGATATGAGAAGAAAGGATTCACCCCTCATTCATGAGGAGGCTGTTTTTTTCTGCCGTTGCATTTTTAAAGCCAGAGATTGTCTTTGTTTGAAAAGAATTTTGGTATTTCTTGTGTTTGGAGCATACCATGTCCTAGCATCTTCCAAGTTTAGCACAGCATTTGCTTTCAATGTTGGAAAGCCAAAGCTCTTGTAAAGATTTTAAATTATCTGATAATATTTAATCAGTTCATAGACTGTGTGTGCTTGAACAGTAAGCAGTCTTGAAGAGTTTGCACCTTTAAAAAATAAGTGAAGTACACTGATAATATTGCAGAGTGTGGAGAGGTTTAAAATTATTGGAACAATAATTGCTTCAATTTGAAGGGAACTAGGCAAAATACCAAGCTGAAAATGAACTGCATTAATTGAAAAATTCATCAGTCAGAAAGTAGGATTTAAACCAAGATGCCCAATTAGAAGAGGGAAAAAAAAACCAAACCACCAAACACTAAACATCTTGGCATTAAAGCCTTAAAGTGATGAGCCTCACATTCCTCTGTGTTGGCTGTTGACTTCAGAGACTATGAGAATTTCACACATTCATTTCACTGGAAACAGCAGATGAACTAAGGTGGAGTCAGAAGCACCTTTCTTGGAAAGTAAAGCAGCGCACAGTGAAACTCTGGTCCCTTGTGATGTACCACAGTGGACAGCAATGAAATGTGAGCATAGATCAGCTAAAGTTTAGTATGTTTTTATAGCAAGCTGCCAATAAGATAAAAAATTCAACACAACTGCAGATACCTTATAGCAGGTAAAGAGCTTTTTGGTACTATGTAATATTTCATAATCGTTTAATGAGCCTTATTAAAAAAAAGGAAAAGTTGTATCACTTGAAAGGTACCAGAAAAACCGAAGCAAAATTGAGGCACATTGCTGCAGCTCAGGCTTGTTTGAAATTTTCAAGTCAGTGAGTTTACCATTCAAAGTCAAATTTGGCGAATAGTCTGTTTTTCTGGTCTGACATATCTGGCATAAGCAGTGATTGTTACTAAACAAGGGAAAGCAAAAAAGAATTTATTTTTGAAAGAGGATGAAATACTAAGAGTGCACATTATATCTCACTGGAATTTAGTAGTTCCAACTGATTCTTGACCACATATGGTTTCAGTACAGTGCATGGTAGGTTTCCATATACCAGATTTCACTGGGTTTTTGACACTGACAACAGAGACCTGACTTTCAGTATGTACAGAGTCATCTTTGAAACCATGGGACAGCTCATTGGGTTATGGACTTATATATCTTTCTGAACCTTGTTCACCTGTTCTTTGCATCATGCAGAATATTTCATGATACAGTACTTTGGAAGGATGCAACTAAAATAATTTTTTTGTAAATCATGAATGGAGAAAAGCAATGCACTTCCTTTTTGATTTGAAGTCTAATAATCCAATGACTGCTTTCAAAGGCGCATACTCCTTTTGTTCACACAGGAAAATGTTTGGCGTGTGGCCCTCTTGGAGGGATTGGGCTGGATCCAAAATGGCCAAAATGTTTGTGGGGTGGAAACCTGCACCCAAGTCCTTGCATTTCTTTGCTGGGGAGCAATGTTCCGACCTGCACTAAAAAGAACTGTTCCCTGGCTTGAATGAGAAGTGATGTCTGTCTCAGAATTTAATATCAGGATAATTTATAGCGTTTTCCTTGACACATGTGTCTCTGGGAGGTGCCAGGGGATGCCCACTATTGGCTGTGGTGGTCACAAGAGCAGAGAGACTGGGCACAGACAGCATGTATGGGGACTCGGAGCAGCAAATGAGGAGGGTATCTCTTGGTGATAAAACCAAGGGGCCTGCAGGAGTTGTAGCCTTCTCCTCAGAGCTTCGTCTCTCATCTTTGTAGTCCTGGGAGGACTTGAGCTGTGTGCCTCATGCAGAGCTCCGTGAAGGTGGAATAAGGTGAGTAGGTTGGAGGTGAGTGATGGTGAAGCCTGTGCAGAAGAGGGGTTCTCATTTTTTTAGCCAGACTGTACTTTTGCTCTTCCAAAACCACCTCTTGTTTTACAGGGGTGTGTAAAACCACTATGTTCAGGTGAGCTCAATATGGGCTCTCAGACCAAGAGCCCAATTTGTGAGGCAAATTAAAGGAAAGCACTTGTAGCTGTAGCTGTAAAAACAGTCTGAGATCAGGTGCATTTTTTAAATTACTTATTTTCTAAATTACCTACCTTATTTACTTAGAGGTGATGACAGATAATTTAAATTTTGTAGCATCTCTCCAAAGAAAGGAATTAAGGATCAGATTTTTAAGAAAGCTTGGGTGTTACTTCAGTCAGGGCTGGAGAAACTTCCCTGGACCACTTCTGACATTATGTATGAATTTCCATCACACCTATTTTGTTTTATCAACCTCCTCACCTCATCAGTCCACACCTCTCTTGTGGTGTCCCCTCATACACTTTAAGTTTTTCTCATTCTTATCTTTCAGTTACAGTCTAGACTGCTAGTGCGCAACTATTCACCTGAGCTAATACTGGGAGAAAGTATTTTTACTATTTTATGTGCTTTTTCCCCCCTTCAGAAATGTGAGCAATAAATATTAATAATTTTGAATTCTACAGTACTTGATTACCAATAGAGATGACCCAATTGCATGCCAGATTTTCCCATCTGATACTCTGCTTCCATTTGTTTCTTCCCTCTTTTTTATCCTCCCTCTTACTGGTGGTGATACAAATAATCCTCAGGAGTACATATACTCTGGAAGTTGCTATGCTGGAAATTAAGACTTTAAATAGTTAGGGGTTTTGGTTTTTCCTCTTTTCTCATCTGCACTTAATCCTATCTCTGGTGCTGCATGAAAGAAGTGAGAGGAACACCAGTGATGGTTGGCTGTTCCACTGCATTTTGATTAACCTTAGACTCAGTTTGTTTGGGTTTGTAATCCACTCATCAAGGTGGATGAAAACTCAGACAAGTGAAACCTCAGATGTGTTTTTGATGGAAATTTGCTCTTCTCTTTCTGTACTGGAAATACATATTTAAATAATAAAAGCAATTGGATTTTACTTTTCAGTGAATGTCGCTTTTAAGTTACAAAGCTGGCTCAGGTGATCTGTTACTGTATCTCCTGTCTTATGTGTCTGTAAGACATCTGTGAATACCTGTGAACATTTCCTAAGATTATATCTCTTCTGGAAATAAGTATTTTGGTGGAAATACAGTGGTGAATCCCAAACATTTCAGTGAATCATCTATTATTGTGCTTTAACATCCCTGTAAGGGATGCAAGGGCACAAGTACCAAGGGCTTCCTGTACCTATTCTCACAGTGCTCTGTGACTGGTGGGGAGCACTGGGCACTGGGCTCGTCTGTAGTATCTTTGTGGTGTTCACAGCTGAAATGGGTGGTCTAACTTACTCTATATTGAATGCAGATATGGATTATTTTCATCCACACATTCATTAATGTCTCTGAACCCTGCCAAGCTCTTTGAGCTACTTTCTCAATTTAATTACATGTTATAGAGTTTCTGGGTCTTTTTTAATAGTTCTTGAAAAAGTGTTTTAATTTTAAATGCATTGTATGACATTTAACTGTGTGTCTGGTGTTAAGAAGATGAGTAAATGCGAGCAAATGATCTCTGGAATTTTGCATTAATGCCCTCTGTGAACTGCATTTTTTCAGGATGTCATGTAAACTTACCCACACTGCCAAGTATGGGAATGAGAGGAAAGAGTTTCTTTCCAATTTGTCCATTTTAAGATAGAATAATCAGAATTAGCACCACTGGCAAACACTGTTTTTAAAATGGGGGGCTCAGTCCACACAGGATTTGATGGGAAGTCCTGCTAATTCTAATGGGAAGTCCTATTAATTTCAGCAAGGTACATGGAGTCATGGTACAGGAGTCCTTTTTCCAGCCTTATAACAAATGGGGAATGATCTTGTGGACTCCATCAAAGCGCCCGTGAATAGTAGCTGGGAAAAGCCAGGGGTTCTTAATAGGCTTGAACTTACCCAGGGAGCTGAGATTTTACTGGGATTTAAGATTTGTACAAAGTAACGAAGGTCATAATGTATTTTGCTAACTACCAGTCTGTTTTAGAATTCATGGCCTGAAAGTGAAAGATGCAAACTGCACCAGTGTAACCACTTTGAAGAGGTACCAGAATGGAATGTCACAGTACAGAGAAGTCACACATCCTTTCTAGGGCTTGGCAGTTGTGTGAGGAGGCAGAGCATGGGACTGATCTGGCTGCAAACTAATCTTTAGTGAGTTTTTAAATGACACACACTGTCACATAAGCATCAGCTGAGATTGCTCAGAACTTGTTTTTCTGTGACCCTACGGAAGCAATTGCAGAACTACAGCATCTTTTTAAATACCTATCTTGGTACTTTTTTTGTTTTGTTTTGTGGGGTTTTTTTGCCAACAGTAATGCCTGAAGTAGCTAGAGGAGAGAATGTAACAGTCAGATGAATGAAAAACATGGATTCTGCTTGCAGAATTTCCTTCTCAGGGGAGAAAGCTGTCCTGCACAATGAATTGACTTCAAAAGTGCTGCATTCTCTCCCCTTGTTGCAGCTTGGTGGTATACCAAGTCCACAGCTAATGATGGTGTCTGGAGCTGTCCATCAGAAGCTGTGAATGCCTGCTTTGCATTAATACATGGGAAAAGACTTTGGGAGAACCTCATTACGGGGCTTTACCCTGTCTCAAATGCACAATTATAGTTGGATCCACTTTGGGGCCCAGAACAGACTGATATTTTTTATATGCTGTGAAACTGTCACAAGAGGTTATAGATGGATTAGAGAATAACTGTGTTAGAAAGCAGATGGACAAGTGGATGGATGGAAAATCCATCAGGGATGTTGAATACAACGATGTAGATAAAGCCTTGAAGTTCTGTCTTAGAGTACTTAGGAAGTCTGTGAACTATAGATTGCAAGGAACATACACCCAATGAAGAATCACTCTGACCCTCTGCCACAGTTTTTCCCTGAGTATATGTTCCCAATTATTGCCAGAGAGGGGAATGCATGGGCTTTTTTTCTGACTGTGTATGACTTTTTGTACAGCTCCTTGAAGTTCTTCTGAAATCTGCTTTATGTGGTTGTGAGAATTGAGAATATCTGAACTTCTGATACTCTTCATGGTGACAATTTACTTGAAGTTGAAATAGCTTTGAACTACTTGATGACATGTGCTGCCATTAAAAGAAAAAAGAACCCCAGATACTAAATGCCATTGTTATCTTTTATTATTAGACTTATGTTTGCAGAAACAGTTGTCATTATAAGGCAAACCAAGAACTTGACTGTTTGAGTCAAAGTCCATTAAAATGGGCTAAAGACTGAATATCCTACATCAGGCTGCTTGCTGTCGTGCTCAAGTGTGCTCAGGCATGAGTACTGTTCCTCTGAAACCTTAATAAAACCAAGATGAAACTTTTAAAGATTCTCCTGCTGTGTAAAACTGATCCACAAAACTGACTGTGCAGCAGGGAAATACTGATAAGACATCAATGATTGTGCAGTTAGTTCCCATTTGTAAACAACAGGACAAAAAAACCAAAAGCTAAAATATTTTTTTTTTAAATTTACCTTTATGTTCTCCATTTTAAATAAGTTATTACAGTATTACTTAAGAATTAAGAGTCTAGATTTTGCAGTTATATCTCTGATTTTGCCGGGCTAAAATCAGCAGGGGTACAGAGCAGTGTAGGGGTTTGTCCCGCAGGATCCAGCTGCCATCCTGGAAGCAGACTTTGTGTGTCTCAGTCTCAGTTGCTCTGGGCTGGAGCCAGAGTTTTGCTGCTGCTTAAGGATGGAATTGTCCTGTCAGGCCTTCTGGGGGTGCAAAAAGCTGCTGGACTGTGCACTCTTCAAGCAGATTTTAAACATATAGTGCAAATTAAGTTAGTGTCTCCAACTTAGTGTCAGCATTTCAACTTTTCCTCCTGAATCTTGGTCTTACTCACTTTAGTTCATACACAGAAGATAGTGACAAAGCCCTTCTCATCTGTAAGCAGGACCTGGTGTTAAGTGGCTTCATTAGGATGGTGTGTGTTGCTTTGTGGGCTGTGGGACTTGCACAGCCTTGTTTGTTTGATCTTGTAGACTAATTATGGGTTTACACTTTTTCAATGTCTGTGTGGTTTGTTTTTTCAAAGTGATGGGCAGGCCTTTCCCAAACAACTCCGATCCTCTAATTGATCTAGTTTTGGAGCTCACATTGAATTCAATAGATGAGCATGGTACAAACACAGGATCAGGACAATGTCTATTTAAGTCCAGTCAAGTCATATAAAAGTGTTTTTTTCCCTCCTTACCAGCAGGAAATTGATTTCATGCTTTTCAGTCTCCCAGTATATTTATTAAACTATTATTTATTCATTTAGTTACTTTATTACTTAATTTTATTTAAAAAATTGGCTTTGGCCTTTAGAAGAAAGAGTGGAAAACACTTGCATATTTTTTCCTCTCAAAAAAGTACATGTATTCTTGCCTCTTTTTTTAAGGTACAGTGCTGCTATGCACCTTGGAATGAAAGTGACTAACAGCTTTCAACAATAGGAGTGGAAATAATGGCAGGGGTAGCAAAGACATGAAGAGTTTTGAAAAGCAATATTCTTCAGTGTTGGGAAAGTAATAAAAGGTCAGAACAAAGGGCAATAAAAAATCCATCATGAAGGTAATGGGCAGAATTCTGGTTTTATGTTGATGTCAAGGCTTTGGATTTGTTTTCTTTCCATTCTGACAAGTTTTATTTAATTTAATTCAGATTATTATTATTATTTTCCTTAATGCATGCAGCTTTACTAGGTGTGATTTTAATGCTGCACAACTGAAAATGGCTAGGTTTGAGAAACTTATTTCTCTTTTTTATTTGGAACCTTCTGTATGATGTATTCTTAACCAAGAATTATTGTTTAGTGTTATTTAATTAGAGCCAGGCTGTGCTACAAAAATACAGACAGAGTAGCACCATACTTTGTTGTTAGCCCTGCAGGGCTGCTTATGGAGGAGGGTGGGTGCTCTTAAAAGTATTTCATGTACCATTCCAAATTCCTTGCCAGTACTTGACTTCCCTGTGTCTGCAGTCAGTGTTGAAATCCCCATTGACCTCCATACCAGCAAAGCTAAATTGGCTGTGATTGTTCTTGATAAATCATCCTAGAATTTGCTATTTTACCCCTAATTAAGTAAAATACATTTAGCCCTCATCAATTATGGCAAAAGTATGTTTTGAAAATAGGAACGATTAAAAAATTATAGATTCATACTGGATATCAATGCTGAAATCCATCCTCATTTCCTTTCAGTTTTGATCTAAGAATACAATTTTGTATGATGGGTTGCTATTGTAAAGCACAGTCCTCCTCTTCCCTTTCCCTTCCCTATATGTAAAAGCAGCAAAGTTGGCCAATAAAATTTAAAATCAGCATCCTTCAGGTAAATCTTTTTTCCAGGATTATTATTGGTTGCTCAGCAACTGCTCAGTCCATATGTCCATGTAGCCAGTAATTTGGCCTCTTTCAAATCTAAATAATATATAGTGGCTACATGTGGGGAGAGCTTCCATAGCTCAAATTTATTTTCTTTCCATAGCATTTAATTTTTTTTTTTTTGTCATTTTCATTTCTCCCAGCCATGTCTGATAATAAGATCCCACTGTAGATAGTGCTGGAAGTCTGGAAGGTCTGCAGAAATGTTGTCCCAGAGCTGTTAAAGACAGATTAGGCATCCATTTCAGCAAACAAATTGTCAGAACCCTGGACCAGTCCCCTGGGTGGTTTTATCCAGACCTTTTTTTTTCTGAAATTTTTTAGAGCAATTATCAGAGGCTGTTTCTGATCTTGTTTTTTAGTAGGGGCTCATGATTTCAAAACTCTCTCGCTTTCTCTCTGCTGTTATGGAATGAAATGCTAAAGCTCTTGTTTACCTTGAAGGACGATGAACTTTGCTGAATGCCTGGAAATCCCCAGCCCAGAATTCCAGTGATGAGCCCCATAAGCAATCCACCACTTCCATGGTAGAGGTTAGTCACGAATGTAAGCAGTGAGTACAACAGGTGCTCAAATGATGCAGGTCCCCAAATAAACAACTTTACCTTTACCATTTCTCCATGTACAGGGAGGAGTTTTCTGTTTTCTTTTACGTGTCTTCATTTGTTTTTGCCAAGTGCACTTAGTAGATGAGAGAGTACCTTTCTTTGCCTTCACAGGACATCAGTGTTCTGTAAAAGGGTCACAAAATGCATCTGGACCCTCTTCCAGATCCAGAGGTTGGAATTTCAAATATTTGTAATTAAAAGTTTTGCTTACATTTTGAATTAAGTTTACATTTTTCCTCTTGCCTTTTTTAAAAATTTGAAATTGTTAGAAAAACATGTTTCTTGTAAATTGTTTTGCCACTGGGGAAAGGAAATGTTTTCAATATTTATATCTAATTGAAGATTGGCTTATCCTTTTTGTTTCCTATTTTAACCTCTCCAAACATGTACATTTCAGATTCTTTCTTAGCTGTCTCAATTTTCCCTATGCCCTTCCTAGTTGACTTGTTAGCATGGTACATTCCTTTTATGGAGTTGTACATTTTTTAGTTTTTATCCATCGGTGGATTATTCGGATGGGATTCTTGGCTGCCGACATCTCCTTCACTCTGGGTACCAGTGTGTGCTGTCATCTCTTTCCTGGGAAAATGGGCTTGTGTCCTTCTTCCCTTAGGGAGTCAGCATGAAGGATCAAGGTACGAAGCTGTCCCTTGCTATAACCAGGGTAAGGCTATACCTACTGCAAACAGGCCAGACGACACCTTTTATTTGTTGTGGTACATGATACTGCTGGGAATTTTTTTGAATTTCTCAGCTGAGGGGATGTTGAACTGTGTGCCTGGGATTTTACACTTGCTGTGCACTTCAGGCTTCCAAAAGTTTTGCATGCCCTGTTGCTTCTGTATGCACATCATACAGGAGGGTGAAGGTATCAAAGTCCAACACTTTAAACACAGACTGAGTCTAACAGGAAGAACACCTTTTAGTCTAATAGAGCTATGGATAATGTTCCCGATCATGAAACTGGAAACCAGGCTGCCAGAAAGAGGGTGAAAGAATAAAATAAATCTCTTGATTATTTGTGGTCTTTCAGTACCTGAAAGGAGCCTATAGGAAAGATGGAGAGAGACTAGTTACAAGGGTCTGGAGTGACAGGACAAGGCAGAATGGCTTCAAACTGACAGAGAGTAGGTTTAGATTGGATATTAGGAAGAAATTCTTCCCTGTGAGAGTGGTGAGGCCCTGACACAGGCTGCCTACAGAAGCATCCCTGGAAGCGTCCAAGGCCAGGTTGGATGGAGCTCTGAGCAACCTCGGGTAGTGGAAGATGTCTCTGCCTGTTGAGGAGGAGTTGGAATGAGATGGTCTTTAGGATGCCTTCCAAGGCAGGGCTTTCTATGTTTCTATGATTTTGTGATTGCATTCACAGCCTTTTCTTCTGTTTCAATGTGCCAGGGGAAGTTCAGGTTGGACATTAGGAAAAGGTTCATCACTTAGAGGGTGGCAGTCCATGGAACAGGTTCCCCAAAGAAGTGGCCATGGTACTAAGTGTGTCAGAGTCCAAGGACTGTCTGTATGATGCCTTCAGTCCATGGTTTAGTGTGAGGTAGCACTGCAAGGAGCAGGGAGCTGGACTGGCAATCCTGATGGGTCTCTTCCAATTTGAGGTGTTCTGTTATCTTATGAATCGTTCCCAAGCTGGTGTGGGGAAATGACAGACTAATGCTCACCTATACCATAGCCCTGAAAAATTCTCTTGTACCACATCTTTGCTCTGCCTCCACATCAGATGGGATCACCTTTCACTGTTCCTTCTGCAGAGTGCTCTGTGTGGGTCATCTGCTGTTCCATGCAGACAGGGTGAGTGGGATGTCTGCTTTTCCCATTGTGCAGACTGCTTTGAGTTTATGGTCCCTCTGGTCTTTAACTGGTACACTGACCCCAGCTGGAAGAGTTTACTTGCTGTTTACAGCATGTTCCAGAAGTATTCTTTGCACATACATGTTACGTCATGTTATTTCCTAATAAGATACAAATGATAAGGCTTGGTGCTCACAGTGTTTTGCCCCTCTGCTTTTCTTCAGTCCATCCTCTTTCCACGTCTTTTTTACTTTCTTTTCCTTGCTGTCATGTGTCAACTGCATACTGTTGCCATTGCTGTCCATAATGCATTGTTTCAAGCAATAAACCTGTTATAGAGAGTAGGATTTAGAAGATTAAATAAATTCCTAGCATATAGCCACTTGCTTGAGCAGGTTTCAGTGCAGTCCTATCAATATAATGAAACACAACATAGCACAGCAGCAGAGTCTGCTTTGCCACAATGAAGTGCTTGCAAGCAAAGCCACTCATTGTGAAATATTCTTGATAGCTGTTTCTATCTTTTAGATTAAACAAATAGACCAAGGTCGGAAACTCACTTTTGTGTTCTGAACATTCTTCATGGCAGTGTCAATTAGGAATCTTTTTTTCTTAATCCAGACATGAGCGTTTTTCACCTTTCAATACAGCATGATTCACTACAATGGACATAGAATATGGACATATCAATGGACAGATCATACAATATATAATGGACATATCTAAAACATAGCTGAAATTGTAGAGCTGTTGCTGAAGGCTAGAGTTACTGCTTTAATTTATGGTTTTATTCCTCACCCCTCCCCAAGATTATTCTGTTTTCTGTCTTTGTCTATCTCTCTTACAGATTTACTTATACATTTAAGTAAATTGTTATTCTGCACTGCCTACTTCAAGTATTACAGGAAAACTTACCTTAGGATTTTAATAAATGGAAATGACTGCTTCTTAATCTAATTGCAATTTGTTTAACTTCATGTCCAGATTAGAGCTTTGACATTGTTGTAAAATGCCATATAAAGTACTGGGTGTTCTTGTACTTCCTAATTCTGTCTGGCATTTACAACCATTCTTTCACTATCTCTGAGGGTACAGCTCCTAACTGTGCCAAGACAGAGTCTGATGCATTCCATTACTATGAAAAAGAGTCTGTCCATGGGCTTCAGTGAGACTTGATTCAGATTCTTTATTGCTTCACCTTTACAAACTGAATTCCAGGCCTTTCTCCATGGTAAAAATCTTGGCAGTATTGAAGTGAATGGGATATTTGCTATGGTATTCAAAGGAGCCAGGACTTCAGCTAGAATATTTAATATCTCGCAATTTCAGTTCTTGGATTTGACTTGTACATTCTTCCTTTACAGCAGACATGGGAGATTAATGTGAAATAAAATTTCCATATTGAAGCTTGCTTAAGGTCAGAGTTACTATTGGATAATTGGTTTTCACTATGGCTCTGGAGGAGAAAATTTACTCAAATTTGTAATTTGCCTATTAAAGGAAATCCTGTGACATGTCTGAGTCAAGGGGATACCATCCAAGTGGTAACTCTGACTTTGAATCTTGATGTGTGTCAATACTTGCTTTTGACTAATAAAAATGCATATACTCAATGCAAAAAGAACACAAACAGTGTGGTTAAATCTAACTGTTGGTTTATTTATTTATATGTATTTCATGGGGCAATATTTCATACTCTTACGAGCCAGCCAATGAATCCTGAGAAGTCTGATGGTGACTGTTCTCGTAGAACCCTGGCAGGGAGATTTTCCATCTGTGAGCTGAGCATTTTTCTTGTTACATTAATGGCCACAATCAAGTGCAAAATCAAAACAAGCATCTTGGCTATTTAGATGCAGATATGATATCCTGCTTATATCTCCCGCACTTAAAAATGCAGCTTGGTTATTTTTTTTAAAGTGTATTTCTGGTATTAAATATACCTCAAGTAAATATAATGTTAAATATACTTCAAAGTAAATATATTTCAAAAAGAACCTATCAGGTAGCTTGGTAAGTGGTTTGGTCTTGGATCCTTAAATTGATGAATATAAATATTGGATTTGGTGAGAACCATCAAAAGGAATGACAGTCTTGTGTGAATTGTTCCTGTATTTTTCTGTACATGTCTTTCCAACAAACTGAAAAAAGAAGAAAAAAGAAGAAACTCATAAATGCAGTTCAGGCATCTAATATAGTAATTCACTTATAAGATGTCTCTATAAAAATATGCAGTAGAGTATATGCCTGTGCATATTTTTATTTATTACATTTGTCTAAATGTAAAAAATCTCCACTTAGAATTCCAGAAAGTCCAACACTGCTCTATATTTCATAATGTTTGAATTTTAGATTTTTAAAAAATCCTTTTCAAAACAACTGAGTAACTAAACTCTTATACTGTTTCTGTCTGTCCCAAAGGTTTTTTGTCTTCCTCTATGTGTTGAGGGGAAGTCTGAGCCTAAGAACACTAAAGACGAAAAACATGTCTCATCTACTTGTCACGGCATCTATACTTTGCCATTTTTTTGCCACCCAAATGTGACAGGGCAGCACATAAATGTGTGAAGTCTGTCACAAATGGCAGCCAGAGCTGGGAATTCAGTAAAATGAGCTTTGCCTTTTTGAGGCTTTTGCATTTAAATCCTGCAAAGTGCTGAGTGCCTTCTGAAAGGTTATGCTAAGCCTACTCAGCGTTAGTTCATGGGAGGTGTTCACCTTGCAGGATTCAGCCTGGAAAAGACGTATCTTCTAGATGGAGCCTGTGGGATCTACGTGGGGTAGGAGAACATGACATGTTGCCTGTACTCATATGTCTCATTTATGTGATGTATCATATGTCAGAAGTCCCAGGTGTGGCTCAGAAGTGTAGGAATGACGGCTGTGGAGACAAAAAAATCTCTCTTCACCCACAGAAGAGAGTGGCAGCAGTGTGGGAAGCAGGGGTGCTGCCTACCCAGTGCACTTCTCCTTCGAAGTGAAAAGGTGTTTACAGTTCCATGATGCATTTTGTGGTAGTTCCTTCTTCTAAAGTGCTGCTTAGTGTCTCTCTGTGCCCTACATCTGCAGGTGCTCACAATATGCTCAGATTAGAGTTGAGGGTTATGTGAGCAGGAGGACAAGGCCACCATGCTGATCTTACACTAACACTTGAGGGAGAGCATCTGTGCAGTAGTAAAAATGGGCTGTTTTTAAATGAATCACATGAGGCTCCAGGTGTTTTGCCAGTCTGCAACCATTCAGAGCCTTTATATTCAAATCCCTCTGTATATGTGTCTGCCTCTCTGTATGTATGTCCAACACACAAGTATTTTATTATTTCACCATCAGCAACACTGATCCTTCCTCTTTTACAACATGGCCCTTCTGAGACAACCAGCTAGAGGCTCTGTTTAGGCAGGAAGACAGCATTGTCACAGGATTTTGCAAGAAGAGCAGCCCATGTCATCATATTCTACTTTCTAGAGCACATGACAGTATGTACTCCTTTTCTTCCAGCAGGCAAGGGCAGGTCTGGTCCCTTCCGCTCCCCTTTCCCTCTCTCACTTGGTTGGAGGGCAGGTTGGGAACCAGGCACATCAGCAAGGAGCTTGTCTTGGGTGTCTGGCAGGATGGGCAGAGCAAGGCATGAGCAGCACGAGGTGTGGAGTGGGCATGTTAACTTTGCAGTCTGTGCTGTCTTCTGTGGTGAGGTATCTCATGTGAAAGCAGGGGGAGGTTAGATGGAGAAGGGAGGGGGAGAGAGTGAAATGCAAACATCACAGCTATCCTCGGTAAGAGATTTACATCTCTGTGTTGGCATAAAAAGGTCATTTTGGGCCTGAGGGTTTTGACATTGTTCTTTTAAGTTAGACCCACAACATAAACTATTTTCAACACTTGCTACGAAGAACAAATGACCTTTAGTAACTTGCCCAGAAGCCAAATGTTACGTTAACACAATAAATGTACTTTGCTAGTATCGTGCTTCTTGCTTTAATTTCAATTAGAAATGTTACTTTTCCCTCTCCCTTTTACACAAAGGACAGCACTTTCATACTTTGATTTTTTAACAGAGATTTCCCTGTCCTCTGTGGGATTGGTAATATTCACTGATAATTACTGGCTCTACAGTAAATTTCCTTCTGTTCAGGGACAGCATTTTATGCTCATCTACTCTGAATGGTCTGGATGGAGGGTGTCTGTGAGGGAAGGAGGGAATAGTTAACAAGCATCACAGGCCACGTCTGCTGCAAGGGCAGAGGAAAGGGAGTCAAAGGGACAAACAGTTCAGAGATGGTGCTGGTGAGTATATTTTTTGTTTGATAGAGCTTTTTTAGCATGTGAAGACAGAAATGAGACTGAAAATTAAAGGTGAAATTATTTCAATTTACATCAGTGAAGGCAAGAGGTGTGGACGTTGGCATGTTGACTTCTGTTTGGGGAAATGAAGGGGTGACACTCTTCTCCATGATCGTTTTTATTTTTATTTCACTGAAGGTTTCCAGGCTTTATTATGTAGCTTGCTGCCAAGAACTCTTTGCAGGATCTGAAAGTGCATCCCTGATTGAGTGAGTATGGAAACACCAGTATTTCTGCTGGGCATGCTCAGATTATGGCTTGGCCAGCTGCTGATCTCAACTGCATGCTCAGACAATGTGGTGGAAGAAAGGGAGGTCTGCAGTGTGCTGGTGTAGGTCATCTGGGGGAGGAGAGGAGGAAAACAAAGAGTAGGGTTAAGCACCAGCTCTCTTCTGTGCAGTGCTGTCTTTCCTAAAAAAGTGGAGAAAGAAGGGTGACATTGAGATGCTTCCAGAGATCTGGGTAAATTTTTGTCAAGGAATTGACAGAAAATGTCACTTCCACACAGGCAATAAATGTCTGGAAGAAGGGAGAGGGCATTGGTGCTGGAAATATAGTAGATCAAGGGATGGCACAGCAACAAGAAAATATTTAGAAGAAGGAGTGATTTGTCATCTATTGGAGTCACAGATACACTTTCCTTAACATTAATAATTTTTGGAGGGTAGGAAGATATCTAGTACATAATGCAGAGGCTCATTTGACATTCCATAAATATTGGTTAATTATTTCCAGGGCTGAGACAGTGCTCTTCATCCCAAAGGGATCCAGAACACTTCACACAAAAGTAGATTTTTCAATTTGCTTATTGGTTTGAAGATTACAGTTATTTCACATAAAATGAAAACATTTTGGAGAAGGTGTTTTTTATTCTTTGATGTGGGGATGATCTTTTGTTTCAGCTGAACAGAAATTATTTTACAGAACCAAAAAATGAAAGCTGTCTTTTGAATTTAATATTGTAAATTCTTCGTGCTCACCGACAGCGTACTTATAAAGAATACTTAAGCAAAGCCTCTGGAAATGGAAAATTTAAATACTTTAAATAGCCCTTCTACATCTCCAGAATTGTTTGTTTCTTATTTTTCATCAGACTGACAACTGAGTCTGACCTTATTTTATACATAAATTCATCATCTGATTTCTTTCTCATCAGCTGTAACAGTCTTATTTTTTTTTTTCTTTTCCCCAGTTATGTATTTTTGCCCTTTTATGTTCATTGAAGTGGGACTTAAATAAAGCTGGAGAAGTGTGCTGCTCCAAGGCAGCTTTACTAGGGAAAAGCTAAGCTGGGGAAGAAGGAGCTTGAAGTGGAAGGAAGCAAGGGAGAATGAACTGAAAATGAGGGGAAAACTGGAAAGAGATGGACAGTGTGAGTAATGGTGATAGTTATCCAGACTGAAAACAGGAGCAAGGAAATAAGAATTAGGGATAGGAAAATGAAACGGGGAGTTGAAAGAGGGAAAAAAAGCTGACTAAAAAAAGCCAAAAATTGTACACTCCACCTTTAGTGAATGCTTTATTTCTCCATTTTCATGAGAAATGCCATATCTTACTATATTTGAAAAGGAGGATAGGATGGCTGTTTTTAGGGATTACTGATGTTCCTGGCTTCTTATGATTTTGTAGTTACCCAGAGAAAAAAGGAAAATACAACAATGTAAAAGTGAAAGGAACTTATGGAAGTACTTTTGAAAGACAGAAACTCAGTAATATTTAAGCCTTCTAGTCATATAGTTCTAAAAGGACAGCACAACATCCATATTCCTTAAATTTCATGTGAATGTTATGGGCATAATCCTGCAAACACACATCATTGGCAGATATTCTTTTCTTTTAACGGAAACTGATATTCCTATACAATCAGGTGGCTTCAGAATCCAAGGACTTGAGAAAAAGCCTCAGTCTTGCTAGACTTGTGATAAGAGCTCACAAAGGTTGGGTGGCCTTTTTCATGCTGGTCTTTAGTCCCAGGAGAGAATTCACCCTTGAAAGGTTTTTTGGAGTGATTTTTCTTCAGACATTACAACAGTGTGTTCCTGTTTCCCAGCTTAAGGAGCTTAGTTTGCATTTATGTAGCAGAAAAGATTACTGAGAACTGATAAATTCCTTCTGTCAATTCCTCAATCTCCCTTAAAAAAAAAAAATTTACTCGAAACTAATCAGTTAAAATGACGTACTCCTCTTACTGGCCCTCCCAGAACCCCTGAGGCAGGTTTTCATGATCTCTCTCTTTCGATTATTCATCTTTTTATAGAACAACTCTGGGAGCTTTGAGGATGTGTTTGAATAGCAGCCTCACTGAAGCACTCATGGTGTGAGAAGCGGGACGGAGAGAGAAAAAAAAAGGCCTGGGTCAGCAGTACAAATGGGGAAATGACACCAGCATGGTGGTGAGACTGAGGATTTCTGCTTCGCTGGAGATTTCTAACTTTCTTTTTAAAGTGGTTTTAGATGTGTATTTTCAAATGAACTCTGAAGGAGACACAAGGCTATGCAATTTTTTTTTTTCAAAAGAAAAACTAAAAGGAAAAATCAAAATTATTCTTCCTCTCAATCCCCTCCACAATTGTTATCTCTTCTCTCACCATAGTGTATATAGAGAAGGACGTTGTTCTGCGGTTCTGTTCTTGCTTGGACAGGACAAAGCGTATAAATGATTGTAAGCCTGTTCATGGTCTCCATGTCATGAGTTCTTGTTCTTAGGAATTGGGTTTTTTAATATTGCACATATTATTTATGCATTTGAATATCTTTATTTAAATTCAGCTTTTCGTCTCTGGTATTTTACTTCAAAGTCCAAAATTCCTTTTTTATGGACTTTTTCTTGCAGGTCATTACTGAGTTATTTTTAGACATCAATGTTAGATAGTAATTATGATAAGTGAAGTAAAAACAGTATTAATTCTGGTTTATGAAAAGTTTGTGGAAGTTTTAAGTTTTGGAAATAATTTTCTTTCAGGAGTAAGAAATTAAGAACCCTTGGGTGCAAGCATGATAGAAATTGATAGAAATTTGATTCATAGACACAAATTCAGAAAAAGAAGAGATGTCTGCTTGGTCATGGGAAGAAGCTGAAAGCTGGTGATACTTGTTTAGTAGAAATACTGGAAATGTGTTAAAATTTTCCAAATGCTCAGGAGAAGCCAAAGCTTTGTTCTCCAACATGCAGTGACCTTCTGAGGAAAATGGGACAAAGACAGTCCCCACAGACCTAGTTTGGCTGTGCAAGCAGAGAAGAATGAAACAGAAGGAGGGTAG
This sequence comes from Muscicapa striata striata, assembly GCA_030060385.1. Classification (NCBI taxonomy): domain Eukaryota; kingdom Metazoa; phylum Chordata; class Aves; order Passeriformes; family Muscicapidae; genus Muscicapa; species Muscicapa striata. Next base: position 1,625,014 of record JAREIS010000110.1, on the reverse strand, counting down.
AAAATGGAGCTGCCACCCTGAACGTGAGACTGCTCTTCTGAGAGGAAGTCAATCAAAATATTCATCAGCCATTTCACAAATTCTGTATTTTGCCTCAGGAAAAAATTGTTTGTTTTTTCTTTTAATAAGTGGCAAAATTGTAAGTACGTAACAAGACAGTAGTAAATTCTTAGTAAGAACTTAAGTTCATGGTCCAAAGTGTAAGCCTGGTGTCAAACCAGTCAACACTAACATGGTATGCAGTGAGGACTCCAGAAAGACAGAAGTGTATGGCAGAAACTGCACAGCCTTCCAAGTAACCTTTCAGTCAGTGTTGGAGAGTGCCATCAAGGGAGTGTGTATCAGTTTAAGTAGAGACAGAGTGGAAAATCCATACTGTCAAAATTAGCTATTGCTCTGTTGTAGAATCTTACAACATTTTGGGTTTAAGCAGTCGTTGTCCAAACAGAATTAATATACTAGTCCAGGAAACATTTCAAATTCCTCTGAAATGGAAACAACTTTCCTTTTTTTCCAGATTTCTTTGAAAATTCATTCTCCTGTTCATCTGATTCTCTTTAACATGTTAATTATTAAGTTGTGCAGTCTCTTTTCATTGTTGGCTTCTTAAGCTTTTATTCTTTCCTTTTGCTTGATTTTCTACATGGAGAAGTCTGGTGTAGCTCTTCAGTGCTGTGAGGCAAAAAGCCGTCACTGTCAATATTGCAGGAAGTTTAAACACACACAGAAATGGGGCTGCTCTAATCCAGGTAAAAAGGAGTCGTAAACATGAGCTGATACTGTGAGCTAACAGTTGCTTTGCATGCAAAAAGCATCTTCCCCTCTCAAACTTTATTAACAGTTGTGTAGCTTCATCAGTGGGAGTAATGGTAGGAGGAGGCCAAGTGTAGAGAAGGCACAGGCGGCTGTGTGTGGGGACTTTGTTGCAAGGGCAAGGGCATCTGGACCAGTTCTGAATAAAATTTATAATTATATATATATATATATATATATATATATATATATATATGATGGGATTGCATCTATCTATCTATCTATCTATCTATCTATCTATCTATCTATCTATCCATCTATCCATCCATCCATCCATCCATCCATCCATCTATTAAAAAGCAATCCCATTACTTCTACCACTGGGGGAACAGGATTAATTTTAAAATTAGTGGGAAATTTTATGGAAAATATGTTAGTGCTGTGTGAGGGAACAGTGACTTCCCAAACTCTCAATGTGTTTCTGTAGACCATGCTTTCCCTCAATTTCCCAGCTGATGAGATCAGAATATTCGTTACAGTGTAACAGAATGAGCTTCACAGGTAGTAAACTTGACATGTCCAAAAATGATAAAAGTACTTAGGATTGTAACTACCTTCCCTGTTTAGTACAAAGTTGAAATATTGAGAAACTAAAACTCACTCAACCAACCCCAGTCCTTAGCCCCAGTTTGACTGCAGAAGAAATCTATTACTCATTTCCTGCCTTTACTTAAAATAAAGAACACCCTCTGCCCAGGACCATGTCTAAGCAGACACATCATCACGACTTTTTTTTTTTATGATAATAATAGAAGTGGCAGAAGGAGATTCCCCTGAATGTTTGATACTTTTCTGCTGTGCTCACAGGTGCCTCTTGTTTCACTTTTACTGGAAACATGTGTCCCTCTTTTGAGAAATAACTGGAGGGGCAGATCAGAAGAAGACTGCTGTCTGAAATGCAGAAATATGTATCATTAAGGAACAGAAGAGACCCTGCCTCTTCTCAAACAAGAACTAGATGGGAAGGCACTGGAATGGCCCAGGTACAAATACGGGTGTTGAGCACTAAAAGCCCTGGGCCCAAGGTCAGGTTTTGCACTTTCCTAAACTTGGTTGTTGAGCTACTAGAAGTTTTCAGTGGGGATTACACCTCAGAGAAATGCATTACTGGTGCTGGAGATCAGGAGCAGGCCATCTGATAGCTCTCCATTGCATTCCTGCATGTCAAGGGCTGGGCCAATGGCACGTGCACAGAGCAGAGTCCCAGCTGTGCAGGTCTGTGTTGGTGCAGGTGGGGCTCTTCTGGGGGGCCCCATTCCTGGCTGCAGGGCAGTGCCATTGGCCTCCTGCCTGTTGGCTCTCTCCCAGTTTCTCAGGCAGAGCTCCCTGGAGAGGGAGAGACTGTGGCTTTGAAGGTGGGAGGTATGGGCTAGTGATCAGGGAGCATGAGGACAGAGCCAGATGCACATCCTGTCTTCACCGCATATAGCTTAACATTTCTGTCTCCTGTGGGCTAAAATACCTTCATGCAATGGTATTGATGCCTTAAGTTTTAGCTTTCATATTTTCCAGATTCTGTGTCACAGTATACGCTGAGAGTCGTGTATAATAACGACAGAGACTTCTTGAGCTTTGAGGCTAAAGAAGCATTTTATTGAAAGACCGAACTATATTTATAGTGTGGTTTGCAAGTCTCGAACAGGACAGCAGTCCATTGGACAATAGAAGAAAACATGTCCTGTCACGTAGCACGAGAACTGTTTCTCAGTCAACACCAGGTGCTGATCTCTGTTTATTAATTCCTTTCTATTTACCAGAAAGTTATCATCCTGGGAAAGGCTCAGGCCAGAGCTGAGAAACTGTCTCAGCTTGGGAAAAAGTTTCCCAGTGTGAGAAAGAGAAAAAGAGCTCAGAAAGTGAAAAAAGGCCTAGCAAGCCCTGCCTGGGCCTTCAGTGGTGTCCACAATTCTGTACTGCATTAAAATGTACTGCATTACTCTGAACTTCTTATAAAACATTAGCAAGTTCTCTTCACAGTTTAGTTAGACAAAACATTTGTTTTCCAGCCTGAGAACCAAGGACACCATTGTAGCTTCAGGCCCAAAAAATATAAACAAAAGCAATTGAGAAAAACAAACTGGGAGGATGGAACTTCATGACCTGAAGCTGTAATTGGACAATTAACCCCAATATGTAAATGGACCAAAATTTATAAAACTATGAAAGCTCATGACACACTGTCCATCTTGAGTGGAGTCATGGTTGCGTTCTTCTACTGCCCAAGGTGTATCCTTTGAAGGCCTTTTTAATAAAGACCTCCTTTATTTCTTCAACTCTGTCGAGCATCTGTTCTAGGAAGCCTCTCAAGGTATCAGTATCACTACATCTGTTCTCTATCTTGATTTGCCCTGCAGTTTTTCTTTGTCCTTATGTGACTGATAAGAGGTTGCCATCCAAATAAATAAATAAATAAATAAATACAAGATAAATAAATACAATGAGAAAGAAAAGTCAGAAAGAAGATCTGTAGGTCTTAATTAGTATTTTGAATGGGCAAAGGAAATGGCTACTCTTTTCTGCAAAGCACATATTTTAATGTTGCCTATGATGACTGGTGCATGAAAGTGAACAGGGTCTGAGGGAGCTGTTGTCAGTAATTCCATAGTTGAGACTTTGGATACATCTGTAATACAGCCTCTCCCACTCAGAAAAATACACCCATTTATACATATTGATGTATTCATATATAAGGCATGACACTCCATACGATCCTTTCTGAGTGTGAGCCATTGAAGCATAACACCTTCCCTTTGAATCTGCTCTTGCAGAAGCACCATTAAAACAACTAAAACATGAGTGTCATATTTTGTTGGAGAGTCTCTTTCTAGGGAGGAGCACTTTCTTGGGTGGATTCAAGCCTCGTTGCCTTTCCATGAGAGCTGACGTCATCTCTCTGATATTGGTAACATGGTTGAATTCTGCCCTCAGCTGTACAGACGCAGCTGCCATTGACTTTGGTGGAGCTGCGTGTACATATCCAAGGGCAAGCAGAGCATGGACCAGGATTTTTAGTTTCATGTAAATGCTCTTGGAGGCTAAGCAAAGGTCATGTAGTGTTGTTGGCATAGAGCTATATGTGGTAAAGTAGGCCAAGTTTTATTTTCCTCAGGATCCTTGCTTTTAAAGGATCATGTGTTTTTTAGAGATGAGATTTTAAAATTACGTCTAGTGTGTTAATTTCTTGCTGTGAACTGTGCGGCAGTATTATTGTGTGCTGTTGATCAGCTCCTGGATTCCTCTCTAGAAGTGGATGCATTTTCAGGGATGAGATACTATGAAATTTGTGCAACCTGGAACATGAATATGTTTTTTAAATCTATATTATCATTTGGCTAAATATTAAGTCTTTCAAACCTAAGAACCTTAAGATGAGATCAGAAGAAAGAGGAGTATGTAAAATCTTACTGTTTCGAGTGAGAAATGTTTCTATGTAACCAGAACTGCGTTAAAGAGACAATGCTTATGCTTATGCCACAGCATGCTGTTAAAATTTTTCAACTTTTTTCTACACTGGAAGAATAGAAACAAAATTAACATTCTCACTAATATTTGACTTTACATGCTGCAAATCCTCCTGTATTACCTGTTCATGTTCTTTTGAGAGAGTTTGAGATATGTAGAAGAATCTTTCCTGAGGCCTTTGAGGTGGTTTAAGAATGACTTTTCAGTTTGCCTTTTTAAGTGCTATTCAGGTGAGCTCTGGATCACTGTGATTATGCCTATTTTAATAAATCTTTAAAATGCAAATCAGCTTCTGAAGTTTGTGAACATCTCATAGAAGAATGAGCAAGAAACCTGTGTGTATACAATACATACATGTGAGCCCATGTACTTATGTATTTATGCACATAAATATTTGTATGTATATATATACACAGAGTGGTGGAGACATTATTTTGGTATTTGCTGTATTTCTGATGTTATTCTGTGAGACGCAGAGATTCTGCAGAGATTTTGCAACTCTATTGAAGCTAATTTTGTTGCATGAAGTTGTGGTCTAAGGCTATGAATCTTCTCACATGTTCATGGTTTAAGTTGTTTTAAACCATATGAAAAATATCTGAAGTGCCAAAATGTTTAGGCATTTTAATCCAAATGATATGAGTAAGAGGGATAAGCATTTTTCATTTAAGAAAAGATTAAAGAAGAAAAAAAAAACCCCGTAATTAAATCTGTTATACTTCACAATAAATAGTTTTGCTTCCAAAGTGTCTGCTGAAGCCACCTGTGATGCATGCCCAGCCACCTAGAAGAGACTCCAAAGATGTATTCCTGACAAAAAGCATTTTCTTGACTATTTTTTTGATTACTTTTTTTTTGTTTTTTTCCCCTGCCTGCTTTCCTTCAGGAAAGAATTGGTTACAGAAGAAATTCTGTTTTCAGATTATGTTTTTTTCACTTGGCTGAGTGATGAGAGCAAAAATTCCATACTGGATTTGATTTACTAGGAGCTGTATCTCCAGAAAAACAGGAGGCCAATTAGGGTATATGTTTGAGTAATTCAGACTGCTGGAGAAAACTGTAAAGTGGAAAGGACACTGTGAGCAAAAGTGGCTGCAGTGCTGCATTTTACAGCAATCTCAATAGAGGGGAACTACTGGAGGGGAATCTGGTTGGTGTCTACTAGAGATTATGAACATTGAAGGTAAAGATGAATTGCAAATGTTTAAACTTCTTTTAAGCTTTGGAGTTTGGGTTTGATTCACCTATACACTTTCTGAATCCAGCTGTCAGGAATGGCCTCTGTTTTCTGTTTTCCTTACATAGTGTATGAAAGCTTCTGTGAGGTTTTGATAGGACACTGCTCCCCAGTGTAAGACAGCATCTTCAAAGACTCACTTTTGAAATATTCCTTCAAAAAAATCCCAAAAAACCAAACAACCCAAACTGCTCACTAAGAATCAGTTTTGAGCTGAAATATAATGCCAGTGAACGATTTACAGTGAAATTCCTTTTTGCATGACTTGCTTAACTTGGTTTGCAAATGAAACCTGCTGATTCTGTTGCCGTTGTTGTCATGAGAGAGTGGTATATGCACCTGAAGTGCTGCTTTCCTTTTGTCCAATGCCAAAAACTCATGTTCTGTGGAAAATAACCCCTGAATGGTGTAACTGAAGAAAATATATTTATGACAGCAAATATCACCAGTAGAATAATGTAAACTTCCCCTAACACAAATGGCAGTGCACTGCTCCAGTATGTATATTAAGGAGATGATAAGAACCATGGAAAGGTCCCCTTTGGCTGGATGCATGTGTGATACCTTTGTGGGACTTACACAGTCCAGCAGTGATGACTTGGCCTTTTAAAAAAATCTATGCTGTGTTAAACTCTTCTGTAAAGTCCTAACTAGTGGCAGTGCATGGCTTGGTTTGGTGCCATAGGTATTATGTATTCTTACTGAGTTCAGAACACAGGATATATGAGCTGGATAGGTGGGAGACGTCCTTCCTTCACTTGTCGCTCCACACCAACAATTTACATATTATCGATGGTCATGTCTCAGCGAGTATCCAGCCATGGTGCTGAGATGAAAATAGGGTTTTCTCATGACAGAAATAACTGCACTATCTTGGTTTTATTCCACTTTCTGAAACTGTATCATGATAGGTGTGTCACCCAGATGGGTTTATTCAAGCACAGTATGAAAATGGCCATTACAGAAATAGGCACAGTCTCTCCAATGTTGATGTAAAACCTGACAGAAATGACACTGTAGTGGATGTAACTTCATAAAATCACATTTACTGTTCTTCATTCAATAAAATCCTCTTATTTATTTAGGTATTGGAATGAAAACATGATTTACTGCTTTTGGGGCTTGAATGAGTACTAAACCCAAAGGTTTTTTCCAATGGAAAATATTAAATATGAAAAATTCAGTGATACTCTATAGAACTTTCAAATCCAGGGTACAGAATTTCTGCAAAGTTCCAAACATATGTCTTGGTTTGTTTTGTTGTTGTTGTTGTTTTGGTGTTTTTTTTTTTTTTTTTTTTTTAACTGTGGCGTGTTTCTCCTGTTATGGGAAGAATTATTTTAAAAGCTTTTATCTGCAAAAAAATCCTGCATTACAAGTATACATTATTGTTTATTGATTCCCCGCAGTTTGTTTTATTCTTACTCTACTTGTGTTATATTCCCAGTTATTGCTATACTTCTTTGTAAGGTAAATTATGCATTTGATTTTAACACGAAGTCATAACACAGAATTACAGTGAAGTGTACTACTTACTTGAGACTTCAATTCAATTCTTGAGACTAAATTCTTTGAATAAAATTTTTATTTCAAATTTTTAATGCTCAGATTTGCCACACATTTTCCCCCAGAACTTAATATTTAGGAATATGCTTGTTATTTTTAAGTTTTACTTCGAAGAACTACGATAGTTATGAATGGCAGTCAGATCTTTGGAAGCAAATTATTTCTTTTGTTGTGCTGCGTAAAATTGCTGCTGAAAGCCTTCTTACAAGTGCAGCTGATACTAGTGATTAGAGTTTAACATCTGATTTTAAAGCATAATTGTCCCTCAAAACATCTCCTAGAGGAGAGAAGAGTGGACACAGACACATATATAGAGGAGAGAATGTGAAAGGTTGTGTGTTTATTCTGTATTTATTTTATGGACTTCAGTTCTGTTTGCTAAAATTGCCCTTTTAGCTAAGTAATTTCTTTTTCATTGTGTGACTTAGGCAGGAAGAACTGAAGTCAAATTGAATAGTTAGATTCAAAAGTCAAATAGATATTTGGAAATGAAGAACCATGGAATACCCTAAAGTGGAAGGGACCCGCAAGGATCATTGAGGAACTGTGACTGTAATTTTAGCCAAATTATTTTTTCCTTGTGAGGATAATCCTTCGGTACAAAAAATTGTGACAGATTTTTCTAATCATGGTACTGTAGCAATTACTGCCTTTAACATTTGGTGTATAACCTGCTGATACATAGTCATGCTGTATTTGAAAGTATCACTTTGGCCATAGTGAGATGATAAACCAGCTGCGCATCACTGGCTCTCATGTCACTCGTGGCTCTGCAATGTGTTTTCTGACCTGATACTAGTGGTAGGTTAATGCCAAAATCCACCTTCTTTTATAACTTACTTCCCTTTTAAAGTCTTATTTCCCACCGTGTATTTCTTGAAGGAATATTTTGGTAACCTTGGTTTGTGCTTGGAAAGTTGTTACATCTTTCTGCCTGCCCTTTCTTGGGCAACACCACCACTGGTGGTGTTTTAATGTTTGAAAAGCAACGACATGGCCTTGTTTGAATCAAATTAGCCCAGCTGTAGTCAGTTCTGGCTGCTGATCTGAAAGCTAAAATCATTTCGTCTGAGATTCCCAGGCAGCAGTACAATACATTGTATTGTTTCAGTAGTAATGAAATTCCCCTACAGTATATACACTGATGCTTGTTTTTGATAGGGAATATAGGGTGTTCAGAGTTACATTAACAAAATATGTGAAGGCCAGGGAGATTGTTCTTGTGATGAAATTATTCTCTGATGTAGTTATCATTAAAGCTGGCTGGAAGTGTTTGGTTTAAAACTGGGTTTGGAAAGCTGAGTTCTGTATGTAGGATAATTTTTATCAGCTTCCACTGAAAACAGGAAAATCTTTGTACGTGAATGGTGCTGTAGTGGCTCATGGGAGTTTTAGGTCAGCTGCACCCTGCAGATCTGTGTGTTCAGTGCCTTGGCTCTCCTGTGCATCCCAGAGTCACTTACTCCGTAGTCCCAACAAGAAGAGAGACTAACAATGTTTAAGGAGATGTAATCTGTGCCATCAGATTCTTATTGTTGTATCTACATTTCTTACAGCAACATGGTCATTAATGTGACTAATGTGTGACAGTCTCTTCTCTGTTTTATCTGCGGAAAAATCTTTGTTATATGAAAATCTTCATATGGTGCTTTGTTCGTTGTTTTAAATGTACTAATTGTGGTGTGAAGCATTAGGAAAAGCAAGTAGAAGTTCATCCATGAGATGCAATGGGAAATGATGAGGTTTTTCACAGACCCTTATTCCTGTAAGAGCTGCTGCCACATCTTTGACTGGGTCCTGCAAAACCTTGGTCTCCAGCTGTACCATTAGCACAATGGCATAAAAGCCTGCTGTGCCGAATCAGAGCAATTTATTGTGATTTTGGAACTTTCAATGATATTTTGAATATGCTAAAAATATGCAGTCCATGTGGTATCCTCAAAATAAGGACCTTGCTGTTGTCTCTGAAATACTCTGGAAGAGAGTCAGAATGTGCTGTTTCACACAGGAATCTGTGCTGCTGAGGAAGGATGCTGCAGGTTGCTGCAACAGAGGGTTTGTTATTAAGGTGTGGGAATATCACACTCTTGAAGTACAGGGAGGCATTTTTGAATGGTGTTATTCTTTGCTTGCATCCTAAAACCTATCAGTGTTTTGGCAAGGGGAGTGTGAATTTTATTAGTAGGGAGAAAGGTGAGGGAACTTTTTTACATAACTAGTTTTTTATGTTTTTACTTCATTGCCTTACTCTGCAATGTTATAATGCTCTTAAAAAGCATCTTTGAATTTAGGTTTGAAAGGCAATAAATACAATTCATCTAGTAGAAGTAATGAACATTGAGGTAGAAAAGGAAAAAATGAAATCTTCACTGCAACTCCAGGCTGCAGTGCAGGCTCACTGAAGTTAGCTAAAACACTAGATTGTGTCCTGGCACTTACCCTGCATGTTACTTACCAGGACTTTTCAAGGACCTGAATGGTCTTTTTGTGTACCCCTGAAGCTGGCACATGCAGCAGTACAGTGCTGTCTGGCCCCTCTGCCAGTGCCAAGGTTAGGTGCAGGCACAGAGATTGGTGTGCCTTTTCCATGTTTCTTTCCTTCCTTTTCTACAACATTTTCCTGTTCTGTCAGAGTCTGTACAGACATCCTAACCAGGCTTCTTGTGTCATCCGGTGATTTCACGAGATTGGGTACCACTGGTGTAGATCCAGCCCTGCAAACAAGGAAATTCCTTGCTGGTAGGTGCTCAGAAGACAGCGACACTAAAGAAAATAAGGATCTGAAATAGAGCATTTCCTTGTGGAAGGCACTGTGGCCATGCATTTCCAGCTTTGGAAGCCATTCCTTCTTTTACTTTGCTGTCTCCCTGCTGTCAATCCAGTGTGCCTCAAACTTCATTTGAGCTCATTTCACACAGAGTTTGCTTATCAGTCTGAAAGGCGACTGTCTGATCTTTCCTTTTGCGTGCTTTCACTTTTAAGATCTTCCCTTTCTTATGTAAAAAAGGCAATTAGATCGTATCTGTTTATTTTAAACAAAATGGCTGTTAATTAGCATGATCAAAAACACTGCCATTGTAGACTATGGGCTTCACTTTGTAGTTGCACTAAATTGCGTACAGTTTGGTGCCAGCTGACATGATAGCAACACAGAGTCTGCCTTTTTTTAACTTAATGAACAAACAGATTTTTGAGGCTTTGTTATCTTCTGGTTTAGATCTATAGGTTCAGAATGCATTATTTAGAGTTCTTGTTTCTTAATGACTAATGTCATGTTGTTACTTATTAAGAGTACTTTAACTTGCTGAAGAAGTTTCCCTTGCTTTTGTATCCCCTTGTTTCCATTTTCCTTCTTTTTTTTTTTCATGGCTTAATTAAACAGTACATCTGTGGTACACAACCCAGTTGAGATGCACTTCTCTAGTTGCGTTCAGATGTTTCTGTACTAAGTCCATAGTGCTGTGAGAGCACTGGGTATTCTGTCATCCCTTCAAAGCAGAATAAGGCCAGTTTATCAGTTTTTTCCTTGCCTCCACCACTGCCTGATATTTATCGTAATATCTGTGGAAAAGATGCCCGCAACTATCAATCAGTGTAGCCTTGCTTTGTTTTGGAAAGAAAAAAGTTAAGAATATTGGTGATAAAACTGTGATAGAATGATTCCCATCTGTGGATTTGTCATCTTAAGTGAATGACAATGGGTTCTTCTAAATTAAAAAACATATTAAAAAACCAAAAGTCATTTCAACTAATAAGTGAAAATATTGTGTGCTTTCTTTTATATTACTGTGAGTGTTATTTTTTGCAGGGAAGGTGCTCATTTCAGAAAGTCAGAAAGGTCTGGTTTTTGTATTTGGTTTGGCAACTTCTGATGGCTATCTAAGCAGCTACTGGAACTAGAATGTAGAAAATTTAGAGTTGGAATTAGTCATAAGATCCTCTATTCTTGTCACCACTGGGGAGCTGGGAACTGCAGTATAGTTTCCAAAATTTACTGTCCTAGGATTGCACATATCCCCATCACTGACATTTCCTCATCTCCTTAGATAGCCATTTTTATGTTAAATTCTTCTCTATGCTGATACAAGGCCTAATTGACCCAATATTTCCAGGAGTTGCTGATTATTCAGGTATGTCATTATTTCTCTCTTTTTTATCTGTTGGTCATTATTGAAGGATTCAAGCAAAATCCTTATTTGCATAGAGAAAATCAAAATTGAAGTCAAGTCCTAAGCAAAGTCAGTGAGCTGGCATAAATTTGGTTAAGAGAAGGTGTGATCAGGCCATTTTATGGGTTTTATTGTAATTTAAAACTTTGCATTGAGTGTAATTCTTGGCTATAATTCTCCAAATACGTGCTTAATTTAAAGATATAAGACAATTAATACTTTTCCCTGTACTTACATTTCAGTATTAAACCATATACAATTTCATATTAAAATATTGAAGAAAATGTTACTTGCTGTTATGGAAGATTAAGGTAGTAATACTATTGTATTTTCTCCAAGGGGAAAAAAAACCCAAACCTGAAAGATCAGGAAAAGTGACTATGAAAACAAATGGAAAGTACTGTTATTCTGATTGAATCACATTTTTTTAACTATTGTGCTTGGGATTTCCAAATTAGAGAGAGATTAAATACATTTGGGATTTGCTGTGGAAAATAGTTTTTAGAAAGTTTTTTGGTTTAATCTGTCACAACATTGTACCGAAATAAAATAATTTTCCTTTTCTATTTTAACATCATCAAACTAAAAAGAAGCACCACGTAAAAGTAATTTTCAAATGGTAATTTGTCTTTGTATATCAAACAGTGCTTTTTAGGCTAATGTTTTAAATGAAAAAATTTTCAAGTTTATTAAGAGAACTTTTCTAGGTTTTCAAATTGAAATATCATAAAAATTGCTTTATTTGTTTAAAATGGTCAATATAAAAGACATAGTGGAAATAATTATTTTCTTTTTTTTTTTTTGTCAAGATGGGTTTTTTATTAATGAACAAAAGACTAAGAAAGGGTATAGAGTTAAACAAAATAAATAATTCTGGAGAGAATGGAAGTTAAGCACTATGTTCCATTTAATCCTTAATTCAAGAACAAGGAATTGTTCAACGAAAAAAACAAAGGAAGATATTTTGACAGAATAGGATTATTAGGCCCTGTAAATAACTTGTGGATCTTCCCAATAAAACTACTCTGATAAAAAAAATTAGCAAATCAAGCTCTTACATAAATTACTGAAGTTTGAAGGTAAATGAGATGTGCTTTCTGTATTTTCTCCTTTTTGCCTCAGAACGTGAAGTACTTACTCAGGAGATGGTATATGAGGAGAAATCTCTCATGGCTTATTTTGTAGTTATGCAGTTCAGAAATTTGTCACTCTGCGATAAAGTGGTTGATATTAGCAGTTATTTTTCATCCTGACTAACTGAAATATTCTATGATTACAAATTATATAGGGCTAAAACATTTATGCAAGTACTATTTTTCATGTGCTGGTTAATTTACATATATTTTATGTTTAATTAACATATATAATATTTTGTCTGTAGATGTAATACAAATGAGGCTTTGATCCATCCAAGTCCTTCAGCAGATGCTTAACCTTAAACACATAAATAATCCCATTGTTTTCAGTGTCTTTAATCTGTGCTTTTAAGAGCTTTGTTGGATTGTGGCCTAGTATAATTATATGTTTGCAATAACAGTTGCTTATTAAAAGCAGTTGTTAGATCTCAAAAATAATATAAGAAAAATAACATGAGAAAATATTTATCAAACAGTACTGAAAAAATGCATAAAAACTGTTTCAGAATCCTTATTTGCTTGTCATTGTCCATCACATTGCAGATTCTGCTTTTTGTGACAATCCTTTATTTTAAGAGGGCAACACCAAGGCATATTAAGGAAGTTCCCACAGATATTTATGTAAAAATTCAGGAATTTTAAAAGAAGGTATATTTGTTATTAACATTGAATTCTGTAACAAAGGTGAGATTTTATTAAGTAATATCCCTCCATATAGTTCTAAAGCTCTTAGTAGATCACTCACTAGCTGTTAGTTCCCACAGGCCTTTGCTTCTTTCTTAGTAAAAACAACTGGGTGCAAGGAGTGTTGATGTAATAGGAATTGGGGTCTCTTCCCAAAATTTCATCTCGTTATGCATTCAGTGTCTTTCATTTTTCCTTTTTCTTTCTTCCCTGGGTGTGTTCTGTAATGTTGCATTCTATGTGAAACCCTCTCCATTTCCTTTAACCCAAAGCAAAGATTAAGGACCTAAGGGTTAAACACTGTATTTTACTCTGGTAAAATGGTGTTCAGCTGACTGCCAATCCAACTGCATTTCAGAGAGACTTGCTATGAGTGTAAGTAGGTTTCTGAATTATAAACCCTCTAAAATTTTGTGTTGGTATTAATGATTTGGTATTGACAAGTTTAAGAAACCATTTTTGTGGGTAAAACACTGGTCTCAGCACCAAGTGCTTGTGCCTGTAGCTTTGTACTTGTATCTCCCCTCTCCATACATTCATTTACTGCTTTCCTGATCTAACTGGTCCTCTGAAGTACTTTTCCAGTTTATTTTTCCACGGAAGCCCAGGTAAAATCATAATAGTGGTAACATAAAGGCAATTTTCCTTGGGTTTTTTTTGTGTCTCTGAGCCAGAGCTTGCATGTATTTTACAGTGAATTGTCACTTTTACTCTTCCAGAGTAATCATCTTGCCTGGTCCGCCAGCCAAATTTTTGAGTGCATTTACAACTCGTGTGAGTGCGAATCAATGACCACAAATATGCAGCAGCACTTAAAGGGTAAAATAAATGTGAAATGATCTGTAAATATCACTGTTATGTGTGTAACAAAAGAGGGCTTGGCTAGTCTAAATTAGAATAGCCAGCAATACTGAGTGAATATAATACCAGAATGAATTCAGAGTAAATTTATTTCCTATGTAAAATTGAGAATCTCCTGTGAGCATGGTGGGGCATGTGGATACTCTGTGTTGTTCCTTTGCAGAGGAGTGTATGTGATTTCATATACACTGTGTGGGATGCATCACACAGAGATCCTAAGTCCATGGCCTGGGCTGAAGATGCTATGTATAGCCACATGAAGTAGCACTGTTTGTAAAAGCTGAAAAGAACAGCAGAAGATCACAAGAAAACCAGAATCCTTTTCTGCTTGAAGTGTCAGGCAAGTCTCCTCCCCCATCCACTCAGGAAGTAACAATTTCCCCCCAGAAATTAGTTTATTAGTGTGTATTGCTAAATGCGGGAAGGTGTGTGATGTCCCGGGGCTGTCTGTATTTGAGCAGAAAATGTCATCTTGGATGAGATTTGCAGTACTCCCAACCCGTGCTGGCCCAGGGCATGGAATCTCTCAAGATCTCCTGTAATGCACAGTGACTGCATCACTACAGTAGAATCAAAACTTCACTGTGTTCAGGAAGATGATAATGGTTGTCACCTTATGCAGCTCAGATAAACGGCAAGTTTGGGGAAGGTCACAGCTTAGTGTGAAAAGTCTTCCACATCTTGCAAGAAAAAGAAAAATCCCATATCCTGTGTATGCCTTTCCTGCTCCTCATCTCTTTGCTTACACAGGTGGAAATGTTGAAATTAAATAGCAGAGTGAGTGTGAGCGTGTGACTGTTGTATTTTGATGTGGTTCTTAAATTGCCCTTTATTGTCAGAAGCTGTTAGGCTGAGGAGTGAAATATATGCCTTGAGTGGCAGTAGGAATTGGTAATTACCTTTAATTCTCCACAGGGACACAGAGAGGTGTGGAGTTTGCCCATGTGTCAGTCAGAGCTGACGCAGAGAGAATAGGGGTGAGGACTTCCCGTGATGCTGGAGTGTGTAGGGGGTGAAATGGGTTCATGTCCCGTTTTCCAGCAGCCTTTGTGCCCAGAGTGCTATAGGCAGGTCAGGGGGCAGCTGCTTTGGCCCCATTACCTTGGAGTTGGACAGAGAAAGGGCTGCAAGCAAATCGATGGGAGCATCCCTGAGTTTTACTAGCAGCCACTGATTTTTTCTAATCAGCCCTTCACTATCCCAAGCCCTCTGAGAAAGCAGCGTTCTCGCATCAGGCAGGGGAAGAAGGGTGAGGGCGGGACATGCTGAAGCTGGGTCAGCTTCATGGATGATGGAAGCTGTGGGCACTCTGCAATAGGAATTGCTCTCAACCACGATTAAATGTGTTTGCGATGATACAAGGAAGTTTTCACAGTCATCAGCTCTCCAGTTGAAGCAAGATTGAAAAATATACCATGCCCTAATCCACTTAATATGGTCTCTGTCCATAGCTCCCCACTTGCTATCTTAGAGTAGAGCTGCTCGGTTCCTCCATGTCCAAGCATGAGAGGAAGATCTAGTGCGCTGCTGTGCCCTGTACTTCTTTTCTGCTACATGGGCTCTAGGATGTGCTTTGTTTTATTGTCTCCCTTTCTTTTGAAAGGTACAAAGTACAGTGACAGAAACTATCATATTCAATTGGACATGCTTTCTACAGATTTGTTAAGGACTTACCTACACATTTATAGCATTTAGTTGCCATGGCAATGACCTCGGTGCAAGAGGGAGCAGCCTTTAGGTTGGACCTCAGATTTTCCTTTCATTTCCATTTAATTTGATTTGACTGTGAAATGTCACTTCCATTGCATTGATTAAGCTTCATTGTGGCCACCAGCTCTGTTAGAAAGGTTAAAGGGCAGGCCAGTGGCTGTCATTTTTCTTTCCTCACACTTTTCTGATACCAGTATATGTTTGTTTTGGGTTGTTTTTTTTTCAGCAGAAGACTAAGGTTTTACCCCATGGTGTTCCACAATAAAAGCGAAACTAGTGCAGCAACAGTTTGTAAGTGGTGCTAACCTACAGCTTCCTCAGATAATTTTGCAGCACTTTAAAATAGGAATTTGTTTCTCTTTTTTTTCCTTGACATATGCTCACCCACCAAATAAATAAATAAATAAATTGAATGTACCCTACCAACTGTATTGGAAGGAGGACAGCCACCTCTTTTTTCAAAATCTCTGTTGTCTTTATTGTGTAGAAGTGCCTGCCAGCTTCCATGAGGCAGGGAATCACCGGTAATTATGTGCAGAGTCCCCTTTTTGCCCAGGCTCTTTTTAGTTAGTTTGGTATTTCCAGATTATGCAACAGGTGTAAGATAGAGAATAGCAGCGTGTTGGGATGGAAGGCTCCAAAGGAGAGCCAGGCAAAAGCAAGAATTGCTTTAAGCAGTTTTATTAATGGCAAACAAATTAAAATCACTGCTGTGGTATTCTTTATTTCTAGTCAAAAGCATTCAACTTTTGTAAGAAAAATGACCCATCTGCAGAATACAAAGGTGCAAAAAATTGTGCTGTATTTGTAAAGACTTCCTCTTCTTGCTGCCCTAAGACCTCTGCTTTGTACTGTGTGGGCTGTCAGGGACTTTAGATAAATTAGGTCTGTTCATTTAGGTTCTGCAGAACCTCGGATACCTCTTTCATCTGCATCTCTTTATTAGCAGGCACAGAAACCTTTCTGGCAAGCTGGCTTTTTGCTGCGAGCCAGGTTTTCTGCCACATGCTTCAACTAAACATCAGCTAAAATATCATCTTGAAATTTACAATATTGCATGATAACTGAAGTTAAGATTTCTCCTTCATAGCTTGGTCAAAACTTAAGGTAAGTCTTATACATATGTACTGTTTAGTTTTTTGTTAAATAGATCAGATGGTTGTTTTGAAAACATTGATACACTTTGTTTCTTCTTACTAGTCCTTCAAATAATTTCTTTTAAAGTTTGCTTGATTGCTTAAAATTTAAAAAGAAATTAATAAACTAGAAATATTAAAACAGCTTGGTCTGAAGGGAGGAATATAAGGAAAGCTCATTAAAACAGGCATGTGAGTACAAACTTCCTAGTGAGGAAAAGGCCTGCAAAAATCAAGGGAGAAAAAATGTTTGACCAGACACAGGGTAAATGATGCAAGGAAAAACTCAAACTCCAAAGTACTACATATGGCTTGAAAATCTTTGCAGCGGAAGGACTGTTTTTCTATCCTGACTGAACTGAGCTGCAAATTAAGCCCCTTTCTTTTTGGAAAGGAGGGCTGAACTAGTGTTAAGAAAACTGCAGTTCTGGAGCCTTTATATTGGCTGCAGAATGGAGAAATAGCTCGCATATGGATGAGAAAGAGGGAATATATTTAACTTCTTTTCCCTGATATCTGCTCCCATCTCTGTGACATGTAGCATCTGCTATCAGGGCCACCCTCTCACAGACACATCATCCCATGATGGATAGTCAGGACCAGGTGTGGAAGGGTGCAAATCCCTGGGGATTTTGCGCCTTTCAGACATCTTTGCTCCCACTGCATGGCTCACAGATGAGAGGGCTTGAACTGGGGAAAGGTCTTTCGAGGGAAAATCCTTTCTCCTGTGTCCCTGCGGGTCATACAGGAGGGGTGTGGCTTCAACTGTCAGCCTTGAAGCTCAGAGCTCACTGGCAATCCAGGTGAAAGAACCTGGCTGTGAACTGTGGCTCCATTAACTGAGTTTTAGGCTGCTGCTGCTGCCGCTGGGATGACTGTCAGAGGAAGGACAAAATCTCCATGGTAGGTGCCCTTCCTGCAAGCACTGGCTCCCTTTTCTGTTTGCTTCCAAAAAGTTAAATAAATAACTGGTGGGAAAGAGAAGGAAAGGAGAACGATGTAACTTCCTACATAAACAGTGAGATGAAAAATCCCTCTTAAAGCTGGAGTGACTGAGCAGTCCATCTGGTGGCCTGTGGGATGGTGCCGTCTGGCTTGGTTGCATTTCTGCTGTGGCCTTGCCTTGGGACTCCGTCGGGGGGAAGTGGAAAAAAGTTGGATGTGAAATCCAGCAGCTGCTGAACACTTTTGCTTATCCATGCAAATTGTCACCATGCCTGTGGAGGGGGAGGACAAAGTTTGGCATTGCTTGAGCCTGGACACTGGCCCATGGAGGTGCCCTGGAAATTAGGATGCTGCTCGTGGCTTTGGATGTACTATATTGTCTTAGCCTGGATTTGTAAAAGAAAATGTTAATTCTGAGCTCTGTGTGTGTGTGTGTGTGTCTGTCTGTCTGTCTGTTTCTGACTAGGCATCATAATCACTTTTTCATCTTTTTCCTGTTTGGAAAGGACCCAGTTTTGGAGCAAGGTGATTAAGTCTCATTTGAAGCAGAATAATGGTAATATTCTCAGAATATAAATGCAGATGCTCTGGACTTCCACAGAAGAAAAATTCTTCTGCAGCAGTTTCAAAAACTCCTAAATTCATAATTGCTTACACTCTGAATCAGTGTTTGGAGATGAAGAAACTGTGTGACCATGGAAAAAACATCTGATTAGGAGAAAATACTTGACTTCTCTGTGCACTCTAGGGTTTTTTTATATGTACCATGGTGTTTGGTTTCCTATGTAAAAACAATTTGAGGCCTTCAAAGTATGATTGGTGCCAGTATTGCTAATTTTTGTTGTAATTTATGAAGATGTTCTTTTCAGAAAAATAGCATTTAAGACTAAGTACTGAATGTGGTGCTTGTTCTTCGCGGCAGTTCTGCCATGTGGTAGAAATTCCAGTTTTCCAAATTCCCAGCCACACTCTGTGAGGGACACAGGAGAACAGCAAATACCTTTGTTCAAATGTCTCCTCTGTCGTGTGTCATCCTCTCAGTTAAAAAATGCTGTATTAAAAAACTGACACAGGTGGAGAAAGTTAAAAGATGAATTCTGAAAATTCCATTTTATACAGTATCACAAATCTTTGCTCAAAAATGACACAACATAGATTTTTTTGTTTATTTTGGTTTGGTTTATTTTTTGTCCATACTCAGCTGCTCCTTCTGTCATCAGAAGTGTGTCTGGGACTTGTGGTCTGAGTACTTGAGATGTTCCACCATGGAGGAGCTGCTGCATTTCCCTGTCAAGGCAGGTGTGGAGGGACACACCACCTAGAGCAGAGCAATTCCCATCTCCCTTGGATGCTGCTTAAGGCAGCAACAGAGTTAAATTGACACATCCCTTTCTACCTCAAACACACGTCATTTTACTTCACACATTCAGTGAAAGACATTCTCTCACCCAGGTAAACCAAATTTGCCCTATTTAGGCAGTGAAGGGAGATGCTGTTTAATTCCTCTGCACAAAGTGAGCAGGATTCAGCAGCTCCAGCTTTAGTACATTTTTTTTTTTTACCCCCCACTTCTCAGCAGGAGCTGATCATTGGCATCTCTCCCACAACATCATGCCTTGTTGTTTTCTCTCAAGCAAAAACAACAGAAAAGGAAGATTAAAAGGAAGCAGCTGACAGATTTGAAAGAGGATCCTTAGCTCCAAGGTGTGATGGGACCTCCTTGAAAACTTTTGCAACTCTGTGTCACCCATGCCAAAGTCACTCTGCAGTTTTCAGAACCTTTTATAATCTCCAGCATATAGACCCTATCTTTCCCTCCTTCTGTCTGCTGCTTAACAGAAGCAGTTCGTAGTAGATTTTGTCTATTTACCTCTGGTTTTTTATAATATGTTAATCATGTCGTGACATTCATAGGTCATGTCATGGTATGCTATTAATATCTTTGTTGTTTATTAACATTCTCAAAGCAATTGTATGGAGGCATAAAAGGAGGGGAGCCTTCCCTAGTTAAAAGCTAACTTACCAATTTGAATGTCAGGCCAGGTTCACAAAAATTTCCAAAATAGGTGAGAGTTATAAATAAAACTGAATGTGTTACTGTTTGGGGTGAAAGCTGTGGAATTCAGTGTTTTCTTCCAGCTCAGCCCCAGAATAGACACAGGCTGTTTTTCACTTTGAGCTTTTAGATTCCAGCAGGCCTCAGACTTAACAAAATGATAAGAAGAATTTTATGAACTGAAGAGTGAGTTTCATGCAGATATGAATCAGCACTAGTATCTTGGCTACTGTCATCATGTGAGTATGCTGTCATTGCAGCAGATAAGATAAATTTGGGAATCTTAAACTGAACACACTTGTCCACTGTGCCTGTGATGCAAAGCAGGGAAAAGAGAATTTTCCAAATGCCAGCAATAGTATTTATAGAGCAAAAATATTTTACCGTAGTCTTTAAATTTTGCCTATAAACTCCATTCAGATTCTGAGATGCAGGAGGACTTACTGGGTTTTTTTGGGGCATCAAGCCAATATAAATATTAGAAATAAGAAGAAATCATAGAACTGTTTTCTTATTGTTAATAGCATAATGCATCTTTTGTTGGATTTCCTCTCTGCAGGACTCTCCCTGCTGCAGTAGTGCCATTTACCCCTGACGTATTTTATAATTTCAAAGGGCCTGTTCTGCCGAGCTGCTTACAAACTGCACTGAAGGCTGAAAATTCTTGCAGAGAATTGGACAGTTTTGATTGACCAAGTAAACTTCAATTCTCAGTGACAAAAGAAAAATTAATTTAAGCATTTAGAGAGATGACGTTTGGGGGGGTTTGTAGCATTGGTCTATAATGTGAGTCTTTAATGTCTGAAAGCTTATAGTCAGTGTTTATAAAGAACTCTCTTCACTTTGCTCCCATTTTGTAGCACTTATTTTCCTCTCTGCTTGCAAAGATCTTAAAAAGATCTCAAGTCTTTGTACTTGAGATTGCTTTTGTTCAGAGTTGTCCAGCGTTTTCTCCCCTTTCATGTGTTTTGCACTGTTTGCTTTGCTGTGTGCACATTGTGGGGTTTAATGTGAAATTCAGGTGGGTGAAATTGTGCATATCTCTTCCTCTTTTGCCCTTTCTTTTTAGTACCTGAAGGAACCAGCAAAAAGGAAAATTATTGCTACTAAACATATAAATAAATCATAGATTTGTAGTTTCATAATCAGTTTAGCAGATTTTATTCTAGTTGATATATAATATTGCATGTTTCTATGTGAAAATGAAGAGAAAGTAAAAACAAAATTATATTTATCATCAATTTTTTTAATGATGAGAAACTGGTTCACAAATACACAGGAGTACTATCTTCAGCTAATCCTTTGTGTTCTTGTTTGTTTAATAGATTAGATGGATGTACTAAATGGCATGCTGCTGGGGCAACATTAATTTTATTATAGAATAAAAAGTAGAACTATTAGTCTCTGTTTCTGGCATGTTTGTAAGCTATCTGACCTGTTTTCTCTCCTGCCCTCTTCTCGGTGCTTACCAAATTCCCCCTCTCCCTATGCCTAATGTAAAACTGTCTTACAGTTAAACCTGCTGATAGCCAGCCTTGGAGATATTACCCAGTATCCTGGTAAATAGATATTTTGTTTTATATATTTGAGCAAAAGGGAGAGACAACTTCATCACTTTTAAATAAGGGGATAATCTGTTTACACCAGGGGAATAGACTCACTTGGCTTTCTTCCCTTCAGTTGTGGAGATAATTTCAGGGGGCAATATTTGCCTCATGTTTATCACCAAAAATACCTAGATGGTTTGTCTTAAATTTATTACATTTTAGGAGAAAATTAAGCTAGGAGACTACACTTTCCAGAATCCTCAGGAAATGTATAATGTCTGATATGGACTTCTAAATTTAAAGCACTGTGTTTTTGCAGCTATTTATCTTGAGGAGTTGGAAGTATCTGTTTCTAAATGATGCTCCTTGCAAAAAATCCCAAACCAACCCTCTTAGTATTGTGTTGTCACTGAAGATGAAAACCAGGCCTTTAGGTACAAAAAATTATTAACAGTATAGTCATTTCACATATCCAAAATCCTGACTGATGAAAAAAATCTCTTTTGAGTCAAAAATTTTAGACATGTCAAAAATTAAGAATCTTCTTTCCCCTGAACATCTTTTTGTCCTGCTTTTTGTTTTGGGCAGTTGGTGATGACTTCTAGATTTTGTTATGCTGAAAGATACATGATTTAGGATTTTATGTGTGAAAATAAAAACAACTAATCAATATAGCACTTAATATAACACTACTTGAAATTTCTCTTTTGACCTTGACTGGTTATTTTCAGTAAGGGGCATGTCTGCAGGGAGGGGCATGCTCAGACTAGTCTGGAAGTAACAAACTATATTACTGTGTCCCAGCACTGCAGGTGGACAGAGCATCCTGCTAATGTGGCTCTACTGACCAGGATGGATTCCAGCCGGACAGGTCAGAGGGCAAATAAATGTCTCTATCCACACCTTGAGCCGCACAAGCATTTGGGTAGTTGAATTTGGCCCAACCCACTACTTGGTCAGAGAGAAAGAAGTGTCTCAGTTGCCCAGTTAGAAATACAGCCCCAGCTGGGAGGACTGACGGTTGTTCAGTGCTTGTGCTGTTTCCTCATTTCAGTTCCCATCAACCAACCCCTATTTCTCTATTTTGTCCGGAGTTCTGAGCTTTTGTCACACATTATCAAGAATAGCATGAAACACTTGGATATTGAGGAATGCAAGCCCTCAAGGATGATTATACTTCATTATTGGACGCAATTCTAACATTTTTTCTAACAATATTTCCATGTCTCTGTGATTCTTCCCATTGAAAGTACATTGTAAACTTCATCTTAATAATAAAATGTGCATACATAGTGGATTTTTAATGGTAATGAAGAAACAGCCATTTGAGAAACCTCACAATATGTTGAAATCTAAAAATACAACATTGTCTTCTTCTCCACCATCCCTCTAGTTCATACATTCTTTCAAGATGTGCCAAAACAAGTCTTAATCTCTGTCTTCAAGATACTGTATTTTCATGCATGTTTCAGCCTAGATAAGCTATCTGGGATGCATTTTTATTACACTGCAAGGTACTATTATTGTTCATGTACAATAATAGTGAAAATAGTGATTTTTCGTTTGTATATTTTTAGCTTTGTATATATCCCAGAGATAGATAAAGAGTTTATGAAGAAAGGTTATATTTAAGAGAAATGGGTATCAGTGCTATGAGATTATACCCATGACAGATGGTTGTAACTAAAGCTTCATTTGGTGCTGAAAAGCTGAATGAAACAGTATTCAGATTTTGAAGTAATATTGGCTTCATTTCAATGAGACTTTTGCCTGAGTAAGAACAGACTAAAAAACTCGCTAATGCTTCTGATTTTTTGTGTCAGCTTTGAGTAGATTTTCAAAAATTGAATTTTATATTTGCTTATTTTGGATTGATAAAATTCCAACAAAAACATGGGGGTGTTGTTTGTTTGTTTACAGAAATGTGTGCAACATTATGCCTTTGTTCACTGGGATAACAAGATATAAAACAATATTGTTTTATTCACACTATAAAGCAAAACATCTTACTGGGAATCATGAAAGTTGTAAAAGTAATTTTTTTGCTCTTAGTTTTGGAGCTGGTTGTGAACCTCAAAATTTTGTGAGGTTCAGTCAGAAAAGTTATGTAAAAGTTCAGATGCAAATCTTAAGGAAATCCAAATATCTTGAGGCTGGAAATCTCTATAAGAACATATTTCCCCTTGACTTGTCTAATACAATAAGTTCAGCGAGGCTACACCTTGGGGAGATTTGGCCCACCATGTAGTGTGTGTGCTCTAAGTGCTTACACTCAGCCATGAGGGTATTTTTAATTTCATCTTGAGAAACTGAACTGAGGGACGTCACAAATGAATCCACCAGGAAGACAAGGTTAATTCTGGCCGCTGTTCGTGGGAGTATGGTGCCTTCAAATACCAACACTTTTTTTTTCAGTGGTGGCATTTGGAAGAATAAATGAAGTGTGACTCCCAGCATCTCTTTAGTTGCCCTGAAAATGGAATGTCAAACAGCATATAATCATCTTCCTTGTTTAAAGAAAGAGGAGCAAGTGGGAGACCTAGTTTTCTATTTGTGTCAGTTTTTGGATGTCTTAATATTCTATCTTGTCTAATTTTCCAGAGAGTGATAATAGAGTTCCTGTCAAATTAGAGGTTACAGGCTCTTTAACCTATGTCACAACCCGCCCCCCCCCCCATTCCTTATTATTACCATGAATATAATCCAAATAAAAATTTAGCTTTTAATGCTAAATTGTTACGCTGAATGTTGCATTCCAAGCATATAATTTTATTCATTATAAATATTAAAAATATTCAGCCTGACATTAGCCTGCCTGCTCCCTGATCTCTTCAAGAAAAGGCTGAATTGGATGTGTCACCTCACCACTTGGTCTGGGGAGCAGCAGTTCAGGCTCAGCCCCTGCGCTGTCAGGACTGAGCAAACATAGCTGCTGCTCTGCCAAGTGCAGTTCTCAGGTTTAATTGATGTGGCAGAGAGGATATTTTCAGATGGACCAGCCTGATGTCGCCATCTTCAAGGAGTGGGAATGAGCCAGGAGAATAAATTAAATAAATTGTACTTGCCCCACAGTGGGCATTCACTGTCAGAAGAGGCTGATGTGGCAACACTGGAATTTCAGCTCACATCCTGCTAAGGGGGCTCTTTCCTTTTGCAGAGAGTGGTGCAAAGGCCTAAGTTCCTTTAAAATTAAAAAACTGTAGCCCTCTTGAGTGTAAGTAGAGCCATGGCAAGTATGACCTACTGTTTGATCAAGTTTTGTTCTCATTTACATGAATTCCAACAAATTTAGACTTGCTGTAAAAGGGCCATACTTTCAAGCTTATAATGAATAAGCACATCTCATTCTTACACAGTTTTAGTTCAAAATCCAAAATGCCTGGGACTTCTATACCCAAGTCTTAGGGCCCAGTGTTCTTGAAGACGTAAATCAGGTGAGTGTCATTTGCTTCAGTTTGTAATGAGAGTTTTTGCACTGTCCTAATTAATACAGTGTGCCTGTCCTGGACCTTTGAAGTAAGTGGGAGTTCTGCCACCAGTTTAAACAGGAGAAGGATTTGAGCCAATTTGAACAGAAGTTTTCACTTATCTTAGTGCCTAATCTTCTTTTTAAAGGGATGTGGGAGTATCGGCACCTCCTACGTAACGCTCATCAGCGTGCAGAAGTAAACTAGTCTGGTCACTTTTGGAGGCCCCTTTAAAACCAGGAGGATTACTCAGGTGAGTGACAAGGCTTGGAGAATAGATTCTAGGGAAGTTAATTCAGAATTGAAAATGACATTTAACCCCTCTGTGTGAATATTACAGCTTAAAACAGGCCACAAAAGTAATTTAGAAATCTTAAGATAAAAAAAACCCAATCCCCTTCTATATTTTTCTTGCATTGGAGTTGTCAGGGTTCGAACTTTCAAGGGTGGGTTTTTTTAAGCATCACAGCTTGTAGCTCAATTTCTTTGTTAAGTTTGAGCTGATTTTCTCCAGTAAGCAGAGCTGAACTGTAAGAGAAATGCCTGCTATGAATCTCATGGCAAAATCACAATATTTGACAACACTAGGTCTGTGTAAATATGCATGTTCTTTGCACTCTTTGTCCCTGGAGAAGCCAGGTTGTCTAGACCTCCTCTACTGTCTCCCTGAATGGCAATGTATAGCTGCAGAGTGGCTGGCCACGTATGGCTGATTTATCAGGAAACTGGCAGACTCTGACTGTTGTCTTAGGAGTTGAAAAAACTAAGGCAAATTTACTGTAAGGTTTCTGCACTCCACTGGAATACTTCAAGTAAATCTGTAAATTAAAGAAGGTAGAAAACTGATGTTTTCTTCATACTATGCCTCTTTTTCTTCACTGAGTGCAGAGGAGCCTGTAAATACTGTCTTCCTCTAGTCTGCCCCTTGGTCTTTATAGATTAAGCCTAATTTTTCACAAACTGCCAGTGAAATGATGTATTGGAGCTGGTGGCATCGATGTCTCTGCAGTGCCCACACAATATTCACCTGACCAAAGCCTTGCAGACAACAGCATTAAAAACTTTGTGTATTGTATTGGAAAGGTCTTTTGTCCTTCAATCAAAATGATGTTATGTCACAGAATTGACAAAGTTTTATTCATTTTTAGTTTAAAGGGAGTCTCTTTCCCTTAGATATTTATTTTCAGTGGTAATAAATAGCCATGATTGTGGATACTGCTGTGTAAAGACGTAATGGGGAAAAAATCCCATTTTCTCTGGTACATCTGTGGCCCCCATTTAAAATAGGTCTCCATTTTCAAACAGAACAATATAATTTTATTTATGTGTTTTAAAGTAAAATTTAAAAGATTTATTTTATACATTGCTTGAAGAAGTCCAGGGATAATTTTTTTCCTGAAGTTTTTGTTGTACTCTTGTTGCATGGAGGCCAGCTGATTTGCTAGCTTGAGTGACCTTACATTCCTTAAAGGTACTCATAAATCCAGCCAAAGCATGCATTAAAAGCTCAGATCTGACATTAACTCAAAGGAAGGAAAGCTTGATACGTTGTGGGAGAAGTACAGAGATGGACAGTTGGGGCTAGATTTTTCAATCCTCACATTTACCAAACCAGTATACTGAGTCTCTCAGAAGACTTGGAAGTCAACTGGACCCTGTATTAGCTATGGAAAACATAAAGTAATAATAATATTGAATAAAAATAAAAATAAATACAATAAATAGGAAAACAAAACATGCCTTCAAGATCCAATAACTGTTTTAAGTAGTAAGCAAACAATCTGATTAGACAGTGAGATGATTAGTTAATACTTAATTAATTGAAGGTTTTTTCTTGTGAATGTCTCTAAGAAAGGAAGTTCGGCAACATGTTCAATGAGATCACCACAATGGACCATTTTGGTGTGACTCAGTGAAAAGTAGGTAAAGCAGGTTTATCAGGTTTGTATTAATAGGTTAATATGTCATTATATTTTTGGAAAGTACTGATGTTTCTGGGTAACACAAGGATTTTGGTCTGCAAATATTTTGTTCTATGTTCTCAAGAAACAATGTGAAAAACTGGTTTGACTTTAGAAGCAAGAAAGACAATAATGATTAGAAACATGAAAGTAAAATACTTTTTACTATTCCTCTGTTTTTTAAAGCTTCTTAGGTCCCTAGGAGATTAAAAGTAGTTAACTTAATGCCTACTTTAAATACGATAATTTTTTCTTATTTACAAAAATCACTTGATCTAAAAATCAAAGCAAATTAAAAAATACTATTTCTAAGACTAAAAGGTCTGTTGCTGACTGCTTATCACTGAGATTACTGAGTGATCTCTGTTAACCCAGAGCCACTCATCTTTTATGCAGTGTTCCCACCAGAAGCATCTCCAAGATGTTACTGTTCCTTATATCTACCTTTAAGGTATAACATATTAGAATAATATTTGTCTAGGGCATTAGAACATTTTTAAGGTATTAATACGCTATTTACCATAAACTTATTATACAAATGCCAATCCACAGGGACTGACTACAAGGTAATAACAGCAAAGTATCTCTAAAATCTGGTTGTAATCAGGCCAATTCTGATTAACCTTAAGCTGAAACACTGAGGACCTTAGTTGAATATCAGTAGCAGGAGTCCATAAGAATATAGGTAAAATAAATAATATTATTCTGCAAATGGAAACAAATTAATACCTCTCAAAGCTGAAATACTTCTACTTTACAGAGTTATTGAAGCATTTTTAATGGCAAGGCCAAATGAAGTGCTAAAATTTGAGAATATTTCAGTGGGATTTGACAGACAAAATTGAAGCACTTGCAGTTCAAAATGAAACAATGTGTTTTAAACCCTCTGATTAAAGAGATGAAGTATATGGAAATGCTGTTCACCAATGGGGGTTATTCTGAAAGACTAACTTAAGGCTTACTTTCATCTGTCCTCTCAGTGGGGAAGGATGTGTGCAGAAGGTGGTTCAGAGACAGTGTTTAGCTTAGGTTCTGAATTATTCTGTGAATAAGCTTTTATCTCTTTAGTAGTTATGAATAACCAAAGAAGATTAGCTTCCTAGTGGTTGAAGAAACCTTTTTGAATATACTCCGCATTATTGTCGATTCCTGACTGATTTCTCCACAAGAATAGAAGTCAATACCTCTTGCAACTAAAAGCACAGTAACAAAAAAAACCCCAAATAAACCAAAAAAAACAAAAAAAACAAAAAAGGAGGTCTTGCTACTTAAAATGTTGGTTGGCTTGTATCAAGGAATTGTCCTTTTTCTGTACTTACTAAATACCCTCTACCCTTTCATTATCAAATGTCTTTTATATAGTCACTTTCCAAGTAGTTGTTTCATATACAAAATAGAACATAGCTAACAATACACTTAACAGGTATATTTGTTACCTGTTCCTTCAACAGATGGGAAAAACCCTCCAACAGGTAAAATTACCCTGTATCCACAGGTAAAATGTCCTTTCAGAATTAAAATAAGTTGGAAGATAAAACATACCAGCAGAAGAAGAAGACAAATTATTGACATTAATATTTGAATATATTATTGGTTAGAAACTTAATTTTATGGTACAGATAATAAGCCAAATAATTCTTCAACACAGTATCTGACTGCATCCCAAAAGTTTACTGTCTTAAACCATTTCTCAGGGCAGTGAGGAAACTAGTTTATAAACACAGGTCTCTTTCTGCCTTTGCACATCAATTATTTGCGCTTCACCTTGTGCCATTTGCAGCTGCTTGTGAGTCCTTGTAAACTGCAGCCAGGAGCAATTTTCATAGGTGGCTTCACCACCAGAACCCTACATGGTATAAAACCTTAATGTATCTTGAAGCCTAACAAAGGAGAAAAACAGGATATGGATAAGGAGATAGAGGGAATGCATAAAGAAAAATTATAGTAGTCAGCATCAGTTACTAGCATTTTGGTTTTAGCATTTTGGTTAGGTGGTTTTGAAGTAAATCTCCCTGCTCTTTTTTACTTAGCGTATGTCAGCTTAGTTTGAAGAATGGTTTTGGTAAGTGTTAAACTAGATTCCTCTGGAGGAAAACAAAGCAGAACTTCCTGTGCTGAAACACACCACATATACTCTAAGCATTGAGAAAAATACAAGGATCTAAACCAGTGGCTGGTCACTTAAAAATGAACTATGCACAGGATTCAGTACAGCACACAAGGCTGAATCTAGTCAGTAGCTCATTACCTGAGTCCAGATAATATCGATGGAGGTGGACTGGTAACAACTGCAATGATCTTGTGCTCTGCCTCTGTTGCACCAAATTGTTCTCTAACATAGATAAGATAGAATAAATTGGTCTCTTGGACCAGCTGCCCAGCAGTCAAAATAGCCTTTGTGGACATCAAAGTGAGGGAGCCTTAGTTAATATAATTTAGTTAATTCATTTTGATAGCATGCTCGAGAGGAAAATGCTATCACCCCATTTTTCAGGGAAGGAACTGGTCTGAGAGGTAGGTGGTACAATTTAGCCAATTCAATACAGGGAGCCTGGAATTAGAGGTAGAAGTTCTGAGTGCCTCTCTCTCCACTTATTCTTTCTTTTCTAACTACTTTTGCTAAATGCTGGGTTGTAGACATTCTCTATTTATTTGCAACTGAGTTCTTCAATGGAATTTAAAGTAACTGTAAATAGATTAGCCGTGACCATGTAAGACATCACTTCTCTTACTTCTTTTAACTGCTGACTTCAGATTTTGTTTCTGCCTCTGCCCCAATTTTTCACACCTTGTTTAGACTTGTGTTTACTGTAACTGTTTCAAGTTTTCTACCTCCTTAAGACCACAAAGCACTTCAAGAAAGGATTTCCATGTATTATATTTTGTTCTGAAAGCCTTATCTTGTACAGACATATTTGCCATTTTATTTTTTTTCCCTATATATATAAAAAAAAATGTCTCAAACCCATTATATATGCAGCGTTCTGCTTCCATAGCCTGGGTTAAGATCTCTTTCAGAAACTGCAGACAATAAAGCATTTTCCATAAGAAAAGTTAATGTGATAAATACTGATGCAGTGTTTCCCCACACTTAATTGTTTTTTTTTCATTGTTTATCATAATTTTGTCAGCTTTCCATATCATTTCCCACAATGCTTTGTGCTAGATTTTCTTTGAAAATTCCTTTCCTCTGAACTTACTGTGAACTTGTTTCTAAACCATGGCCATAAAATGCCACCAACAAAACAAAATCTGCTATTCACTAATAAAAAACACCATCCCTCTCATCCCTCACAAAAGAAACTACAGAGAAAGAGTAAAAAACAAGACAGAATTTATATAGAAAAATAATTTTAAATTGCAAGTATGAAGCAGAACATGAAGGCTGAGTAGAAAACTGAGAGAATCAGTTATGAGGCTGTGGTTTAAACTATGTGCAGAATTTGTGCTTCATTCCATTTGCTCTCACTGTACTGATGGCTATTTAGCTGGGAATGTCAGAAGCATTGGGATTAGAATTGGTGTGATTGAGGGGGAGGCGGAGGATTGTGTTTCTTGAAATGCTCTGTGGGAGGGGAAGGATTATGCATGTGCCTTATGTAATGAGGAAGAGTGGAGAATTTGCCCATCTATGAGGAGGAGGTGGGAGGATTAGCTTTTGACGTAAAGTCAAGGGAACAGCCCTGGTCCTGATCCCCTGAGAAGGAAATCAGAAATGCTTTACTTTCCTGTACATTCTGTTTTGTGTGTGAGAGGTGGGAGTTTTTGTTTGGATTAGTTTTTCATGGTGGAAAACAGCTGGATTAGGGGGAGGCAGAAGATGGAGAGGGGCACTGAAGAAATGAGCAGTGGGAATTCAGGAAGGATGGGCCATAGGGGTGACCATCTTTTCTTTGATCCCTGGCTACTGTCCGTGCCTTCACCTTGTTGGAACAAGGCATGGTGACACAGTTTGGGCCCAGGCCAAACAGCCTTTACCCCATAAGGGCCCAGAGGCAGTTCAGGTGTTCCTGCACACTGAAAATGTCTCCTTCAGCATCCTTCAGGAAGTCTGTTCCTGTGGGGTTTTGTCCATCCCGCTTAGGGCTCCTGCTGGTTGGGAAGTCTCTTGAGCAAACTGCAAATTCCCTGTGTGGTGGCAGTGAATGTCCTCTCTGTTGATGGTCACTTACTTTTCTTGTACTGTGAAATATGATCTCAAGGAAACATAAAAAGTGTAATGGGAATCATCGTGAGGAAATTGGATAGGTTTTTTTGTTTCTAAGTCTGCCCCTGCTTCACCAACCAACACTAAGTCTGTTGTTTGGCATTCCAAGTGAGGGCTGGAGCACATCCATCCCAGCAGATGAGTTATGAATTAAGACTCCAATGTCAGTGAGGATTCTGGCTTAGGAGCTACTTTTTCAGTGATTGATTGATCACAGTTTAAAAGAGTTTCAGAGGCAGTTTCTCAGAGCAGGCTGAGAACATCCACACAGAATCATCCACGCAGCTCAGCTGACACACAGTAACCCATTCCTCTGTGGTGTGTGTCTCCATCACATCTGCAAATGTTTCACAGATGCATTTATCTGAACATATTAACATTAATTCTCTGTAATGTTGTGTTTGTGCTTTGTACTACTTAGTGAAGATGGCAAAGGCAGTCCAAAGGAACACCCCCAGGAGCTAAGTTACAATAAATCACAGCGTGGATGCTTTTATATTCTCTTTATTTTTGCCAAATGCCACTTAAACTATAATATCACAGTAATGGAATTCAACACCTTCATGGTGCTTTTTACTCACCAAAAATATCACCTGTTTTGTGGGTGGAGAAATTACAACAGAAGTGATTAAGATCACCCACTTAAATAAGGATCAAGTTGGAATAATACATGTCTCTGTTTTTCCTCTGGATCCATTATACTATCCATTGAATCCTGATAGTGTTTTCATATGCATGAAATTTTAAAGAGTTCTGAGGAAAGGGCTAAGTCCAGGATTTACTGGTTGGTTGGGGGCCAGAGCTGAGTATAAAGATCCCCTGAAGTCAAGGTGAACTTGCAAATTCATGGAGCATATGCAGTATGTAACTGAACACTTTCTCCCTTTCTCATGCTTTTGGCATGAACAGGAGAAAAGGGAGTTCAGGTTTGGCTCAGGTTAGGCTCACTCCCACTGCATCATTTTGTCTAGATTATTTAGAGAATCTTCACAAGACTCTCTATTGGTGTTTGTGGAAGCCAAACAAAGGCCTTAGAGACAGGTACCTTGTAAAAGAAAGTGTTTTCAGTGCTTTCAAGTCCCTGGTTTTTGTGTCTGGACCCAGCTTTGGAATAAACCCAGAAATACTTATGTCTTAGGTTGAGAAGCTGTGGAATATAGCTTTTTAGAGTCTGGGAGAATTTACCCCATCAATTTTGGGAAACAGGGATATTTCCTTTAAAGAAGTGAAATTATTTATGGAGAACTATAAAAAATAAATTAGACTTTATTGCATAATTTTAGTAGCTCAGAGAAAGTGTCATAAGTACTTGGCTGCAGGATGAGGTCAATGACGGAACAAAGAGATGACAAAGCCCACCACACACCTTTTAATGCCTGTGAATTTACAGTAGCTTCTATTTATCTGTGCTGTTGGTTTGGATTTCTTCATCAAGATAATTTCTCTTTCTTCACCCACTATTAAAAAAAAATTAAAAAAATTAAGAAAGGCTTCAATATATAGTAGTTAATTACTAAATTACAGCTCTAATTAAATTCTTGGAGTTTGCACAGTATGATGCCCATGCCAAAAGGGACATAACTCATACTTAAGTGAATACATGTTCTTGTCAAGTTAACTTATCTGCATTTTACTCACATGAAATATTCCTCATCCCTTGCTTCTTGACACATGTGACTGATAAATGTTTTAAAGGCACATTCAACATTGATATTTTTGTCATATGAAATGACAATAGCTTCAATAAAACCCAGATTATTTTTTTTCATAGAAAGTGACATGTTGTGCAATACCGAACTCCCCAGATCATAATGTAAGCCACGCACTAGTAAGGATATATATATTGCATCAAAACTTGTTCTTTGTGTGATTCAAACTTAAATGTTTTGGCCCCATGTGAGTAGTTAAAGAGTGTTACACATTGTACAAATACTGTGGATATTCAGAACAGTCAGAGCTCAGCTTTCTCTATCACTCTTCAGTTTGCTTTGAGACATTTCATGATGAGGGATTTTGTTTTACTTTCTGTTATCAAACAATCTGAGAAAGGAGATACGGAAAGATTTTTATCAAGTCATTTGCAGATTTAAATGAAGCATCATATAGGAGTTTATTAATTCTTCTACATTTTTAAATCACATATCTGTAAGGGTCGTAGGTAATTTTTTTTTTGTTCAGATTTTTAGATAAACATTTAAGTCCTTGTATAGGTGGACAAGTCCGTGTCAAATGGTTACACTCTTGAGAGAACTTCAGTAGCTAAAAAGCAGTAATGTTTTCACATGGAAATAGATGGGAACAGTATGCTTGACCTTAGGGTTCCATTAGATCAGATATCTCCAGAAATTATATGTACATGTGTAGCTTAGTGACAGGGAAATTCAGTTGAATGTGCTCTGTGCTGGTATTATTCCTTTGGTATTAAGCTTTTACATCATACCATGTCAACACTTTGGCCTTGATTCAGCAGAGTATTCAAACAGCTGGCTAACTTTAAGGACTTCAATAAGCATTCACTGAAATGTTTAAAACCTGAAAGTTGCTGAATAGAGGCCTGTTTATGTCACATCTAAATACTAATGCAATATTTAACAAGTATGCTATGTTGACAGTGAGCATGTGGACTCATATATGGTAGCTACATCTATATCATATATGCACCTTCATCTGGACACACAGAGCAGAGCAGCTAAATACTGATGGTGGCCATAATAAGTGGGAAGAAACAGTTCATGTAATTAGAGCAGTGTATCCCAGGCTTGGTTAAAAGTGTAGTCACGTGCTTTGATGCTTTGATGCTTTGATGCATAAAATGTTTTGAGTGTTTATTCATTCATTGTACTAAGTCTGTCTGTCTTTTCCCATATTCTTAGCTGTGTGCATTTTGCTGTTTTTTCATATATTCCTAAGTGGGTCAGTTTGAGAGACAATTTCTGTCTCTGAAGTTAATACGGATGAGGATGTCAATGTATAAAATGTATTGCTTCCTAGCTGATGACATGAGGCCAAGTAGCCTTTCCGTACCTACTGCAAGTAAAGAAGTGGCAATTCTGTCATGAGCAAGTGAAGCAGAGTTTGGCCTTTTCTATGCATGCAGTGATAATGCAGTGAAATGTCCTTGAAGGTGGTGAAAAACTATCACAGACATCTCTCAGGAGCCTGTAAGAATTCAGCTAAGAACATGGGACTTGAATCAATAGCTTTACATGGACAAATGTTTTAAAGAATTGAATATGGGGGCTTTTGGGGGATTTTGTCTTCTTATCTCAGGAGAATTTTTGAAAAATTAATTTCTCTCTTTGGCTGGTCAGCTTCACTTCTCAGTTTTCATTGAACTTAAGTCTAAATAATTTCTGTTTCTGTTTGGTTAAGCTGAAAAACAGTTAAATCAAGGGAGTTATACTGATTTAAATACCGCTGTGTTTATTTGTGGAAGTTGAAAGTATTGGCCTGTTGTACCTTTCAATAGCATCTAAAAATCCCCTCTGTTCTAGTCTTTTTCTGAATCAGAATGAAAAGAAAGCTTTCAGGAATCTTCACTTTAAAAACCCCCAAAAGGTCATCCTCCCAGAAGTTAAATCTAACCTTGAGACAAAGACACCACTTTGGAGCAGTTCATAGCCCAGGGGTTAACATTCTCCCATGTGATATGTGGAATGGTGGTCTCTCATCTGAGGCAGGGTTTTGAACTTGAAGCTTGGGTGAGCATCCATCCTGGCCTGTGGTGTGTTTTGGGGGTCTTTCTGGTTGTTGTTGCTTTTGTTTATTTTTGTTTTGTGGTTTTGGTTTTGGTTTGGTTTTATTTTTTGCTTTTGTTTTGTTTTCCAACTCAGTTATTTTCGGCTTAAGAACTTTGCTATTGAAACTAGCAAGGTTCCATTATTTTTTCTTTTTCAATTAAAATGCATTTAATTGAAAAATTCAGAGTAAGTAATATTGCTACCTAAATTTTGGTTACTGTACTCAGTACACCATTGAGATGGGAGATAAAAGAGTTGCAGCAATAGAATGAGTAAATTATTTTAGCCTAGCCTGTGAGCAACAGACTCTTACTACCCTT
Source organism: Muscicapa striata striata (assembly GCA_030060385.1). NCBI lineage: Eukaryota > Metazoa > Chordata > Aves > Passeriformes > Muscicapidae > Muscicapa > Muscicapa striata. Next base: position 1,589,997 of record JAREIS010000110.1, on the reverse strand, counting down.
TGGGAATCCCTTGAGCTCCAGAAGGAGAAGGGAGCTGCACTAGCAAATTGCCTTTTGAGGCTGTCATCTGCAAATTGAATTCTTGCTGTAGGGATGAATCAGCACTAGAAACATATGTAACTGATGACCTATGATTTTATTGTTTCTTACTGTACTTCCATTGGTCTTTTTTGTACTGATTTTATGCAGAAGAAAGTACTTGCAATTCAAATGATATGCAACTTCACTGCAAATGTGGTATTGTTTCCTTGTCATGAATACTTTTTTCCTTCCTTATCATGGAAGTTATTTGCCCTGGTGGAATGAAATGCCATTTTCAGAACTGGAAATCTGCAGTTTGCATTTTGTTGTACCAGAGCATGAAAGAGATCAATTCTCTGCTGTTTTCTGCACTGAAGAGTTGTCCCACAGAGCAGGGTGAGGTGACTCAGAGGTTTCAGTTTTATTTTTTCAAGAGCAGTCTGCTGCTTTGCTTCTTCACGCATCAAAGCACACTGAAAGAGGGGAATGATTTTCTGTGACTTCTGTACTCCCTGTATCAAATGCTGCATCCTCAGCGGCTGTCCATAAGAGTTCATGGAAATCCTGATTTAAAGTTGTCTGTTGGGAATCGGCTGTGGGTAGTAAAGGTGTTTCTGTATCTCACATGCTGAGGCTCTGGTTTTGGTTGAGGACTCTTAAGAAATAATAAAGTACAAATGATGTCCATCAGTAGCAATTTACCCTCCTGTTAAAATACCGGTGAAATTGCTGGACCAAACTGGGAGCTTTGGCATAGCTGCCTTAAGTTATGACAGACTAAATCAGAAGCTTTTCCTTCCCTCATTCATTTATCCTTTCCTTCTTGGTTTCCTTTTTCCCTTTGAATATTTTTGACAAAATAAATTATTGCTACACTGAAGTATTTTTAGTGTTGGTTTTCGAACCCATTGTTCCTTGTTTCAAGAGGAGCATTTCATATGAGGTCCCTATTCAAAGTGAATATGAATATATATGTGATAAGACAAATTGTTTCAACACTTGCTTGCAATAAAAAGAATAAGTAAAAAGAATTAAAAAAAAAAAAAAAAAAAAAGAAATGCTGTAGTGCAAATTACCCTTGCAAATGCTCGCTAAAAAGCTAATAACATTTTTTCCCCCCTAAGGATAGTTCCTAGCCATAAGGAGAGTTTCTCTTTCATGTTCATTTGCCACACAGATTTATAAAATGATCCCAAATCCTTGCATAGGCTGTGAGGGATTGCAGCTTTGAACTGCTGAATTGGAAAAGCTATTAATGGAAGAGGAAAACTTTTCAATTTCAGTCAGATTGGGTCAGGATGGTATAAACTCAGCCTTCCAAGTTTTGGTGTAAGATGGAAGGCTGTTTAGTCTTTGTTGATCATTTTCATAGTAAGATTCATAAGGTTTTCTGTTTAAAGGCATGAAATGAGATAAGAATGTAAGAAAAAATCATTAGCATATTCACTGCTCTATTTTATTTTCAAGTAAAGACAGTAATTTAAAATTGTTTTCTGTGGAAAATGGTACAACTGGAAATTTCTCATAACCAGAACTATAATGCAAGTGGTCAAAATCTTCAGAGCAGAAATCCAACTGTTCTGCCCTGGAGCTTTTCCCCCATGCAGGACTGTGCGCAGTGCCAGGGATGGTCATTTCCCTGCCGGCTTGGTGCTGGCATGTGATGTTTTCCCCTTCTGTGAAATCCAGAGCAGCATCAAGAGGCAGCCCTGCAGTTCTCAGTTGAGTGGAGCCCCACAGGGATTGGAGGTGGGCTGCCTCACCTCCAAGATCAGCAAGCTGTGTTCCCAACACCGAAAAACCCTAGAATTCTTCCACCCAGGGATGGTTCCCAGAAATGCACACTTTCCCTTTTTAATCGGACCTGCAGTGTCTCGGTGGTTGTAAAGGACTTTGAGAATTGGAACTTAGCCAAATTATTTCTCCTTCATGCCATTTTGACAGAAGGCTTCCACAAAAATTGAACAGTAGATAACTCTTGTGAAATTGCATCTCATATTTACTGCTTTTAGTGATGGTGGGATAAGTGATCAAGTGAGTGCCAAGTGAGCTGAATTTTTTGTGTTTTTACAAAGAATGTCTTCTATCAACTTTTCCTGGAGAGCTGCACTAGGTATATTGGGAGGGGGACTGTGGCTGTTTACAATCCTTTTCTTCCCAGACCCTATAAGTAACTGTGGAACGCGCTGGCCACTAATCACTGGACTTGGACCAGTGACTGAATTTGTACAGGCTCCTGATGGACACCCAGGGCTACCAGCCCTCAGTTGTTTCCAGCCTGTCTAGGATTTGAAGAAGCAGTGTGGGAGATTTGTTTGCGAAAGACTTCCCAGCCTTACCTTGAGCTAGATGGGACTGGCAAGGTGGTGGCTGCTATTTCTCCCCTTCTAACTGCTCATGACATGTTTTTGAAGCAGAACATGTGTGGGGCTGTGTCCTTCTGATGGAGCCAGCCCTATCTTCTTCCCCCATTTCCTTTCTATAGCTAATCCGGTAACTGACCACTTATCCCATTTATTATCTCTGTAATTGGAACTGAGAATGCCTGTAGCAGGTGAGCCCCATGCCTCTGATCCCTCCTCCCACAGCCCTAGACCCACAACCCTTCCCCCTCTCCCTGCAGCAGCAATCCCTGAACACAAATAACTCTCAGAAGCCTGGTGCTGCTATATATTTGACTTTGTTTGCAAGCTTGTCTTATGACCAAATCGCAGCGTGGGAAGAAGCAGGGGGTGGGGAGATGGACAGAGGGAGTTGTTGCAACATATTTTAACATATGTGCTTTAGGCCTCTTGATGGACTCCCTCTTGGGAAGAGGGGAGGGAGCGTGCCCCTAAGCAGTTGGCTGGCTTTGCTTGTTTCTATAGCAGCCTGAAGGAGGAAAATCATGTTTTAACAGTAATATATTCAACCAAAAAACCCTAACAATTACAGAAGAGTCTTTTTTATTATTATTAAAGAAATTGCATTAAAGATGAATGAGCATGTATTGGAATAATTGTGTTTTAAGGTGTGTAACATTAAAAGGTACTGAATGGAATATCGACCATTTTGTAGGAACGGTAATAATGAGATTTCTGTCACTTAATCTTACAATAATTGGGTTATTACTATGCAAATTAAGGTATTACTTAAAAAAAGAAAAAAAAAAGAGGAGGTAAGACAGATCCTTGAGGCAGCCATTTGTCTGTCCTTAAAGCTATGCTGTCGATTCTCTTTAGGCTAAAGATCCTTTTTTAAACAATTTGGAGATGCTAATTTCTTTTTTTTTTTTGCCTGTGCTTCCTTCTAGGATGTTTTTTATTCTCCCCAGGTAGCAGATCAAGACTGGTGGTTTTTAAACATTTTCTAGTCTCTTATGGATTTCTTTAGGAATAATTAGATCAAATAACTATGATTATTAGCTTTTTGTTCCCTCTTTCTTTTAAATAAAATAATGATTTGTGTATTTTGCCTGAGATTTCTATAGCTGGATCACAGAGAATACACATACATGATTTTTTTCTTCTCTCCCTTTAGCAAAGAATTGTAGAGCAGCTCATTACAGATTTCCTGATTTCCATTAATTACTGAAGTTTATTTACTGGCCAGTTACTGGCCTTGAAGAGGAATCGAGGACAGCTCAGCATTTGTATTTTTTTGTTTGAGACCTTGGTAGCTTTTATGGGATCCACCAGAGGCCTGCTGGCATTTTGCTCTGTCCTTGATTTTTAGAGGTAATATTTAAGACTGGGCTGCCAATGGGAATTTCCTCATTTCAGGGTGAGTCCTTTGTAACACATGTATTTGTGGAAATTTTGTTTTTGGAAAAAAAGGTGCTTCTCCTTTGGTCTTTTTTTCTAGTGATTACAGGGCAACTCTAACTTTTTGCCTTTTTGGTTCACTGCTCTCCCACTCTGTATTGAAGGCTGGTTCTGATTACACTAGATTTTAACACTTTCAGATCTTTTTTACTCCTCTTTTTTAAAATGCACAACTCCCAAGACAAGTGGAGAACTACAGAGTGCCAGAGTGGGCACAGAATTATCACTTGAAGCCTTATCCCATCACAGGCAGCAGCTTTCTCTGTGTTACTTTCTGCAAGCAGCTTAGTATCTACTCATTTTCTTTAGTGCAAGTGGGATATAAGTATATCAAATTCACCAACCCTATGGGTAGTTAAAGGAAAGGGTATTCTTTCACTGTTTACCTGCTTGTATAATGGGGTGAATAACAGCATACTAAGAACACATTTATTGGTTAAAATCTATAAATTCATCAGGGCTTTTAAGGTGAATTGTTTCATGAATTAGTAACAAGTTTATTAATGATGCTGAGTAATTTTGCAAAATGAACTTTGATAATGCCCTGTATTTTTCAACACTGTGAATTATTTTGTATATCTTGTGACAGCAGTTGTGAGGTGCTGCCTGTGACAGGGGAGGGCATTTATATTATATACAAGTTATTCCAAATCCCTTCCTCATGGCCCCATTGCTCCCTGGAAGTGGATGGTGCCATATCATTTGTTAAGGAGAAAGCTTGGTGAAAGCTGTGAACTTCCACATTGTCCTTGAACATAAAAACAATGATCTACACATTACCAATGGTGTGGGGTCAAACTTTGTTTCATGATACCTACACTATCCATCCAAGAGAAAGCTCTTAACCTATTGGGGATTGACAAAGAGGTGAAGTCCTTTTATTGACTCTTAACTGACAATTTCCCTTATGCTTAGTGTATTAAGTCTTGCTTGATTAACAGCTCTGGAACAAACTAAGCCCTTGACCTTGTGCACCCCAGGTTGTTTGATTTAATAATCAGGAAGAGTCTGTCTGTTTAGGTGGGTGTGCCTGAAAAAAATGAGTTGTAATCTTCATTTGGATCTCAACCACAACAGCATAGAGTGAAAGAAAAATCACCACAATAGAGATAAGATGACCAGAAAAAAAGACCAGTGGAATTTCTTCCTAGAAGGGCCATGTAAAACACCATTGGTGACCCCTAAGCCTTTTCAGTCCTCTTGTTTCTGTGATGGGGAAGGGATGGCTGAACTAGCTGCAGTGAAATAAAATAATAATAAGCTATTTTCCAGAACTCATAGTTAAAAAAAAAAAAAAAAAAAAAAAGTTTGAAGCTCAAAAAGATGATTTTTTTTAAGATTTCAGTTTAACACATATGCATCCTGCCCTAGTGATTGCTTGTGGTTGCCAGGAGGTTCTCCAAGAAATCTGCAAAATGTCTAGTCTGTGTAGCAGAAGAGCTGGAAAAATTGTGTGCGAGTCCAGAGTTTTAGATTTCTTTCTCTTTTTGGACCACTTAGATAGGATGTGTGAAGCTTAAATTCTCTGTCTACACCCATTTGTACAAAATCTCTGAGCCTTTATTGAGTCTGTTTTTCCCTCACAGTTCCAGGTTGAGAACAGGGTGAACTCCTTAGCAAGCTGTGCATGGTAGAATTGATGAGAGAGCAACATAAGCATTGCTTAGGTAGCAATTTGAAATTTGAGCAGCTACTTACCCTTTTTAGGGTAGTAGTTTTTAGGATAGTACTGCTGCTACATCCCACAGTGTAGAAAATCTATGGGATTACTAGCGAGACAAGAACATCTCCTGTCTCTGCCATGGCCTGTATAATCCATCCTTGGAGCATGATGGGAATCCCACAGTGGCCTTAATTAATGAGTGAAATATGAACTGCTACACCAAGGTTGCATTTCCTCTTTATTGAGTGACAAGGACCATGATTTTCCGTGCTGGGGGCAGCTCAGAGCAACAGGAGAAATGAAAGCCACCCATTTTGATTTCGAGGTTCCTCAAATTTCACGTCTCCACAGCTGACTGTACCTTACCCTCTTTTAACTCCTCTTTAACACCTCTTCCAAGGGTCCTTTGCCAAAACACCACCCTTCTCTGGGTGGCCTTTTCTCAAGTCTGGGGGAAGTCAGGGCAGCAAGGGCTGCATTTACTAATTACTGATTTAGCTAAAGGCCAACAACTGAGCAGAAGGGAGCACTTAGGTTCTGGCTGTGGTGCAGGTGGGCTCAGGGTGGGCACTGAGGGCATGGAAGGGAATGTGGATGGCAGCAGGACCTGTGTGGATACTTAAATTTATTGCTGTTTCTCTGGGTTTATTTTACTGCTGGTCTCTTAAAGCTGTTACAGAGTCTTTGATAGCCATTGCTGGGTAGGAGGTGTAGGTGTAGGAGGTGGCCATGGTCTCTAATGGGCTGAACTTGGTACATAGTTCTACCAGCCAGATGGAAGGAGTGGTGGTGCATTGTTTTTATCTGCTAAAATCCATAATGATGATGTTTTAAAAAATCCTTTATTGAGTAGTTTACATACTGAGCCTGGAAGCACTCTGATCTTTTCTAGTGCTTTTGACTTTAACAGTATGTCATGGTGTGACTGGGGTTTGCCAATTTCAATATATTTAATTTCTCTTGGGGATCACATTTAGGAGTAAAGACAAAGCAGGCTTAAAGCTTAAAAAGGGTACAAGGAATTTATTAACAACACAAAAACAATTCAGAACGAGATTTCCAGATTATCCCCTCCTCCCCCTTTCCTCATACCAGCAACATACAGAAAAAAAACTTCAGTCAGTTGTTCACTTAAATAATCACTTCAGTTCACTCAAGAGAGAAAAACCCCTCTTTTTGTTTAGGCTTAGAGGGTGTCTCACCCTCATAATTCGCATCCGCCCAGAAACTATAAATTATGATTTTTCCTCCCATTTTCATCCTTCCAGAGCTGTATATGGGTTGCTGAAAAACACATGGGGTGTCATTTTAAAGGCAGGCTGCTGAGAACACAAAAAATCCCAATCATCTCACTCTTCACTCAAATGTCTCTGTCCAATTCCAGTCCCAAAGACAGAGAGCTCCATTTCTCAAGGCAAAAAAGGTCTTCTTCTCAAGCACTTTTAACCTCCCCAAGTATATTCTACAGTTTAAAGAAATTTTAAGTAAAGTCATGATCCTCTAAAGCCCACAAAAAAAAGGTTTTAAGCTACTTATCAGTGGCGACTTTTCCATCTCTCCTTCTATGACTTTGAACTTCATTCTGCTGGCCTCTGTAATTCTTCCTGCTTCATGCTTCTCGCTCTGGGGAGCTCAGGAAATCCGAAGTTTCACTCAGGCACCAAAGTTAAACTTGTATCCAAAACGGCAAGGAGCCAGGCTGAAGCCATGCTGGAAAAACGTGGCTACCACGTGGAGATGAGCTGGCTGGACTTCTTTCTGCCGCCACGCAGAGCCTGGAGCCGAGCCGGGGCCGAGCCGAGCCGCGCCACGCTGCGTGGGGCCGAGGGGCTGGGCCGAGCCGAGCCGAGCCGGGCCGGGCCGGGCCGGGCGGGCCGCGCTCCCGCCCCGGGTCCGAGGCCGCTCCGGGGCCTTCCCGAGTCCGGGCTCTCCTCGCCCCGTGCCGGGGCCGGGGCCCGCCGGGGCCTTCCCGGGGCCGGGAGTCATCCCGGAGCTGGGTCCTTCCTCCTCCCGGAGCTCAGCCCGGGCCGGGCCCCATGCCGGGACCCGGAGCCCCTGCCAGCTCCTCTCACCTGCCCCACCGAAAGCAAAATACCCCAAACTAACTTCTTTCCTGTGATTCGTAAAAGCGAAACAGCATTCTAATTGGTTTTCTGGGCTGTCAATCACCAACCCAGGTCTCTGATTGGTCCCCGCAGCCTCAGGGAGACTCCTAGAGAAGCCATTGCTCCCTTAAGAGCATGTGCGTTCCATGTGGCCTCCATGGGGGATGGGCCACCACCCCCACCGTTTCCACGTGTCCCCAGCACACAGTAGATGTCCATTAAATATTTTATAATATTTTTCTTTCTAAAGGCAAATATTAAAAAAGAAAAAATTCTGTCCCATCAGCATGTCTGAAGTTACTGCTGTTGAATCTTCAGTAGCAGACAGAGAACAAGATTTTAACAGTTGTAAGTTGAAGCAAAACTGGCTAAAATATGCGTTTAGATAGAACAACATTGGTTTGAAGTGAGATGTGGCAGTCATCGGCACAGAGGTGGTGAATTGAAGCCATCATTCCTCAATGATGTGAAAATACAGTACTATAATGCATATAATTGCTCAGATACTAGAGGGACATTAAAAATACACAGTGTTTTATGTAACATAGCAATTTATAAAAATGCAGTAGCAGTTAGTATGAGGGTAGTGGGAAACCCTATAGTTATTTGGGGTATGATGTTAATAGATCCAATAGCAAGCTCAGATACTAAGCTCTAAATAATTAATTCTTGTTTTACTTTTTGCGGGTTTTTGCTGGTTTTAATCTTTCCCTTTATATTTCTTATATAAAATTCCATCATCTCTTTCCATTCTCACTTGCTGGTAGGTGTTTCACCCTCCTGTGTGATGGCAGACAGATGGCTCTATCTGCAAATAATATTGAATGCTGTTCTGTCACTTGGCCACTGAGCAGCATTTTAGCAGTTGGGTAGTTGAATTGTCTGTGTCGCAAGTAGTAACGTGCTTTGCCTTTCCTGAGATAAGGTTTGTGATTCCAGGCTTGCTCATGAATGTGCTTTTTCCCAGGAGACTGTGCAAAACACTTGCTGAGGCACCAGGTCAGCTGTTAAAAGCTAATTCTCAAATGGGTTCAGCTCCCAGTCCATATGCTGATAACCTATAAGTGGGAGTAATTGAGACATTTAACCAGACAAAAATCCATGTTGCAAACCAAGTGAAGAGGTTATTATAGATTAATGATGCATTGTTTTCACTTGTAGTGAAGGATGATGATACTGGGTATATCTCAAAAGAAAGATGGATGGGAGGTAAAAATGTTTCTAAGTTTAAACCTGAATAAATAAAATGCGCTTATTTTAATCTTAACTCTTGACTGAAAAAGGATGATATAGAGCCATGTCCTCCCAACTAAAAATCTGTAATCTTCACGAATGTAAGTAATTTCTCTTGACCTTGAATTTCTCAGTTGGGTGTGAAGCATGAGGAATGACTTCTCAGGGATAAGAATAATGAACACTGGAATTAACACTATATGTATGGTGAATTTGAAGCCCCAGGCTTGTTTGTTTGCTGGGGCTTTTGCCTTTTCCCCACTTCATGAAATCGTCTTTTCAGTGTTCATGCAATCTTTATTTCAGTTTCATGTTGCATGGTTTCATGTCCCTTTAATTTCCCTTAGAGTTCAAGCTTTTAATAAAACCCAAACCCTAGAATGAAACTCAGCTGAAACCACCACCATACTTTATGCAGTTTCTACCAAAACCCATAAATTAACCAGGCTCACTCAGTCATAGGCCTGGTCACACCAAAAAGTTTCTGAAGCCTTACCAATTGTCCAGTAAATTTGGATTCCTTGGCCTTTTATATATCCTGATACAGAGCCTTGAGGATGAAGTATAGTCACAAAATTCTGGAACTGCTCTTTAAGTATCTTAGATGACTTTTGGGGCTAAGGTTTTTTTTAATTGACTTAGAAAATTGATGAAGCTGACCTGTACAATCTCTCTGAAGTGCCTCTTCCTTTCTTGCATGGTTTGGTAGAAATACAATTAGCAGATAACAGCCCTCACAATGTTCCTGTGACAGGAAGGATGCCAAGTGCAGGTTCTTTTCAAATGTCCCTATGAATCACCTCAGATTTGAGCATAAGCTCAAAGTGAGATCTTTGTGGGCTTTTGGTTTTTTTTTACCTTGCAGTGAACCTCTTGAAAGGGGTTAATAACATTAACAGTAACATAATCTCCTGGGAGTTCATTTTTACATTGAAAATACTATAATTTTCTAGGGGCTTATGTTTATAATTTGATAAGCAGTATTTGACTTTTGACAACTTCCTTACCCATTTTCCACCAAAAAAGTCAGTTGTAACCAAATTGCTGGTATTTTTGAACAACCATTCAATGAGAAATGTTGAACGAAGATGCACTCTCTCTGTGTGTATAACAAGCTGCTGCCTTATTTCTCACAAACTGTGTAAAACTCCCTGTATCCACCAAGAGCTAGACCTTTACTTGGACCATCTTCCAGAGTTTTTCCCTGTTGACAGGCCCAGGAGTCACATTTTGGTCTGTGAGCCCAACTTCTCTGATTTAATTTTGGTTAGGCATGTGAACCCAGTTGTCAAGGCCTCCATCTCTGAATTGGGAAGCACTGGCCCAGGCAGTTTCTGCTTTGGCAAATTTCCATTTGGGTAATTACTCTTTACTTTTGGTGTCTTCTTTGACTTCAAATCTGGGAGCAAATCCATTTAATTTCTTTTTGTGAAGTGGTGCCATTACTTCATGGTTATGATCTACTTCAGAATAGGGCTGGGAAAGTACTGCCTGTCCATGATCTGTAAATGATTGCTGAGTGCTTGGAATTGCAGGGAAATTGGTGTCTGTGGGTGGATATGCTCACATATTTTTGTCTACATATGGTTGTTAAACTTGGCCAGGCAACAGTCCTAATGAAGCTAGTAACACCAGGGATTGGATCTTTGGCAAATTTGGATGTTGAACTTACCCTTCTGCACCTCCATCCATACTAGTGGAATGCTTTGTAGGGACACAAGATCTCTAGTTGGATTGCAATGGGAAACTTTGTTTGTGGTGCATGTTTTAATTTGCTTTTATTTATTTGTTTTCTTTCAGAAAAATGTTAGTTTAATTATATCATTACAACATCTTCCTGGGCAATGGGGATACCATGCCTTTTTCTGGCTTTATACTGGGAATACTGGCTTTATGAATGTTGCTGGGGGATTTCTTTGGCAGTAATCAGTAGGTGACAATATTACACTTCAAACTTAAATCTTTAATCCTAGACTATACCAAATATAAGGAATTATTATAATTTTGGTTTGAACTTTTTCTTTGAAGAGTTTATTCCAGGATTTTCTTCAAACTAAATAAACTATTTCTAGTTTCAAAATGGATTTGTAGTTTTAAAGAGGTGACTATCACGTCTATTCTTTTAAGACATCAGTATTCAAACTTGAGCAGTATTTGATTTTTGGCTAGAAACAACAGCCTAAATCAATACTGAAATCTTCCTCCTGACCCATTTGCCACTATTATATTAATAACTGTCATTTATGTAACATCTTTCATCACGCTGAATATCCAAGCAATTTACAAACACATGCCTTGATTCTTCAGAGAAGTCTGCAGTTAGTTGGGTTTAAATTTGTCTGGGGTCAGGGAGGTTAATAATTTGATTCCTTCAAAAGGTGTAATGGTTTTAATGACTGTGGCCCTCAGGACCCCTGAGATCTCCTGCCGAAACAACACCTCTGGATGCCAGGCTCCCACAGCACCATGCTGGAATGCTGGGGCTGGAATGCTGGCTGGCTCGGGCAGGGGACAGCTCCACCTCTGGAATTAGGCCTGTTTTCTGCAGGACCTCTGATGTTCTGCATTTTATTTCCTGCCCTCTAGAGAGGCCATCTGTCTCCATTCCTGCCATCCTGAGACAGGGATCTTTTGAAGATGCCGGTGGTCAGGTGTCAGGGTAGCAGGGTATGTGTTTGTGTGTGGGTTTTGTGCGTGTATGGGTTGTTTGTTCAGATTTTTTATTAAAATGTGGTGAGAGGGGGAAATATGAAACTACAATACTGTCAAAGCTGAGTTTTGGTGGGTAAGCTAACTTTGGGCTTTATCCTAGCACTTCAAATGAATTATGCTTTTAAATTATTGGAAAGCTGGGGGGGTTTGAGCCTTGGTGATTCTGAAAATAGATATGTATGCAGATGAGAGTGATGTGTGCATGCTACAATTCACCACTGTCTAACTCCAGATGTCAAATATTTCACTGTTCCCAGAGTATAGGTCTAAAATATGTTCGTGCATAACATAAACTTGGTTTTACAACCACTCATATTTAGACTGATTATAGGAGCTTAGCTACATCTGTGTACTTCTTGCATGACTTCTTGTTCAGGAAAGTATCAAAAGAGATTACTAAAAGGCATTTTCATTCATTGCTTGTGAGGTTTGAGGGGTTAGTCTTTGAAGAAATAGTTCTCATTATAACATGTAGCATTTCTTTGTTTCGTTATGACAGATGTATATTTTATTTGCAGGTATTAGGGTACTTATGTATTTAAACAGCATTGAAAGATCTTGAGTTGGACCCTAAATTTTAAGCAGATATAGGTAGAATATTGGAATCAGGTAATATACTCTCCAATGTACCAAATAGAAAAAAAAAAAGTGCTAGTAGTTAAACTGTGTACATTAAACATGATATCTTAGCTGTAATTGATGTTTATATTCTCCTGTTAACTTACTATTATCTGCATTCACAAGTCGTTCATAGATAACTGCATATTTATCTAGATAATCAGTAAAGCAAATATGCAATTTATGAGATTTTGACTCTGTAGCAGAGTCATTTGACTCACTACAGCAAAGCTGGAATATTATACTATATGTGCAAGTAGAGAGTATTAGTGTGAGTGCTCTTACAGGATATTCTCGTATGAACTATGCTGTAAAATTTCCCAATAAAATGTAGCTGCAAGGCTGTTGGAAAATAGTTATTTAGGTAGTATAAATATTATTTTATGAGGTTTGTCCATTTATCAGTGGTTCCCAATTCTGTTGTATCATAGAGAAATGCCTTAGCAGTGAGACACAGGTATATACGTATAGTTCAGTGTTTTGGAGGGGTCGGGAGTTATGATTTTAGCTCCACAACAGTGACTGTTGTGGTTATCTACTGTCAGTATGACTGTAGTTTTTATAACTACTGATATTTTTAAGTAGACGCACTTTTTTTTTTTTTTTCAATTTAGTGCGAAATACAGATGAAATGGAAAAGCTAGTACAGTATTTGTCAGTGAGATTATACGAAAATTTGTCTCGTGTATTTGAGCTGTGGTTTTAAATACCAAACCTCTCATTATAAATAAAATGCTATTACCCTTGATATTGCAGTTTATGATCACCTTACCTTACAGTATTTGGGGCTGTTACTAAGACTTCTGGCAAGGATATTCTGTGTCTTGTTTCTAATTCTGTTGTGAGGTAAGGAGCCCAAGCTCTGTGGTGTGAGCAGGTACTGCTGAGCTCTCTGAAGTGTCAGGGCCTTAGCATAAGGCAGTAAGCGACAGAACACTTGATTCTGCACAAGCAGAACTGCTTTTGAAGGTGCCTGTCATGAAACACCATTAGGCCATTCCACAAATAGAATCTTTGCTACAAGTCAAGTCAAAGGGAGACCATTTAATAATTATCTTTTCTGGTTTTGTGACATCGGGCATTGCATATTTGAGCATTCACTGCTTCTCCTGTAGCAACCATTGCATCCTAGCAAACTCCTTAAGATTGTTCCCTGAGAAGAAAGGCTGTGCTCGGTTCAGTGCAGTGGTAATGCTGTGGCCGAGGCATTTCCCAAGAAGGTTTTGGGATGGCTGTAGGCAAGCAGCCCCATGGCAGCAGTGCTGGAAGCCTTGTGTTGCTGTGTTCTAGACAGACAGACTGCACATGTAGGCCACAGCTGAACACTCACTGCAGCACCGGCCATGGCTTTCTCTTGCCTAGATCTTAGGTTTATTTTGGCATATGATTTACTGTCAACAATTTCTGCAAAAAGAACAAACCCAAGTGTGTAATTCTGCGTGAGGAAGAGCTCATTAGGTGCTTAGGGTTACCTCAAGGTTAGCAGGATGTTCACAGGTGTCAATCTGTGGTTAAGGGAAACAGTGTTCCTGCTTGCCTTGAGAATGGAGAACATCCTTGCTAAGAGACCATTGCTAAGTACTGTTTATTTCTCTTCTCTACACAGTGGTGGAAGCCTGAAGGGTTAATTTGCCTTTTCCTTAAAGTTTGTTAATTGTGAGGAAAAAGCCCTGAAAAATATCACCTTGCTGACCTTTGAAACCTGCCTGTTTGGATCTCTAGACAGTGAGCATTGTTGTGACAGCACCAGCAAGGGTTAATCAACCCTGCCGGCCTGAACAATGGAGATGGGGGCAGCTTTAAATGAAATGAGCTGAATATTTCATTCGGCCACTCAGCTGCCTGCTCCAATTGCCTCCTTTGCTAAAATGAGAGCTTAATCTAAAGTGACAACAACATCAGTTTCTGTGTGCTCCAGTCACACAGAACATGACTTCCTTAACATAAACACTATTTACATGGACCGTCTGGATATAGCAGGGAATCAGGAGCGTGCCCAGCTAAGACAGAGGCTACAGTGAAGGACGAATAACAGGCAGCTGAGAATTAACATTGGCAAATGAAAGCCTGACCCTCAGAGGGCATGTCCCTGTTACGTTTTAAAGCTAGAAAGCCTTGCACCAGTAACCTTACTGCCAGCAAAGACTATATATTTTAAAAGAAAATAGTACCTTTTCAGTTTAGGTACTTAACCAAACCCGTTACATCTGACCCATTTTCCTGCTCTGTGTGATGTGAGATGACAGACTCCCAGCTGCAATTACCAGTCACTCAAACAGATGTAACTGATAAATGTCCCCTGTCCTTGTGCTCTAATCTCAAAGCAGGTCCTTGATTTTGGCGTGGAAGAGGGGATGCTGCTGGGCAGAGGCAGGGGGCCCAGCTCTGCACCCCCCTGGCCGAGCCCATGTGTCAGCAGACCTCTGCTGTATGTTATGTGGAGAGGCTGTGCCTGCAGCTCCAGGGTGCTGTGCTGCTGCTGGAAGAGCAGAGAGTGCTCTGGCTGCTCCATGAGGCACAAACAGGAGTGCCCACAGCCAGCTTCTCCTCTGGAATCTGGCTCTCCGCAGGAATATGGCTATGGTCTGTGCTCCATGGGGAAGCTGTGCCCAGAACAGGGGTCTGTGGAGTCAGAAGGCTGGATTCTTCTTTCTCTTACCCTGCTGTAACCACAGTCACTTTGTTTATTCTAGCAGCATCCCACTCCTGCTACCTTTTTTTTTTAAAATTTTTTTTTAGTTTATGTTTTTTTCCCAATGCTGTGGAGTTTAAATATTTATTCTCCACTCTATGTTGTCATACTTTTAAAAGTTGAAGGCCTCCTCATTTGGAAAACTCTAGATAAATAATTGGGAGAGAAGGCAGAGTGAGAGTTTGTGGTACTGTAAGCCAGGAAAGACTAATGCAGCTTTTTTCCTCCCTGGTGTGAGTGCTATGCACCCTGACCTTGTGTCCCAAGGGGTAACTCTGCTTTTTCCATATCCCTTGTAGTGGATGCTGTGGCTGTCCAGGCAGCAGGTGTGAGCACCGCTCATATTCAGGAAGTCCTGTTATTCCCCCCTTTCCTTATTCCTACCCTCCTTCCCATGTGCTTGCTGTTTGTGTTGAGTCACTTGTTCAGCTGAGCAGGCAGCACTGTGCAACAGCGCAGGACTAACAGGACTAGGTATTGATCCCCCTTCATAGTACTGGGAAATGCACTTTTCCTTGACAGCTGTGTTGAGCAGACAGTTGTTCAAGCAGATATTAATCACTAGTTACTTTATAGGACTTTTTCCCCTGTTTTAGTCATCCTCAAATTAAAAGTTTATCTTTAAAAACATTAAAGGAAGTCTGGGATAACTGAAGAGTTGAATTGAGCAGGACAATAGGATACCTAGATCTTAATCAAACCCTGCAGAAATAGGGAAGGCCTGAGGGGAAGGGTTGTCTTTTGAAGAAGAAAAGGTTTCTTTCCCATCATTGGTCTAATAGCAGAATTTACAAAAAAACTACTGATCCTTAAAGAATTCTTACTAGTCAGGTTGGAGCATTTGCTATTCTGAAAATTCAGAACATGCTGGTAATGTCTTTTTACTGTCTTTTATTACTGGATGTTACTCTTAAAATTTAGGACATTTATGAAGTGTAAAAAATTAATATTTGCAACAAAATGAATGGTTCAGGGACTATAACCCTGTAGCTGAAATCCAGAGCAGTTCCATCTTCATAGTAAAGATTAATTACTTCTGCCATATTAAGTGGACTTTTGTGACATTTTAAAAACATACGGAAGTTAACTGCTGTAGCATCACTTTAAAGAATGAACATAGATCACTTACAGTGCCAATACAAATCTTAAAATAGTATCCAAAATCTGTGCTTTTTGATGCTGTCTGACTACTGTCTTCCTTTTTCTCCACTTATGGTTCCAAAAGGGAGTATAAGCAGTCACAGATTTATGGAATTACAGATGTATTCCCTGCACCATAAGAAAACAAGGTCTACTATTGCTGAGCTGACGCACTGGCTCTGGTTCAAAAACTAACACCTCTTCAAAGAGAGCACTCACTAAAATCAGCTTATCACTGAAGTGCAAGGGAAGAAAAGGCAAGACAAATTTGACTATAGGGGTGTATCAGGGTCATCTGAAACTCCACCTCACAAGCAACCTTTATCAGGTAATGACACTGACCATCAGCTGAGACAAGAGATGTCCAGAGATGCAGGATATATGTTTATATTTTTACTGTTTCATAAGATAGCCCTCACAGCTTCAACTGAGGGGCTATTGATCGCCTTGTCATTGAATCATAGAATGCTTTGGGCTGGGAGGGACCTTAAGCTTATTTCCTCAAAGTGCCACTCAGTGCTGTTTATGCCATAGATCACTCCCATATCTTCAGTCCCAGAAACAGGCATTGTGCCTAACTGGAGTTAAGCAGCCATTGTGCCTAACTGGAGTTTGGTACCAGAAGAACAACAGGATATGCCTTGCTGTCTTTTTTATACATATATATATATTTTTTTTAAAGAAGATGACAAAACTGAAAGAAGTATGAGAAATAAGATGGCAAGAAATGCATCTCTTTACAGCTGGATACCCATTTAGCCTTATTCCAAGGAACAGAAGTCCTAGTGAGCTCTTTGTTGTTAGAGAGATTTATCTTGTTGGATGCACTTATCCATTTCAGAACAAGCCCCCTGCCTTAAGACCAAGGCTGCTGTTTGGCCATGTCATGCACTGATGTTAGGAATGGCAGGACTCCTTTCTGGAGAGGTGTGATCTCAGGTGCTTCAAGGTAATATAGGATTTGTAGGTAGGTGACTTCAGACTCTCCTTTCCTCATCCTCATCCCAAAAAAGTATGAATTAGGGAGCATTAACCCCTTCTTGGCCTGTGTTTGTACAAGCAGGAAAGATGCAGCATAGTGGCCTTCATGTTGCAGAGTAGCTCTTGGATGCTAATGCAAGCGATTACTAAAAAAATCTCATTTCTGAGGATTGCTAATCTCTCTGTTAGAAATATGCTTATTACATAGTTACAAAACTAATGAATGTATTTTTAACATGCAATAATTATCTAATTAAATATAAGGCATTCGTTTAAGTAGACTAGCTCTCTTACTAAAATGGTGTCTATTACAAGTAGATTTATTGAGGATTTGCAACTACATAATAGAGCTATCTATTTCATGATTGTTAATCCTCAATTAATGTTTTTAATAATTAATTGGCACTTAACTAAGAGATTGTGCTCATTGTGATGGAGTTTATGAAGCAATAGAACATTTTTGTGTATGATTACGTGCTAAAGGGTATATGCCTATGATATGGTTAAATAATAGGGAGTGGGACATGATAATGAAACATGTGATAGAAAACCAAACCACAAAAAAAAAAGTGTGAGGGGCGGATAATGAGAAGAAAAATCACATGTAGTAGCAAAATGTTTATTTTTATTGTTACCTGATACATTTTTGAAAGTATTGTCTCATTTCCTATATATTATGCAGGAGAAGCAGTAGCTGCCTACTTAGACAGCAAGATATTTAATGTTGGAAAATCGGTAGATGGGAGTTTGTGGTTTAAAATGGTGAAATATTCCAGTCTGACTGGTGAAGATCTTTCAGTATTTAAGTTTTGTTCTTGAAGTCTCTACTAGGCACATGAATTAGTGAAGTAGAACATAAATCCAATATTAATTGTGACTCAAGGAGTTCCAGGAATGTATGTCTGTGTGTTGGTTTTGCATGGCCTGGTTTTTGGTAGTGGGGGGCCATAGAGGTAGCTTCTATGAGAAGCTGCTGAAGGCTTCCACCATATCTGGCAGAGCCAATCCTTGATGGCTCTGAAGATGGACATAATGTTGGCCATGCTAGGCAAATTAGAGATAATGGTAATCACATATTTTAAAAGAAAATAAAAACAAAGAGGACACAGTTTTTTTCTTGCCAGAAAAGAGGAGGAGGTGGGAACATGTGAGGGACACAGCATGGGGACACCAAGGTCAGGGCAGAAGGAGGGCAGGAGGGGCTCCAGGGGCCAGAGCCAAGAATCCTCTGCAGGCTGTGGTGAGACCATGGTGAAGCAGCTGTGCCCTGCAGCCATGAGGATCCATGGGGGAAGCAGAGATCTACCCCACACCCCATGGGGATCCACAGGGAATACAGAAATCCACGCAAAGCCCATGGGGATCCACAGGAGTTGCAGGGATCCATGGGGGATGCAGAGATCCACCCAAAGCCCATGGGGATTCATGGGGATCAGAGATTCACCCACAGCCAGTGGAGGAGGTGCCCACATCAGAGCAGGTGGATGCCTGGAGGAGGCTGTGATCTGGTGGGAGACCCAGGGGAGAGAGGAGCCCTGCTTCCAGGCTGGAGCAGCTTGTCCTTGGAGGACTGCACCCCATGCGAAGAGTGACCCACACTGCAGCAGTTTTGGGAGGATTGTTTGCCCATGGGAGGGACTCATGTTGCAGCAGTTTTGGGAGGACTGCTGCTTGTGAAAGTGGAACCACGCTGGAGAAGTTCACAGAGAACTGTCTCCTGTGGAAGGGACCTCACAGTCTCACAGGGGAAGGACTTCTCTCCCTGAGTAGTGCAAGAAAAATCTCAGTGATGAACTGACCAAAATGCCCATGCCCTATCTCCCTGCGCTGTTGGTAGGAAGGAGGGAGGGGTTGGGGGAAGAAAAGGTGTTTTTAAGGGTTTATTTTTTACTTCTCATTATACTCCTCTGATTTTTTTAGTAGTAAACGAACTTTGTATCTGTAAGTTGAGCCTGTTCTGCCCTTGGAGTGTTTTCTCCCGGTCCTTATCACAACTCATGAGCCCTTCATTAATTTTTTTCTCTCTTCTGGCAGGGCAGGGTGACCGAATGGTTTTCATGGGTGCCTGGTGTTTGGCCAGTGTCAAACCATGACAGTGTGCCAGCTGTTACAGGATACAACAGAAAGTTGCATGTTACAAACACATTTGGTAAATTCCTGCAATTAAGGCATTAACACAGCTTCCTCAGGTCTCTGTTTGGGACCAGGGCTCTTTGATATCTTTATCAGTGACATAGTGAGATTGAGAACTCCCTCAGCAAGTTTGCAGATGACATAAACTGAGCAGTGCAGCTGACAAAACAGAAGGAAGAAAGACCTTAGATAAACTCAAGAATTGGGCCCATCGGAACATCATGAAGTTCAACAAGTCCTGCACCTGAGTTGGGGCAATCCCAGACTTGAACAGAGGAATTTGGAGCAGCCTTGAGGAGAAGGACTTGGGGGTTCTGGTAAATGAAAAGTTGCACATGAGCCAGCAGTCTGTGAAGTGGCAGCTCAGAAGGCCCATGGCATCCTGGGCTGCATGCAAAGCTCCACTGGCAGCGGGGGAGGAAGGGAATTCTGCCCCTCTGGCCCACTCTGCTGAGACCTACCTGTAGTGCGGCATCCAGCCAGGGGTCCCAGCACAGGAAGGACTATTAGAATGGGTCCAGAGAAGCTACCATGATGATCAGAGTGATGGAGCACCTCTCCTATGAGGAAAGGCTGGGGGAATTTGGGCTGTTCAGCCTGGAGGAGAGATGGAAAAAGCAGCCTTCCCATACCTTCTGAAAAAGTGAGGTTTTGTGGACTGATCGTGATGGGACAAGGGGAAATGGTTTTAAAGTAGGAGAGATTCAGATCCTGGAGAAGTTGTAGATTCCTGGAAGCATTCAGGGAAGGTCAGGCTGGGCGTTGAACAACCTGTTCTAGAGGTGGCATCCCTATCTGATAGGGTGGGGTTTTGTTGGAGCTAGATGATCTTTAGGCTGTCTTCCAACCCAAGCCATTTTGGTCTGCATACAGATACAGTGGGTTGCTTCAGAAAAATTGTTCCATATATTGCATATTTTCAAGTGGAAGGTGATAATTTGAAATAAATGTCAAATATTCAATAATGCAAGTTATTGATAAGTTTGTTAATGGAAGTGCTGACATAAAAAACTGTAGCCAGCTTTACTGTTTGAAGACCTTTAACCTCATGGTATCCTTGTACTCCTCCTGAGTTGCATCCCCTTCTTCCAAAGGCTCCATAAACTCCCCTCCTTTTCCCCCAAATTCCAGATAAAGTGAAATTGAGGTACAAAATTTGCTGTAGCTATTGGTGTGTGATTGCTTGGATGCTTTGTAATCCAGGTTCCTTACAACAAATCATTTTGCCCTGGTTTGTGTTGAGTGTTTTTGAAATTCAGTCTTTCCAGATTGGGATGTGAATCACATTGTTCTGATGAGTTTTGGAAGTGAAAGTAACGATGCTGCCTTTTTTTTGAAAATTTTACTAGTGCCAGTAATACATGGGCCTCAGAAAAGTTTGTGGATGGGGGAATCAAGATATATTGGATATAAAAAAATCATTTATTTTTGAAACTCATTGTTTGTAGTATTTTAAGACTGAAACTTTTGGAGTAATGAGCAAAGGGGGGGCTTTAGAGCCAGATCTTATACTGAGGAGAAGTTCTGCTGTTCTCTTCAAGCTTAAGGTCTCTGAACTCAGACTTTAATTGTCAAGATGCTGACAGCTGGGAAGGCCCTGAAGGTTCAAGTTTTGCAGACTCCTAGGATTTTAGAGTGTGCCATGCAGGTGGCCATAATTTTTAAACACAAGTCTGCAGGTTTTTTTTTTGTTTGTTTGTTTGTTTTATTTTTATTTTTTTTATTTTTTTAAAGGTAAAAACAACAAAACAAATCTTGTTATCAGGTTAATTGTGTTTTTCAAAGGGTGGCAACCCTAAATTTCCCATTAGGCCAGTTCTGAAGGGGGAGGTCTAAATTGGAGCTGCAGATTATTTAACTTAGATTAAGCTTTCACAGTTGAGAATCCCTGTCAGAGATGATGTTTAATATAGTACCTGAAGGGTCAGTTCCCACTGTTGTCATTAAATCTGTACCATGATGTTGTCATACTCATTCAAAACATGCTTACTATTGTGGTTTTGAGTATCTTCGGGATCTTTTCCAGGTGGAGCTCAGAGAGCTGCAAAGGGCTGTAAGGAAGTCTGGATTTCCAGGCTTCATTGCAGTGTCTCATTTATTTTCATTCTAATACTTCTAGTACTGATTTTTAGTGGCACTGACCAGTGCTTTAGGTATTTGAGCTTTGCAGCAATCTTGAAAAATACTAAGGAACAATCCTTAAGGAAGTGAAGCTGATGCTAGTATTATTATGAAAGATTACATATATGAATTTGAAAAAATAAAATTAAAACTCAACAGTAGGTAGATGTTGATACATAGTGAAAATATATTATTTTGTGGCTATGTTATTTTTTAAAATCTTAAATATTTTCTCCTTTCTATTTTCTCACTCAGTAAAAGTAATTTATGGCCCTCCTCTTTTAGTCTTCACTCATGCAGAGGGAGCAAATTTTGATGATGACTGTAGTGTCAGCATGGAGTGCACATCTGCTTCCTGCCTGGATGGTGGTGGTGGTAAGCCTGTAGGAGCCTCATGTTGATGGCTTCACTGGGCCCTGTGGAGCTTCTGGGTCTGAGGCTGGCTTCTCCTGCTCCCTTTCCAGCTCAAGAGTTTTCAGGGTACATACTAGTAAATCTTGATGAGATAACACTGGTTTTGTTTTGGGTTTTTTTCAATAAAAGATATGATTATCTGCTTGCAAAACAAAGGAATTCCACTAATTTTCTCTCAAAAAAAAAAAAAAAAAGTTGCAGTTTTCTATTTAGAACTTTGTTTGAAGTTGGTGGCTTAATAATCCGTGAGTTGAGTAGAGGGATGACTTCAGGCAGACTTGAGAGTCCTGAGATCCCACCTTTGAAAACTTGTTAGTTTAATCAACTTCTTGCAGGTAAACAATTTCAGCAGGCTTTCTGGGTGGCTTTTAAATTATCTCTTTTTTAATAAGTTTTTAAATACAATTGTTGATGAATACCTAACATAGTTTTATTTTGCTAATTTTAAGAACTTTCTTCTGCTTGTATAAGCATTGCTTTATGATTTATTCCAGTCTATATGGAACCCTAGACAGGGGCAAAAAAATCTGTAGAAAATGTTTGAGGTAGCAGTGAAGTAGAAAATCCCTTCAAGAATCTACAAGATGTAGAGGGAGAACAGAGGATGGCCAGAAGAATTTGGTTGTAGCCCATTGACGACCATTGGTGACACCTGGAAATTCCTTTGCTGTTGGAGAGGGTGAGTAGCAAGTTAGTGAGATGAGACATGCAGGTTCTCCTCAACCAGAGCTTCTCCATATGTCCTTTGGCCCTATATTTGGACAAGTTGGATGCAGTTCTCAAGCTCACTGGGACCATTGCAATGCCATGGTGTGTTGGCTTTGCTTTTTGCTTTTTTTTTTTTTTTTTTTTTTTAAATGGGTGGAGGAAGGAAGAACAAAAGATGAGCAGAATACATTTTATGTTAAATGTGCCTATGTTAATGATACTAAAATTAGAGATGGCGAAGCACTTTAATAGAATCATCTAGGTTGAAAAGGGCCTTTAAA
This sequence comes from Muscicapa striata striata, assembly GCA_030060385.1. Taxonomy (NCBI): domain Eukaryota; kingdom Metazoa; phylum Chordata; class Aves; order Passeriformes; family Muscicapidae; genus Muscicapa; species Muscicapa striata. The sequence continues at coordinate 1,567,372 of JAREIS010000110.1, read as the reverse complement.
ATCTAGTCCAACCATGAAACTTTCCAACAAGCCTCAAGGATAACTAGCATTCTTGGAGACTGTGGGGGAAATTGCTGGCTATTGAGTTTGCCCTTATATTTTTATAGTCATGAAAGTGTCCATGTGCATTGTGATTTTCTTCTCTCTAAGGCTTCAAATGGCAGCATTTTTGTGGTATGTGTGGTGATGATTATGCTAAGGACTTTTGTGGTATCTCATAAATTACTGAGGTAAAAAGAGGCTTTTTTGTCTAGGAACATGATTGTTTTTAAACAGGCGTTAGTAAAGTTAATATGTTTTCCTTTTTTCTTTTTGACTGACTTCTGTGAAGAGAAGAAGAAACCTATCAAGAAGTGATGAGAAATGGGAGAGTTCTTCCTGTAAAATACCACCGTTAAGAGATGGCAATATTTTGAGTACTTCCAGCTAGTTACAAGTCTTTTATCGAAGTGTTGTTTTTTAGGTGGTTTTTGTGCTCCGCATGTGTGTCTGTGTACTTAAACAGGGCAAATTATAGCAAGGAGGGAAGAAGGGCATCCCTCAGTAGGTAGCAATGCAGAACTGGCTGTGTGTACACGCTGGGGACCATGGGGTCACATCCTGGGTGAGGGGAAAAGAAGGTAAGGGGGCAAACCGGTAGAAGGAGGAAAAGAGAAAAAAAAGGGAGGTAGTGAAAGGGGTGGAGGGGGTGTTTTTGCTACTGTTAGCCATGTCTTGAACAGCAGTGGTTGTGCCCAGAGAATCCTCTGTGAGGGCCATGTCTCTTTAAAAGCAGTGGGGGATTGGAGCTGGGGGAGTGCTCACAGCAGTATGTATAACACAGCTGTGCTCTGTTTATGCTTAGGCTACAATAAAAAAGCTATAAAATGTGAGATGTCATAGCTCCACTTTGCTTTATTTATACTGTTTCCTCTGAGCTCTGTCACACTGCACATTCATCTGCTAAGTTGCAGCAAGAATGGAGATTAAAATATCACAGCTCAAAATAGGAGTCAAGCGGAAGGAGATTCATCATAGCCCTATTAAAAAATATGTAAATATGGGAATGAAGTAATTTTAAAGCTGTATGGCTCTACTTCTCAGTGGGCTGGGGAAAGCTGTGAGTGATGTGCTATGCAAGTGACAGATTTATGGGACTTGTTCTTCTTTCTATTTTTCACTTCATTCTACCAAAGTATTTTAAGATTAAAAATATCAGTTTGAATAGCAAATTTTCTCTATGCCATATATGTATTTTTAAAAAGATTTTATTCTTAACCATTACCTAAACTAATAATGGAATAATACTTCCCAGTTAAAAGGGGTCAGAAGCACGCTCAGATGTTGAACTTGAAGTAGGGAGGATTTGCCCTTATGGAACACCTTTCCTCCAGGATCCTTGGAGCACTTGCAGGCATATTGTCAAGCCTCTCATGCCCACTGAGGTAGGGGCCTGCCTTACCCTCTGTATACCAAAGTACGTTGAGTACTTGCAGCTGCAGTTCTTGGAAACGTCCTCTGGCACTCAAACCATAGCATTTTTAATGGAAGTTGTTCCTTTTCTCTCCTACAGCTATTTTGAAAATGGAGCTGGGGTAAGAAGTCTGCAATCTCAATTTCTCTTAGTTTTCTTTAAGTGCTGTGCAAGGAAAGCTGCCTCTGCTAGCAGAAGCAATGCTCTTTTGAACTTTGCAGCAAGTCTGTGGTCTTTGATGTGGTCAGATTTGGGCACAAGTTTTCATCTGGAAGAACAAAGCACAGATGTTACAAGATATTTGAGAAATTAGGGATTTTAATTAATACCCTGAAGATACAAGGAAGCCAGAAAAATATTTCACCCATGTTCAGTTGTGAAGCCTATTTTTGAGTAAAGGAGGTCAAATTTGCTGCCACTAAATGGAGACGTACTTTGTAGATCAGTGTGGGTAGAGTGCAAGGAGAGGGGAGCCAAGGCAAAGGGCTGCTGTCCTTTCCTGCACTTACATTGAGAGTTGAGGGTCTGTAAAAGAAGCTGGAAGTTTTTTGATGCAAATTGATGGAGGCAGAGCAGTGATTGTGTCTGCATGAACTTTGTAGCTATTCAGTTGGCTTGCTCCTGAAGAAGAATTTCATGTATCTGTCCATCCAAGTAGGATCCCTGTTCAGCTTTTCAGCAGCAACTGAGCAATACAGAGAAATTTCATCCAAAGCAAGGATTAGAATTTATCATTATATATTAAACGTTGTTGGAAATAGGTTTTTTCTGTCTTTTTTGTTGGTAAATGATGGTGTATAAATGCCAGAAATTAACCGAAACTTAGTTGACTGACATCCTTAGAAGTTGGTGCTTTGTGGATGAAAAAAAAGACTCAGCTGAACAAGACCAGGTCGTCTATCTGTCCTCTAACTGTGTCAAGTGCAACAATGAGAACTGAGGGAGTCAGACCTCAAGTTTCCAATTACCTTATTCCTGGGAATGCTAAAATGTCTTGTGGTTTGTGTGAACTGAAGTGCTCATGTGAATGGAACATTCCTCACCAAGAAAGGGACTAAACTAACCTAGTTCTTGTAGCACCTGGTTTATTTCCTGGAGTGGTGGCTTTCCTGGTTGTGACTTTTCCCTCATCTCCTACTGAAGTATTGTTGGCAGGAGTAAGGAGGAGTGTCCTTGGCTTTGCATGTTTGCTCTTTGTTTTTTTTTTTGTTCCCTTTTTTCCTTTGTTGCTATGAAGTACAGGAATTGTCAATTATTTTTCCTATTCCAGTATGTGACTCTGTAGTAGTCCTGGGATATATTGATGTATTCATTAAGCTCTTATTGTCAGCAGAAGACATAATTCCTTGACAAGTCATTCTTGCGCCATGTGTATTTGAGAATTGCTGGTTCTGGCTGAGGTTTGGGATTTTCTGTAGGCTGTTTTGGCACATCAGTATAAGCCTATTGACCCTATAACATTAATGTGTATACATATGTTTTCTTAAGGCTGCTCTAGTCATGTAAGCTAACAAAGCTATAAAACTATACTTGAGCTTGAGCATTCACAACTCTGAATCACCTGTGGGTTGTAGTGTACTCACTAATGGTGGTCCTTGTTCTCCCAAGTCACTTGTCCTTTTCTGGGTTTTTTTGCTTCTGTTTGGTTTTGCATCAATCCAATGATTAATTATTTGGCGGAGGAACCAAGAACATTTTTCAAGATGCAATGTGATTTATAAGCCCAAATCCCATTTCAAAAATGACTTGAGAATAATCTAGGAATGTCAGACTTGTTGCAAAACAATTGATTTGGGAAAAAAAAAAAGTGCTTTGTAATCCATTTTTCTTGTAAAATTTATTGCCTGAGGTATCAGTGTTCTGGTTGTATGTGTTATTTAATTTAGCTAATGTTCTACTTGATCTATGTTTCTTGCATGAAAGGTTGTTGATATATCATGACAAAAAGGCTGTAATTTCAATGCTGTGATATCTGTTCAGCCATGATTCTTCTGCTGGGGACCTAGTAGGTCCTGCTGTATTTCAGGGTCCAAACATGTTTGGAAAACCATTTGTCTATACATTAGGATGATGGTGGGAAGAAAACTCATAAACTGAAATTGTATTTAAGAGGGATGCTCAGCACCCTGAAAATCAGATTGAACTCATGCTTCTTCAAGTTAATCAAGTTCTTGATTCGTTTCAAAATCTTATCCTTTGCATTTCCAAAGTACCTGTCTGACTATGTACATAACCTGAAGTATTTTATTTGTCCTTGTATCTGGTGCTGTGAAGTGCAATGTTTAAAAACCATAAATTTTTAAAATAAATTTCTTTTTTATGCATGGCAAACTTCTAAGAAGAAAATACTGCTGTTATATTAACATAGCCAATAATAAATTTTACTGCGGAATTCTGTGAGTAAAAGTCTAAAGATGAACAGGTTGAGATTATAAATATACATTAAAAATATCAGAAATATCAGTGAGTTCTGATTTAGATTTAAGTCATATATTGTATATACATATATAGGACTTCACAGGGCTTATTGATTGATTGGATTTACATATGAAATCACCAAAGTATTATGCCAAGTTTAAGAAGTGCAGCCATGATACATTTGGTTAGAATTGGAAATGAACTTTGGAATTAGTTCCTAAATTTGAACGTCTTAGCCCAGGCAAGAACTTAATTATTTGGAAGTCTTTTAAGGAAGTTTTAGCACTGTGAATTCAGTTGATGATGAGAACCTTATTTGAGACTAAGCTATGTTGAGAGTTTTTGTGATATAAGTGAATTTTCAGTTGACCACAGTAATCTGTCCAGTTAATATGACCTGCAGCTGTTTTCTTCTTTGTGTAAATCCAAGCAAGGAAGTATTAGGTAAGAAGTCAGCATTGCTATCCATCTCTTACTTGCTAGTAATGTCAATTTTCAGCCAAATTCAGTAGAGCTGAGCTATGCTGAATAATAAAATACAGGTAATCCAGTGAATCTACTGAAGGACTAATATTTACAAAACATAAGGCTCTCCTAGGCATGCTGTATCAGCTTGATTAAATGTAGGAGACTATTAAAGCTTGACAATATAACAGGGGAAGTAATTTGCTATCAGTTACATTTTAACAAGAGTGTTTCCTAATGCCAATTGGCTGACAGGGATGCTTTGCAGCCTTTATAACATTTATTCAGAATATTTAGTTGCAGTCTTAATATTTGCTTGAAAGAATATCAAAATTGATACTAATGCTGCCCTGATTATTTTTTAAAAGCAAACAAGAATACTACTGTTTAAAATATTTTTACTGTAAATTTAATTTTCCAAAGCAGCACATTCATACATTCATTTGTCATGTTGACCATGAGGGTGTTTCTAAATGGACTCCTCAGGATTGTTGTACACATTTCAGTGGTTGCGGGTCAGAGGTTTTGGCTCCTTCCCGAAGTCTCTTGTGTTATCAAAGGTGTCCTTCTCTCCTTCAAGTCATTCACTCTGTCTTCCACAGAAGTTTCTTGCATCCTTTTCTCTTTGGTTCACTTTTGGTTGTATTACTTAGTAACTTACATCTGTCTTCATAGTTGCTTAGTTGCACTGGGATCTCTTTCCTCTTCTGTTCTGCCAACCTATGTAGAAATGAGCAGCCCTTAGTGCACAACTTGTTTCCTCACATCCTTCTTTTGTGCAGCTTGGATGTGGAAAGATCAGATGAGGGACTGTAAGTCATTCCCAAGCCACCAGACCTGATAAAACCCTGCATGTTTTTGCATCTTGTGTTCAAATTTCATACATCTATACTATGTATTTTAATGTGGGTCTCCACTGGCTACCCACAAAAATTTATTGAATAGTAAGACCAAGCAAAGAAGTGGAACTGGAAGCTTCAGGCTTAAGGTGGAGTTAGCATCTGAATCAATGAAAGGGTCAATTTTCATTTTTTGAGGTGTTTGCAACTCCCATAAGCAGAAAAGAACATACCTTCCTAGTTAGCTTTTGAGGTAGTCTTGCTCACTACAATTGAGGAACTGCAGGCAGTTGTGGAGGAACTGCTAATGAAAGTGGATGGAATGAATTCAGCAGGTACCTGGAGCTGTCTGGCTGCTGTCCCACCCCTGTCCAGGAGCACCCTCAATTAAATTATGAAATCCTGTAGTGGTCCCACATCATTTTAGGGACCACCCAGATGTGGGTGCCTTAGATGCAGCAAGTGGTATTTCTGGCCAAACCAGAGGGGTTACTGGGCAGGTCCAAACAAGGGAGGATGATTTTGGGGCAGGAGAATCTTTTAAAAATACAGTTCTATAGAATTCAGTAGGAAAAAAAAATGGAGTAAATCTCATTACATGTTATGCACCTGCAACCCCTGCAGAGGCAATGAGTTTATACTTAAATTTACAGCTTCCAAGAATAATGAGGAGCAGAGCTACATGACTGTGCCCTGGAGAAAGAAAAGAAAGAAAACCAGAGATAACGTACTACCTACCAGATAGCCAAAATAATAGCTATGAGACCATTCACTATTAGTCCTACCATCTGCAAGAGTTTATTATTTACTCTCAGTAGAGTTGCAGTTAAATTTTCTCATTAACTAAAATGGGATGGATAAGAAGACATATCCTTCCTTTGGATATTGTGGTGTTTGGGTTTTCTTCATTGTCCAGAAAACATCACAGTTATGTGTCAAGGAATAAATAAAGCGAAAGTAAATCTCCACTGAATTTCTTAGCTGGAGAAGTTTTCAATAGCATCATGGGAGCACAATGTCAGACTGCAAAAACAAGCAAATAAATAAATAAAGCTACTCTTTTGCTCAGCAGTCTTGTTTTCAAAACAAAGAGATAACTCTTTAGACTTTAAATATTTTATTGACTTCTTTGCTACTGCAATTTTTCTGATATAAAAATATGAATAGAAAAATATTATGTAAATAACTGGGACAACTTTCTAGTGTTGCAAAAGACTACTGAAAGAATATCATGATGCCAGACTAACATGCTACATTATTTCTAAGATTATGCTTGTTACTTGCCTTTAGTACCTTTATTAAAAGAATCCTTAACGCACTCTAATTGTATTATTACTAACAGAACTTGTAACAACAATGGTAAAATATTTATTTGAATTGCAGTAATTACTTTAAGTCATTGTGTCTAATTAAAGTCAAAAGACTTTTAAAATCAATGAGAATCTTTCACCAACTTCAAAGATGTGGGCCCTGCTGTATGAGAATTTTCAGCTATATTCTTAATGCTATTGATAATGCTCACTCTGATAATCATCATAATTTATTCATCACACTTGCCTATAATTAAACTTTATTTTCAGAAGTGTGATGATAATTGGATTTCTCAGTTAAGACAGCTGGTGATATCAGTGCAAGAATAACAGCACAGAGTGAGGATCCTTGGAGTCAGACAGCACAGAATTTAGGAAGCAACTTTAGTGTTTAATGGAAGTAGTGATATTTTAAGGCTGCTGTATGACAGAGTCTTTCTTCCCCAAATTACAGGTTAAGGACCCAAAGGGCAACAGCTAAGCATATTGGGAATATATTTTTCAGTCACTTGAGAAAGGAATTCAGGATTTGGATATTTTATTGTGCTTTTTCTGGTCCTGTTTCTTTCTTGCGAACCATCCAGATGGCTTGTGTGAGTGGACTGTGGTCAGAACTGTGGCCTTGATAGTGATTGCTGCTGTTTTTCTGAGGAAACAGTGGTACCAAACCTTTTTTTTTCCTCCTGGAACCATCAATATTAATGAACAGTAAGCTGCATTTGCTCAGAACTGCAGGAAATGTTTTTCTTATCAGGGAGAGAAAAGCAGGGAAGGACTCAAAATATGTGAGTCAGAATTTTTCCTCCTTGGGACAGCTTTGTGCCACTCAAAGACTGAAAATTAATTGTAAAGGCATTGCTAAAGGGGAGATACACTTTGCTTATCAGTCAGCTGGAAAAAGAGTAGAATGACTGAATGAACTTATTTTATTTATTAAGGGAAGCATATTGAAATTAATGCTATAATAACTGCTTAACAAATAATATTTTAAATGGAGATTTCATTACTAAGGCACACTTTCTGTTCTATACAGATTAAAAAATCAATGTGTCTTGTACAGTTTTATTACTGACACAATGAGTACCTTGAGCTGTATTATATTTGATGTTGCCACATCAACCAAAGTATAGGCGAACATTTGACATGTTTCTTCGTTTATAATAATAAAGACTTTTCCCTGCCTCCTTTGATATACGTATAGATACAAAACACAATAAAATGAGGTTTATGTTGATGAATACTGTACTTTTAGGGGCAGACTGCAATATACCTGATATCTTACACTTTTGAGCTCTTGGGTTCTCTCTGCTGTTAGGGTACTGAAGGCACTACTTGGTTTAGAGAGCAGACTTTATTTTTCTTTTAATTTCCTCAGTCACAATATTGTTTCATGAGCTCACATTAGCATTAGCATTAGTTACCAAAGATTCTCTGCTCTTTGCTCTAAGCTGTATTTGCTCATGCTCAGTTCAAGGTCCCTGGTGCAGTCCCCTGTGTGCTGGCCAAGAAAGCAGCTGTCATACAACATGAGGCAATAACAATTTGTCTTGCAATGTTCCTGCCCTGGAAACAGAGAGAGAATATTAAAAGTCTCATGAGAGAGAGCTTGTCCTGATAAGCTCTCCTCTTTTAAGAAGATGTGATGGTTGAGTGAGCCATGGGAATAGATGGGCAGCTTTCTGCAGGAGTTCTTGGAAGAGAAAGCACTTGTGTCCAGCAGTGAATTTAAGTTTCCCCTGGTACTCACATTAGACCTAAGTTGCTCAGAAGAATGGAGCCAGGCCCTTAAGAAGTACTAAGATTGTGTATGACAAAATACCAGGAATCAGCCGTGGCGGAGATGGATATCTTTGTAACTCCAGCCCCTAGTAATGGTGGGTATGTTGCTGTTGAGTGCCCGAAGCATTTCCTTCTAATATGTGTGAATTTGGTGAGAGCAGAAGCCGGCTGTGCATAACAGCATCCAGGTACTCCAGGCAGCATCAGGACAAATCTGCATGTTTTCAATCACCTGTCTTCCTGAGACTTTTTTTCCTCAAAATTGTTAATTCAGGGTGACAGATAAGGATGACTTCATATTTACCACTGACTTACCTTTCCTGTCAGTTGAGCAACAGGCAGGGAAGAAGTTGTATGCAGTGGGATTCTCCCTAGAATGGGATATTTCCCCTACTATTAGTTCTTCTGTAATTAATAAAGAAGCGTAATGTTAAAAATGGCAAAATTTATGGCTAGATGCCATGCTTCTAGATTAGTTTAATAATATCTTTTCATTGTGAGGAAAGATTAAATTTCTTACAGATTTGCTGGTGTCATCAGTCCTCAACTGATGAGTAAACAGCTGAATTCATAGGACCCTTCTCTTGTGACTGCCTTTTCTTTAAAAACACGCCAACTGCAATGTGCAAAATATTGTGGGGAAGTTGGCTTTCATCTGCTGACACTGTTTAGTGTCCAAACTTTATGGTAGTTTTGTGCGTAAACACAGTAATTTTATAAATTGGATTGTTTGCAGAGTAATGAAAGACACAAATGATATTGTTGCTACCAGCTACATTATATAGAATATATAACCACTGATGAATTTATAGCACAGGGGCCTGACACGATATTTCTTTTATGTGGTATGAGTGAGGTACATAACTTCTGTAAGATCATTGATCCTAACAACTTACTTTTGTAAACATTATTGCATACAGTGACTATGAAAAGGGAGTACCTACATTTTGCACTACCAAAGGCTGTATGACAATTTTCCAGAAGCTTTGAGATCTGCATGTGATTTGCATAAAATACAGCATGTTTACATGTTTTTTAACCTCAGATAAATGTATGCTAATAAGGTATACATTAAGTAGAAGGATGTGTACTAATATTATTTGTTCCATCAATAAGAATTCTGTGACTTGTGCTTTCTATCCATTGTACCAGCATTTGTAACCATCACATAATGTTTAATTCAGAATTATTTTTGGGAGAGGAGGGAGGTGGTGGTGTTATGCTTATTTTTTTATTGTTTTGTTTTTTTTACCCTCAGGTATTTTAAAAAAGTAGTAAATACTTATTTGACTGATGAATCAAACATTTGATCTGCAGGATTCCACTGTGCGTGAGGAGCACATTAGTAAAAAGATGATGAGGATGTAGCTGACACCAGTATCTCTGAAAGAATTTCTTTCCTGTAGTACAAACCAGAAATGGCATTATCTGGCCTTTCTAAAGGGCATTTTACCACTATCCCTGTGTTTCAAATCCTGTCTATAGAGTAGATCAGCAAACAGTAATCAGCAGATGTGGATTCCAGGGAATGGGCAAAGTGTCTAATGACTAAATGCAATGATTAGTGAAGGTAGATCAAGACAGAACCATAATCCCCAGAACAACTAAGATAACTTTTCTTTCCAAAGCTAGTTAATACCTTGTCCTTTTAATTATCCTAGCATCAGAGGGAAGTGCCATCTTCTACTTGTCTCTCATTACTCCAAAAGTCATGTTAATTTAAATATTTGTAAACATACAAAGCAGTCTTCTGAGCAAGAGGCATTATTTTGTTTATACACATTTTTGCATCTCTGGGTTTTTGTCCATCTTATAACGAGTTCTGAAGTGTATAGCTCTCTCCTGCTACACAGTGTGCAGAGCTGGGGTGTGCTCAGGATGTTCGGCACTGTCCAGGGAGCAGGTCCCCAGAGACACCAGCCTGCAAGAGGATACTCATTGGTGTTTGCTGTGACCTCCAGGGTCTCAGAGAGCTCAGTGGTTTCACCTGGGAAAAGGTTTGCTTCTTCCCTCTGTCCGAAAGTTTCATTGTGTGAAGAGAATGGAAGAAGCTAACTGTTTCTACTTTGGTTTTTTTCTAATCTCAACCAGAACAGCTTTGTGATAAAAAGAAGTGGAAGAAAAAAAGGAGGAGAGATGCAGCAGGGGTAAGCCATGGAAAAAGGAAGTTAAAGCAGTGAGAGAAGTCCTAAGGAAAAAGTGAAAGGAATTTATATGTTTGTTTCCTGCAGTTTCAGAGACATTTTTGTCTGAGGCTTGTCTTAAGTCTGAGCACTGATTTTTTTTTTTTTTTACCCCTCACCCCCCTCCAATTGTATGGATCTTTTTCCTTCCAGTTCCTTTGGGGATGATGGTGGTTGTAATTAATATTGCAAATTGGTGACATTGGCTATGAAAAGTAATGTTGATTTCAACAGGGATTGTAAAATCTTGTTCCATTTAATTTACCATTTTGACTTTAAAAACCCATTTGGCATTGATAATACAAGCATAGAAATTTTGCAGGAGTGAGAATACTGACATTTTTTGGCATTACTGCTTGTTAGGAATGGTCCTTTCTAAATTAAATGTTTGTCAAAATGAATTGTCTCTGAAAAGTTTACTCATAACTCTCCTAATCAAATCTTAAGCAGGTATTTATCATGGTTTGCGTTACTTTTGAAGATTATCTTTTGTTTGTTCTATGTAAAAGAACAGCTAGAAGGGAAAATAGTATCTTTTAAAAACTGAGCAATGCAAATGAAGTTTTGATGCATCAAGGTGTGATCTATATTGGGCATTTTGACTCTTAAAGGAAATGGAAAGCATAAGGCACACAGGTGACAGTTTTACTGAGGTCCTATGGAAGTGTAATCAAGCTGTATTTTGTTTGGCTTTGTGCTACTTGGGGGAAGGAATGGGTAATAATTTATGTTTCTGAGACTTTTTTTCTTTGTAAAGGGCCCCTTATTTTCCAACATCATCTACCTATAACACAGCCCTGAGCCACAGTCTACCTTCCTGGTGGGAATATCTCCTTGACAAATATCAGGGGATTTTCACTGGTTTCATGTGGGTGGGTTCTCCAAGGAGCAACCTGGTCTAGTGGAAGGTGTCCCTGCCCATGGAACGGAGGTTGGAACAAGATGATCTTTAGATCCCTTCCAACCCAGGCCATTCTATGATCCTGTGATACTTTTTTTCTGGCAGTGTGAAATGGTGGTAGTGGAAAAAATTGGTGCCTTCTAACAGTATGCTGAGAGCTCTTTATAATCCTCATTGATGAAACCCAAGTAAATCTTAGATGTTTGTGGGCAGTTCTTTGCAGATTGTCAGTAAAGAGTTAACAGTAGGTTTGGTTGACAGACGCTTCTGTGCTCTTGTGGAGGAAATAGTAAGGAACTTGTGTTTCCTCTTGCTTTATTGATGTTTTCTTTCATTTTCATTTGTGAAATTCAAACCCTCTCAGTAAGTAAGAGCATCTAACAGGCTGCTGCTTTTATTAATAGTCTTTGGAGGATAACAAAAGGAATGGATGTAACAAGTTGAAATACTGCTCTTTTGGACAGTCAGTATGGAAAAGCAGTAGCTAAGCCTTTACTGTCTCTAAATCAACGCATTTTTAACTTTTCCACTCAGGCTCTGTTTGCTCTTTAGGATGATTGAATTTTAATATTTTCTGTTGTTTAATAGCAACTCTTAGAAACAGAAAAAAATGTTTCGAGAGAAAATGAAAACAGCATCGTCACTTACACAGATTTTCCCTTATGGACATTGTTGTGTTGTTTTTTAGGTTTTTCTCATCCTACCTCCACTTAAATCCACGTGTTGGTGAATCACACAGTTACTTCAGACTGTTTCTGTGGGTCGTGATTATAGATCCCTGAAATCATGAGAAAGCAGGGGGTAAGGAAGAGAGTAAAGTTCTGCTGGGATTTATATAATCGGTGTGTAAAGAGGGTATTTTTTTAAATTTCAGAGGTCCAAAATGTGCCAAGCTACTTCTGCTACATTCCCACCTGGCAACTGCAACCTGAGCTAACCTTCCCATTACTCAGGGGAAAAAGTGACAAGGTATTCATCAATGAGCCATTGATGTGTTTGTATTTGTGATGTGACCTTCCCTCTTGTAAAATTATGAGAGTGTCTAGGATCTCAGTACCCTGCTTGTCATAGCTCCTCAGTGAAGGGGAAGGGTAAGATGGAAAGTTGGTCTACCCTGCAATGGATATTGGCCCTCTGTCATCCCTAGAAGAGGCAGTCACAGTGCTGTGCTGCTCCACATAGACCTTAGGAGCTGCCAAAATTACAAAATGATGATTTTGCTCCATTGCAGCCTTACACCAGCACACCAGATTACCCACAAAATGCTTATGCTTATCTAAGTTGAAAATAGTGGTAAATGGCAAGGAAGTACAATTATTTAGTTTTTCACCAAGCATTTCTTTCTTGGTTGTGTGGAACAGCCAAACTTCCAGACATGGGACGTGTTTATGAGTGTCTGTAATATGTTTTTTTTTCCTCTGCATTTTTCCCATAGGCTTGTTCACAGCAACACCCACTGGAGGTAATGAGCAGTGACAGTATCACTGCAACTTTCCCCTGGGGAGCTGCACAGCATTGGCTCCTGCAAGCTGACGCTGGGAGTAGTGGTTTTTATATAAAAAGTGGGATGCCTCTAGTCTTCAGCAGCATATTTTCTGTCATCCAGGAGAAAAATAAAGTATGCTTAAATAAAAAAGTCTAATAAACCTGGTCAAAGTGAAGCTGGGTTTTGGTTTACTCAGCTGCTGTAATGGGTTATGAGAATGATACAAAGTTTAATGCAATATAGTTTATTTTATTCCTGAAGTAGGTTCATTGTAATCCAAGCAAGAAGTGGAGCTGTCATGATAATGTGAGCATTTTCAGTAGAAGAATCATGAGATTCTGCTTTTAACAGAAATTCAACCCTAGGCATATGAAAATGTGGTACTAAATAGTATAAACATAAGAAGCTCTTGGTACAGACATGGAAATGGCCTTTGTGTGGCCAGCTGATAGGAAGAGAGATCAAGTTGAATGTGCCAGACCAAAGAGTTTTGTTGCTGTGAGAACTGGGCTATAATTTAGTGAGCTGACAGGAGGAGTGAAGTATCTCCTCAATATCTGTGTTTGGCAGAGAAGATGAATGCATACATCAGGAAACAATGTTTAAGTGTTTTATTTCCTTATTTCAGCCTGTCAAACTGTCAACGTAGTTAATGGCCACCAGGAGAGAGTGAGGGGAAGAGAGGGAGGGGAGGAGGAGGGTAAATCGAAGGAAACAAAGCTGCTGTGGAGTCTGGAAGAAAGGAAAACTGGGAAAGATTAGCAAGGCGCTGAGGCATAATGGTTCCCTGGACACAAACATCCGAACTCCCTACACTGGCTCTGCTTTGCTCCACACTTCCAAGGAAATGTGTGGAGATAATGAATGTCCTGACACGCAGCACAAGATAACTTTATTTTACGGTATTAATTTTACTGTGGTGGTACTGAAAGATACTTCAGCAAGGCTTCACACCGTATTTAAGTTTTGTGCTTTGCTGAAGCAGCATCCAAACTGAACAAGACGGAGTTGTCTTGCCCCTGTTTTGACATCTTGGGATTCGGGTGTTTGTATTGTTCTACAAACTGTCTGTACCTGGACTTGTTCCTTTAAACAAACAAGGTTTGAATTGTTTCTGTATTAAGTATACAGGGAAACGTAAAAGTTTGGGACTAAATTCTTCTTTCTGACACACCCACGCACCTTCCACAAAGTCAGTACAAATGGAATGTATTTTATAAAAGAAGTATTTTTAAGGCCAAGCCAATATTATGTATTATTTTCATTGCATGGAAACAGAACAAGAGTAAAAATAATTTCTTTTTTTGTTTAATGCATGTTTGGCTCAATAACCACAGAGGAGGATAATCTGAAATACTCTTGTACTTTAGGCAAAAATGACACTTTGTTTTCACTGCCTTGCTACTCATGGGAGTTGGCAACAAGAAGACTTAAGTGTTCTGCCCTGGGAAGTGGAGTAGGCTTTCATACACCCGGATAAAATGCCTTCTGAACTGCCTCTGGGAGGTAAAGGACCCTGGCAGGGTCTATCCCAGACTGCATAAGTGATGAAGCTGAAAATTTTTGGGCTCTGTGGGGAGTGTGTGGCTCAGCTGTGGCTTAACCTGAGCAACAAAAAGGCCTCCCCTTACGCATCAAGGCTGAGAGCACAGCCCATATGGAGACAGGGATTAAACCTTAGGATATGTAGTTTTGAGTTAGAAGAAATTTTGGGCATTGCTTTTTCATGTCAGTAGAGTAGTGAGGCCTCAACTTTGCATGTGAAGCCACTCTCATATCACACAGCATCATAAGGTACAAATTTGAACTGGGTGTGGTAAAAATTGGTTTTCCTTTGACAGATCATTGATGCAATAGTAGTGTATGTTCTACCAAAAATGCACATTTCTAATTATTTTACAAGATTCAAGTAGCTTTCAATTGATTTTGCTTAAAGCTTCTTAAAAAATTATGTAGTTCAAACAAATTATTAAAATAAGGAAAGAATGGTACAATAGTATTCAGCATGATTTAGAGTTTTTATTAGGTTAATAGTCCAAGTTGTCAAGTTTCTGTAGTCATTTCAATGGAGGAGAATTTTAAAAGGAATTATGAAAGATAATGTAGAAGGCTTTTGAAGTCTTATAGTATTTTTTTGGTTATGAGGAAAGATATGGAGAATACTTGGTGTTCATTTCTGAAAATAGTTATTAGGTGTTGGAGGGTGGTGCTGCCTTAAGAAACGAGTCAGCCTGGCTGTACAGAATTGAAAAGAAAAAAGTAGAACGGCATTAGGTTGGGAGGAAATGAGGAGAGCAAGGGATAAGAAGGATGACTTTTGCTATAGTAAGAGTAGGACAAGACTGCTTTTATGAACTCAGAGGTAGTTGTGTGCTTACATCATGTGTTTTATGGCTTTATGATGAGACTTGAGCTGAAATCTTCTTGATATTGGAAGTGGTCTGGTTTAGCACCCTTAGAAAGAGGTCTTTCTTATTTGTGCCTGTCATCATATGGTCAGCTGAAAGAATAAAGTCTGAACCCAAACTTCAGAAACATGATGTCAATAGAATATAGTAACGCTTTTTAAATGCACATTTAATCAAACCCAGGGATCCTACTTGGTGCACATACAATCATGTGCCCAGGCTCTGTGGTCCCAGGAGATGCAGCAGGGAACACTGTGTGCTCAAAACCTGACTTAGGGACTCCCAGTGACTCAGGGCAGGTGGAGATGCTGATTGAGGGGTATGTGAAGTGAATGGAACAGCCATTGCCATGCTGGGGAGAACTGTGCTGCCAGTGAGCTTTTCCTTCTCCCTTTATTCATGGTTCACTGGAAAACAACATGCTGCATCTCAAACTTGTAGCAGCATTACTAATGTCTGGATACAGAGACAATACTGTATCTCTCTATTTACATTTTCCCTATGATTGTGATGCACACATGAGTTATCTTGCTTTGCTAAGCTGTTGTAGGAGCTCAGTATTAAACAACTGTGTTTCAGCTCTGAATTTTGAGGCCTCTTTGCTAAAGTGGCCAAATGAACCCAATATGCAGGCTCTCATGGTTGGATGGACTGAAGAAATTAAGCAGAACTCTAAAAAGAAGTGACTTAAGTACTCAGCCAATTTTTCAAAAGGAAAGAGAGTTTATGTGAATCCCTGGGAACTGCTTCACATTGTTCTCATTCAGGGATATACATAGGAGACACTTTTGCCAATGAAAGCATTTATTCATGGGTAATGTGGAGTCCTGGCGATTCCCATGTGAAAACTCTGCCAGATTGGGTCAGATGACTCCACCTTCTAAAGCTATGTATGTTTATGACAAGCACTGCTTTAAGCCATAAATAAATCCATGGCATTGTGCCTGTAATAATCTTTCTGCAGAGCTGTACAGCCTATTACCCATTAGCTGATGTGTTTATCATGCTTACTGTTCTTTTCCATTCTGGCTGTAGTATGAGTGTGATGGTATCTGGTAAAGTAATTTTAAAAGTATTGTTTAAAGTGCAAAAATACAGATGAAGTACCCTTGAAGGTAATGGAGCTCTGTGTGGGCACAGAACTAATTATTGTGTATCCTTTTGTTGCTCAGACAACTGAAGTTCATCCATACACCCTGTGTGTGTGTATGTGTGCGCGTGCAAATATGCACTAATACATTTATTTGAGGTATAATGAAACCCTCATGCTTGTGTACACTCATGTATTATAAAGAAAAAGTTAATACAAACACATAAAATTATAATGGAGTGTCCACGAAGAGTGTGGCATTTTAGTATCTCCCTTCTGGCAGCAGGTGCATAAAGTAAAGAAAGGTTTCAGAGCTATCATGGGACGTCCCTGAAGAAGGAGCAGTAAGGGAAGTTCAGGAAGTTCTGCTTTGCTGTAGATGTCTGCTGTCAGCTGTCTAATGCTGCACTCCGCCCTGGCAGCTCTTGGCAAATGTTGTGATCCTGTGCCCAAATCCTAAAGTTGCTAATGTAGAAGGTTTACAAGTTTGGCAAGAAAAAACATTGTTTTTTGTAGATTTTCTTTTATGGAATTAAGAAAAAGGCACTGTTGATGGCAACTTTTTAGAATTTCTGATTGATACATTGCTGGATAATTCTGTGCAGTAGGAAATTACTAAACTATCAGAAAAAAGAAGTCAGTGGTCCTTTCACGTCCCTTTCTCCTGAAATACCAAGTAAAAGAACAACACACAGGTTAGAGCTCAGTTTCCATCCTGGAATTTATTTTTTCATTCTCTTTCCTGAAATGCAGTCTTCATATTCTTTATTAATTTTGTCAACTGCTGTAGTTGCTGGGGCATGAATTATCTCCAGGCCCAGCTATGGCCAAGTATATTGCTACTTGGCCTAAAAATTGCATGTGCCAAGTTCTCTGGAAATTTCCATTGCAAGAAGCGTGAGCTGACAGGACACAGCACTTAACGGGGGTGTCTCCCTCTCTTACTGGCATTTCTGAAACAAGAAGCTCAGAAGCAGCTTCCAGAGAGAGCTCTTTCAGTCGAGCAGAAGTCCAAAAGACCAGGTCCTGTGACCTGGTGACACTTCTGCTGTACTGTCACCATGTCATTTATTTGCCGCTTGATTTACCAATCTGCAAAATTGATAATGGTAATATTGATCTTGAAATTTGCTGGAAATTTACAGCCTGATCCATACTCTACCCAAGTCAGTGGGAGACTCCCATCTATAAGTTCTGGTTTTTAGTTTAAGGTATTTGGCAACATAGCAATTAAAGGTTGCTGCTATTTGCAGTAGAGCATTCCATCTGCAGAACCAGAGCTTTAGTTCACTGTTGTTTCAGTCCTGAGAGATCCTTAGATGAATCTAGGCATGAAACATGAAAAATTACTCCTGTTTGCACAGTGTTAGGACAATAAGATAAATGCAGATGAAATCTCCTTGACCCTGTTTTTGAACAGTCCAAATTAGAATCATAGAATCATGGAATTGTTTGGGTTGGAAGAGATCTTAAAGATCATCTTGTTCCAACTCCCTGCCATGGGCAGGGACACTTTTCACCAAGCCAGGTTGCTTAGAGCCCCCATCCAACCTGGCCCTGAAAATTTTCAGGGATGGTGTAGCTACAGCCTCTCTGGACAGTCTGCTCCAGTACTCCAGTACTTTACCACCATCTGAATCATGAATTTCTTCCTTACTTCTAATCTAAACTTGCCTTTCAGGCCTTAGGCAAATTAGACATAGCACAGCAAGAAGTTGTTGGGTTTTTTGTTTTGTTGGGTTTTTTTTGTTTGTTTGTTTATTTGTTTTTTTTTTGTTTGTTTGTTTGTTTTTAAGTGTGGGTGAGGAATCATAAAATATATGCATTTGTGTCTTATGTCCTCTAGAAGTGCAGCAATATGATACTTCTCAGTTGCCACTTTGTTCTTAATTTTACAGTTTTCATTTCTGAGACAGAAAAAATGAGATCAAAAAATCTCTCCATTAGCTCTGTCTGGTGCTCAGGTTTGTTGGAATGACTGAGCACTGATTGGATTTGGGCTCAAATACAACATTTAAATTAAAAAAAGGAAAAAAAAGAAGAAAAGAAGAAAAAAAGGAAAAAGAGCTGCCGGGAGGATCTTTCTTTTTGATCACTAAGACAGCAACAACAAATTTTCCCTGTTTAGTGTAGGTTTTGATATTGCTTTGGTGCCAGGAGTTTTGCCACCTGTTCCCAGCAGGATGAGGTGGGGATATGAAGAAAACTGGTAATCTTTGAGAAATAAAATATACATGTGCACTTACAAAGTGAACTTTGATAATCTTTGTAGTGAATGGGGTAAACCATCTCAGCATTATAAATCACTCAAAGGATGAGCTGCTTTAGTGCAGGCCAGACAGCTGGGGACTATTTGTTTTCATTTATTTAAAGGAACCTCAGCAGGCAGTTTCAAACAGAAATTTTGCATTTTCTTGCTTTATTAAAAACAAAACAAACAAACCCTGAAACCAAAGCAAACAAACAAAACCCCTACCATGGTAAAAGTTCTGTATATTATCTCATATCTTCTTTATTTTTCATATTCTGCTTTTCCTACAGTTTTCAAATGAGATAGTAAAATCCATTCTAAACCAGAAGTGATGTTGCTTGGAAGAAGTCAGACTGGAAGTCATGAGAAGTCATACAGGTTATATGCTCATGTAAATTACCAAAATTCCAAGCACCTCAGTGTCCTGGAGCAGCTGACCTGTTAGGTGGGGCGGTGGTAGAACCAAATATTTATAACCATTTATAAATTAGAAGGTGTCCAAAGCAAAATGAAATGCAAGGAAAAATATCTTTCCAAGCTGGAGCTGG
Source organism: Muscicapa striata striata (assembly GCA_030060385.1). Classification (NCBI taxonomy): domain Eukaryota; kingdom Metazoa; phylum Chordata; class Aves; order Passeriformes; family Muscicapidae; genus Muscicapa; species Muscicapa striata. The sequence goes on along the minus strand of JAREIS010000110.1, from coordinate 1,548,241 downwards.
TCTGGCTCCTCAGCAGGAAGGTCTACTTTCCCAAAGGCATTTTCTTTTTCCATCCTTGCTTCCCCCAGCAAGTGTTCAGAATCCCTCTCTCCTGCAAGACAAGTGACAAGAGGAAGCAGGGAATTAACCCTTTGCTTAGAGGAGACTAGGCTCCTTCTCATACTTTGCAGATAACAAGCAGAAGTTACTATAAAAAAAAAGAAAAATTAAAAAAAATCTTCATTGCTGTAGTTAGAGGGATCAGAGGTAACAGATAAGAACATCCTTCCGCTGAAAATAAGATGAGCACTGTTAAAATAGTGGCAGTGGGGTCTTGGGTCCTGGTAGCAATGAAGGGGTTAAATAATTTCTGGCAGCCTATTGATCATGTAAAACCATAAAGCAGTTCCAGTAGAAAGAGATGTGTAGAGGTAGAAAATATCGGACTGAGTGCATGCTCTCTGTGGATAATAAAAATTACCCACTTTCTCACAGATGTCAAATCTGGCAGTTTTCCACTAAAATTTGGACTGCATTTCAACTATCCAAATTATTTTAGTGTCTGTTGAAGAGTGTGTTTGGCAGGGTTTCCAGCAGGAAAATAGGAAGCCGATTTGAAAACATTAATACTATTTGAATACAACTGCTTAAGCTGATTGTTCCTTAGATGAACTCTAGTGGAAACACATTCTTCTGTGCAAGTCCCCAGAAAGTCTCCAGGTGGAGAAAGTGGGGATATGAAATAAGTGCTTAAGAGGGCAGAGAGAGATTTATCTCCAGGGATTTTACCTTCCTCTTCTTCCTGTTTTACTCAATTATATAGATCCTGGTTAAATAAATGGGGATATAATAACTGGACAAGTGTTTGAGAGGAAGGGGAGCTAAGAAGCAGGGGTATGGACACTGAAGAGAGAAAATATGCAAATAACCGGTGTAGCTTTCAGGGTTCTGAATGAACTTCAGTGATGTGGGAAAGGGAGGGGATGTCACTGAGGCGTTAGTTACAATGTGCGTGCAATGGGCACCATCAAAGCAGCAACTGAGGGATTGGATTAGATGCCCTAAAAATGGGGAAAAAAGACAGTAGAGAAAGCAGTCAGAGGTATGTCATTATTCAAAATAGTGCATGTTTCACTAGTCTACTAGAATAACACAGGATTTTTGGGGTTAAAACTCAACCTTGTAAGAGGATGGACAAGCATTCATGTTTAACATAGGGTTTCCTTCATCTTTCTCTGAAGCAGAGATGGCATAATAAATCAGAGAAGTGGCAATACTGCTGTTAGGCTATAACTGAGACACATGAGAATTAATCCAAGAGAGGAAAGCATCAGAAGAATAAACTGAAAAATTCCTGATTGTGAGTTTGGCTAGAAATGAGCTTATAACTGTAGATTATGGATATAATAGAATACTTGAAAACTAAGTAACAGGACACTGATTCACTTCTGAAAGGAAGTGGTGGAAGTCATGTTCTGGCAGGTACTTCCACTGGCTTTGACAGGGTATTTTAATGCCAGCAGAAAAAAGTTAGTATTTCTAGCTGGGGTTATAATTAGAGTAATATTTTACTGAGTTTTTCACAGAACAAAAAGTAATAGGAAAAAAAAATACAGTCTGGTGTCCTGGTACTCTGGACACCTTCTGTCAGATCTTGAAAAAGTCTTGTCCTGGCTTGGGCCAGGAGAAGTGCTGAAATAGAGCTGTTGTACTAATATGACTTTTTAAAAAGTTGAATCAATTTCAAGCCAGTGCAGTGTTAATGAAGCTGCAGACAGAGTAGCACAGTTATTTCTCTTCTTAAATCCTGTAACTCTTTTGTGCCCTTATGAGACTTAAAAGTTCATCAGCAGAAAAACTCAGTCCTGCCTCCCTATTTACTGCTGTTCTTACACTGCCAGGGAGATTGGCTTGTTGCTATAGTAGGAACTGTGCATGTGAGAGAGGGAGTTGCTGCTCCAGAGAGCTCATGCTCTGTAGAGGTCAAAGTCAAGTCTCTGATCTGTCAGTGCACTGATACACTTCTTAAAGCAGCTCTCATAAAATTCTCAGGATTTACCACATCTAATCTTTTGTTCTGGTGCTTGAAGAATTATTGTCAATCCTTATCTGAAGGATAACAATGGAAATCGGGTGGTTTTCTGATTTGGTGAAATTCTTGATATAGTGAAATTGTTAGAAATTTATTACTTGGATTTTGGGGAGGAAGTAAAAATTTTATCATTCAGAGGAATTTCAAGTCTCTTCCAATAGGTGATCTCTGATCCATTTTCCTCATGAGACTGAGTTGAATTCCCAGAGGTTTTGTCCAACTGTTGTTTTCTGGGCAGCATTGCACACTGTGGGAGAACAGGTCTGGCATTTACTCTGGGAGGGAGAACACAGCAGGGTCCTTGCCCTGGAGTGGGGCAGAAGAAGTCATGGAGAATAGTAAATACACTTGAACTAAAAAAAAAGAGCAAGAGAGGTCTTTGAAATACTTGGTCTTGTTTGTTTGAAGGGAAAAGTGCTCCTGTCAGGTCAGGATTAGTTAATATATTTTATTCGTATTTCACCATTGAGTCAGGAAATGTCTGCCCCGATACTTAAATAGCCTATTGGAAGTGCTGTATTGATCTGTGAAGTATTTGAGCGATTTTCTTGTACATCTGTGTTAGAGCGTTGTCTGTCTTCAGCCATTGTACTGGCACAGGATGATTGTAAGATCCCTTCATGCCCAATTCTGGCAAGTGTTTACTTTTTACTGTGTTGTCCCTGTAGGGAATGCCACCAGATGAAATGTTCAGTGCCATCTGAGGAGGTTTTCCTCTTCTTTTCAGGGCATAACAAGAGAGACTAGGTGAGAGAATTAAATACGTGGGTGTGAGGCACGTTAAGTTACTGAAGCACTACCTTATCAGTTTTGATTCTTTAATAAGGCTAAGAGAAATTTAGGTCAAACCTAAAGCAAACCATCAAGCAGGAAAATATTTTATTATTAAGGGGTACATCCAACAAAATTGCTTTTGGGTCTCCTAATCTGTGCCTGTGATATCAAAATTTCAGCAAATCTCAGATACTCCTTATGTAATTAAACTGGTTTCTTGTTTAAATTCACTGTTTGCTATGTACTTTGTGTTTGGCCATCATGAAAGAATGGGCAAGTAAATCCAAATTAAAAGATCTCTGTACTCCTTCCTAATCGTTAGTGTCAAAATAGGAGGTCAGCAGGTCTTTTTGTCTAGAAGGGTTATGTGGATCAGCCCATGTGACTGGATTCATCGCTTAAACGTCTGTATTACTTTCTTGGTGGTCTTGGTGGTTTGGTTTGTTTTGTTTTCCTTGGGAGAAAGCTTTCAATATTTCTACTGCCTTCTAAGTTTTCCCCAAGTGGTGACTGGAAAGAAACTGTCTTGGAAAGAGAGTCAAATCCTGACACTGTGGTGGACTCTAGATCTAAATCCAATCTTTGTGGCTTCATTCTGGTCTGCTCCAAAGATTATAAAGGAAGGGCCTTTTTTCATTCCTGTCACATGAAAACAGGAATTTCTAGGAGTTCCATGATTGTCCATTTTTGTAATATTTCAACCCCAGTTACGGGAACTGTAATTTACTAAAAATTAGATAATTTACTTAAAATTATAGTAAGAAGACTTTGATTGTTATTCTATTTTTTTTCCCTCGGTGATTGAGCAGAACTGAGTTAGATGTTTTACTCAGACCTCCAACTATCCAGTACTCAAACTTAGACAGTCTGTTAACTTTTGGCCCTACTTTTATATGTAAAACAGGATGGTTTGATGAAAGAGACTTCCCAAAGCCAGAGGCACTTTCTCTTCCTGTTCTTTGGACACACATATTTTTTTCTGATGCCATGGGCATAAATATCCTTGATCGTCATGAACATATTGCTGGTGGGCATTATAACAAGTCTCAGCTTGCTGGGAGAAGTCTGTAAAACTGAGAATGTTTTCTGACGTGGACAATAAAATACTTTCCTGCTTCTTTATATGGCTTTAACACACATTGAGCATTGCAGTTCCTCTTAACATGCTTTCTAGATTTCTTTGGAAATAAAAGTTGAGAGAACATGATTGACTTGGATCCCAATTCTGCAGGTTCTAAATGCTCATAGCTGGTCAGGACCTGCAACTGTTCAGAGAGTTAAAGTTTGTGGAACTCTATTACTTGAGATACTTTTGCCAATAGAACTTGAATTAATCTCTTTATGAGTAGTAATAGAAATTACATGAAGTTTCGCCTTTTGATCTCTGTGAGATTCTGTGGCTCAGCAGGAGATCCAGTTGTCAGGATTTTCAGATTGTTTCATTTTTGTTTATTTGTTTTAAAATGGGTTGGTGTACTTTCTTTTTTTTATTAACTCCCAGTTGAATATTTAGCACTTGCTGGCAGATTAAGTTTACATTGGTGAATCCTAGCATAAGAAAATAACGTAGCCTTTAAGTGAAACATTGACAAGTGTACAAAGTACATCATTTTCTGATAGTCCTCCTCTCACTCCCCATTCTGTGTCCGGCGTTAGGTGGAAGTGATAACTCATGGCTTCTGTGAAACTAAGACTTACTATCTTGTTGCATCTTCCTGTAGTTATTTTTCTGATTTTTCTGTGTTTGGATAGACTGTAGTCTCAGCTCGAATGTTTGTCTTGGTGGCTGTCTGATATTTTAGCAGGAATTTCTGCTTGCTTTTGTCACCTCGGCATTATTCCCCATTCCTGGAAGTGTTCAAGGCCAGGCTGGATGGGGCTCTGAGTAACAGAGTAAGGTTTCCCTGCCCTTCACAGGGAGGTTGTAATTAGATGATCTTTGTAAGGTCCCTTCCAACTCAAACCATTCTATAATTCAGAATCTATTTGTAAGTCTGGTTTTTTTTTTCCCAGGATTTCCTTCTTTTTGTGGCTTGGAGGATTTTAAAACCTTCTTCAGTGGAGATGAGGCCTGCCCTGTTCATCAGCCACCTCTTAATTTGCAGCATGCAGTTTTGAAAATCTCATATCCCTAACCATCCTGCATTTGAAAACTAATTAGCAGTTGTTCCATTCATGAATCATTCAATTTCATATATCCTTAACATAGGAAAGGGGCTTTGCAGGAGTTCAAGGAATTTTATTTATAAAATATTTGTGAATGCTTGCTGAGTCCAAAGACCAGCACTCACAGGAGCTCATTGATTGATTGTCATAAGGGAAAGTGTAACTAAATATTCCTTTATGATTTTTTCTTTTTAGAAGGTAACATTTAAATAAACTTCTACAAACCTATTGGAAAAGGAGTTTTATCCTTTTAGCTCTTTCTTAGGCAGAGTGGTCTCTACTAGCTTTGGAACAAGATTTGTCTAAGAAAACTTAGCAACTTAGCAAAAGAAAATAAATAAAGCAGCACATTTAAAATAAGCTGCAGTCTAAAAGGAAACATTTTTTTCTATGCAAACCACCCACATATATATTAACATGCAGAATTAGTCTTAAACTGCCAAAAGAAGAAAATGCACACCACCTTTCAAAGATGCAAATTGACAATTAACAAAACAATATAGTTTTAGCCTTCCATTGCTGAGGTGCAAATTGATAGTCAGATTGCAAGGAAAAACCCGTGGCTTCTATTTATGATTTGAGAGAAGGCTCCCTATGGAAGGAGGGGAGGGAAAAGGACTAAGTAGTGCAACCAGTTCTACAGTGGGAAAAATCCACATAAGGAGTACAGGGATACACCCGGCTGATATCAGCTGTAAGGATTGCATGTTGTTAATTGTGACAACAGGAATGAGAAGGGAGTGGTAAAATTTGGGTATGCTGTGAAATTGCAGATATTTTTCTCATATATATCCAATGCCCTACAGTGATGTTGATGGGAGAAAATGCAAACCCTGTGTAATTTTTTTTTTCACTTACCTTTGGCAGTTGTGCCTTCACTTTGCACATTAAATTCCATCTCTTGTATTTTTCCTAATGTTTATACACCCATGAGCAGCTGCAGGTAACTGCCAGTTTATTTTACCCCAGCTTGTCTCAGATATATTTTATCTTTTCCAAATATGAAATTTTTACATAATGATTTATTCTTGAGTTTAAGAGGAAATAAATAATGAGAACTGCCATTGGCTTTTCTAATAGGAAATTTTAGTGCTCAGTGCTTACACAAAGCAAGTTGTTGTACTGCAGGAAATTTTCATGTTGCAAATTAAAAAGGACATGAGGAACTCAAGGTTTGCTTGGGCAGCTGTAATTTGGATGCAAATTTTGAAGAAATGGTCATAAACTTTGTGTTTTCCTACCATCCAAGTTGTGTTTCTTCTGTTCTTTTGGCTAAATCAAATGAAACTGGTGCCTTAGGTCATATCATGTTGTGGCCTGTAGTATTTCTGCTACTGTGTACCTGTGAAAGTTGATGGGTCTGTCACGGTGTGACTGGGGTTGCCAATTTTAATATATTTAATTTCTCTTGGGGATCGAATTTAGGAGTAAAGACAAAGCCGGCTTAAAGCTTAAAAGGGTGCAAGAAATTTATTAACAACACAAAACAATTCAGAATGAGATTTCCAGATTATTCCCTCCTCCCCCTTTCCTCATACCAGCAAGATACAGAAAAACACTTCGGTCAGTTATTCACTTAAATAATCATTTCAGTTCACTCAAGAGAGAGAAGTCCCTTCTTTTTGTTTAGGCTTAGAGGGTGTCTCACCCTCATAACTCGCATCCGCCCGGAACATACAAATTGTGATTTTTTCCTCCCATTTCCACAGTTTTTTCAGGGCTGTATATGGGTTGCTAAAAACACATGGGGTGTCATTTTAAAGGCAGGCCACTGAGAAAACAAAAAAGTCTCTTTATCTCACTCTTCACTCAAATGTCTCTGTCCATTCCAGTCCGAAAGACAGAGAGCTCCATTTCTCGAAGCAAAAAAAGTCTTCATCTCAGGCACTTTAACCTCCCCAAGTATATTCTACAGTTTAAAGGAATTTTAAGTAAAGTCATGATCCTCTAAAGTCCACAAAAAAAAGGTTTTAAGCTACTTATCAGTGGTGACTCCTCAGATCCCTCCTTCTATGACTTTAGACTTCATTCTGCTGGCCTTCGTAATTCTTCTTGCTTCATGCTTTTTGTTCTCGGGAGCTCAGGAAATCTGAAGTCTCATTCAGGCACTAAAAGTTAAACTTGTATCCAAAACGGTAAAAAAGCCAGGCTGAAACCATGCTGGAAAAAAAAAAACGCAGCCACACGTAGTGATGAGATGGCTGGACTTCCTTCTTGCCGCCACGCAGGGCCGGGAGCCGAGCCGAGCCGAGCCGAGCCAAGCCGAGCTGGGCCGAGCCGGGCCGAGCCGCGTGGGGCCGAGCTGGGCTCCCGGGGCCGGGTTAGGCCGGGTTCCCCCCCCCGCCCCGGGGGCATCCGGGACTGGGGCCCGCCAGGGCCAGAGCCGGGGCTGGGCCAGGTCCACCCCAGGCCTTCCCAGGGCCAGGCCCTCCCCGCCCCATGCCGGGGCCGGGGCCGGGCCTGAGATCTGCTCACCTCCGCGACCAGAAAGCAGAAAGACCCAACTAACCTTATTTCCCTGTGATTTGTTAAAGTGAAACAGCGTTTTAATTGGTTTCCTGGGCTGTCAATCACCAACCCAGGTCTCTGATTGGTCTCTGCAGCCTCAGGGGAGGCTCCCAGAGAGGACACTGTTCCCTTTGTCTCAAGTCCATGTGCTTTCCATGTGGCCTCCATGGGGGATGGGCCACCACCCCCCCCCCTTTCTATGTGTCCCCGGCACAGGGTCTTAATGGGATTTTTGCTTAGTTTGATTTTAATTTACCTGTGACTGGTTTCCAATGCTGTTTAATTTTAACATCTGATCTCTCCTGAAAGATGTGTATCGTAGCATGTGTATGTCCTTTTTAATTTTGTTCTCTCGAATTCTTTTCTCCTGAAATTTTGTTACGATGGAATCTACATTTTAAAAGTAGAAGAGTAATTTAAGGATAAGACCTTTTTTAATAATCTGAATAATTTGTGCCATTTGACAAATATATAGATATACAGTGTGGAATTTTTAAGAATAGTTGAAGTATTCGAGACATGGTTAATTTGAAACCAAGCCATATGATTAGATGTCCTGGTTATCATGGAAAGTTTCAGGCATAATTATACCATTTTAATGAATTTATTGCTCTTGAAAATGTTGAGTTGACAGCTGCTTAGGATGAAGTCCTGGCTTGTTGCAGCACAAGATAGGTAGGGGATTGCAGAGCTCTGAGTGCTCTGCGTGCAGCTCGGCTCCCTCTCAATACGAAGTTGAAGATGACTCAGTAAACGACCAGCTGAGCCCTCCCTTTCCATCAACAGAGCAGCAGCATTTTATTTTGTGGACAGCTGGCTGCTAGAGAATACTTGACATCTTCCTCTGATTTGTGGTCAACATGTGTCAGTGTATGTCATTCCACCAGGATGGTTGTCACGGCCCTCATCATGTGAGGACGAGTGGAGGAATTTTGGATGCTGATACCGGCAGTAACAGTACTCTTGAGCCTGCATTCAGGAAACAGATTAATTCCCCTTCCAGGTGCCAAGATTTAGCAACTTTTATGTATTTTGATTAGCACTGAATAGGAGATTTTTATCCTTAGTGGTGTAATGGCTTGTTGCATTTAGACACTACTTATTATGAACTAGATTCTGACATTCAGTATTATCTGACTTCTGTGAAAGCCAATGCTTCTTGAATGAATGTGATGTTTGACAAGTAAATAATAGAGTATGGTGCCCTATGAATGAGTTTTTACCTGTTCCACTTGAGTTTTTTTAGCATTGATGCATGTATTTAAAGAGCATAGTATGCAAGGCATAGAAGGATGGAAAAGTTTGTTTATGGATTCAATAATTTATTTTTTGGCAAGATTCATGTTGATATCATCCTAGATAGCATTTTATTATCCTGCTGCTGGTACAAAGAGGTATGTAATCTGAAGGTTGGGGGTGGACTTATTCTTTTCAAATAAAAGCCACTAAGGCCAGCACTTTTGCCCCTTTTCATGTTTTCTGTAGTCTTTGTGATTTCTAATGTTTTATTTCTTTTTTCCAGGCTATTCATGTTTGCTGTTGGGCAGGGAAAATCAATCTTTTCTAAGTACCCTTTAATCATAAATCCAGATGTATTAAGCTTGCTATTACTTAGTCAGTGGTAGACAAAAAAAGGCAGGGGGAATGTCTAGTCAGTATGGCTGAACTGTGATTGGAATCACAGGACTACTTGCTCTGTGCACCTTCGCTCTTGGACTGCACTGATGCTTTTGGTCTTGTTGGTGAGCTGCCTTTTTAAAAAAATTCTTTTTATTTTTATTTAATAGAGTATTCTAATTATTGTATTTTGTGGTGTCTGTTTTGTGCACTGAATGTTCATTCCTCATAGCTTACATTTCCCCTCAAGTTTTCAATAAATCTTGGTGGATCTTTGTATTCTGCCATCTTTTCTGCACTTTTCCCCTAGAGTGTTAATTTTGCTCCTCCAAATATCTGTAAAATCAGCATTTTATTTTTTTTCCCTCCTGAGCAGCTATTGCCATCAGCTGTTATACAATAATGGCTTTAGATGTGTCCCTTGTAATACATTGACCCCTCTGTCTGATTTATCATTAATTTCCAGAGATTTGTTCCAGGCTTGAACTAATACATTCCCCCCAGGGTCTTGAGTTGAAAACCACACTGAAACACACTTCCTTTTGGTTTTGTACCTGGAATATTAATCGTATTGCCACTAGCATCCCTGGCACACGGAAATATCCCACCACAGTTAACGACGTCTGAGTGGCTTCCACTGGCTTCTATAACAACATTCAAGCTTCTCACACTTATTTCTGAGCTTGTATTATATCCTACTAGAGTTTTCCACTCCAATACTCACACTCTTATGTATTGGAAAACTCATTTTTATCTCCCTGAAGTTCTTACCCGTTGCTTCTGCTTTGTGCCATTAAAAGGAGAAAACGTATGACCATTTGCAGAGACTTGGTCTCTGCCTAAGAGTGTTGGAATATTTGTAAGTTATAGTTTTACTAGGCTTGGAAGATTTTCTATACATCAATTAATATTAATTAAAATATTGAAAGACGATAAGTGCTGTAGAATAGTCAGCAGAAAGTATTGAATCTTGGATTTTAAGTTTTTTTCATTTAAATATATTGCTCTTCAAGTGGTATGTGTTTGGAGCTAGCAGGTTGAAGGCATGGTCCCCGGCAAGGCAGTGAAAAATCTCTGCTTGGCTCTACTGAGAACAGGACACAGAGATGTGTGTTCACTGCAGGATCGTTGGGACTGGAGGTGAAAGACTGTTGAGACTTGTAACCCATCACATCTATGTCTCTAAGTCACCTGCTCTAGGAATTGTGAAAGCCATGCTGACTTTTGAACTTAATATCAGAAATTTCAACTAGTCTTTTGGAGATAATTCCCAAATCAGGGTGCTTTTATTACTGTCCTAATTATTAGTGTTTGTTCTTAGAATTAGAGTCAACTCTTCCTAAGCTAAAGGCTGAAAAGGTTACTGTGTAGGAACCTGTTCCTTTGTAGCTAAGGCTCATAGATGCCCTTTATTATTTTCCTGTTGCTGCAGTGCAGCCTGACAAGCAGCTACAAACCCTTGCTTAGGACATGTTTGCAAACTTGGTGGACCCGTAGATCTCCCTGCCATGGCAATAGGAGCTGTCAGTCATTGCTACCTGTGGAAATTACCGGCCCAGAAAAGTAAATCCACTCTGACCTGTTTTGAAATGTAGCCCTTTTGATATTAATAAAAGAAAAAACTGGTACTTTGACAATCTGAAAATCTTAATACTTATTTGCTTGATTTGGAATTGTTTTGTATAGCTACTGGAATGGCTTAGTAGCCTTTGATCATATAAATAGTGTGTGTGAATATCTATGGATATGAAGCAAGAATGATGAAATGCATATTCTGTGTTGCTTCTTGTCTGCAAACCAGCTGTTAAATTAAGTTTTAACCTATGAGGATCCACAGACACGTTAGTTGGTGGAGTTAACAGGTAAAAACAGTGCAGATAAACAAACATTTGGAAAGTTCTTACTTATCACCATGTTTATTGAATTAAAAACTTCAAACAGTGGGGCTGTAGGTAGGGTACAGCTTGCTTCTGTGTCAGAAGGACTCACTGCTTCTCATGCCTGGAGTAAAATTGCCCAAGACCAAAGTATGTCTTGAAAGTTTTGTTTCTTGCAGGCATTTATGCATAAAGACTCCATTTGAAAGGCAGAAGTAGCTAAAAACAGTATATTGTACTATGCCATAGTGCCACGTTTTCAGGTTCACTTGCCAAATTGGGGGCATATATGGGGGTAAGACATTGCTAGTCATCCCTTTGTACTCATGCCTGGTATCCTTGGTTGTTTATGCCTCAAGTTTCAAATACCTGGAGCTATTTTCTGTAATATATGGTATGGCCAGATTTTTTTTTTTTTTTGAGTGCCTAGCCAAAAAAATCCAAGATTTGATTCAGAAACATTAGGATTAAAGCAAAAATATCATGATGTCTTTATTTTACTTCAGGCCTTAAGTCAGTAGTGCTTCTGCCAGCTTTACCCAGAAGCAGAAGGGATAGGGACCGAATAAAAATGCAATGAAAGCTGAATTCTTGTGCATTCACAGATGTGCAGGAGATGGAGCTTTAAGAGAAGTGCACATGCAGTGGCTTATGTTTAGGAACATCAACATCAGTTTTGTGGTATGCACAGCATTACGAGCCACTGGTGTGTGATAAAGCTGAACAGTGATGGCAGCCACTTAGCCATATCCTGTCAGCTCCTAAGTATCACTAACAGTCTGTTTGTCCCTACTTGGGCTCATTTACCCTGTGTGACTCAGCTCCATTTTGTGGAGCATCTTTTGGCTACAGGGCAGATTGACTTGCTTTGGTGTTTATGTGACTTTTTTGGGCTTTATTTTGTTTGGAATTTTTTTAAAACATGTTTTGCAGTTTTTATTCCACTTAGCACCACATCGCCCTGCCTATGGTGGCTTGTGGCTGATGATAAGAAGCAAGTAGTGGTGAAGCAGAACAAACAGTATTTCTTCTATAAGAAAACACCCCAAGATCCTCTATCACTAAAAATCTTTCATATAAAAGGTTCATTTGATATTCTGGAGAGCCAGATAGCTGTTTTTTCTCTTAATTTTCTCTGTGTTAACTAAATTAACTGCTTCCCATTTGATCAGAGTTCATGGGAGCACCTGTAGTCAAGCATCGGAATTCCTGAGTTCTTTCCTTCCTATCGTGGTTGCTGTTTCCTCTCCTGGAAGCCTCACCCATGCATTCCTGCTTTGAAGTGGTTGTCTCCTCGGCAGACAAAGGAGTGTAGTGCTGCCAGCTGGCTTGTTTCCCCTCCTGCCCATCCGTGCTGTTGCAGACACCTTTCAAAGCGTGGGGATAGGTGTGGGTGGCACGATGCTGGGCTCGGGCAGCTCCAAGGCTGCATGCCTGAAGGAAGGATCAGGTTGCCTAGGCCACAGTGGTTCAGGACAGGCTGCTGAGAACAGTGTTTCAGACCCCACAGATGCACTGACAGAATTTCAGCATTGTTTGGGAAAGCATTTATGATCAGAGTCTTACTGCAGGGTGTGCACTGCAAAGAACAGGGTCTGCAGATAACTTCAGGAAGGAGTAGTCTACTGGAGAGCTGCAGTTTCTGCCTATTTTGATTAACTGATTCAGCCTTTCAAGGTCATTTAGGGTAGATTGATATGTTCTCATTCTCCGTATGTGTGGCAGTGCAAGAATCCTGCAGATTGCAATAAACGGGGAAAGGGAAGCAGATTGTCCTACCGGAAAGTAAAAGACTCTTTCAGGATTGTGTAGGTTGTGTAATTTGAAGATCAACGTCGCTTATGGTGAACAGATGGAGAGGATGATTAGAAGCTACAAGTGCCCTCCTGTGCTATAGGCCCAATGTCAGATAAACTACCTCTACAGAAAATTATCACTTTCTGAAATTCTAGGACAACTGTAGGTTGGATTCCATGAAATTGAGAGAGAAAACTGGTGTGAGGAGGAGGAGGAAAGGATCTAGACTGTTAACTGTGTGAGACTGCAAACTGCCTCTCAGGAAGCTCAGATTCAAGGTGATTTTAGCATCTATGAGTGCTCAACATTGTTTTTATGAAACTGTGAAGAGGAAATTCCCATTATTTCAGTCCTGGAGTTCACTGTGGCTATCATTAGCACAAACCAGGGTGATTTTTTCCTCAGTGAGGCCATGCTCACCTGCTTCATGAGGCCTTACAGTGCAGTATCTGTACAGCAGAGAACACAAGTAAAAACCTGAACAAAGAGTGCATTTTGCCACATATGGCTGTAGGAAAAGCTTATCTGAGAACGCCTGGTTGAGAGCTGTAGACCTGTGTGTGTGTGTGTGTGTGTGTGTGTGCGCGCGCGCGCGCGTGTGTGTGTGTGTATTGCAACAGTGTGTTAGCATTTAAGGCTGATCGTGTGAAATTTCTGAGTTTGTTTTGAAATATGTGATTAAGGTATTAGTGAGTAACAAAGATGTAGAACAATGGACAGTGATTGGGGAATAAATGGTGTGCATGGACTAAGTTGGCACATCTTCTGTCTGGGAGTGAAACATCTTCCTTGGGGCTTAGCTGGAAAACTACCTGTGTGTTACAAGGATCCCAGCTAGAATCAATACTCCAAGGACTGAGAGGGCATAGAGTTGCAGGCTGGAAATTCCAGGTACTGAGTAAGTAAGCATTAGTGTATGGCCAGAGCTTGGTAGACAAAACAGGCAGTGTCAGGGCAAGAAAGCACAGCATAGTGCCTTAATGGAGCTCTTTCTGAGAGTTGTTTCAGAGCTGGAATGAAAGCTGTGCTCAGTAAGTAGAAAAAATATTGCAATTGTAAGAGGGGAGAAAAAGTGCTTTTTCCCGACGATAAACCAAACTGAACTAGCACATGTAAAAAAGAATTTGGTTGTTCTTGTAGTTGAATCAATGGCAGTGAGCCATGCCTTGAATTAGGAGGAAAGATGGTCAGTGGACATGGTTTTATATTGTCCTGCTTTTGAAATGTGTGTATGTTCATATGTATATAAATATAACTCCCAAAATCAGAACATGCAGCAAGGGGAGAAAGTGTTCCCGACGTGTATCTAATGTATGGTATTACATACAGAAACTGTTGGATAAATGAACACTAAGATTGTGAAGTCAGGCTCTCAAAGCATAGGAAATGCCAGAATTAGATTTGTCTGCACAACCTTAATTCAGCCCCTTTGTGCATATGCATTATGATACCATCTTTAATTACATGGTCACATATCAGACCACTGAAATGACAGTGGTGACAGAATGACAAGTTATTCCATATTTTTTAAAATCCTTTTTGTTTGTCCCTGTGGCAGGCATATTCCGCACACATTCAAACCCCAGCTTAAAATCAGAAATTTTGTAATATTATTGGTATAACGAATACGTGTGAAAATTAATAACTTCCTATAGCCTCCTCTGTGATGTTTATCACTGTGTTATCTGTATGTTGTAAAGATTTTAATTGATTCGCACAACATCTATCTGGGTGGTACTCTGTTTTACAGGCAAGGGAAGTTTTTGAAGGGGAAGAAAACACCCCAGTTCAGTCAAATTCTACCTACATAGCTACAGTGATCCTAGATCCAGGGAGCAATCCAGTTCACTGAAACCTGCTTAATTCTGAATATTTATTTGCCTTAGGGAGTTTCTGGATTACATTGAAGTGTCTGAACTCTCCTACCTAACAGCATGAAGTTTAATAAGTTTAAGTGCCAAGTTCTACATTTGGCCATAAAAATACCCTACAATGCTACAAGCTGGGGACAGTGTGGCTGGATAGTGTACAGGCAGAAAGGGACCTGGGGGTGCTAGTTGGCAGCCGGCTGAATATGAGTCAGCAATGTGGCCAATGGTGGCCAAGAAGGCAAATGGCATCCTGGCCTGCATTAGGAATTGTGTGGCCAGCAGGAGCAGGGAGGTCATTCTTCCCCTGTACTCGGCACTGGTGAGACCACATCTTGAGTACTGTGTCCAATTCTGGGGCCCTCAGTTTAGGAAGGATGTTGAGATGCTTGAATGCGTCCAGAGGATGGCAACAAGGCTGGTGAAGGGCTTGGAACACAAGCCTTATGAGGAACGTTTGAAGGAGCTGGGGTTGTTTAGCCTGGAGAAGAGGAGGCTTAGAGGTGACCGTATTGCTCTCTACAACTTCCTGAAGGGAGGCTGTAGACAGGTGGGGGTCAGTCTCTTCCACTGGGCAGGAACTGAAAGAACCAGAGGACACAGTATCAAGCTACATCAGGGAAGGTATAGGTTGGATGTTAGGAAAAAATTTTTCACCAAAAGAGTAATAAAGTACTGGAATGCTCTTCCCAGAGAGGTGGTGGAATCATCATCTCTGGATGTGTTTAAGAAAAGGCTGGACATGGCACTTGGTGCTATAGTCTAGACTCTGAGTTGAGGTGTTAGGGCATAGGTTGGACTTGATGATCTTAGAGGTCTCTTCCAACCTCACTATTCTGTGATTCTGTGATACCCAGAGCTGTGCCATTGACACCTATTCTAGGGCAACACTGAGGAAAAAAGTGTTTTCTACCCTTCTTTCAAAGTGTTGCTACTATGCACCAAGAACGCCAGAGCCATGTGACAATCCAGGTTCCAAACTGGCCTGGTGGTAGACTCATAGAAGGATTGGGCTTTCAGTGGGGTGGTTGATCCCAGGTTGATACGGACCCTTAGCCTTTTCTGTTAATTCTCCATGATGATAACGGAGGAGGAGGTATCTCACTTAGGCCTCTGTTCAGTCAGTAGACAAAAGAAAATGCAGAGGTTTACTTGGAATTAAATTCTCTGTGCAAGTCTCTGGAGGTACCCCCTGCCTCCATTTGATGTGTAGGGAAGGTAACTCCTGTGATAGGCTTCTAAATGCAACTGAGTCAGATCTGAGTTTTCAAAATGTTGTTTTCACTTTATCGTAGCTGTTTGTATCTCTAAAATAAAGCATCAGTTGACTGCAAAATATAGCATCCCCAAGTACATGTTCAGGTACACCAGGTCAGAAGGTGGGACATGTATGAAAAAAGGGCTTCCTGCAAGTTTTTGGTTTCCTGCAAAACTGTCCTTCTTTTGGCCTGCAAATCTCCGCTGCCTTCAATTCTCGTGTTCCAGTACATAAAACAAGTGAGTTCATGGTCCAGCACACAACTTTATAAGTATGCAACTCATGTTCATTCCCAGAGCTGGTTCTTCTGGGGTAATATTCTCCTAGAAACAATTGGAATTTGATCATATAATTAGAGAGTATTGCAATGTGTATGCACGAAGACTGAATCTTAGCTTGGGCTTCCAATGGCTAACTAAGGAATTATTGGGAAATCTTGAAGTACAGTATTTTGTTGAATGTCACTTTGGTTCAATAATTTTCACCAGAGAATTTTATAGTATTAAACTGAAAATGTAGAGATATACTGCCCTTTCCTTCTCACTTAGGTCATCAGAGCACTGTCACTTGCAGATACTTAGAAGAAAGTCCTGCTGGTTTCTGCCAGCTTTGGACAGCAGCACATGGGTTGAGTTGGTCAGAAGTCCAGCAGTTATTCCCAGTTGTTATTCCCAGGGTACTGGCCTGTGGCAGCCTTGGCGTATTCTAAATTATTTTTTGTTTTTCTCATCTTCACCAATATTTGTTTCTCCTCAGCTCCTGCCAGCCCCTGTTACTCCATTTTTTAAATCTGTGCTGTTTTTCTGTGCTCTAGGTCTTTATATGGAGTTAAGTTGCTTCATCTGCCTTTACAATTTGGCAGTAAACAGAAGGGCGTGACATTTTACTGCCTTTGTAGCACTTCCCAGTGTAAAACCTGGGAGCACTCTGATGACTCAGAGGAGCTGCTGGAAGAGGCTTGTGAAGCAGCTTGGCACAATGAGGGAGGCACACAGACCTGTATAGGGGTAGCATGCCAAATTTACCAGGCCATTCAGTCTGCTGCACTGATTTTCAGCGAGTCTTTTCTGCATACGTGTAAATTGAGAGCTCCCTCTTCCTCAGTCTTCTAGGACAACATTCCGATTGGTGGTTGCAAAGGGCAAGTGGCAAGAGTTGCTTTCCTCCATGCGTATTTCAAGGTCATGCAAGAATGATTTAAGCTGTGTCAGTGACAGTGAGGGTGATTAAAAAAAATAGAAGTGTGGATCAGGTAATGAATGACAATGTATGAAGTCAAGCAGTTCATTTTTTCCGTTTGTATACTCAGTGTTTTTGTGTATTGGCTGCTGCATTTATTTTCTTATAAATACTATCTATATTGGCCAACCACAACTAAGAATAAGATGTTTCCAGTGGAGTGGTGGTAGAGGTTTGATTCCTGCTGATAGGCTGGATATTTAGAGAGAAAAGCAAACAACATAACAGCGGCTGTACAACACCAGTTGTTTGGAATACTGTCCTTTGAAAACCACTACTCCAGAGGTTTAGTGAATTACTCAAAATTTACCTTTGCCTTTATTGTGCTGATTCGTTGCATGTACCACAATTGCTAAAGTAAGAAGTACTACTTTGCATTCAAGGAAACAGATTTTCATGCTTACATCAGAAAAAGAAACAAACTGTCTTAGCTGAAATAAGCAATATTATCAGCAATATAAATTTTCAAAAGTAATCTGTATTCTATAATTCAAGTTTGGGGTATGTAAGGTGCAGCCACATTTGGAGGTTCTGGTCTGCCTGTTGTACTGGTGATTATGTACTGCTGGGAGGGATGAGGATTTGCTGCTTTGCCAGTTTAGTAGAGGTAACTAATTTGATTCGGGATACTCTCATCATGAGTTGCTTGAAGGTGTTCAAATTTGCTTATGAAATAGTCCCTTCTGAGCTAAGGAGATGGAAATGAGACACTAAAAAAGCTTTCTTGAAATGTTTCCATGTTTCTCAGCTCAGAACATCCCATTTGATATTAATATTAGGTACTGAGGCAAAGTCATCAGGTAGAAAAGGGAGGAAATGTAGCAGTAGTAATTTTCTTGTGTGTTTCCTCAGGATGCTATTTTGAGGCTCTTAAAAAAGAAATCCTGCTTTGCTGCTGAGGCTGCTGTAAAGTGGGGAAGTGGCAGATGTAATTGAAGTCCCAGGGTCCTGCCCTAGAAGAGGTCCAATCCTGTCAGCATACATATTGCTTATATGAAAGTGAACAGATGGATACATTTGGTCAATTCTGCTGGGTTCATATGGAAACCTTCAGAATTTTTTTCTTACTATTTTGAGTGGAATACTTAAATCTGTTATCTCCTGAGAGGCTGTAGTTGCCTGGGATGGATGCTTTGGTAGCTTTGAGCAGCGAGTGCTGCCTTGCTGTGGATGTCTTCCGATCAGATGTGTTTATCTCCCCATACTCCTTCCCCCCTCCCCTTCCTAGAGGACCAATTCAGCTACTGGAGGAGTGAGCTGGATTTTGTTCAACTTCAGTGGCATGAGAACTGTCAGCTGAGTCTTAATCATGGAGCTATTACTGGTAGTGAACATGAAGGAAAGAGAAGAAATCCAGCTTGCTTTTCAGATGATATATTGATTGCAAAAGCACATTTTGATTATTCTTGGGGTGGAGAGAGGAGAGGAAGGAGGAGATTTGGAAACAAAAACATCACATTTTCTTTAATTAAAAAACCCACTACTTTTCTGATACTAATTCATGCTAAGTTCTTGCTGACAATTTTTGATGTTTCCCAATTCAAAACAACTGAAAGCAATAAATTGAAGGGAGAAGAATGAAGAATTAAAGAGGAGGGGTGTAGCTGCATTAGTAGGACACATCTTGAAGTACTAATACTTAGTCTGGGAGGGGAGAGGAGGTAGGCTTAAACTGTAATGCTTGGAATTAGTTGCTTTTGAGTATCCTCAGGTGTGTGTATGAGTGTGTGTGCGCATATGTAATGATCTAATAACATGGCATCAAGGAAAGAATTGGTATATGGTTAAATTCTAAAAGCCTATCATGAAGATATGTCAGCATCTGTTTGTCATCTAGTTATCTTTTTCCAAGTACATAACCATATAAATATATACACAGTAAGTATTTAGACACTATCAATGTGCAGTATTAAAACTCTTAAAGAAACTCGCTCTTGCCAGAAAGCTTTAATTTCAAAGATTTCCGGGAAAGCAAGAAGTTAAAAAAGAAAAAAAAACCAAAACAACAACAACAACAACAAAAACCCCCACAGTCTCTGATATTAAAAGCATGTTTCTATGAAGATTGTAGTTGTGTGTGCTCATTTCTGCCTTTTTTTAAAAGAAAAACTTTTTTTAACCACCAGTGACAATAACTATTAACTATTGTTAAAAATGGAGGCTAGGAAACAAGAGTAGAAGCTGAAATTTTTAGGAGAGAGAGCTAGAGAGCTTGAATTTGACAAAAATAGTTTCTTCCCTATTCTCTCTCACTCTCTCAAGCTGCATCCTTCTTACAAAAACAACTCCTCCCACAGTTGTAGAAAATGGCCATCTCTTGCTATGTTCTTTGGAGGTCTCGTTTTGACAGTGCTAGTGCTAGTTTTTAGGATTAACATGAATAACCCTATCAAATTTTGTTAAGACATGGTACCAATACAGAAGGACCCATGATTACTATTTAAAATACCCTTGTTAACAGAGATTTAACAGTCATTTCATTCTCCACTGTTCATCACATTCACACATGTGGGATGGGCATTAACAGATTGAGCTACATCTTTTCATTTCAATTCTGCAGCAGTCTCTTTTTGTAGGAATATTTTATGTAGTAATAATTTTCTTCCTATTACAGACTTTCTAACTATATTAATGGCAGTAGACTGACCACAGAGACATTCGTGAGAACTACCTCTGCAGAGGCATTTAGACAATTTATTTGATCTTGCTTTAGCATACCGGCTTATGCCTTTTTTCACTCTATTGATGACCTTAGGAGAACTTTGTGTATAACCATGGGTCTTTCACTCACATTCAACTTAACAAAATGGTATGCAAATTTCTGCAAGATGTTATTTCTGAAGTCTTTGTGATTTGCAGTGAGTCTGCTAGCAGGTGGATGTCCCTTGACAGCATTAGCATGTGCGAGGACCAGCTCTAAAGGCCAGCTGGAGAAGGCCTTAAATGAGGATGCTCTCTTTAATGGATATGCAGTTTTTGGGTGAGCCTTGATTTACCCAAAGCAGAAGGTGTTATTATAATACCTTTTTTTTTTTTTTTCCCCTTGGTGCACGATAAGGTAAAAAGCAGAGCCAAGAAAGGTTGATGGCCAGGGAGAAAGAGGGCATTTCTATATATCTCACATACTATGTTGAATTGATCATCTTATCACCATTTAGAGAAATTACAAGTTGTGGATTTGTGGCTGAAATGTGTTACTGGTGTGGGAGTGCTCTTGGCTGAAAGCCTAAAACGAGGACTTTCTCTTTGTGAGGTCATATCTTATTCTGTGCTTGGTGCAGCTTCTCCTATCCTGGACCATGTGTAAGAGTCTCTTAGAAAGAGAATAGTTAAAAAAAATTGCCACTGCTGCTATTTAACACTTCTCTCAGGTTATATCAGGATCAAAAGTCCTACTGTAAAGTAGTGTTACAAAATCATCCAAGCCAAAATCAGGGGTAGTGAAAGGCAAGAAATTAACTGAATTAACTGGCAAAAAATTTATATTTATCAGCTTGTTGATTTTTAGTATAATTCATGGAAATTAATTCTGTGAAATTGTCATTCTATGACAACTGATTGGGTGGGAAAAACGTAGGATTGCTGCTGAATGTTTACATTGACAGGAACATTCCCATTCTCTAAAAATAAAACCCTTGGGCATTACTATCATACAAATTTGTCTTCGTGGGTTACCTGCTGCATGATGTCCCCTATATGGGAAACACTTGAAGCACATGATTAGTCTCTTCAATTTCTGTTGAACTAAATTATATTTTAGGTTTGATTTTTTGTTTGTTTGTTTGTTGAGTTGGTTGGTTTGTTTGGTTTCGTTTTCAGTTTTGTTGTCTGTTTGGTTGGTTTTTTTTTTAAGACAAGAAGGTAAGCCTACATGTTTTAAGTTTGGTTTCTTAATAAACATTTGTAGTTTAAGGTGCAGCTTACACTGCTGGCTATCCCTCATGCCTTTCCATTTCCACTCAGTGTGGAGAGAAAACATGTTTCCTGGCTGGGTCATCGAGGTCGCCTTAGCCTATCTATGTTTGTGCACAATGTGTTGCTCCTGTGTACATGTAGTAGCCTGCCTACAAGCAATAATAATCACTGTATGTGTCACACTGTCTTCTGCAGCAGTAAAGCCCCTCTGTTGAAGGGGAAATTCAAAAAAATCATCAGTTCTCCTAAAATTGTCAGGTTTGGTTTTCTATCGTCATACCAATTTAGTGTCTGGATCTGATATTTTCCCCTTATCCTGTGTCTTATATACAACTTTGTCTTACTGTTGGAATTGAGTAGTTCAAGGATAATACAAGGGAAAATCAAGCTTTCTGTCTCTGGGGTAAAGGACATTATATGTAGTTCAACTTTCTCAAGTGACCACATTTATCAGGCAGTTACTACAGATGTCTGTATGTAGTTACAGATAACTTGGTATTTTCTGGGTACTTCCCTAGTAATAAAATCCCAAATCACTATTTACAGAAGATGTTGAAGCTTTTCTCAGGGATTCTTTAAATGTAGGATTTCTTTAAAATTATTTAATGAAAATTTTCAGCCAGAAAAAGCTAAGCCATGGATCCATTATGAATTTTCGCAGACATACTTCTTTTGCCTCCTTTGCCTGCCAGTGTGGGTCCAGCTTAAAACATACCCGACCAAATGTGTACATTTTAGGTGCTTTCATTTGTGTTCCACTGTTGCAGTAGAAAGAGTAGCTTAGCCATGTCTCTATCAAAAAGAAATAAAGTAGAGTTGTAGGTAGAGAGCAGAGAGAAAAGAGAGTCCTTTCCATTTATTTATGTATTTCTTTGCATGATTTTTGTTTGGCTTTTTTAAAATTTAGTTTTATTTGTTTGGGCAAAAGTTTCCTGCCATTTACCTTTGCATTTGCATTTCCTATTGATTGGCAATTTTTAAACTGTTTATTGTGCTCTTTTGTTTAGCTGCTCAAGAGCTAAAACAAAAGGCACCAGGCCCTGTGAGGGACACATTTGCATGCGGCAAGCGTTGCCCGAGGAAAAAGTAATTGCTAATGCATATTTATGTGGCACAAATTTGCCATTTGTTTATGCATAAAATTATCAATAGTGCAGGGCGGCCCAGCCGTAGAAAATGGTGACCTTTTTAGCTTAATAAAGAGAAATCAGCTGTTATTGTGAAGAGATCAGCCATTTATTCTGTGTTGAGGGACATTGTTGGGAAAATGCAGATTGGTGCCGGTTATATCATTAAATGGAAGGCCAGTGACCCTTTCGGTATAATCTATTATACGTTATCTAATAGGGGATAAATTACTCTGGTTGGCAAATAGATTTTAAAAAACCCCCAAAAACAAAAAACCACAAAACAAAAAAACACACCCCCCAAAAAAAAAAAAAAAAAAACCCAAAGGAAAAAAAAAACAAAAAAAAAACAACCCTAGAGGGAAAAAAAATATATTAAAAAATCCAAAAAAAACAATAAAACCTACTACCCTTCCTGACTTTTCTCTTACAGCCCAGCCATATGAACAAGTAGATACTGAGGTAGTCTTGCACAAGCCACCTGGTATTTTTCTAGGAGAAAAATTATTTGAAAAACGACAAAACGGCAACAAAAAAACCCAGCCCTAAAACAACCCCCAAGCCCACTCTGTTTAGACTAGCTTTGACTATTTTGGAATAGGAAAACCATCCAGAGCCAGCCTGTGATTCTTCCCAGTGCATGTCAAAACCAGTGTTCTGAAGGGCCATAACGTCAATTGGATTTTTGGCTAGTGAAATGAGACCTCAGAGTTTGAATTTAGGAGGTAGGGTCTTTTCTAAAGGCAACAGGTTTTCAAAAACATTTATGCTTTTTTCTTTTATGCATTCCATTTTTTTAAGAGTGAAGAAGAATTTGCTAGATACTGAAGATCTCACCTTCAGAAGATGCATCAACACAGTTTTCTTTATAACATGACTGATGCAGCTCAACCTTCAGTAGACAGATTTAAGACTTGAAGAGTTAAAAACTAACAGCTGTAAGCCTTGACGAGTTCTTGTGAAAATGAAAGTATGTGCAGAAAACCTCATGTATACCTTTTTCTCTCGTTCTCTATGGTGCATAACTGAATGGATTTTTAACCACCAGGTGAAACATGGAGAGCTGAGAGTCACAGTTGCTGTAAAAGGTTGCATTTTCTGTGCTAAATGTATGGTGAGCTAGGTGTTTGATTTTTAATTTATTTATTTTTTTTATCCCTGAGGAATATCCAGCAGATAATTGCTAGAGTAATTTAGGGACTTTGCTCTCTTTGCTTCCTAAAAATACATTCCAAACTAATGTCATCATCACAGAAAAGTCACCACAATGTTTGTCACTATGTGTCATCTTCCTGGTGATCTCAGTAAAGAGGCAGAGCTTAAACAGGCCAATGGAACTTGCAGATAGTGGAAGCTTTTTGAGGTAGGGCTATGTGGAGATGATGATGGGGAGGTTGTGGTCAGAGGCAGGACTTTAGTCTTCTCAAGGCTGTTGCTGTGATTTCACCACTATTAAAATTTGTACAACATTTAAAGAACTTACTCTAGGAGAGTAATATATACTATATTGTGTATTACTTTCTCTAATGTTGTAAAAGTCTTTGTAAGGGTGTGTGGTACAATTCAAGATTTTTATACCTAAAATTTTCTCTTATTAAGATTTTTTTGGAAAGGGTTAGATTAATTCCTGTATATAGAACTGCTGCCTGCACTGGAATGGTGCACTCGCAGTCCTCCCAAATAATGATTCCGAACCACTGCTGTAGAAACAAAAGTATTGTAGGACTACTTATGGAAATAGAGAGAAAGCCAAAGAAATAGTTTAAAAGCAGAATTTTTCTTAGGTCCATCCTATGGAAACTGCAGTAAATATGAAAGTGAATTTCATTGCAGAGTAGGATCTAGGTTACTTTACATAGCAACAGGCCTTTTTTTTACTGGTTCTCTCTCTCCACCCAAGACTGTAGACAAGAACCATAATTTCAGGAGTCTCCATTAATGTTTGGTGATTGCTTCATTGCATTGTTGATAAACAGTTGAATTAGGTGGGTTTTTAATCTTTAAAAACACATTTTTATTTTTACTTCAACTAATTACCTGAAATTTGCTTAGTCCAAGTAAATCTGTTTTTTTTCAAAGGGTCTTTTTCCATACAGATATGGAGCTCTGCTCCTGGAAAAAGCCTTATTCCCATCAAAGCTTGTAGGCAGTTGTTAGCCCAGGTTTTGCTTTGTCTTTTCTTACAGTCATAAAACAACCATTTTGAAGCTGCTTGACACCAGCTAGAAAGTTGTACATAGATAAAATTACCAAGAAGAAAATGCTGAAGTCTGTATGGGAATAAACTGTGGGTCACAGTTGTAAACTAACCCTAATAAAACTGAGATTCAAATTCAGGTAGTGGTGGTGGTGGTTTTTAATGTTACTTGATGATTTTTTTTTTTGTACCTATGCCTGCCCGGGTTGTGGAAGATAACTGCTAAGTACAGAGAAATTAGAAAGAAAACCCTCTTCAAAAAACTAGAAATACCTGTGGTCATGGAAAATCATAAGTTTTGTAAAGAGTTTGTTAAGGGAGGAGATAGGTCAGAGACAAGACAAGGATGAGCAAGTATCATTGGTCAAAGTTGGTAGCAGCAAACAAGAGAATGAGCAACATGAGTATTACTTTTTCCTCATATTCTGCTGATATGAAGAGGTCAGGGAAAGCACTTGGTTCCAGGTTGCTGGGAAAGGCAAAAACATGATGGGGAATATTCTGTGAACAAATGTTACTAGTTCTGATTGTCCTGTAACCTGCCTTTTTTGTCTTGGGATTTCATCCTAATTAGGAGTGAGGTGAGTGGAGCTTGTTCTTTTCTCAGCTCATGGTCCATGTCTGCTCTATTAATGTGTGGCTTAGAGAAGGAAGATAAAGGACTGGTTTTATATTATGTTATTTAGTTAATGAATTACTTTGACTGCCAAGAGGTAAGGAATTGGTATATTTCAGTTCTTCGTAGTGCTGGTAAACAGGTAGTCTAATAGGCCCCACAAAACTTACCTTTGCACAAGAAAATTTTGACAACTTATCTTCATTGAAGAATGACTTTCCCCTCTCTTCAGCAGAGATTTGAAAAGCCCATAGAGATAGTTATCTTTCTAAGAGCAGAAATTCATGACTGAGGAAATTTCTATACAAAATATATAGAGGACACATTTCTGTTTGTTTATCTGGTTGCTCAAAAATAATATAGGAAATTGAGGTTTGTCTTCACAAAATTTGCCTGCATGCAGAGCTCAGTAGGGGACTAGGGATGTTTGCCTTGTAAACCTTCATGCACCAGCTCTTGGTGGTCTCTTATATGCTGCTGCTTTTCCTGGAGATCTCTGAGCTGTAGGGCTGGGAAAGTAATTCTGTCAAGTTAAACCAGTAGGAAAAAGCTTCTGGTTTTATTTATTAAGGATGTTGATTTCAGAATTTGGTTGTGTGTGTGTGTTTTGTAGTTGAAAGATAAAATAAATTCCTATTCATATTTATATATATATTTCATACTACAAATTATTTGTTTTGGTTAGACTAGATTGATAATAATACACTGTAATAAAACTTAGGGATGCCAAACCTGACTAGAAGGTCAACCATTCCACATCTGAGATGGACTTTGGCCTGTGTGAGCACAGGGTATCATGTCACAAGTATGGGCTCAGACTGGCTTATGCTTATTACTGTGTTATGCATCTTACACTTGCAGACCTTGTGCCAAGATGCATTTCTCCCCTCTCTGCTGAAGGCTTGGGGTAACACAGCAGCAACTACAACTACAGTAGGTGCCCAGAGAGATCAGAGTTGCCTCATGCTCCTGAACTGTGGAGGTCCAAGTGGAGTTTGAGAAGTCACACTGATGTCACTGACAAATCCCTGAAGCTCTGAGCTGTGCTGT
The DNA here is from genome assembly GCA_030060385.1 of Muscicapa striata striata. NCBI lineage: Eukaryota > Metazoa > Chordata > Aves > Passeriformes > Muscicapidae > Muscicapa > Muscicapa striata. The sequence continues at coordinate 1,522,161 of JAREIS010000110.1, read as the reverse complement.
TCCTGGGGGAGATGCAACTCTGCCACCCATGCAGGAATATCAGGTGCACATGAGGTGCGCCATATCAGGTGCAACTCAAGAACCTCAGGACAATGTCTAAGTCTTGGAGTAAATGTGTGAGTAACCCACCTACTCACAGAGTGACAGCTGAAAGCAGAAGCAAATGCAGAGGACTTCTTGCTCCCATTGCTGTACTTGCACTGCTAACTGTGCAAGTGTGTTAGGCTGGGGATACAAAAACACTGAGTGTAGCTGAGTTGTTTAAACAGTCTAGAGAAACAGGAACATGTAGTCATATCTTTCTCCTAGTTCAATCTTTGTATTGATTTATCATGATAAGTGGTGCTTCTTTAGTTCTAATCTCCACTTTTTTTTTTTTTTTTTTTTTTCTATTACATATTTCTATGGCAGCTTTTCCATGTGATACATGTTGGGTCACACATTAATTTACACCAGCCTCTGTTCTGAAAAAAAGAGTTCATAAACTAAATAAAAAGGAATGGGGAGGGGGATGTCTAGCAGATCCCAGGCTTTTGTTTCATGTTTTGGATGTATTTTCTTTTTAAAATAAAATTTTTGATATGCATTTGCTTTTATTTTTCTAGCCTTCCTCTTGCTGATGACCGGGTTCCTGTTTGATCCTGTTTACAAGCTTTCGAAGATTGAAAATAACCCCAACTCCTCTGCATTGGGTAGGAAAACAAAGCCATATAAAGACATACTTAATCTGGAGGGCTGGCAATAAGGAAGAGTGTTGTATAAAGGAAGAGCATAGTATGAAGGAAGAGCTTGTGGAGAAAAAGGAGAAGGTTACTAGGTTACAAAAGACATTAGTGTACTCAGTTTTTCTCAACCACTCTTGGACTGGGGAGGAGGGAGGAGAGTGGGCATGTCAGCAAGTAAATAAGCATTCTCCAGTGTGTGTATTCTCAGTGCAATATTTAAAGTTTTTCTGTACTTTGTGTTACTCATTCAAACTGCTTTGCAGTTATATTTCAATCTATTCAAAAAATTCAGTAAGAGAACCATGAAAGATTTTTGGGTTTGGATTATTGTTTTGTTTGTTTTTGGTTTTGTTTAGGTTTTGAGGTGCTTTTTTTTTTGGCTTTTGTGCATATATGTGCAATATTAGTAGTGTTGTTGTGTAAATATCTATATCCCAACTACTAAATTTTTACAAATGTGATATTTCTTGTCGTTAGGGAGACTGGATGGGGAAGAATCTGGTTAAATGCTGTTGGCCTGGCAGGAGACTCAGATGCAGATAATCCCATCAGTTATTGTGTCTTCTTGATCCTGATGCCAAAATGATTTTTTTTGCTTTTATATATTCTAATATATATTCGTAGCTCTGTTGACTGTTATTATATAGTTTCCTAACTTCAGTACTTTTCCTATTTGACAAACAAATTAATGACAGCCTGTTCTAGTCTTGCTTCTTATGGGAATCAAGGACAAGACACCTTGCCAGGACACTTTCTCATGTAATAAGACATAATTAGCAGGGAGGGAGGCTTTAGAAGGGGCTATATCAAGAGGGGCAATTACTCCATTACCTGTCTTCCTAACTGAAGATTCTTGTCAATTATGCTTATTTGCTAAGCTTACAAAAGTGTATTTGCCCTATGTCACAAATGCATTTTCAGCATATATTTTGGCGTGGAGGGACTCTTCATTAAAAATGGTAACCACATTTTTTCACCTCATCCTGTTTGGCTCTTGATTTTAGGGGCTGAAGAGGCAACAATCCTGTAGTAGTTTTTGTGCTTAATCTGATTTCCATGAAGAGTAAATGTCTGCAGAATTAAGGTTTCAAAGACAAACACTCCCTTTCAGTAGCTTTGTTTTTATCCTTGTTATTGTGGTATTCAGGAACTGGACTTGAGGTTGACATTCTTGAGTGTTTGTCATGGAGTTAGGTGTTACCTGTCTTTGACCAGGTTGCTCTCATGTGTCTTGTATCATGAGTGGCAATTGCTAAAACATCAGGTTTAGAAATGCAGCCATGGTGACAGGCAACACATCCAGTTTTCCTGGCTGGAAATGAGGAGAAGGTGTGGAAGGCTGTCAAGAGCCAGAGCTGTGCAACTGAGATTTTAGACTGAGATAAGATAAAGCCTGACTAAGATAAAACTCAGAAACAGCCTTCTTGATTTCTGTATGATTTTGTCCAAATGCAGAGGGCTATTCTAGTGCTTTTTTTCAGAAAAAATAGAAATTTTAATTAAATTTGAATGCAAGATTATGTGAATGATTGATAATATTGTGGTGTAAACTGATGCTTTTCTGCTCGTGGTGAGGCCTTAGACACGCATTTGAGATGACAGTCTAAGTCATGATATTTTAACATGATTGATTCAGATATGGAGAAGTTGTACAACCCACTAATATCTTTCTAAATGCCAGAAGTCAGTTGTGACATTCTCATCTTTTCCTCTTCTAAATAAACTCATCAAAGAAGAAATCACTAATTTGCCAGGCAGTGCTTAATAATCAAAGAAGGGAAACTTCTATTTTACAGGGGAAAAAAAAGAAATATTTTTCTGAGTTGCTGAATTATTTTTAAATAATAAAAATATGTAATTGCTAGAAACATTTGCTAAAAACGATTGCTAAAAACAAAAATGCTAAGACACTATTTTTTAAAAAAAAATTTTAAGGTCTTAATTCTGAGAAGGGTCATTAGCCTTTGAGAATTGAGCCACTTTGTTGACAAATATGTCCTCTAAAATAATCAGCATTAATTAGAAATTTATGCTACAGATTCTTACTTTTTAATGTGGGTGCTGGTATCAACAAAATTGTCTAATGAATTTGAAGGTGATTTTAAAACGTCTGCCACCTGTAGATAAAAATGTGCATTACTACACATGGTAATTATCAAGATCAAAGGCTGTGATATGATCCATAGACCTTTTGAAATCAAAACACTTACTATAAAGAAAAAATGGCACTGATTTCTCCATCTATGTTAATATAGGACATGTCTGTATATTCAGCTGTATATAACATAATTCAAAGTTTTTTTTCTCCTGTAGCTGTGTTACAATGTATCAATACACTACAATGTAGCTACAGGAGAAAAGATACTTTGAATTATGCTAGACCCAAATTTTCTACCATTTCCTCTGAAGACTTACAAAGCTCTTGCTATTTTTGAATGTGTTGAGGAACTTTTTTTTTTTTAATCTAATTGTATAGTTTGCTAAAAATATTCAGGTGTTTGAGACAGCAGCAAAATGTCTGTGAGCCACTCACAAAAACAGGCTAGTTTTGTGCTTGCAGGTTGAAGTAGCAAGTATACAGGAACAGGCGTCAGCTCCAGGCTTTTTTTCAGGAGCATTTGCAATAGGGGAGGGGAGAAACAACCCAGCAACTATCATTGTAAAAATTATGAAAAGCACTTTGATGGACCTTTTTAAAGCCACTTCACTAAACAGGGGCCAAAGCAAAAGCCTGAAAGACAACTTGTAGTTGGCTTTTAACGACCCCGGTCCCTTGCTGCTATTTGCAGTTGAGGACAAGTGCCTGAGTGCACAGTAATGCTGAGAAAGACTAAAGGGAAATAAAGAACATGGAGGAAGGATTTTCTGTTTTCATGTGAGTACTTGGAAGACCAAGCAAGTGGAGAAGCAGCAATTTTAGCTAAGCTAATGCAATAGAAGACCATTGCTCCCAAACTGTCTCAGCAGAACTTCCTGCATAATTAGATTGTAAATCTTCTCAACTGAGGAAGTTTTGCCCAGGGTCAGATTGTCTAAGTAATAATCCGTTCTGCATAAATTAGAAGATTTGAACTGCTGGGATACATTATTAGATTAGTTTTGGCTTTTTATTTCTAATGTAACCAAGGAGAACAAATGCAACTTTCTTTTTATTTTTTTTATTTTATTTTTTTGAAATTATCTTATGTCTCTCTAGCTTTTGTTAATTCAGAAGGCCTTTCTTGTAGGTTTAGGGATTTTTCCTGAGCAATGATGATGAAATAGTTATATAGGCAGATTAATATATTTTTAATACATTCAGAAAGTGATGCCACAGAATTCTTTGGCCAAGTGATGTCACTTCTTCAGTGAGAAATTTAGTCAGAGATGCTGCTGCTCTTTTTGTGCTGTTGAAGTTTTTTCCACTATGACTCCCTTTGTCTGTAAAGAATAGAAATTAATTTTTTGAGTAAAATTAATGTGTGGATATTTACTAAAAACTTGTTTAAAACAGGTAGAGTTTAAATTAATAATTCAATTGTTTTCTTTGAGAAAAGGAAGATTATGGGTACTTCACATGCATATACAGCTATATGTAGAAGTGATGGGGTAAATCCTGAAGTTCTTATTGAGGCAAAAATTGCTGAAAAAAAAGCCAAATTTGCAGTATAGCACAGATGAATTGATATGAGGTGTTTGGGAGGTGCTGGTTTTTTGGTGTGTTTTTGGTCTTGGTACTTTTGACTTTCATTATAAAATGGAGAAATAGACAACTGCTCTGGAGAGCCTTTTGGAAATAAAACAGCTTTAGGGCTGAATTCACTTCTTACTGTAAATTCATATGATACATATTGGTAATTAATTTTTTTAAAAGATGTGAAGGAAGCTATCTGGGGTGAGAGGTACTGCTTACTGTGCTCAAGGGTAGGAAAAATATGAAATGGAATTGATAATTCTGTGGTTTCAAATACAGGAGTATTTTGAGTACTGCTGCAAGTTCTGTGAGCTTAGCTGTCTGGTGAGTCTGATCAGCCTGCTCTGCAGAGTGCTGGCAGCTTAATGCAAAGTATACGTTTGGGTGGAAATGGCAACTGCTTTCTAAAGTCCTGGGAGCAGTGATACTCCCAGACCAACAGATGTCTGTCTGCTCACCTTTCCCTCAAGTGCTGTACAAGGAGCAGAATTCAATATACTTTATTATCCATCTATGTATCTATGTATCTATGTATCTATGTATCTATGTATCTATCTATCTATCTATCTATCTATCTATCTATCTATCTATCTATCATGCTGGGAGACACCAATGGATAATAATAAAAAAGAAGACATGAGGAAAAACATAAGGATCTGTGAAAGCCCTTTTACACTGGCATTTTAGGGAAACACCATATCTTTTGAGTGCCCTTGGAAACATTACAAGAGCACTGGAAGCCAGATGATGAACCTTTTTTTTCACTTCTACTTAAAATTAAAACTTATTCTCATTGCTGCCATTATAATCCTTATAAAATTGCTTCTACATATTTAAAATTTCCATTATTATTGGAATGGGCAAGTAGCGGTTTGGGGGGTGTGTTAGTTTGCTTGTTGTTTTGTTGATGTTGTTGTTTTTTGTCCTCAGGAGCATCAGATATAAAGAAAATCAGAAATCAGACCTCAAGACTATTTTTGAGGCAGAAATAATCCAACCATTATTTCTGGTGTAAAAGGTTTGTGAATAGCATCATTTGCCTAGAAGCTGTTTTCCAACCTAATAAATCCTGGAATAATGACCTAAAACTGTTTCCAAGAGGATTAAGGCCCATGTAACTATTCGGAAGTGTAAGTTTCTGAAAAAGCTTTTTTCTGATTAGTGAAGAGGTGAGTTCTGATTTAGGTAAAAGCTGCTTGCTTCTCTGAAGTCAAAAGTCTTGAAGTAATCCTCCAGAGTAGGATTGTCTGAGGGTTTTTTTTCTCTTTTTTTATATATGTAATATATATGTGTATATATCGATATGACTTACTGCCATAATGACATGGAAGGCGGTCATTTTAAAGGGTTTTTAATCCATTTGGCTTTTTAATCTTCTGCTTTAGTGTGCTCTGAGCAAAAGCTGTTCAAAATGGACTGAGTTGTAGCTGAACACTTGGCTTGTTAATCATCACTTGAACACTCTTCATTGGAGAGACTGTGGAACAGAATTTATTATCTGTAATGATATTGGTGTGTTTTTAGGGTTGTGTGCATGTTGGATGTTCTGTGCTCTTGTTAATTGCTTTTTCAGCTAGTGTGGCCTGTAAAAGGGAGGGAGGAGCAAACACGGGCTTGGGATGATTTGAGAATATCCAATGTACAGGAGTCAGGCATTATGCATTAGAAGAATGCATAAGGATTTGCAGCTGAATCCATTTGATGAAGAGCTGCTTGCTGAGTTGTACTTTTTAATTGGCAAAACTTCCCAACCGTTCATCAAAATGCACTGGTGACAGAAGTTCACTACAGAATGCATGTGAATTCACACTGAAATGGCTGTTAACCACCTATTGTTTCTCACCTTCTTGAATTGACCAGAGCTTAATGCCAGAGCTTCTGGCTGAATCACAGGAATGTCTCAGCAGATCACACTGAAAACCTGAAATCATCAGTGAGTTCAGCCAGCTTTATCCTAAAGTGCTTTCCTTGCCAGCAATTGGGATTGGTTTACATCTGTCCCAAGAGCAAACTAATGTAAGAAAGTGAAATAAGCATCTGGTATTAGCAAAGGAAAATAGAACCGTTTTATTTACTTGAGGAATTAGTATCACTGGCCATTCAGAAAACGGTAATAATATGCGTGTGCTGTATTCATTTTGACCTTTAGAGAAATTTGGCCTTGGGTGCAATTAAAGGTGATTTATCAGAGTTTCTCACTAATAAGATAGCAATAAGATTTGGCCGTCGAATCTTGCTGTTATACAATACAGAACCAGTTTTGTGGGACACTGAAATCCATCTTTAAAAAATGCAGAAGGAATATAATCAGTAATGCTACTTAGAATGCAGCTGAACTGAGCCCTATTTTGAAAAAATTGCTCTAATTTTTACAGTGGTTGGCTGCAGCCATAATAGAGAAAAGTGAGTAAGTGTTTTCTGATTAGGTCTGTGGCCAAATTCTTATTTCTGATGCAGGGTGCACACTGCCAGAAATCTGATGCATATGCTATGAAATATTTTTTCTGGTTCTATATGTACTATAAATACATTCCACATGGCTTTATACAAAGCTCCCTTATTTCAGTAAGTCACAAGGTACTAAGCCAAATCCAAAGAAGCTGAAGCTCTGAATAAGATTCTTTAACATTTTATGACTTTGAAACACTGATTTAGAGTATATTTGCTTCATTAAATTGTGGCTTTGATCTCAGCTGGGTAAGCATTGAAAAGATAGGCAAAATTTGATGGGGGAAAAAAACCCCTTTTCACAAAGGTCTCTTGTTGCCCTTAAGAAAGTTTATTTTCATTTTCAGTAGTCTAGGTTCTGATTTTGGATCAGGAATATCTTACTTAAAATATATCACTCAAGGAATACTGCTGCTGAAGATCATGTTTGGTGTGACCAGGTTTGGCAAAGTGCTTGCCTAGGGTGGAGTCTCTCCTGGAATTTGTAGAGGAAAAAATAAATATGCTCTCTCTACTTCCAGCTGTGGAACTGAAATAGTAGCTGTGAAGTATGGTCTTCCCTAGCCCCAGACATGTCTGTCCAGTGGCCCAGGATCTCCTTGGAGTATTCCCAAGTGACAGTAAAATTAAGTCTGGCTACTGCCTTGCTGGCTTATCTTTTTATATATTAAAACTTGAATTCCAGCATTACAAGTCAAAAGATGAGAGAGAGTGGATTAGCTGCAGAGAAAGAATTTGATAAACCTAAGCAGAAAACTCTGAGTTGAACTGCAGAGATATTTTGCAGCAACAGGTTGGACTAGTTCCTCCTTGTTTGGGTTTTTTTTAGTGACCATTTATATAGTCAGGCACCAGCGTAAATTCAAGTTAAATGAGGGAACACTTTTTTTTCCTCCCCTCCCTTTTATTTCCTGCCCAGAAGTAGCTTGATATTAGCAATGAAAGTGCAGCTTTCTTCCCAAGACTGGCAATATAACTACAGTATCAACCCATTTGTTTTCTTTGTCCTTTGTTCATTAGCTTCCTAATTGGGCCTTCCTACTGTACCTTTCCCATATACCTGAGCTTTTATCCTATGTATCCTTGTATCCTTTTGCAACCCTGGGAGAGAGTAGAGTCCACTCCCTGCCACGTATCTGTGGCCACCAAATCAATGGCAAGTGTAAGGAAGACTGTGGACATCAGTTCTATCTGTGTAACAGGACAGAGATAACTGGGTTGAGGAATTCAGAATTTTGGGAGTGCATATGTGAGCATGGGAAGATTTCTGTGGGGGAATCTCACTTGTGGGGGCAGAGACAGCGAAGCTGGGCTTGGAGATCTTAGCAGTGGCAGCCAACACAAGTGCTCTGGGTCCTTTTCCTCAGGTGAGGGGGGAAGTGAGCATCAAAATATACAGACATCTCACAGCTGCTTTTTGGTCAACCTCTCTAAACTTTGGTGAAAGAGGTAAAAGTGATGATGATAATTTTATAAAGTCTGGTGTTTTGTGCCTTCCTCTAAGAGTCGGGCAGAAGATCTTGTTTTGATAGAGCTGAGGTATGGGATTAGCTGACGAGGTTCTTTCTGACCCCCAGGTGCTCTTAGGCACCTAACTCCCGGAGCTCTATAGGCTCCTACTCTGAGCTCTTAGGTTCTTACTTGTCGGGTAATCTTAATTAAGCAAGCAACTAATAGTTAAAAGGGTTATTTATTACAAAGCACATCTTATTACAAAGCATATCAGTCTCAACAGGCAATAGCAAAAGCAATGTCAAAGAATGGCAAAAGCAGCAGCAATAAGCAAATGGCTAGGAGCCAGAATGGCTAAAGCAAGTGGCTAGAAGCTGAATAGCTAAAAGAATCAACTTTCCCCATACATACTGTTATATAGGGTTTTCTCAACAAGCTAAAATGCAAATTTAGACCATCACTCACTAACCTATTAGAATCCTAGTTTCTTAGCTGGAATCTGTCTTGTTCTATCTAAGAAATGTAAGCAATATTCTTACTGTAACGCTATTATGTCTAAGTCCTGTCTACAACTGCAGGCCTGGAGTCTCTAATAAAGATATCACTGTGTTTGCAACTTTCAGTAGAAAACAAGCTACTACTGTGGTATTTGAGGCCTTTCACTTACTAAAAACACTGCAGCTCTTACTAAACCTTATTCAATCCCTGCACTCCAGTTTCTCTCTGCAGAATTCAGAGAGACCCTAACTCACTGACTCCAACAGTGAGGAGTGCTAAGCCCCTCAGAAAATTAGGGCTCTTTGCAGCCCCTCAAGTGGGGTGCCCCAGGCTGAAGCACCTGAAGCCTCCAGCTGCTCCCTAGTCATTGGATCGCAACCCTCATAAAAAAAAGGGAAAGGGGTATTCAGCAACTGGAACTCATGAGATAGGAGAGCCATCAGCTTCTGATTTCTACACCTTGGAAAGGGTTAATGCCGAGGTGCTCTATTGTATTAATGATGGTTATGTCTCCACAGGCCCTTTGGGCTCTTTCAGGGGCCTCTCAAAACAATGAGCGCAGTGAGGCTGTTCTGTCTAATTACTCCAAGACAGGGATGCTAAAGAGGAATTAATGACAGTTGACAAGTGCAATTAATAATTATAGCAAAGCTGGGAGTCATGCAGCAGGCAGATGACAATAACAGGGTAACTGTACATGACAGCTTTCATCCATTCCCCCCCTGCCCCGCCTGCTTCTCTTTTCTTTTACCCTTTCATGTGAGCTGCTGCATGAGCTGGGCCAGACCTTGTGTGGACAAGGAAGGAGAAGATCTTGTTCCATAAATTTGTCCAATTTCTAACCTAACTTTCCCCATCCCATTCTCTTCCTCCTTAGGAAAAGTAAAAGCTAAAAAAAAAAAAAAAAAAAAAAAAACCTACAAAAATTATCAACAGCACCAATTTAGCAGCACAGGCTTCTGTTAGCTTTCATGGTCAGGTGTTGACAAGACTACTTAAAATTCATGTTGTGAGATTGGAAGGAGAAGGGGACAGGGAAAGGCAGCAGCAAGCTGGAGTTGAAGTGGGATTTCCATATCAAAGGCCAGGCCTTTGGCTCTGAATGGTAATTAAAGTACCCAGATTTCATCTCCTTGGTCAGCTCATGAAAAGGAAAAAAAAATAGAAAGAGGATTTTTTCACTCCCTTTAGACTACAGTACAGCAAGCAGTAAATTAAATGAAAGTTGAGCTAAAAGGTGCCTAACACTTCAATCTTTTGCATCTAATAAAATCTATGATGTTTTGTTTTTAAAGCATTTATTCAGTTCACATCTTTTTCTTGCTGTGATTATAAAGAATATCATGTCTGCCTACATTTATTGGGCACACATCTTGTAAAAGGATTTCACTTTTCATTATGCTGCTGTTGTGTTATGGCCTTTTGGCTTAAAAAAATAAATAAATAAATTTGGGGTGAGAAAAGGAAGGGGTGGAAAAAAGCCCCTTTCTGTGTAGTTTCTAGTTGGTCATTGTAGGAACCGCTAACATGGAGAACCAAATAAATGCAAATTTAATGAGGCATGGGGAACTAGTAATGAGATTCAATGGCCTTGAGGTTGCTGGTTCAAACTAGGGCTGTGACACTGCTGAAAGTGGCCACAAACCAGCAGTCATGTGGCAGTAAATGTACCATGTTTTGTCACTTTGGTCGGTTCCTAGTGGACATACAGTGATGAAATGGAAGCCCTGCTTGCATTTGCTGGAGTCCCTCTTAGAGACAAGGACTGTAGGACTATGTCCTCCCTGGATTTCCTGCCCATTGTATGTTCTGGTCAAGGTCACACTGTAAAAATGTGTGATGTCTTTCCCTGAGCTTCCCCTTGGCTGCCTTGATTCCAGGTCTTCTGTAGACATGCAGTGGTCTCCAGTCTTTGGGGCTATTGGGGTCTGGCCTCTCAATAGCAGTGGGTGAATGCCAAAAACCTGGGAGTTTGACCAGTACTGCTGGTGTCCTTTTGTGCCCTTGAATTTCTCTTTATGTCTGTGCTGGCCAACTAGTTACTCAATACCTTGGGCTCCTGCCTTTGGGTTTGCATCTCAGTAAATCCATGGCTGCACCCTCTTTGGCTGAACGTCCTAAGGAGAAAAGAAGTCTAGCTCTTTTCAATTCTGCTTCATAACTAAGAAAGACTAAAATTTCAAGTCTTGGGGCCAAAATGTGTATAATTGAAGGTTACAAGGCTGGGTCAGAGCCTGCTACAGGTCACTGAAAATATCTCTGCTGACCTCACTGGATAATGGATAAGTTCCTTGGACTGAAACACTGAAGTGTGTCTGGTTTGGTCCATTTTCCTACAGTTCTATCTCCACTACACCATATGTGTGCCTTCTGACATAACCATTTTGGTATGAGTTACTACAGATGTGGGCAATACTGTATGTATGTGGCTGTTCTGTTTGTATTAGTACAGCAGTTGAGATGGAAAGGGTAAGAAGAGTTTCTTGGAACAAAGCATGGAAAAGTTAAAATTAAAATTTAAAAAGGCAGGAAAAGGGGGGAAAAGACAAAATATTGTTGCTTTAACAGAGAACAAGAACTTAGAAATAAGCCAAACTAAATACTCGCTGAACACGCATGCACCCCGAACTTGAGGCTTACAAATGTAGACTTGTATTCTAAATTCGGAGTTATTTTTCTTCCTCCCTTTTTCACTCTCTCTTCCTTTCTTGCTCTTTTCCTTCTCTCTTCCTCTCTAAGATATGCTTTCCTCCCCGCTTGCCCACAGCTCGAGTGCATCATTTTCTGCTATTGTGTTTAAAAAAACTCTGCTGCAGGGGCTCTGAAATGAATAAAAATGTAATCCTCAATGTGCCCATTGTGCACTCTCATTTGTTTTTGCTGTATCGATTTATCAGCAGAGGGAAATTACTCGCTGGAAGAGAGGATGCCAGTCAGAATGACATTTATTTCATAGTACAAGGAGGCTCTCCAGCGTGTTTCCATGTAACCCAGATATTGGAGCTGTAAAAGGGCTTGTAACAAGGTTTAGTGCTATGATTAGATTGTGTGGAGCACCTTGCTTTCATAACAACAGGCACTTGGCAGGAGCCAAGGCCTCAGGTTATGGTCAACTTTTTTATTTCCTTTTACCTTAACCTATCTGGCTTTCACCTCATAATGTTCCTCTGTTAAAAACTCACTCATGCCAGCTTGTGAAATCTTAGTTGGTATTTACAAGGATCTTGAGCATTCAACTCAATTCAATTCAATTTTTAACTGAGTTAAAAGAGAGAAAAAGAAAGATAAACTATTTACTTGTTAACATTTTTAGCTTTGTCCTTCCTTGTGCTTCTAGTGAAGAAAATTTTTTCCTCCAATGACTGTAAGCCATGGTTGCTCAAGATAAAATGGAGCATATTTTTTACACAAACCCTGTAATACGTGTATATAAGTTGCAAACAAAGATGGGACTCAGGAGGCTGAATCATGATCCAGGGTTTGTGCTTGGCTGCTGTTGCTGGATAGTTGGTGCTGAGAACTTTGCTGTGCTGATTTGTCTGGGGTTTGTTTAGCTCAGTAACGCCTTTTCAACAGCATTGAAGGTCAGCTGGTTCACAGCAGATTCACAAATCCCAGAGTGAGTCTTGCTCCATGGCACTGCTCTTCAGCTGGTGGATGCTGGCATGTTCTCCACAGCATTTATGTACCTTTGGAACGGATATGGTGGGGAGATTACCTCTCCTGACCACAGGAACATGGGGAAATAGGCAGTAGGAGGTATGGGAAGTTATGTCTGTGTTGAAGATTGCTTGATGCTTTCCATCCTAAAACTCTCAGTTCAGCTGTTTGTATCTTTGCTAAATGATTTCAGCTTTGGTTGGTATTTTCCATTTTGGGTGTTTGCCTCAGACATTAAAAAAAAAAAAAAATAGCCAAAATGGCTCAGCTGTCCCTAAGCTGATGAAAAAAAAAAAAAAAAAAAAGTTGTTTTGCTTTTATAAAAATATTCTTACTGTCTCAATGGAAAATTCAGCTCCCAAATTATAAGCCTGCAAAATGGTAAATTGTGTATCCAATAGCAACTTTATTGAGTAATGTAAAATTAAACAGGTTTACCTAGCCTGTGGAGTTTTTTGCTAGACTCTGGACCCACTCACTTTCATATCTCCACTGCCTTTTTCTTTGGGATGGTGGCAGGGAAGTCATGGTTAAGGTGAGCTTAGCTAGAACTACTTAAATCCGTCTGCCTAAATCTCTCTTTCTCTTTTAAACAGAGGATAATGCTGTTGGTACAGCTGTATCCAGCTGAAGTAAAAGCTCAGCCTACATTTGAGCCACAGAATGAGCTGAGGGCTTTGCTAGCTAAGCTTGACCTAAACTGAACTGTTCCTTTCTAGTCTAGATGAGATGTGTTATTTTTCTCCTAACGTTCAGGTCAGAAATAGAGAGAGAGAGATAAAAAGAGAGTAGTACTGACCTGTGAAAAAGAAATAAAATCAAATAAGTGGCTGGCTGAGGACAACACTTGCTTTTGGGAGCATGCATACAAATAGGTGTGACAGAACTTGTCACAGCAGCAGGAGTGTGGCTCTTCCCTGGGGCACTTCTTACTGGTGTGAGACATCCCCTTCTGCGGGCAGGCATTGAACCTTTCAGGAGAGAACAAATGACAGATTTCCTTTCTCTGCCTTGCTGAGGTAGCAAATGGCCAGTGCTAGGATAGAGGTGTGTACTTTTGAGGAGAAAAGTTGGAGTCTGTGCATTCAGTCAGTTGGACCTGAGGAAAGGAGGTATCAGCACTCCAGCAACTGAAGATATGAGGTGGGTTGAAGCAGCCAGAAAGTCATCTAAGCAGCTATGATGGTCTGCATTCTTAATGCCTCAAGTTGTTTAGAAATTATCTGCTTTGTCAGTACATTGGATGATGAGAAGGTTGATTGATTTGTAATTTTTTTCTCCTGCATACCCAAGCAGCTATATTTGGAATGAATTACAGATTCTGATAACAAGAAGATAAATGGAAAAAATGTAGTTTAAATAGTCTTCTTATCTTAAAATGAGTGCTTGAGTAACATACAGGCTAAAACTATTTAAGCATATGGAAATGTATGTGAAATCAATACACTATGATGTCACTTTTTGCGTCAGAATCAGCATGTGTCTGTGCTGACAAAATGCCATGCATTACCTTTCCCCATCTGTTCAAAGCACATTTAGAAGTGCCTTGAAAAGCTTTTGCAAGTCACGACATAACTACACAACTGGATGGTGCAGTGTAGATAGACCAGCAATCTTGCAAAGCCTTCTTTAAAGGGAAATTATTTTAATCCTTTTCAGGCAAGAAATTAATTTTCAAGAAAAAAAATATGATGCTGGTATAAAAGTTTAGTAGCATTTACCAGTCATATCCACATTAAACATTTCTCCCCAACATTATATCAGAAAATAGCTTTCAACATGGAGAAAATTCAAAATCAATTAGTTCAGTTTAGGTTATTTCAAAGTTCATTGTTAGTTTTTAAAGAACATCTTCCAGACTGTCTCTAAACTTTGCACGGAAATTAATTTAGTTAGAAGTTTTCTTCCCACTTGCATATTCCAGCCTAGAGAAATGGAAGATTTGCAGAGATCATCAGTAAAAATCATACCATTAATTCCCACACAGTAGTACCTGAGTAGTTCTTCAAATGTCACTTTCTTTGTAATTATTGACTTTTTACTGGTGTTTTAGCAGAGCTCATACTATCATATTTAATAAACCCACACTACTCTCACTTATGAGTGTAGGTAACTACACTCATCTTACAACGTAAGTGTGATTGTCCATCCTCATGACTTTATTGATGATTTTACATAATTTTCTTTTAAGAAGTGTCTTTTGCTCATAGTTACACAGAAGGCTCAGACGTAGCTCACTGTCTATGTGCTTCCCTAAAATACAGGACTCTTCTTACATGCCCCAGGTGATTGCCATTTCTAGGGCAGAGTAGCCTCAATCTTTTAAGCAATGTTTAGGACCACACAAGTTTGAATTTCTTATCGATGGTTTCTTTCTTATCTGTGTAACCTGATTATAATTCCATCCATCAGCTCACAGTTTTACTTTAGTAAAACTCCTGGTAAATCTTGATATACAACAACTGGTGGTGTGAGCTCTTCATGTCCATCTCTGTAACCAGAGGGAACTGTAGATAGACAGAAAGGAGTGCCTCAAGTGAGAGCTGGTCAGAGACTCCAAAATGACAGGTCATTTTGGGGGTCCTGGTGGTCTGATAGACTGCAAGGCTGTAGAAGTTCTGTGGAGCAAAAACCTCGGGTACTAGATAGATATTGCTTTTTCCTGTTTCTGTGGCACCTGGTCCATTACTAGGAGAAGGTGATGGAAGTATAAAGGAAGAAATTATAGTTGGAACATTTCTCTTTAAAATTGCAATGTAGTTTGAGAACCTCCAAACTATTAACAGAGTTGGGACCAATAGAAATCATGGGAGGGCTCCTTAGAACAGACCTTGCAAATTTTCTGCATCAAAATTAATGAAATGAAAATGTTTATAAAAGGGCAAATTGGTAGTAGCTATTAATGAGACTTTCATCTTCTTATTCATTGCTTATTATAATGCTATATTTGGAAAGTATTTCAAACAAGAGCCAAAAGCAATGGAAAGACCTTCCTTTTGAAGCAAAATTAGAAACATTATTTGGAAAATCTCGCACTGTGATGTTTGTTCATCTCTTCACCATTGGCAAATTTTGTTTTCGCTTGCAAGTGTGAACCAGCAGATTAGACACTTCCAAGGGTTTGTTGACTGCAAGGTTTTGCAGGTGATTTCAGTTTAATGCAACCAGATAATTGTAGCCCTGGGGCTTGGCTAGGTTATAAGGCTGCTAATCCAGACAATATTATCCAATCATATGTTGTGCTTATATGAGAGACCTCTGCCTTTAACAGTCTCTGCCTGTGCTTGTAAGTAATGGTTTTGGTTTGTTTTTTGTAGTTTTTTTTGGTATGGATTCTTTTTTTCTCTCAGCAGCCCTATAAAAATGAGACTCAGGAGAAGGTTAGGCTCCCAAACAAGTCGCTGGAGATATGCAGTGCTCTGTATATACACCCCATACATGAAATGCACATACATCATGGATAAGCTGGCTGACAATGCTGAAATGTATGTTCACCTCCGCATTTAAGAAAGGGTAAGGTGGTGGGCACTGACAACTCTGAAAACTAAAGTCTATATTTAGTTCTAGGCCCACATGTAGCTGAAGTAAATGTATGGCAGTGTTTTATAAGCAGTACTGTCAAGCAGTCAAAAACCACATATTTTTGTTTAAAATGAATTTGTGTATTTGTAAAACCAAAAATTTTTCATGGCAATACCAACATTTGAAAAAAGATTTTTGGGACAGAGAAAAGAAGGTGAAATTGCATGTCAGCCTGAAATCTGGACCTTTGTCATTTGAAAATTATGTTTGCTCACCTGTAATGAAATTTACATTATTTATAGTCCTTGCAAATTTGCCATCCAGCCCTTTGAAATATAAGAGGTTGATTGGGGTCACATGAAGCTGTGGCTGCCCCATTCCTTGAAGTGTTCAAGGCCAGGTTGGATAGGGCTCTGAGCAATGTGGTCTAGTGAAAGGTGCCCCTGCCCATGGCAGGAGGGGTAGAATGAGATGATCTTTGAGGAGCCTTTGAACCTGAAGTCATTCCGTGATTCTATAGAAAACCTGAGATGAAGGCTCAGGCCCATCACTGCCTGTGCCATGGAAAAATAAAGCACAATGTCCTGTAGCTGGTACCTCTACAGCATTGCTTTGGCTGAAGATACAAAGGAGAAGGAGGCGCCATCTTCCAAACTAGCCAGAGAAAGGTTTTGGTGGCTGGAATAAATAACATGGAAACAGGAAGTAGCACTGATAACACTTGCATTGTAGCGATTTGTCATTTTAGAGATGGAAGAGACCTCTGTACTGCTGATTTTATAAAGTGGGATTGCTTCCACTTACAGAGAAATGACTGGTACAGAGAATATGAGGAAATGTGAGGCCTGGCTGTGCAGGTCCATATGCACGAATGAGGCAGAGTCCTCAGCTTGTTGGAGAATGTCAGTAGGCTGAGGATCATACACTTAAAAATAGAAGTGCTGGGATTTTTCTGGAAAAGCTTGGTAAACCATTGTTCTCTTCTGTGTTGTAGTACTGTCTACTTTTGTAGCTAATTTCAACACTTTATCAACAACTCATTCTGAGAAAAACTAGTGGAGTAAAAGGAATCGATCAGGATTAAACCATTCACATTTGTCCTCCTTGATGTAAAAGAAAATTAAGTGCCAACCAGAGCTGTGCCTCTCAGTTGAGCTTGCTCTGGTGTCTATTTGACCATGCCCTAAGCTGAATCAGCTTGCTGAACTCAGCCCACGAACAAGCATCAAGCATGTTCTCCCTTCTCTTGCTTCCAGAATAAACTGGAGCACAGAGTGCCTGTTTCAAAGTGCACTATATGAAGATGCTGCTGTCTCAAGAAATAGCAGTGGCAGAAGAGAGTGGAGAAGTCACCCCACTTGGCTTTTCTGGACTACCTTCATTCTTAACTGACTTTGAGGAAGGAGGAGATACATGAAACTAGAGAGATTGTGCAGTACTAACATTTGGATATCTGTGCAATAAATTTTTTAAAGAAGAGAGACCCAACTATTTCTCTACAAAAATTCTGTCAAATATATTTATTTGAAAAGGAATTTCATTTCAGGCAGTTGTGGCAAAGTCTAAAGTATTAGCTGTGATAATCTGGCTCTGATGTTACAAAGGCTTGGCAAGTTCACATGTCGGTTTATGCATCTGAATTGTCTCTCTAGTTTCAGCAAGACTATTGATGCACAGAGTTACAGGCTTGAGGAGTCTGTAAGATGCAAGCCTCAGATTTTACACTAGGGAAGAATAATGCCAAATCTTTAATTAAAAATCTTCAGGACAGGCAAATTTCTGAGCATGTGCAGTATCCGTTTTTTGAACTCAGCTGGTTTTGGTGAAAAACACAGAGAGCAATTAGCTTGCATCTTAGAGGTTAATAATAACGGAACCTTTTGGCAGATTATGTGATAGGATGATTCTCTCTGTGTTACAAGCCAAATGAATTAATAAAACAGATTTTAAAAAATTACTTATTCTAACACAGTCGTTTTCCTGTCAGAGATGCATAAAAGCAAAGAATTTGCAACCTGGGTTCTTGTTACTTTTTGCTTTAGACCTTTTGGTAGGGATTAATCTCATTTGTGCCATGTTAGAGCACTTTTCGCTTTGAAGCAACAATCTTGTGTGTTCTGCTTGAGATTTGAACAAAATCCATTAAGTCAGTCCCCTTTATTCTCTCTTTTTATATCCAGGTGGTTTTCTGGATCTCATCAGTAGAGGAAAATATAATCACACACAAAAGTCATTATGGAAGTGTCTTCCAAGTAATGTGAAACAGTTTTGGGGGGAAAAAGCAAGAGCTGCTGGAAGAGAAGAGTGAAAGAGCAGTGAGATGTTCTCCATGGTATTGTAGTTCAGTTTAGTTAGGGCTGCGTGATGTGTAAGCAATGCATGAATGATGCTGGTTATGTGAAAACATCACTGTTTGACACAGAAATTAGATGCTTTTTGAAATAATAGACATCACTTCCCCCTTTGAAAATATAGCTGACTTTATCATGCATCAAACCAGATATTAAATTATCCAACCTTCCCTTCACCTTTTATTTCCCACTTGTGAAGTTAGCTAATGTGGGACAGTGCTGAGACACTAGTTATGATGTCAAAGGACTTTTCCTCATGGTCCCCTGCCCTCATTCTCTGGTGAGTGGAGTTCCCTGGACTGAATGCCAGGGAAGTTTTCTGTGTTTTTCTCCTACATGGCCAAACATGTCTGATGTACAATGGGCTTTTTAGCTGTTGTTTTGGTCATGTTAACTGTAAGCCTAGAAGGTCTTGTCTCTTTTGCTGAACTGTGAAATACACACTGATTCTTCTGAACAGGTTGTCTCTTATTTTAAAAGTGTTATAGTATAATTTGCTCTTACTTCTGAAAAAGACTGACACCTCCACCAACATTCTCCTAAGCAACCAGAAAATAGTCTAAATGCTTCATCCTCACCTGGGGCTCACGTCTCTGATCTCATTCCTTATCAAAAGCAGTCATGTACAGAACACAGACTGAAACCATTGCTGCCTAAGGCCACTGTTTAGGCCAAGAATAAATCTGATCAACTGCAGACTTTTATTTTTCAGTGGAGCCTTTGGTTCTCCTGCTCCTTCTTCAAGAAAGACAGAAGTCCAAGGGAAACATTCACAAAGACCCTACTAGGAGGATTAGGCTGTTTTCTTCAGCTTATCATGATGCATCCATTACCCCACTCTCTGAGGTCTGATAGTTTTGTAGGGGAAGCTGTAGAGTCCTAATTCAGGGTTTCCTTGTGCAATGTGACTTCTTTATGCCTTGTTCTCCAGGCTTTCAGTGGAAATGCAGTGCGCTTTGCATCCTGGGGGTCAGGCTTTATGAAAACAGCCTTCTGACAAAGGGGTTTTTTTTGGTTTTTTGGTTTTTTTCTTTGGAATTTTTTGCTTGGTTATTTTTTGGGGGGGTGGGTGGGTTCTTTCAGCTGGTTTTTTTTGTTGTTGTTGTTTTTGTTTTTTTGTTGTTTTGGTTTTTTTTGTTTGTTTGTTTGGTTTGGTTTGGTTTTTTTTTTAGATGCAAGGTAAGATGAAGGAAATTATCATTTGGTATTCGAGTGAGCCACTCAAACATAGGCTTACGATGCCAGCTTGGGTGCTTTAGGGTATCCAGTCTTGCATCCAGGTGCCTGTATGGTAAGGTCTCAATGTGGTGCCCTGTCCTTGTTGTCTGATGGATAGGCATAGTTTAGCCATAGCTGAATTTTCAGCTCATTGAAGTTGGGGGCAGTATTTATCTGTGGAACTGCTGAATAAGCTGGCTACTAGTGTGGTGCCCTGTGGTGCTCTGAGTCCTTTGGAAGCACAGGGAAGTGAGGCTGGGTGTCTCCTCACTATTTGGCTGTAAGCCTCCAACCCCAGGTCTCCCTTGATCTGAGGGCACTGGACGAAGCTGATTAAACCCACTCCTTTGGCTCCACAGTGCTTGTTGTCACCTCACCTACATGTCCCTGCCCTAGTGCCCTCACTTTTCATTTCAGTGTCCAGTGCAAGTCCTGCCCACAGTGATTCACCCTACCTGGAGCTCTTTTAAAGAATAATAACCTGCATTGAAGCAGGTTCAGGGAAGTTAGAGATCAGCACAACCTTTTTCTCATCTCTGCCATGTCTCATCTCTTTCAAGAAGCTTTGAAGAGGGAAGATCTCTCCTCCTTCTCCACTGCCCCTCTGCCCCAGCTCCTTCTCCTTCATGCTTGGGAGTAAACAGTAGATGGTACATGTATTAACACTGAGCTCTGTCACAATACTCCTAGGCGTGCTCTATGTGTAAGTCCCTGGCAGCCGTAAATTAATTAAAAGTAGACAGAAACCCTAGGAAAAAAGCAAGTTCCCTTCCCCCTTCCCCCCTGCCCCTCTTTTCCTTTCTCTCTCTGTGGGTAAATAGCTAATTCCTTTGTTCCTTGCTGCACTATTTCATTTCTGCCATCATTGTCCTCATTGTTCTCTGAAACAGGAGGGGTCTGGGCCAGGAGCAGCCAAGGTCTTGGCTAATGACGGGAAGTCTTTAAAGTTTGTGCTGCATTTCATCTTCTCTGTGGGAGCTTTAGGACGCATTCAGTGTTTGATCCCCACCGTGCAACTTTGCTTCTAGTTAATTAACAGATCCCCATTACACTCTCTCATCTGCAAGCACATGGGAGGCCTATCAGGAGGTAATTCAAGGCCAATCTGAGTGATGGCAGAAATTAGAGAAAACTGTTGTTTTAGGGTTCTAACATCTAGGAATAAAGCTCTCCCCTTTGTGGAGTTACCCTGTAAATCTGGGCTTGTTTTGTTGTATCATTTTAAGTTTTTAAGTGATGTCCCTTGCGATCAAATCTGTTAGGGAGTTTTGGTTTTTTCAGGAAAAGTCGATGGGAAAGCAGTTTATTTGTGTTGCTGCTACTTTGCTGTGCTGGCAGCCTGCATGGTGTATGGTTTTAAGGGCCAGTTGAAATGAAACTGCAGTGTTATTAGCAAGATGCTTTCACCTTCCTTTCATTCCCAGCTTCCCCGTTTTCACCAAGCCTATTATACAGGTTACAAATATCTTTTAGCAAGTCTTTTAGTGTTGAGTGAAACCACCACAGGCCTCCCAGCTGCAGAGCTTTGTCAGGCTTTCAACTAAATACTGCCTCTCTCAGGAGTGCAACCTTCTGTCAACTTTGAATGTTTAGAGTTGCCTGATATCTCCCTCCTTCTTTCCTCTTCCTCACCCTATGAGCAATGACCCCCTTTAACAAACGAATTAGGGACTGCTCCTGCCATTGCAATTCTCAGTTCAGCACTTGGCAATGAGAACCAAACCACGGCTATTTAGTGCAGCGTTAAATGGCTCACCACATTAGCCCCCTGGCAGGCAAAGCTATTAGGTTGTTTTACTGTTGATAAAGTTACATTTGTTAGGTGGAGTTGCTGCTCCAACAGAAACTTGGTAATGTGGAAAGGCGCAGACAGTGTCTTGTGGCTGTGCAGTGTGGCTACAAGAGACCAAAGTTTTCCCTCTCCCTCTTCCTTTACAGTGGAAAGTTTTTGGCTTTGTTGCAATCAAGCAGTCTCAACTGACCATGACACTGTGGCAGGAGTAACCAAATCATGACCAGCTCCTTACCCATTCATTGGTCAGCTTCCAGCAGGGCTGCAGCAAGGTGGAGTTACCCTAAGAGGGAAAGTCCAGCACTTTGGGATCTCCAGTTAGGGCCCCACTTGGCAGGCCATGTCCTCAGTGTGATAGGCCGCTGCTGGTACCCTCGCCCAGTCCTCTGGCTCCTTGGTACATTTCAAGTGGAAGAGCAGCATGTGGGGTTATTCCCAGGTGGCAGATGTTAGGCTGATGTGAAGACTCTGAGCAACTGTGGCCACATAGATTTACCTCAGAATCTCCTCCAGCATGTGCACTGGAACACCATGCATCCCAAGAAAGGGATCTGTGTCAGAAATGCTCTAGACCCCCCTCAAAACAGGTGCTCACAGATGAAGGATTCACTGTTGTCTGCTACAAGTGAAAAAGAAGTATTATTTTGATCTCATCATCAGGGCTGTCTGGAAGATCCTGAAGACAGTTCCTGTAGCTGCAGAGGTCACTGATTGCACTGAGAGGTAGGATTCATGTCTGGCCATGAACTTAGTGTACAGGTGTAGAAAATTATGTAGAAGGCATGTGAATTTTGGTTCAATACAGCAAGTTAGACTGTTCATTTCCCAGTCTTGGTCTTTGTCTAAAAACCAAGGAATTATTTCCTCTGCTTATTTAAGGAATCTGCTCTCTTATATTCTGAATAAACATTAACTAAAATATTTTAAATGTGTGTGTGTATATATATATATATATATATGGCCATATATGAAAGAAACATGCTCTAATATAGGGAAAACACAAACACGGAGGTCTTCAAAGGGAATTATTTAGTATTTGAGCCTCAAATACTAGTTTGAATCCTGACAGAGTCAGCAAAGCCTTCAGTGATCCCGATTCTTCTCCAGCTCACTGAAGGTCTCATGGGCAAGATGTAAAGGAGTGGCATCCTTTTGCTCCACTTAAGCCCCAGTGTTCTGTGGAGCCAACTGTAGTTGCAGGAGTTTGCTCAGCCTGCCTGAGCGATGTCTTTTTTTTCTTGTTCTTACTCACGTTGCAGTGATATGCATCCTGTATTTTTGCAGCAGCAATACCTCTCCATCGCTGGACACAAACATATTCTAAAGCACTGACTTTGGGGTGGGATGGGGAATAGGTGCACTGAGGCAAAGTGAAGCTGTTTTATTTGATTTAAACATAATGAAATGGGCAGCATGTTCACAGTTAAGCCACCCTGTTGCTGATGTGACTGGGATAGACAGGGTCCTCAGCTGCTAAGCAGGGATGATTGGATGTGCCACAGGGTTTCAGAGAGAATCCCCCTGCAAAGGGAAGCGTGTGCCAGTATTGTAGAGTGCTTGTGCCAGCCAGCTTGCAGGGTTGATTTGGCATTTGGCGTATTGGTAGGGGCTGCCAGTGTGTGTGTGGAAGAGAAGGGAATAGACAAGAAAAACACAGGAATTGAAAATAAAAATGTAGAAGTATTTGGTTTGTGCCATATGGACTTCAATATTTTGACAAAACTAAGGCCAAAATTAATCATGCCAGGTTAGAATTTTTGTTCAAAAACATATGTATAACTGTCCCCCTGAGTGTGTGTTTGAGTCACGATTTTTGTCCAGGAAAACCTTAACCTTTTCGTTCTCTGCTCCACTACCAATTGTTCCACCTGAATGAACTTTACCTGTTGTGTGAAAGTTTAAAATAGTTTTGCTTTATTGAAAGTTTCTTCATTAAATCTCTAAGGCTTTGTTGATTTCCTTTTTAAAATTTTGTTTGGAAGAGGTTTTTTTCTTTTTCTTTTCACAAAACTAAATGAATTTTAACAAGAGCTCTCTTGTGTCCACACTGGACTGTTTGGTCAAAAAGAAGGGAGGAAGGGATGAGAGGATGAAGAAGAAGGAGGAATCAGGGCTGCTAGTAATGGTTGGAGAGCCATTATATGGAAAGTAGAAGTCCATTATGCCTTTCCTGCTTGTCCTAAGATGCTGTTTCCACTGCATGTATAACACAGGGATTGAAATTTAGAAATATGGAATCTGGCCAGTTTGGGGATTTAAGTTTATAAAGTAACCGTTCATAACATCTACAGGAATACAACATTTTGCACTGCTGAACCACTAAATTTTTCACTAAAATGTTTCTATGGAGCACCCAGCATCTTACTGTAACTGAGGATGTTATTCAGGCTTGGCGTGTATTAGGCCATTAATGGACAATCTTGGCTATGTTTTGAATATTCTTCTGCACTGGTTCCAGTTGCGGCACTTTCCTTCACCACTGAAAATGCCATACGGAGTGTACCTTAATCCACTTCAAAAACAAAGCTCAACTGTACAGAGGCCCTCCTGAAAACAAATAAGGATGAGTGTGGAGTGGAGCTGTTTTGTATTAGCTTTTCAGGGCTAGTTTGTTATGTACACAAGTCCACATGATGAAAGGAAATCTTGAAAGATCCAGTTTTTATGGAATTCAGGTGTGATTGAATTGGGTGTTTTTGTTCATCCCACTATAGAGATATGAGATGGATATGAAATTCAAATATAGATCTCTATCTTTTTAAAGTTTAGGAGTGTTCAGAGGCAGGATTTAGGCAATCTTTAATTCATGTATGTAAGCAATACTATGACTATGTGAGGACAGTAAATATATCTCTATCTGTGATTGATCTCAAGATCAGCCTATCTATTATCATAAATCCCCTCCTTTGAGAGTGGGAAGTGGGTGAAAGTTTGAAAGAACAAATTTAAGCAACTGGATTCCTTTCATTTTTAAAACCAAATAGTGAGAGAGGCATAAGAGACCTCCAGTTTAGTGAAACCTTGCTTTGAAGTTCCAACTAAATTGCATTTCTTGTTCTCCACTATCGCCTGTAAGACTCAAAAAAAAAAACTGGACAAGCAGTGATTAGTATATAATAATGTATGTTCAAATAGCTTATGGTATTATGAAAACAAAAATTCAAAAGGCCAATATACTGACAGTTAAAATCTTTCTAAGGGGCAATAGCGGGGAACCTTTACAAAAACAATATGCTGATTGCATGCTGCTACCCTGCCGAGTCAAATCTTAAATAAATTATACATACATAGCTGTACTGGAGCTGAGGAATGATGCAGTTTAAATTTTCCTGGTTCCGTGCTTTAGGCAAAGCCTGTATCCACTCTATGTCCTTAATGCATCAGTCATTTGGTCTGTTGGTTTGGGTGCCCTGCCACAGGAGCTGGGCACTACCGAGTGCTTCGGAGGCCAGTGGAAAAATACAGCTTTGCACTGGATCAGATACAGGGAGAAGTGTGGGTGATAAATAATCTCTCTTGATTCTTTGATAAGGAATCCCTTTCTCCCAACTGCAGCGCTCACCCCCAGTCCCCTCCACCCACTTGTAAGAAATCCTGATGAAGTACTGAAATGTTGCCTATTTAGTAAAGATTTTTCCCACAGAAACAAATTTATGCATCAAAAAATTCAGTTTCTAAGCAGCAGAAGTTCTTCAGGAATTTGGGTCAAATCTGATAAGTAATTTCAGCCAAAATAAAGATGAAAATAAAATTCTGAATATCAAAATTATTCATTTCAATACACATGAAGCAAAGTGATTTTTTCACAAACGCATCTCAAACATTCTGATTTGAGATTTCCAAGAAGACTCATTAACTGTACGGTCTAGTGATAAGTGCTGCACACGTACTCATGTTCTTATGCTCTTCCTTCCTGAACTAAAGAAAGGTCTTGGATGGAATTTTTCTTTGTCTTGCATGCCATTCTTAGTCCATCTCTACATACAATCATACATACATGTTGATGGAAGTAGAAATAGGATAATTCTGTAGGTGTGTGAGCAGACTATTCCCTGTGCAAACGGGTATCTGGGGTCCAGTCCTAGTGCCAGGGAATATGTAAGTACTTATCCAGAACTTGGGCTAAAAAGATTGATAAGGAGATCCTGATGTACCACTGGTTAGCACAGATACAAGTGTATGGTGCACACACAGATCCTTGTTCTAAATCTCATGTCCTGATCTCAGTGAATGCTTGAATCCCTAAGGTACAAAGGTTAGGAGGGTTTGACAGTAGCATCTTGCTCACAGGATCTGCTTTTAAACTGCTGGCAGCACGTTCTATTGCCCAGCAAAAGCTTCCTTCACCCACAGTTATTTGTAAAATTCCTCTTTCAACAGTGGAAATTCAGGTTTGGACTGAAGGTAGCAAAAAAACCTCAGAAACATTGTTAATATTATCAGACATTGCTCAGGATTTTGAGTTCCTTGGGATTAAATTGCACTTCCTAAATACCAACTAAAATCTATGCTAAATGTAAAAAAAAGTTTTACTTCCTATTCAAGGGTTAATCTAGTTTTGGTCTTTGACTAACAGAATCAATCACATTAGTAATTGTAAACCAAGCATGGATGCAAGCCAAGGATGCTACTGCTCTTCATGTATTGTCGTGGAATTCTGGCTGTTCTACCAAAATCTCCTTTCAAAGGTTCTGTTAAATTACAGTGAAAAAGAGCAAAATTTGGCCCTTACTTAGCACAGTGTTTATTACTTGCTAACTTTTTATTAGTTTCATTTGCTAGCATAGATACTATTGGAACTTATTTTTAAAAGTATATTTCAATATCACTCGGCCACAAACAGAGGTTAGTGTGGCCAGTCTTCAGACAGCTTATTACCATTCAAATACTCTGGAGGTAAATTATATTAAAAGAAAGAAAGAGGGGAAAAAAAAAAAAGACATTTCAGCTTCTGACTCACTCTAAATGGAGACTTAGCTCTAAGTAATCAAAATTGCTTTGGTTGTGCATAGCAGCATTAAAAGCCTTGTCCACTAATTGAGTGAAGCGGCTCCAGCAAAGCAGCCTTGCCCCCTCATTATGTGATCTCGCAAGTGCTGTTTGTCATCATTGCTTGCTGGTCTCAATCTAGCTGTGCTGCTGGTGCAAATTAATGGTAATTCCTTGTGACTGGCTGTGTTCTTCCAGTGAAACCACAATATGGATCTCATGCCACCCCTGCCCTTCTCTCCTTTACTCCCCACACCTGCCAAAGTCTGACTTCCCACCCCAGGATATCACTCTTGACTTAGCTCTCCAACTCTTTCCAACTAACTGGTGCGTCAGAGTGTGTTGTGGCTGGAGTGATGGATTGCACCCTGTGTCTGCTGAAACACTGTAGGAGATGTGTCAAACAAAAGGCAGTGTTTCCTGGTGGCTGAGGACATGGGTGTCATCCACCACCTTGTGCAGCCAAAGAACCACTGACAGTGTGCTCCAGCAAGCAGGAGAGATCAGTGGGTAACACTTTAAAATTAGAGTTAGCTAATATATATGGAACATTGAAGTGTCATTACTGTGCTTTTACACTACTAGGGTTTTATTAATTTATTAAAATTCTACTTCCATCCTGACTTCAAAAAAAGGTCTTAAGAAAGGAAGTTATAAGTTGCGAGTTTAGAACTCAGGAAATCCATGCCTTGCTCTTCCTCAGGTTTTCCTCTGTTTTTGCAACAGATGTTTGTACTCCCTTTTAATAATAATCATCTCCACTTCTTATCTTTTGGTTTTGCTGTCCTTTTAAATAACAAACCGTGCTGTGAGGGCTGTCTGTAGCTTTGTGTGTGTGTATCTACAAGGGAGCCCTGGTTTCAGCTGGGGCTTCTGTCCCAGATTCTCAGCTGGTATGAATTGGCAGAATGCCACTGAGGTTGTTAAGTGTATTTGAAGAGTCTGTGGCATGTCATTGTTATTTGCATCGCTGGAGAGAGGGAATCTTCAGCCAGTGTGATCTCAGCCCAGGTCTTAAAGAATGAACACCCAGTTCTCAGGCATATGCAGTCTTTCCTCACTTCAGTTATTTTCATTTTAAATGAAAATGAACAATTTTTTCGTGAAAATTGAACTTTTTTTTTTTTTTTTTTTAATACCTACTTCAAAGCAAAATGTTTATACTCCTGTTGGGAGAATTTTATAGGGTTGTTTTGAAATTAGTGCTTTTTGGTAGATTTTTGACTTAAAAATCAACTCACCAACTTCTCATAAAAAAAAAAAATATTTTGAGGAGGAAGCAGGAAAAGGAGAGAAATTTAGACCAAACCTTAGATTTAATTTTTTTTTTTAAGCATTCAGAAGAATCCAGAACTTATTGAAATCAAGGTTACAACTCCAGGATCATCCTAACCAATGTTAATCACTTTTCTGAGGTCACTAGATTTTGAACACTGTCACCTGAGCCTGCCTCTTTAGAGCTAGAGTGTTTCAGCCCCCATTAGGTTTTTACAGCCGTTAAGGCAACCTGTCCATCTCTGCTGGAGGGATCCTGGGTCTACTGTGTTCTTAACTCAGTTGAGTTGAAGTTGGGTCAGTCATCACTTCTTAACAGGTCATTGGCTCTGGAATTATTTTTTCTTCTTACATTGAAAGGTCCTCAAGATGAGCTGTTATCATTGAAATATAATGTAGCCCCATCTACAGTGCTTTTCATCAATAGCAAGGTTAATGTCAATGTCCTCATTCCATAGAGGAAACACCCAAAGCAAGGAAAGTGACTTGGCATGATGCCTGAATGTAGGTGTAGAAGTTACAGTGACTTGGCCTCTGATAAGTCACAGTTGTACTAATTGCCAAAGAAGAGGAATAGCCTTGCCCTTAATGGATTGCAGCCATTACTAATAAAGATAATTGTGATAAAAGGGGTGGGTTGTCTAGTCAGGAGGCTCTTGGAGGCAGAGGACCTGGAGGAGGTAGAGGAGTCTTGAGGGAGAAGAAATGATCCAGAGAGACACAAAGAAGAATGAAACAAGGAAGAGAGTTGCTGCTGTATAAGATCTGCTGTGAGGTCAGTCTGGGTCTGATGGAGTTGGAGCCTGCAGTCCAAGTCGAGCTGGGTGAAAGCTGTGTTCAGAGTCTGCAAATCAATACTTGCAGTCATGGTCCAGCAGGAAATAGTCAGCAGTCAGAGTCTGCAGTTGGACCTTGCAGTAGGAGCTTGCTGTAGTCAGAGTCAGGATGGCAAAGCTGTAAAGAAGAATAAACTGAGACCCTTTTCATGTTGTTGAATGAGAGTCCGTATCTTGGCTTATTTCTACCCCTAATGAGAGGTCTGCTGCAACACCTGAAGTTTTAGCTTTCATATTTTTCAGATTCTGTACTGCATTAGGATATAACTCTGAACTTTTATATAGAGTGTTAGCAAGTTCTCCTCACAGTTCAGTTAAACAGAACAATCCTTTTCCAGCCCAAGAACCAAGGACACCATTGCAGCTTCAGGCCCAAAAGAATAAACAAAAGCAGTTGAGGAGAGCAATCTGGGAGTATGGAACTTCATGACCTGAAGCTGTAATTGGACAGTTAAACCCAATATGTAAATGGCCCAAAACTTATTAAACTGTGAAAACTTGTGACCTGTTATCCAACTTGTGTATAGCCTTGGCCAGGCTCTTGTACTGCCTAGGGTGTATCCTGTAGTAGCCTTTTTAATAAATACCTACTTTATTCCTTTAACACTGTTCTGCCTCTGCACTAGGTAGCCTCTCAAGGCATCAGGTAGAGGTCAGCCAGGAAAGACCTGTTACCACCCACACCCCATGCCCCAGTCTTGTGGTATTTATTAGGAAAGAACATAAATAAGGTTCTTCTCTTAACCTTAAATCCTAGAGTCATGTTGGACTTTCAGCTCAAGTAGTTCTTCCCCAGTAGATTTGAAGCCTGAAGATGTGATTTCTAGCGGTTCCAAGTCAAGTAAATAATCTTCTAAAAGAATTTTTGGATAAAATGTCGCTGTACCTTATTGCTGATTGCAGGATTTGGGTATTTTGAGGTGTGACTGGCAACAGTGCTTTCAGAATCTAGAGCATCCTAAAATATCTCATATGGATGTGTGGACTATTTCATGCACAAGACTACAGGTAAATATTTTGGATTCTGAGTCCCTGTGGATGTATCATAGGAGCAGGTCAGAACTTCTGACCACAGAGAGGAAGGGTTAATTGATATTGTGTTCCATACTATGCCCAATTGTGAGGACAAACACCAAGTTTATACTCCTTGAGTGTAAGCTCAGAGATCTCTGTGTTGGGTGGAAATAATTTCTCAGGTTTCCAACATATATATGGCTGGTGATACAGCCAGAATAACTGTTACAGACACTGCAGGATCAATACTAGAGGCGCAGATGAATACTCTCTCAAATAACTGTGGGAAACAAAATAAATCTTAACTTTGCTACTTCAGAAAAATAAAATTTTCAAGGTATTTAACTCTCTGCCAAGAGTCTTCATTGAAAGTAACAGCAGAAGTCCTGATTTCAATACTGCAGGATCAAGCTTCAGGTGTTGCAGGATATTTGCATATCTGATGTGAGAAACTTTGGGTTCTTTGAACTGGCAAATTGTTTCTTTAATTTAGATTATATATAATCACTTTTTATTAGACCTTTAACTTGGATAAGTATAATCAGGTAGTTATTGTATAATTTAAATGGCCAGTGATTGTTATTTGATAATAACAACTTAAGTGCTGTATATCCCAAAGCAATCCCGGATGATTTTAAAGCCTCAACAATAAAATGCACAACAAAGTAAAACATTAAATACAATTACAGCATTACTAGAAAATATGAGGATATTAAAAATCTGGCAGTCTGTGGCTTGCTTCTGCTCTCATTTGAATTCATTAGTCAAGCTCACCCACAGTTCAAATGGATTATTAGTGGTTCTGCCATATCTGATTTAAGATATTTTCTGTACAAGTGCCTCCTCTGTACTGGGAGGGTAGTAAAGGGTGTAAATACCCTTCTGAAGTGGCACTTGCGCTAGTTGCTTAAGTGGAATGTTATGGTAGTAGTCTGTTGAGGGGCTTGAATTCCTCCCTGTCTTGTTTGGGTGGTTTTTGTTCAGTGTTACACTAGGAGAATGGTTTTTTGTTAGATGGGAGGAAGCTAAACAAATGCCACATGCCTGCAACATCGGAGTGGGAAGTCAGACAGTGTTTTGTACGACCAGTTCTCTTTTCATATATAAGTCTTGAAACTGTTTAAAAATTCAACTTTGTTACAGTTGTTTTTGGATTCTCCACGTTGACACTTCACTGAGGTGAACAGTGCTGTTTATGTCTCTTCCAGGCTTTTGCATGCTTAAGTTTCTCCACCAAAAGGGCTGTCAAGCACTGTAACAGGGTGCCCAGGGAAATGTTGGAGTCACCGTCCATTGAGGCACTTACAGGATGTGTAGACATGGCACTTAAGGACAGGATTTAGCGGTGGATTGGCAGTGTTAGACCATTGAATCCAATTGTTAACCTTAAGGGTGTTTTCCAGCCTAAATGATTCTATGATTCCATGTGTTCTGCTTTATCTTTCACTCCTTAAATACACATTGTTAGTGCTGAAGAAGGTGAAAACATGAGGGATGTTAATGTATTCTACTATAGCACCTTAGGGAAGACTGCTCTGGATCTGCAGGTGGAACAGGGAAAGTTCTGCTGCATCTGGCACTCCACAGACAAGAGGCATGGGCACAGCACCTGCCTTTTAGAGGGTGCTATAAAGGACTTCAAAAACATAAAAATGAGAATCACAGAGTTGTTTAGGAGGGGAATCACTGCAGTGATGGGACTAATTTCATTGTTGACCACAGAAACACAGCCAGGAATGCAAATGCTTTTTTTTTTTTTTTTTTTTTTTTAATGGGCAATGTAGGTCACTTGCTTTGTGTTGTTTCTTTTCTAATGGCTAATAAATTATAGTCTAATTCTGAAATATTTCCAGAACCCCTGAAATACTCTTGAATTTATAAAGTGTTTTCAACTGCTGAGGCAAGTTGTTTGCATCCGAAAATAAAGAATTATTGCTATTAAATATAGATTTAGGACTATGCAAAACTATGTGTAAACTACTTTTTTTCCACTGGTTTCCCAGAGTCCTTGTCCACTGAGATGATTTTCAGTTTCTGAAAATCGTTTTCTGAAAATATTATTTTGGCCGCAATATATGAAAACTGTCTACTTTGAATAATTTAGTCTTAAAACTATAGTTCTTTCTCAATATATGAGATTTTCTTTAGTTTCTGTTTTAACACTCATAATGATTGTGTGAAAGTTGTTTGCAGATACTGTTTGTTTTTCAGATTTGTAATGAAGCATGAGGGATTTTTTACATTTTGTGGCAAAAGTTTTGCATGGGTCTTATGGTAAGCTTTCACAATGTCTTCAAGTTTTTTTTGTGAGGTGGAACAAAAGGAAATAGTAACTTAGAGACAAGTTTTCTGCTCCATTTCCTCTATGCAGCAGATGGTAAGTCTCAAGTACAAATGGTGCAACACTCAAGACACTGAGCTCTAATTTTTGATCATAAATGCACTGGTGGCCTACTTGCTAATCTGTAATCACCAATAAATATGTTGTAATATAGTTAAGAGCCTGATCTCTGAGCAACATTGAGCAAATGCTCTCCAATAAAGATGGGCCTTCTGAAATTCCTTTCCACAGTGTTCTGGATCATACCTTTATGACACTACAATAACCAAGCATTGGGAATCAAAACTACATGTAACTCATAGGAAAGTGCTATGAAAATGTTGTTTCTTTCTGAAACGGTATTTAAGAGTAGAGTTGATGATGATGATAATAATAGCACTTGTTAGCATTAGACCTTGAAAGAGGATCCAAGTCTTTTCACTCATCAGCAATGTACAAACACCAAGCTGGACCGTGTCTTGCTCTGTACAACACAAGCCTGTTATAAATGCTCATATAAGAAAGACAAAATGACCTTCCATATGAGAAGTCGTAGCTTTTCACTTAAGGCTTCCCATCTTTATGGAAAAACTCCCTCCTGTTCCGGTTAAAATTGTCGCATATTTTGAAAAGTCTGGATAGATCCTACTAGACTAGAATCCAGCCAAGGACATCATCTTCTCTGAGAGGAAATCAGTATTTTTCCTTAAAGAGACTGGATTTTTTAAAATATATTTTAAGACATTACTCAAAAGAAAAAAGCTTAGATTGTCTCTTTTTTTTAATGGTCTCATTATTAGTTGGAATTTAAGGACTAAACTAGTAATTACTAATCAAAGTCTACCTGTGGGAGCAGAAAGTAGATGGAACCATGTTTCACTTATTTAAACATAAATCTCTACAATTTGAGATTAAATAGATTTCCCCAGGCTACAAGTGGTACCCTTCTCTGTGCCTGTAGGCCATCTACTAAAAAGTGAAAAAAATGTGTGTACATATTGGTGACAGAGATGTCACAAAAATGTGACTGGCATTGTTCTAGGCATTGTTACACATTGGTGGAAATGTGTCAGCGTGGAAATGAAGGACAGACTGGAATAATTTTTTTATTTGTAATAAAACTGATTATGTTCAAGTAATTTGAAGTCCCAGTGGTAAAGACTTAGGTACAATATCATCATTGCAGTGCTTTTAGAGGGAAATTGGAAGTAAATCAAAGAAAGATTATCTTGAGTTGGAGCTTTAATTTTTATTAAGGTTTGTGGTTTTAGAACAGAGACAGAGAGTGACATAAGGAACAGCAGTGCATTAATGAAAGTAGCTCTCTGAAAGAAACTAGTCTGTTTGTGGGAGCATGAAACAGTTGAAAAGAAGCTGCTACTTTCACACTGTCGCATAAAAAACTCCCAATGATCCTGGCAATGAAGTGTAGAGGAACTGTCCCTTGTTTGTCCAAGAAAAATAGAAATAAAAAAATAGTACATGCAAGAAAATAGAATAAATGGCTCCGAGTTTAGTTTCTGTAGTGTTTGATATCAGTCTTTAGGACTCAAAAGAGAGAATATCTAAATGAAAGCATGAAAGTAAGTCCTGGGATTTTGTTTCAAAATGATTTTACAAACCACCTTTAAAATATTGAAGAAATCTGTTAGAACTAATCTCAGGAGTAGGAATAACTGTGAGTTATTATTATTGCAAATTCTATAAAGCATCTCCTTTTTATGTTTATAGCGTGCAGAAAATCTAAATAATAGCTGATCAGTAGTCTAGAGTCAGAACCCTCTGTTTTCTCCCCATGTCGGATAAATCTCTGACTGATGGATCAAACATTTAATCAATCTAGTAACATGGCCTTCAGCACTATAGTATCTGAGTGCCTCCCAGTGTTGGAACGCTCAATAATGCTTGATTTTTCTCCAGTTACTCCGTCCTCCTTAATTTGATTTTGTTCTTAGTCACACTGATGTAAATCTAAAACTACTCCACTGATTTCGATAGAGGAAGCTACCATTTGCAAGCCTGAAGAGCAAAATCTGCCCCCTGCCCCTCCCTTGCAATTCCTCAGCTATTCTTAAGTTGTACTATTAATAATATTTATTTGACTTATTAATCTGGTCCCTCATTTATTTTCCCTGTTCCTACTGCATCTTTTTTCTTCTGCCACTTTGGGTATGATCCAAAGTCCACTGTCAGTCTAACTATTGATTTCAGCTTACTGGGATTCAGTTTCCCACTTGTCCCTCCCTCATTTTTTCCCCTCTGCAGCTCCTGAAGGGCTCTGTGTGAGTTTGTGGTCTGATAATTAAAGTTACATGCATTCCTACAGTTTTGTGAATAAGCACCTTGCTGTACTGGAATCCTAATCCCCATATTTTCCTTAATACCAATTGCTTCTCTCAGTTTAGTTTTCCTTTAATGAGAGCTCACTTTCCTCCTTGTACCACAGGTCTTGGTCTCAGGTTCAGCATCTCATATTTTATGGGGAGCTTTGCTACGAGCTTGAGTAGAAAACTCAGTAGAGAAACCCCACTTCCCTGAGATTTTTGTTCAGGACAGTTGTAGTGAACATAAAAAGGGTTTTGAATGAGATAGTTGTGACTCATCCTTTGATTTTAATTTTTTTTCCTTTTCTTTCACCTTGCTGCCATCAGCAGTTGGAAGCAGAAGAAAATAAAAGGAGTTGAGAATTTAGGCTGGGAGACTTGGCGGGTAAGAGGTATGTTTTCTTCCTTGCCAGGGAGGTGTTTCTGGAAGTGCTGATGTGAATTAGCAGCATGTTGGCTCCACTCTGGAAGACAAGGCTGGTCCAGTCTGGTTGAGTTCCTTGATCCTTCACGGGTTTTTTTGTGTAATTACAGGCAAATGCTTCACTTTGCTGGC
This sequence comes from Muscicapa striata striata, assembly GCA_030060385.1. Lineage (NCBI taxonomy): Eukaryota > Metazoa > Chordata > Aves > Passeriformes > Muscicapidae > Muscicapa > Muscicapa striata. Next base: position 1,487,508 of record JAREIS010000110.1, on the reverse strand, counting down.
TCCTGACCTGAAACAGGGGCAGAAAAGCTTCTCTGCGGCAGGAGAGTGGCTTGAGGAGAAATGCAGGAAAGACTGGGGAGTAACAAGCTGGTGTAAAAAAGGTGGCAGAGCATGTGAGCTACTTGGGCAAAGTTGCCCAGTTTGAGGATAACAGCTCTGCTGTGTGGGCAGCTGGGCTGGTGTTTGCATTATTTCAAGAAATGTTTTGCTAAAGGACTTTTGTGCTATCTGTAACTTCACTGCATTATCGTCTTTGAAGCCTTGTTTGATTACCTTACTCTCATTTCCTGTTCTACATGGTTTTAAATGGGGTGAAGGTGAAATACAGTATAAGCAAGATGCAACGCTTGCTTTCATATAAAAGCCATGCCGAAGTACAATAACAACATTGGAAAACCAAGCACTACTCATTGGGCAACCTTGCAATTTGCAAAGACAGTTCCTAAGGGCTCACTTGAGGAACATCTAGGGACAAAAGGCTTTTCATGGGAACAAAAGCCACAGCCAGACTGCTAGGTTTCAAACCTTCCTCTGAAGCTCGAAGCACCAAAGTGTAATATTCTGTACCATGGGAGAGGTTGTCCCATTTCCAAAGCGCACAGCCTGAGGCAGTCGTGCATCGGATATAAATCAGCCAAAATGGCAAAATACTGTCAGGGTTTTGAACAACTGCAGGTAGTTAGTTGTATGAAGTAATCTTAATAACAGGTATGGCTACTGATCCAGTCAATTATATAAATTGTCCTGCTGCCTTTCATGGGCTCTTACAGAGGCAGAGCTACTGAAACTGAAGATGTGACTGTGTGCAACTGCAGTATTATGACTGTCTTAAAAGACACAGCTTACCCAAACAGGGAGGGACTGATTTGTTTCTGCTTCTCTGCCTTTTCTCTGTGGCACACTGTAGTCACAATCTTGGATTTTCTTCCTCCTCCTCTTAATTTGTGAGAATGCATTTAAATTTTAATATTCAGAGGCCCCACAGATGTAAATAGCACTAAGTGTTGCCCTTAAGTTTGAAATTCCCTGCTGGGTCCACCTGTCATGCTTTGTCTGATGTTGGGATAATAGGCTCTTTGGGACAATAAATACCTCCCTTACTCATCCACACAGTCTGTACACTGCTTTTTGGAGAAGCAACACATCATGGGAAAAATTCCAAAGTCCCATGACTGAGAGTTTGAAGGCACATGGAGCAAGCTTGGCTCAAACTCACAGATGAAAATAAGTTTGTGGCTGATAAGAGAATAAATAATTTTCTAATCTGAAATAATCTGGTCCCTAGCACTTATGAGAACTCACCAGTATTGTAAATACAGATTTGGTTGCAAATTCTTTTGTCTGAGAATAAAGTATCTGTGTTTTTGGTATGTGCTACTAATTGACCTCTGACAAGCTGGACACGTTTAGCTAGGAAGAATTTATCTTCTGTGTTTGGATTTTTGGATTGGTATGTTTTTTTTATTTTCCAGTGCTTTATTGGTTTTTTGCAATTTTCAAACCCATATATTGACATCTGTTTTCTGCTGCGAAGTTATGTCATCTCCAGGCAAACCAGTGTAATGCATTAGGCTGTCTCCCTTATCCATACTGGGTCATGTGTTTACTATTAAAGCTCAGTTTCTGTGCTTTTTTGTAAGTTTAGTTGTCTGCAGGAACTGGTAGTTAAAGCATGGCAGGCTGCAGATAATTCTTTAAGCTCAGCTTCTGTTTTCTCTGCCTTTGATCATGATGCATTAGACTTTCAAATATTATTTAGAAATTATTTTTTCACATGCTGCTTTTGATTTTTGTAGATGTGCATTTCCACATGATAGGAATAGTGAGTGATTTCTTCTTATAGTTCCTTAGCATATAAACATTATGTTACTCTAAACTCTGATGAAATTTGAACTGTGAGTGCAGGTAAAAATAGAAAGATAGGAATCCCACTACAAAGATGTTTCAGTTAGAGTGGTAACAAATGACATGGAAAAGGTGGAGAAGACAACTGTCAAATACAGCATGTTCATGTATATACAAACTTATTTACACTCTTAGAGACAGATGCACCCTTACTTATTCCTGCAGTTTAATTTAACATAAAAGTAAAAAAAAAAAAAAAAATCTATGTATAAAAAAATTTGAACCATGTGGCAGAAATTGTCTTCCTGGTAAAAAAGAAAAAGCAGCCAGAGCTTTAAAGAGTGGGGATGGCATAGCTTGTCTTAAAGTAATTAAAAATAAATTAGTCAACCTTTTCCCAAATAAAGTAGCCATTTTTATGACTTATCTCTCCATATGATTTTGGTGAGAAAGAGTTGAGTATCGGTAGAGTTGCAGAAACCTCCTCCACACAAATGTGATAAAGCTTGGATATTAGATCTCTGGTCTGCAGCTTGTACACCTAGTGTAGGCTGGAGAGAATAGCTCTATGAAATAAGGAAAAGCAGTTTGTCTGAGGTTGTATTCTTGCCTCAGATTTTACTTCTAGTTGGTAATTAATTAAATTTTCTTGGGCAAATTTTCATTATAATCTCATTTTTCTGTTGCAAATACAGTTTTGGTCAACCTGAGAATTTAAGTCTGTTTGTGTGGTGATAATGGGAAGTGGGTTGGGAGGAATTGTTGTTACTGCACTACTTCCCTCCAGAAAGGTCTCAAAATGAAACCAGCTGCTAAATTGGTAGTCTACAAGCTCAAAATATTTGCATGCAGTTCTGAGTATGGGTGCGAGAGGGAGGAAGCTCCCGTTCTTGCACATAATTTGTTTTCTGTGTCATCCTGAACTTTGAGATTTGAATCTCTTACTTGCACTGATGGCTTTAGTTTTGGGGGTTTTTGTGCTAGTTTTTTAAAAATCCGAGACTGAGGCTTGTTTGCAAGAATGGCTTGTGGGTAGGTACCTCTGACTGATTGTTAGATGCACCAGGTCTAAAGAGTATCATATTCGTTTTGAAGGAGCAGGTCCAAATGATAATGTGATGTTTTATTGGAGTGTTCATATGGAGTTTGTTTACTGTTATGTCAACTGTAAGGATCGTCGCCTAAGAAAGAATTAGGATGCTTTAATGGCACTGAAGAGACTTAGGATAAGGTTCTTTTTTGTGCTTTCATTTTGTACCCAGCAGTTGCTCAGGTAACTGAGAATCAGTAGATAAATATTCCCAGACAATACAGGTTAAAATCATGCACATTGTCCATATATCCATGAAAATGGGATGTATAATAGCTGAAGAAGCTGAGGGCACCAAAAAATGTGTGAAATGTTCTTTCTGCCTGCTCTTACAAACTGAAACTACAGGTTTGTTTCTCTCTTTACAAAAAAAAAAAAAAAAAAAAAAAATCAACGCAACCAAGACTAGATTCTTTACAGTAATCTTTATGGGTTTGGGTATCATAAAGTAGGGTGGGTGGCCATCTTCTTGCCTAAAAATTGCAAGCAGTGAAAACCAAGTAGCTCCGAGAAAGAGCCAACTCATCAAATGTTACCTCTTCCTAAAAGCAGTGAGGTAAGGCAGATGATATTGAGAATGAGAAGTGGCCCTAGAATTTTGTAAAAATGCTGTAAACGTAGAAATGCCTTGGTTCAATCTGCTTAGGATTTGAAGTTAGAACCCAGTGGTTTATCTGCTTGTCTCTGCTTTCTCTGTGAGCAAATTCTCTGTATGCATGGCTGGATTCTTTTTACCTCTTTAGTTTAGGTCTGAATGCTCCTGGTCACTCTTCTGGTAATGTTTGTGCTTGCTTTTTAGAAACACTTTTTCCAAACACCAAATGTCTGCAATGAAAAAGCTAAATTGACCTGATGATACATGATTCCTCTGCCATTCTCCTATGAACAAGTTTGGGGTTTATATATATGTGTGCCCTGCACATGGTACACTCCTTTTAGGTACACAGTCTTCTTTCTTTAAATAGTTGGGAGTAAGTTAATGAGTAGTTAAAAACTCAAGTATTTAATTTGTGCTTCCCTATGAGAAGTCCCTTTGCTGTTCCCAGTCTTGGTCTGCAGGATCTGATTGTCCCTGGTGTGTCTGGGCCAGCTGAAGGGCAGAGTTTTTGGAAGTCTTTGTTTTTCTTTGGCTTTGAGGCTGTGTGTGGATGTTCACTCCTTGCTCATTTTTTCTGAAATGAGAAATGCTCTTTATTTCAGGGAAAAAAAAAAGTTGAGATTATTGTCTGCTCTGCTCTCTATGCTTGTTCAATAATGTTGCTTCCCACTGGGAGATGTTGGTCCAGCATACCAGGAGATGGTGTGCATCTGGACTGTTTTTCTGAGGTTATGAGTTAAGTCTTCTCCTGAAGGTGTTCTGGATACTTTAGAACATCAGGTGGTAAACATTTTTCATGGTTTTCTTTAAGCATCTTTTGAAAATTAGTTGATATTCCAGCAAATGTCAGTTCTGTGGAGCTGTTGAGCTTCTCTAAAATTCAGGCTTGATGCAGTGGATAAATCCTGCTATCTCTTCTTGGCCAGTATCATGACATAACTTTAAAAAGTATTTGCCTCCTTTTCTGATTCTTGTCAGATATTTGCTCAACTAAGGAAAGAGACCACTTCATTTACCAATTTCTGTTCTGAAGTAAAGTAGTATTTTTGGTGTTTGCTCATGTGACAAAAGTAATAGTTTCTAATTTCTAGAATTTTGATTCCTTTAAAGACAAATATGTTAAACGGATGAATGGGGCCATATGAGCAAGCAAACATATATAAAAATAGAGTGAATTAATAAAGCAAATTAACTTTGTTATTGTAAGGATGTGAGGAGATAGGTATGCCTTTTCCATGTGGAAGTCTTGGTGGCAATGCAGAGACCAAACCATGGTTGCCCTGTTTAGTCATACAGGGCAGGAATGACTTGTATCAGGGGCTTGTTAAGTGTATGTGTTTGCTCCTCAGCTTCTCCAGAAGGAGAACCTCAGGGTTTAGTGCCTGTACTTTGTGGCTCCAAAGTGCATTTTGACCGTGGCTTCATCACAGAGGAAACAAGATCTACCAGAATTATCTGGGTGATTTGTGCTAGTTATTGCCACAAACTCACCACAGAGCAGCTCAGAATTGCTGTACAGGTTACTATTATGGTACAGGGAACACCCAATGCTGGGCACGAAAGAGAATGGAGAAATGATCAGTAAGAGCGAACAAAATAATTTCACACTGGGGACTTGAAATCAAGTGAAATGTTTGTTAGTAAAAGGAATTTCAGGTTTGGTGGTGGTTGTTGCTGCTGTAGTAAGCACAGTTAGAGCTTTCCAGTTTGTCTGAGCCATTGCCCTGAAATGCTTCTGCCAGTTACCATAAGAAAGGCTGTGTGTTTCTGACATATTCAAATGCACATCAGAGCTCGGGCTCTTCAGAATCTGGACCAACTCCCGGGGTTAGGAACAGGAGTCAAATGGCCATCCCTTTTCCTCTGCTAACACACACCCCACCATTAACAGTCTGAAGGCAATTTTAATAAAATACATAACCCTGCTGAGCTAGTCTCAGAAGATAAATAAGTGTTGTAGAAAAGAAGCTTTTGTTTAAAAGTAATTATTTAAACTATGCATTATAGGTAATTTTCCTTTACCAGTAAACCAAATGCTATCAGAATTTCAATAATAGCTTTGTGTTACTTATCTAGATAACTTGATATTGTCATTTCCAGGAGCTTAAAATGCTGTTTTATTTTCACTTGTGTCAAATATAAGGGTAAATGATACCTGAATATATATTTTTTAAAAAATCCAACAGCATGGGTTTTTGATAATTTTCTGAGAGTAGCATTTTGTTTTCCAACCTTTTATAGTAAAATAACAATCTAATGATAGTTTCCTAAAATGTGGACTTAAAACAGTAGGGTGAAGAGCATATTCTTATTTTCTGTTTTGGGTAAACATGCTACATTTCAGAGTTGACAGCAAATACAATTCTTTTGAAGGGATTTGTCAATAAAACTGTAACACTGTGGCAACTGACATAGACTAACACTAAGTACTTCAACCCACATATAGCTTAGGAAAAGGAGTGGTATCATTTTTTACCCAAGAGATTTTTCATTTTCAAAAATTACATTAAAAACTCTGTCTCTGTATTTCCTTTCTCTCAGCATTATTTCTACAGTGTAAACCTCTCCAATGCTCACAAAATAGTTTATTAGGAAGATGAAACAAATAAGGGAGAAAAACAAGGGATTTTTTTTAATTCTTGAAGGAGAAACATCTCTGCTTCAGTCTTTAACTAAAAGGATGGCCATTTTGTTTTGATGAAAAATTTTATTATTATTCTTTATTTATGAGTATTTTTATGTTTTCTGTTTCAGTATGGACAAGGAAAGGGCGGCTGCTTTGAGAGCTCAGCAGCTGAACCCATGTGGAGTTGTCCACTGTGAGGCTTGGCTGCAGCCTCAGTTTCTGGCCAAGAGCCCCATGGCAAGTTTTGGCAGCAAGGAGGTAAAGCAGGAAAGATACCCAAGTGCATTAAGGCAAATTTTCAACTCAAATTTAGGCCTAGATCCCACCTAATCCCTTACCTAGAGAGTTTTTACTGGATGTGTCTAGCCCTCAGAAATGCCTTGCCAATTGAAAGTGAAGGCCTCAGGATTAGGTGAATTTATAGATCATCTACATCTGGCCATGGTCCGCACCAGATTTTCCAATTACCAAAAATTGAGAAAACAGCATTTCCCTACTTCAAAGAAAATTTGTGAGGATCAATATGTTTGAGATTGCAGCAGTGGGATATATCTGTAACCTACATAGGCAATAGATCAACTTAAATACTTTTAATAGAAGTGGGCACAATAATTCCTTGCTCTCTCGCAGGAATATTGTGACACTTAGTGTTTGTGATCTATGTAAAAGAGGTTAAGATTTTTTTGATTAAAAAGTGATACTGCTCTAACTGTGTGAATTATGAGCGTGCCTATTTGCACACTGAATTTACTTCTTGACCTACCCAGGCTGGACTTTTAATCTCTGAGTAAAAATTGTTGTCTCGCCTCAAGAAAGTTCTGTCAGCTTCAAGTTTTTCTCCTGTTTCTGCTGTTTTGGGGGAAGGATGGTGATGGAGCAAAGAGTAGAGACAGCTGATGACAGGCAGGGATTTTGCCACCAAAGAGCCCAGCTGACAGCAAGGTACTGCTGTGACTTGAAACTGGCAGGCAGGAATCAAAATGCCACCCTTTGGCTGTGGAAAGAGCTAAAGATTTGTCTCCAGCAAGTGACAGGCGCCAAGGTACTGTTGCCCATTTTCTAATTTTAGCAAGAAGGCTGGCAGGGATCTTACCTAGACAGACAAGTGTTGTTTCTGCCCAGGCCAACCTGCTGCCACGGGTCCGTTTCCAAACTGCTCGGTTGGGTGCCTCCCAGCTTTGAGGGCGTGGTGTGTTGGTGGGAGGGAGAGGGGAAACCCCTACCCGTCTCTCCAAAGGCTTATGATGCTTCTAAGCCCACTTCGAGATGGCAAAACTCAGCCCTTCTACCAGCTGTCAGAAATATTCGTGGGAACATTATTACTAATGCAGGGAATGGGTTGGGAAGCCTGTTGGAAGTGCCTGGGACAGTGCAAGGAATTGCACACGCATGAGAGGTTCCTGTGTGCCCTCCAGCCAGGTGCCTTGGGTGTTGTTCTGGTACAGAAGCAGAAGAGGAAGAAGTGGTTACAGGAGTTCACCAAAGGGGAAAGAGAACGGCTCTTCCCCCCTGCAAAAGTGACTGTGATCATTACAAAAGATTTTCTGCCAAATTGCTCTGATTTTTGGCTTTTGACTTTGGAAATAAGTGTCTAGGGAAGGGTTCAAAGGAGCCTGAAATAATTTCATGTCACCTCCTTTCCTTGATTTACAAGTCACCTTCACAGATTTGAGGCTGTGCTCTGCCATGCATCCACCTCTCTGTCTGTTCCAGAGGCATGTGAGATTCACTTCAAGAAACAGTGAAGTGTTTTCTGCTGGTTTAGCTCACTCAGATGGTTCATTGGCAACTCAGAAAAATGCCAACAAGGCAGTGGCTTTGAGTCTTAGACTCAAATGTGATCTGTCACATTTTGAAAATATCTGTAAGGACAATGCAGCCAAAAGTGCAGCTGTGTTTTTCCAATAGCCTGTATTCAGATTGAATATAAAATTGAAAAGAGTATATTGGCATATATTATTACCATATTATTAACACTGGATTTTATTAATGTGTTCTTCATTTGTGCAATAATGACATGGGCAGTATTTAGCTATTCTGGGCTTTACATCAGTAATTATTGGGAGTGTTCTTTTGTCAAATAGGTTTGGAAGTGGACAATTCAGAATTGATGTTTATCATGTCTTTCAAAGATCATTTTTACCATTTCCACTAAAAGCTATACTTGCTCCAAGCATATCTTGCTTGATGGAGGATAAGTTCTGCCATTTTGAGAGGGGTAGTTTTTATTTATAATTGTGAATGTGTTTAGCCACATGAGGCTGTCAATCAGTGAGACGAAAGCCCAGTAGGATTATTTCTGTAAGTGGCCAATTTTCCCCACCCTTTCGCTCCAAATCAAAGACAGATAAAAGGTCATGATTAAAACAGTGATTTCCCCCTCCATCCCTAAATTATAAGTAACAGTTTGCAAGTGTTTTTTTACCAAGATGTCAAAACTGTATTTTGTCTTGGGAAAAGGAGGAAGGAAGAAAATTATAAGTTCTTGAAAATTGTTGGCAATTTTCCAAATGGTTGTGTTAAAATTTATTTTAATTATTGTACTTGTGTCAGTTCCTAGCAAGGGTAAAAGGGGGAGAAATAATTCAGTACAGTATTATGCAGCTATGGATTAAACAATTAATGGTGAACCTCTGTATCCTATTAGTATGTTTGAGTTCATTATTTCAACAAATTGTTTTATGAGCCAGAAACTAGTGGATTTAACCATTTATTTTATAGTCAAACATAGAAGAATAATTGGCTAGTTGGTGGGTCTTTATGTGTATGAATCCATTCAAGGAATTAACCTGAGGCCATCAAATAATGCAGAATGCCATCAGGAGGTTATTTTGTTCCAAGTGTTTGGTTTTCTTATGTGCAGTCAATGAACTTGCAGTCTGGGAGGGTTTTGGCAGCTGTCTGGTGATCATTGCTGCAGCCACTGTCACTAAAATTGTGGAGGGCTTTGGTGCAGTCAGTAATTCCCTGGAAAGTCTCTCAGTTGGCGTTGTATGTAGTGTTCTTCTCTTGGATATGTGCTAACCACTCACGAGTCAGAAATAACACTTCACTGCTCATAGCATTTAGATAATCACCAAAGTAAATATTTTTTTGAGCTCAATTTTGTGTGTAAGATCTATTAACAATGGCCAGCTAAAAAGACATTCTCAAGAAGTCAGGGCAAATAATCTAAACATGTAAGGATGTCACTGTTTTTTCTCTTAGCAGTTCACCTTAGCAGTGTGCCAGGTTCCTCATGATACCCTCATGGAGTTTGGGCCAGATGTATCTTCATAAATATTACTTATATTAAATATTTTCTTCTCAAATTAGGCATGAAACCAAGATGCTGTGTCACTTTCTGTGTTGTTAGGTAGCACATTTATCTTGATAAAGAAGGTTAAATGGGTAATACTCTAATCTTAATAGCTTCTGGTTTTCCATTTCATGCTTTTTCTGTGATAGTAGGATTCCCTTTTTTGCCTAAATGAGCCCTGTGCCTTTGTAATGCCTGATAAAATGAGTCATCTTCCACCACAACGAGGGACATGTAAATGGGTACTTTATCACTGATGTGAGTGGTGCAAGTAAAACTGGGTGATTTCAGCCATCTTTTTACTGTTACATAATGCACAGGACCTATGCATCAAGTAGAGCTGTCTGTATAAAAGATAGTGAAGTGGGTATTTTCTGGGCTTATTTCTAAAATCCTCTCAAAGAAATATCCTGCACTTAATATACATGTAGTTTTTATGACTGTTTTGCCATTTCCTTCCATTTGTCTATTGTGAGTTACAAATTTAAGAGCTTCCCTTTTCTATTTTTTTCATGTGAGCAGATGAGGAGGGTGCCACCTTCCCTACAAAATTTTAGGTCAGCTAAGAAAATTGATTATTGATTTTGTTTGTAGATTGATGGGGGTTTTGGTTTGGTTTGTTTTTTGGTTGTTGTTGTTGGGTTGTTAATTTTTTCAAAGTGTGCAAATATTTCTTCTGTAGTCAGTTATAATGATAGGCAGGATGCTGAAGCAACCTCTGAAGTGTCTACGGTGGTTGATGAACTGATATTAAATTCTGCTATTCTTTTACTTTCAACATCTGGGTGAGTCACACAAATATCAAGTCACAAGTGCCTCGTGCCATGCTGGTAGACCTAAGAGTCTAGGTCTGACTCTTAGGCAGAGAGAGACATGAGATTACTGTTCTCAGGATCTCTCCAGAACATCAAAGTGTGGATGTTGCATAGATGTGTTTCTGTGAGGTGTTTGTCATTGCTGGGGAGAAGGGGCAGAAGCAGAGATGTTGTCCAGGCTGGTTATGAAGAAGGGAACTCTGTCATTTCTTCTACTTTTGTAGCCTGGATTCACTGAAAGAAAAGCATTTCTTGGCCTAGCTCTTCTAACCTTGATTTATTTGTTGACCTCTTTTAAAAAGGCAGAATGTGGAAAAGTTGAAGGTTTGGGTGCCACCTGAGAAGAGTATATCTGGGGTCCTAATTATCATTGTACGAAAATAGTGCAGGCTAAAACTCAGCAAGATTGATGTGAAGCAAACCAAGTGAATGTGGTGTTGGGAATTGGCAGGACAGTCAAAGTGATGAAAACAGTGGGAAAAGTAAATTTTTACGTGCACAACCCTTTCCTTCACTTTTGCTGCAGGAAAAAAAAAAAAAAAAAAAAAAAAAAGATTATTTGTTCCAGAATCTTTCCTGGAACTTTGAAAGGATTTATAGACAAGGTGTGCCATGAACAAGAGGTTTTACTGTCTACCTTGCCGATTAATTAGGGCCCTATTCCCAAAATAATAATAATAATGTTAGCACTTCCTTTGCAGCCATCCTGAATTCTGGCTCCCTTATGGAGGCAGTGTTCAAATGGCCTGTGAGAAGAAAAGAAACCATTCAGGCCATTCTGCCTGCTTGAGAGTCCTTCCATCAATGTTGTAGTTCTCTGAAAGCAAACTAATGAAGCTTCCCATTGACTGGCACTCGTGTGTGCTTTGAGCATTTATTTACAGTCTATCATCATCTGATTAAAAATAAATTAAGATCCATAGAAACAGTCAAAGTTACGTGCTCCTCTTTGCTGGTAATTTTTTTTCCAAAGATTTTACATTAATACTTGCTTTTTGGTATTACTGAAGGTAATGAATCAGATTTAGACCAAGCCTGTGCTTCTTTAACTGTACAGAACTGCGCATCTTTACTTTTACAGAAGCCCTGCTAAGAACCTCTCATCATCTGTGCCTCTTGGCATCTGTAGAAATAGAAGAATTTATGAAATACATTTAACTGAAATGGAGATGTTGAATGCTCTTCAATACTGTCATGATGGATACTATTGCAAATGTGTAGGGAAAACAATAATCTTAGTGATAAAATTTTAAGTTTAATACCTGTATGTTAGAGTGAATGTTAGTATTGCTAATACATTAAAATAAAGGAGAGTTTGATTTCTATTTGTGACTTTCCACAGAAGAGCTGCAGATTAGTTTGGTTCTATTCCACTGTTCATGTTTAGATAATGCTGATCTGGGACTGCAGACACCCAGTTCTGCCACTGACCTGCTCTGGGGATTTCGGAGTGTGCAGTGGTATTTTTCTTGAATTCCCTCTCCATCTGTTTGCCCCCCTTTCTTTGCAAGTCTGATCTCTCTATACCATTAAATACTCAAACATAGGGCTGCTTTTTTATTTCTTTATAAGTGAGTGCTCCAAAAGCTATTATACCGTTGAATAGTCATGATACTTGTTCTAATGTTATTCATGTGTAGATTCAAAGGATATAATCTACATTTCTAATTACTGTTTTTATTCGTCCTTAGCGTTTCTTATCTTAATGCAACTTTCATCTAAAATTTACAGTAGCTAAAGAAGCCATGACTTCAGTGCATTGCAGTGATACTTTGGTGTCAACCACAAAAGTCAATGCTGATTGTATGGCTAAGACAGAAAGCCCAAGCATTGAGAAACTGGGGGGAGGAAGCAGGGGGGAAATAATAATTTAATTAACTTGTCCAGCCTTAATTTAGTCCTCTTAATTTAGTCCTCTTAATTTAGTGGTTAAGCTTGTTTGTAGACTGCTTATTTGATACAGGATGAAGATTGTGTTGATAGATGACTTCAGAAAAGCAAAAAAGGAGTTGCTTTATCAATATGGACTCAGAGCAACACAGAGTAAATAAGACTAGGCTTTTCCAACAAATGCTGAAAATAAACAAAATATGAAATGACTGTTAAGCAAACAGACTCTATCCTGCAGGTGACATTTTGCATAAAAAAGACTGGCATGATATATTTATATCCTACTATGATATATCTGCATAAGACAACTGAGTTAAGATTGCACAGTCCACTTAAATACCACAGTTCTCTCTTTTCATTCTTTACTTTACAGCCTGGATAATATTTATGTATGTCTGGTGGTAAAAAGAAGAGAAATGTCACCCTCTCCATTACATTGACTCTTTGTTGTTGTCCTTGTGCAAGCCTCACATCCTGCTGCACTGATTCCTGCCCCTCTCTACCCAGAGGCTGCTTTTTGGAGAGGGGGAGAACTGTCAGAGTGCTGGGGAGGGAGGGTACTTTTCTTTCTGAATGGTTTTCATTGTTTATCCATTTCCACCAGTCAATTCACGGCCTGTCTATATTGCTGATGGTGCTCTTGCTTTAGTGCCTTTTTTCCCACTCTATCAGTTCTGATCTCCCTTTTTCAGTGGATACTGTCACTCTCTGCTTGTTTTACTCTTGCTCTTCTAAACTACTGATTCCAGATTTTAAATTTTCTTTGTCCTGTGGTAGTCCCTATGTGCCTTCTCAAATTATTCGCTTTCCCTAGCTCCAGGTGCCAAAAGTCCTCTTCTTCCGGTTCTGCAGTGTTCTCATTTCCTCATGGTAAAGTCTGTGTGCCGACTGCAAAGCTGTGCCCACATCCCCATGGATGCCTGGAGCTCAGAGATTCTGTGCCACCACAGCCTGGTTAGCCTTGGGCATCAGGGATAGGGGCATCTGCCCACTGAAGGTGGGATCTTCAAATTTACTTTTTTTTTTTCTTCATCTGAGAATATTTTTTTAGTCTCGTCTGTACCTGCAAAAAATTCAGATGTTCTCTGATCTTTTTGCCTAACTCCCTCTCCAGGTTTGTATTGTTAGTGCTAAAATACTAACTTGCTTGAAGTTATTATATTAGGATACTGAATTTCTTTTGCTTTCCTTTTCATTATTATGTATACCTCCTAAAATCTGTCCAAAAATATGGCTTTTTGAAGCTATACAAAAACACAATTACTTTTGATAGTGTTACCATTTCATTCTTGGAAAATCATATTGCTCTACTGCTTTCAGGATTGATTTGGCTATTTTTTTAATGCTAAGCCCTGACTCATGACAATTACCATTACCCATGTGCTAAATTTTTTTCTCAAACAGAGATGCTTTATCTGAGGGGGATTGTACTTCCCAAGCATTCTTGCCAGCTGAAACTGCTCATGTGCTGGAGTATTGGATAACAGAGGGTCAGTCTGTCCTCCAACCTGATCCTATTTAAAAAGAAACAAAACCACACTGATGAGGTTTTCACTTTTATTTGAATCCCAAGAGCTGTATTTTCAGATAAAATTTAAGATTCCTACATTTCTGAGTTATTGTAATATAAAATATTAACTGCTGTGCTAGAGCTATACACTCTTTCAGTACTTTCTCAGTGTATAATTTCTCTTTTTAGATATCTGACCTTTCTGTAATTCTTCTAATTTATGGAATCGTGCAATTTATCTTTATCATCTTACTTAGGGTGGCTGAGTGGAAGGATGGAGGGGATGCATATATCTTCTTGTTTCTTTTTCTGACTCAGTGTTTAGTCAGTATTATTTTCAGTATCATTTAATCTGTGGAAAGTTTCCCCATATGCCAGGCATATTTTGAACATTTAGCTGACATCTATGCTACAGTAAACCCTTTCAGATAGGATTCTCAGCAAAGGGCAGAGTTCAATCTACACCATTTACAAAAGTGAAGCTTTTTCAGATGCTATTCTCTAAACAAATACCAAACTGTGTATTCTTGTTTTGTTAAACATGTAAATCAGGTTTCTCTGTATACATCATTTCCATTAGCAGTCCACTGCTTTGTGTTGTCTGCAGAGAAACTCAGCTCTTGGGTGAGCAGATCTAAGCTGTGGTTATCCCTTGTTACAAGATATTCTAGGTATTAAAAGTTCTTGCAGGAACTTTTAATTAAGGACTGTAAAGCACAGAGATGCTGTCTGTGATTGAGGAAGGCCCCATGTCAGACATCCCTCCTTCATAATAGTCTACCTCTAGACTTCAGTATTGAAATCATATTGAATCAATTCAGCATATTGAACCTCAAATTCATCAACAATTGTGTTAAAGATATGGCCTCAATGTCGAAGAGTTTATTTTTAAAAAGTACAGCACGGAACTGTAGGAATACTCTGATACTACAGAAGCTTTGATTACTGTTTGTTTCCTGCAGAAGTTTGTTATTAGTTTGCTGAGAGTGTGGTACCTAAAAGTGTTAAGTTTTCTTTAGCAAAAATGTTTTGGGTGTTAATTGAATGTAACGGTGTTTGTATGTTAATGGAATGGAGATCATGAGGAAAACAGGTATTCTTTAACTTTCCTCTTTGCTGTAATTACTGAATAATGCTATTTATGGTAAGGTTGTGTATATGTGCATGTCTTGGGAAAAAGATATGAGATTACTTATTAACAAAGAAATGGAATTCCTTTTCCCAGGGAATTAGATTTGTGACTCTAGACTTGCTATTTTAAATGACTTGCAGGCTAAACAGACTTTTATAAAGCATTAAATGCTATTATGTCTTGTGAACATTAAACACATTTCCTGAAAATATTAATTTCCCATTGGTTTTCTTGCCTCCTTCTTGTTGCTTTAATTTCAGACTGTCTGATAATCCATCCTCCACACACCAGAGGTTAGGGATTCCTGAGACTGCTCTGGGGCCTGCTTTTTCAGTCCTGTTCCCCTTTCCCTGTGGCTTTTACCTCTGTTCTCATTAGCAGTAGATGTTCCTATGTGCACTGATTATGGATGAGGGCACCAACTGATGATGAATTCGCAGCAGCCTGATATTGTTGCTGAATCTGTAAACACTGAGTATGGTACCCTAGCAGCTGCAGGTCCTCCCAAATCCCAGAAACTTGCTAGTTTGTTGTTTCTAATCCTGGAAGACCAGTGCACTTCAGAAACACGAAGGAGAACTAGATAATCTTTGATTTTTAGGGGAAATCAGTAACAAGTGTTCTTACTCCAGTTATCAGTTACCAGTCTCCGGACTGATACACATCAGTCTATTTGACTTACATTTTAAGGACTGCCCAAAGAAGGGGTCGATCTTTTCCTTGAGGAAAGCAGAGGAGGGAGTTAGAATTAGTTGAAGTTCCATATTTATAACTGCATCTTCAGCAGCTACAAGCCTGAAAAGTTTGATTCTGATCTTAAATGCTAGTATGTGGGGTTCACAAAACAGCACAATTTGGAAGGGATCTTGAAAAATCATCTCATCCAGCCTTTCTAATTAGAGGGTTTTAAGATGAGATATTTTTAGAGAAGTTCAACATGGCAAGCAGGTTTTTTTATGAAGAAAAAGAAAATGCTTTAAAATTGAACAGTATAGCATTACGCTTATCCTGAAGTCAAACAGTTCTGTAGGCGTGCTCCATCCTGACAGGTTCATGAAAGTTTGAATGAAATATATTTGTAATCTTGGACGTTGGTTATATAGCTCCTATTAATTCATATTGGCTACTGATTATGCAATTTCAGTGCTGGTCACTTCGATTAGCCTTGATCATTTGAAAAAAAAAATCAATTCACTCTCCTGGTTTTAATTTTGATAATTCAAATTCATGATGTTCTTCATCTGCTTTGTTTGATGCTATACATAAATCAAGGTTATGGACTAAACCAATTCCTGAATGAAAAATTTCAATTTTCTTTTCTTTTTGGCTACAACTATGCAAAGAAATCATCATTTGGGCAACTAATATGCCTAAGTATCCTTCAAAAGGAACTGTGATATATTAGAGCTGTTCAAATGTCCTCACAAATCATGTTGCCTTGCAGCTTTGATCCTGAAATATGTGAAATGATGTCTGATTTATGCCACTGATCCTTCTTTTAGATAGTTAAGTGTTCTTGCTTAATGTTATTAAATAAGTTCAAAGCAGCAAATAGGCCATTCTGGGCTGAAGACATTTGAAAAACAACCTCCTCGGCAGGCTGCATATACAATATATATTCTTTAGTTTGTTCCTTTGTGCTTGTTTGTTTGTTGTTTGTTTTGGGGTTTTTTTTATGTCCAGCAAGGTACTAGAACTTTCTTCTGTGCACATCTCTGGTTACAGTGCCTTTGGTTTTGTGGTTGAGGTTTTTTTCAACCTACCCTCTTGATAGCTTTCTCCTGGGCTTTGTATTTTAGGAGTGTGTGTGTGTTGGGGGTACAGAAACAACTTTGGGACAGTATAGGATAGATCTCTCAGTGTCCCCTAACCGGGAGACTGATGTGGTGCAAACAGTGATATAAAACAAGCTGTATTTTGTTTTATACCCCGCTGAAGCAGCACAAGAAAAACCTTGGAGAGTGTAAATTAGTGGGTCAAATTCACACTCAAAGGAGCAAGAGTTAAGTCCGACTACTTTCAATGAAAAATCTATTGATACGTTTCCTCTTCTGTTTTAACATCCAAAAAGGAGAGAGATGAGAAAATTCTTGATTCTAAAATATTTATCAGTATAAATATTCTGAGCTTGCATCAGAATACTGAAGTGCAAATCTCTTCAGGCATAAGGGTTGCATAGGAATAACATCAGCTCTAAATTTAGTAAGTCTTTTAATGGAAATGTCACACAGTTCAGACACAAGATTTAGGAATTTTAGTATGTTATGGGAGTTTTATAACTAATATTTTACTTGGGAAATTTCAGTCAGAAATATTAAATCAACCTTTCTAGTGGGATAAGATCCTTATTGAAACAGTGATCACCATCTTGGTCACCTCCTCCTGGAGAAGAGCTCTTTGTTACAGAAAACTTCCCAATGCTCTCCAGCAACACCAGGCTTTCAGATATAAGATAGAAAACAAAGAAAAAATTTGAGTATCAGATGTCATTGCTGTACTCTCTAGTTACATTAATTTTGATGTCTACCTTTGTAAGAATATATTTAAATTTTGCAAGTATAAAAATATTTTTTGAGAATAAATGCATACATTTGTGCTCGCACTTTTAATTTTTTATTTAAATATACCGTCCTGAGAAGGTAGAGGGTCAGCAGTTGGTTGTTTTAGTGGCTTTTTATCTGCTCTTCATGTCAGCTATTTAACTTTCCTTTTGCCTGCCTGAAAGATGTTATTACCCTAAGATTTAGGATGTCTGGATTGATGGTCATTCTCTGCCATGAGAAAGCACCATCATTAAATCATTTGATGTCTTCTTTACTCACAACCATGGGCTGTGTGTGCTAAATCACTTCAAACCTTTCTACTTGTACCCTGGTTAAAGGGTAGGAGGGTTTTAGGTCGTGCTGTGGCTTTAAAGGGCAGTGAAAGATGGAGGTGCTTCAGAGGGATTCAAATAAGGGCTCCCATCTCTGTGCCAAATCCTCTGATGTTCCAGTTATGTTCCCAAAGGGTGCAATTTGCTAATTGTGTTTTCACAAGGCATTAGACTGTTACATTCATGGAGAGATGGGTTGCTTTGTTTTGGATGCTTCCTGTTCTGTACTTCTTTGAAAAAAAAAATCCTTAAATAATAAATGGAAACACAAAAGGCAGCGAGAGTATTTTTGTGTGTGTGGCAGAAGTTTCTTTTGATGTTGGGAAGCTGCTTTTCTGCCACCCAAAGAACCCTGAGCACTGGACTTGTGCTGTGTCTGGACAGACAGATTCATTAGTAAACAGCAGAAAGCAGGAGAGACGAGGAGGGAGAGGGTGTGTTGGAACTCAGTTTAATTCTGTGGTGTCAAATCAATCTGCCCAGTTAAGTGATTGAAGGGGAGAAATGCAGGCTGCAAAAGAAACTGGGCCCTGATTTGTTCAGGGTCACCAGCAGTGGTTTGAAACCATCTTGTTTGCAGATACTTCTTTCATGTTATTAGGCTGTCAGTTGAGTGACTTTGTAAGATTTATGGCTCGGAGCTGGAGCGCGTGCGTGTGTGCAGTGATGAGCAGTGGGCGAGGGGACAGAGATGTTATTGAAAAGACAGTGATCCATGCCTGCCGTGATTGGGCTCTGCAGCCTTTTGTCTAGACCTTGTTAACCTCCTTATGCATGTTTCTATTCACATGCTGGAAGAGGAGCTCAAGCAGAAGGTGAAGGAACAAGTGGTAAAAGATTGCTCATAACAGCATAGAGATGCAGTGAACTTGGTGCGGACTGACTGACTGTGAAATGATGGAATAAAATTGTTTACTGGGGCAGGGCCCAGGTTTAACTTGCTGGTGTCTTTCAAGCAGTTTTATTTACTGTAATGTTGTCAAAGCTATTGGCTGACTGTTCCCTTGTCACTGATATCCTTGTAAGGAAATGTGTTCTTGCAGAGGGAATTTAGAGATAGCACTGGCTTACCCTGAGAGTGAAAATGTTTTTTTGTTTTTAAAAACAAGCAATGCAAACAAAAGCAAATTTAAATAAAATAAAAAGAAGAGGGCATCACTTGATCAACCCAACAGAGAATTTAAATTAACTTTGAGTGTTTAGTAAGAATTGGAGTTATTTTACATCAGTTTGAATATTTTGAAATACTGGATTTCGTTAAATTCCTTTTTTTCTTGGAAGTTAGTTATAATTCAGAAAATAGTTCTCTGGTCTTCTCTTTAGACAGTTCATAGTTGTGCCAACATCAAGGCATGCATTATTTTAAAAGATGAGTAAGAAAATATTTATTGTCATAGGACTCAGTTTCAATAGTGGCGTTTTAAAACCAACAAAATAAACTTCAGCAGTAGAGGAGTTGGTGAGTATTTCTGAAACAGTGCCACAGGGTTCAGCCATTCAACAACAGAAAGGTTTATGTGTATTTAGATGTTCATAGGTTAAAAGAGTAAATAGAAATTGCTGATACATTGTCATTAATTGTAAAATCGAACAAACTTTATTTATTTATTTATTTATCTGTCATAATTTGTGTGTTTGCTTTGTTTCAGCCTAGTTCAGTTAATTAACTTAGAGGAATAGACTTGTTCATAAGTGGTTTGTAATGATCTGCCAACACATTTAGTATCATGATAAGTTTCATGTACTTGACCATGAAGGTGTTCTACCACAATGTATACAATTTTCAGATTGGTTTTTAAAAGTTCTTTTTAAAAAAGAGATATTTTAAAAATCATTTTCTAAAAAACAAACCTTAAAGTCCTTACTTAATTCTCTTTTTTCAAAAATTATTATTAAATACTAAGAAAGCATCTGCTCTTTTTATCTGAGATAACTGTGCCCATTTTGACCCTATAGTAATCTGATACATTTCAGCATAAATGAGATCTTGGTTGTACAGACACAATGATGCTCTTCTTTCTCTCTTTATGTAAGGATATTGATGAGAATCTGAGGTTATTAAGCTGAGTAAAATACTGCTTTTCAGTACAACTTTCTCTAAAGAAGACCTACCAACAGCATGACTAGAAAAAGTGCAATACCATCCTAAGTCACAGAACTAAATAATAATCTGTAGTAGAACTGCACTTGAATTACATCACATAGTACCTAATTTGATTGATAGAACATCTTGAAAATAATAGCATATATATATATTTATATATATATATATGTATGTATGTATGTATATAAAACCTCATTCTGTTTTTGGTCAAAAGGTATATGGGGTTTTGGGTAGTTTAGTGCAAAAATATTAACAATTATCATGGAGAAAATTTCATTAAATCCTGAATTCTAACAAAAAGATAATTTCAGCTACTTTTAAAAAAACAAGTCGTTCTGATAAACTGTAGGTAAACACAATTTTGGGAATTATAAAGGAGGAGCTTAAGAGATGTTGCCAGGTGTCCTGGTTTTTGGACAGGGTTCTGCCAATAAAAAGCAGAAGTTCCCTTTTGAAATAGAGAAATTAAGTTCACCCCCCTCTAAGTGTTATAATTGTTTCAAATCAAGGACTCAAGGCAGAGATAAGGGGGTAGAAGTAACAGCTCTTTACTACTATAACCAACCACACAGGTAGAAAACAACAACAGTTATTAAAATTAACGACAAAAAACCAGAAGAAAATAACCCAGTTCTAGTCCTTTCTTTAATCGCGGCCGGGCAGGCTCAGGTGGGATCCGATCTCCTCGCTCGTTGCATCCAGATGACCAGTTGTATTCCCAGAGGTAGGAGTCGTTTGGTCTTTGGTGGTCAGCAGTGCCTCCGAGGTAGCAGGACAGCTGATTGCAGCGGGGTCTGGCTGTCTGCCTCCCTGGCACGTGCTCCGCAGACCGAGTGAATCCCTCCTCTCCACTCCGTCGCCGGAAACAGCAGTCCCCTCCAGAAGCCCGCACGCTTCTCTGGGTAGCCCCGCCCAGAAGCCCTCCTGCTCCTCTGAGCAGCCCTGGTCCCACCTACTCGCCTCCACAATGGAAAAAATTCTCCAAACTCACGCAGTAAAGGAACAAAACCCCAACCCCCAACACCAGGGCACACAGGGATGGTGTCAGGGCCACCAGTTATTTGTTGTGCTGTCTAGCAAATAATATTCCTGTTATAAATAGTATTCTGCTTGTTGATAAACATTAAAAGTGGAGTTTGGTAGAGAATGTTCAGTATGTTTCTTAAACAGTGAAAACTATTCTAAAGGCAGAGTGCTTAGAAAAGAGAAAAGGAACTATATACCCATGGGATTATTTGGGGCTGTCATTTGATTAAATCAGCTGTTGAAAGCTGTCCTGTCTTCTTTAAACCCAAGGTGGCAGATACTGTATTGCTTCTTTCCTGATTTTAAATGCTTTATTTTATTTTATTTTATTTTATTTTATTTATGTTATTTTATTTATTTTATTTTTCAGTTGCTCACACTTAGGTGAAATTAAGAGATCTAACTGTTGGGTATTATGTTTTAGACCTGCTGAAATAGCTCTTCCTTGCATCCTTATGGTCTCATTAACACGGTGCTCACAGCATGCCTGACTCTAGTGAGTATTTGCAGACCTCATTTGCCTACATTAGAGACAAAATGCTTTTAAAAAATCCTTGTTGAGCTATAAATGGTTGAGTTTGTCAGTATCAGTGATCACAGGGCTGGTGTCTCCCAAGGCAAGGGCTGAATGCTGCCCTTGGAGTTGAATAACTATTGAAACCCTCCATCCAACCCCTTCCCACTGCTGGGATAATACGCTAAGTCCCTGGTTTTAAGCTGTGAGTTTAAAGTGTGAAGGCTACTAAAATTAGTGAGAAGTCAAAGTGTGCACCACTCTTACAGCAAGTCCCGTACATCAAGGACTCATTTAGGCGATATTATCATTCCCATTCCAGCATTTGAAAGACTAATTATAGACTTCAGGAATTTTAAAGTTTTTATTTTAAAGAATTTCATTTTATTGAGTCAAACTATGATTGATCATCATAAAGCAAAATGTAAGGCCTTTGCAGCAAACCCCAGATTCCAACAAGTGCAGGTCATCTTCATGGTTTATGTTTACCATTGTGACATAACTGGTTTGTTTTCTCTGAGCTCAGACTTCCAGCCAGAGATTTCTGTTCTCCAAGGGATTTCAAAAATCCTTGAACTATTATATAACACTGAAGTCATGTTTTAATTTCCATTCTCACTCCACTTCACTTATGTGTTGTGTTGTGCTTTGCCTGCCCACCACAGGTGGCTCATTTCATAGTTGAGCTGGTAAGAATATACAATGGTTATTTTTTTAAAGCATGCTCAAATCACTTTGCAATGGGAGATGTCATATAAATCCAAAGTGATTCTGATGTGTCATTGTTTGACTTGGGTTTGCCAATTTTATTATATTTAATTCCTTTTAGAGATAGGATTTAGGAGCAAAAACAAGGCAGGCCTAAAACTTAAAAGGGTATAAGAAGAAATTTATTAATAACACAAAAAAAAAAAAAAGAAATTCAGAATAAGATTTCCAGATCATTTCCTCTTCCCCCTTCCCTCATCTTCCACATTTCTTAACACCAACATACAGAGAACATTTCAGTCAGTTATCTACTTAAATAATCATTTCAGTTCACTCTAGAGAGAAAAGTTCCTTTTTTTTTTTTTTTTTTTTTTTTGGTTTAGGCTTAGGGGGTGTCTTCACTCTCACAATCTGCGTCCGCCTGGAGAAAAACTGCAAACCGTGAACTTCCCTCCCATTTTCACAGTCTTTCCAGAGCTGTGTTATGGGTTATGCCACACACGTTGGGGGTATTACTTTTAAAGGCAGGCGGCTCAAAGACAAAATTCTCTTCATCTCTTTTTCCATTAAATGTCTCTGTCCATATTTCCAGTCCCAAAACAGAGATCCCCATTCCCTCAGGGCAAAAGATTTTTCTTCCTCAAGCATTCTAACCTCCCCCAAGTATTTTCACAGTTTAAAGGAATTTCAGTGTAGTCAGTCCCCTCATAGCCCACAAAAAAAGGTTTTCAGCTACTTATCAGTGGTATCTCTTCAATCTCTTCCCATCTGGGAACTTAATCTTCATTTCAGTGACTTCAGTAGACTCCTTGCTTTTTTCCTCTCATTCAGGGGAGCTCAGGAGATCTAGAGTCTTATCCAGGCATTAAAAGAGTTAAAATTGCATCCAGAAAGTGAAGTAGCTGGGCCAGGCTATGCTGGAAAAACTCTGGGCCACATGGAGGAGGCCGGATGAAACTCCAAAGCTCAGCTGCACCTCCCCATGCCGTGTGGTCAGCTGGGGGCCTCTCCTCTCCTGGCTGCTTCCAAAAACGGCAGCAGAAGCCTCGGCCAAGTTGTGGCCGTACTGGAGAGAGGGGGGGGACCAGGACCTGAGCAAGGGCCTACCCCCTCCCCCCAGCCACCAGGGCTCCCCAGCCGAGAACAGGGAGAGGGGCTTTAGTGGGCTCCCCTGCCCCAGCCAAGCCGCATGGAGGAAGATGGGGGGGGGGGGGCAGGACAGGCCAAGCCCGAGCTGGGGCCGGGGCCCCGCTGATTGTTACCTATGCCACCAACTGAAGTGAAAAGAGGACGGATTAGCTTTACCAGTGTAATTTATGAAAGCAAAATAACTTTTGATTGGTTACTCAGTTTGTTAACCACTAAATCAGCTCTCTGATCGGTCCCTGGAGCCCACAGAGGGAGCTCCCAAAGATGGGGCAGCCCTCCTCTCTTTCTGGGCCCGTGCTCTTCCTCTCAGACCTCTCTCAGGGAAACTTCCCTCCATGTGAAACCAGCACATGATGTTACATTTTTATTCAGCAAAATGGAGCTAGAAATAATAGCAAAAATATTAATCAAAGGTGATGTAACTGTCATGTTAATGAGAAGTGCTTGAAGATTACTGAGCTTTACTCTAAATAAATAGTACTCTTATAGATTTATAACACTTATTTACTCTATTTAAATTTCCTGGTCCCAAAGAACTGGGCCAGACAACTTAAGATGAGAGCCTTTCCCTTGGAGCTATTGAATTTTCCTGAAAAAACAGCTTTTAGAGAACAGTATCAGTTTACATATGTATAACATTTTTCCTTGTATTTGAATAATTTTTCTACTCTTGTAGAGTAGAGATTAAAAAATAAAGTCTTTGTTAGAGGCATCATTTTCTTGTTTAAATGTCAAAATAGAATTATCAAATTATTTGAGAAAATTTGGATTAGTTTTTTTTGATGGAATCACTAATGGATGTGAAGAAAGAGATAAAATAATTTTTTAGCTGGAGATGGGTAATGTGCCTCTTTATCTGATTATTAAAAATTATTATTTATTAAACTGTTGGTATTGCAAAGATCTGACTGGAAGTTTATAAAATTGTGCAAAACTGTGTCCTCTCTGTCTCAAATTTGTTGGTTTGTTTTTTTTTTTTTTTTTTTCCTTTTGAAAGGTTCATCCCAGACATCCTGGAGGAGTACAGAAAATTTAATAATTTGTCTGTGTTCAGATGAATTTTGAGAAGCATTTATTTCTTTGGATAATTGTCATCCTTACCTTTTGAAGCAGTAACCTGAAATGTAATAGTAATGGGTGTTTGAATGGACACATAACTTAACTTCTATGTCAGGAAAGTTCCCTCTTCTATTCCTATGCACATATAATTTGCTTTAACCCCTATTTTCAAATGTTCATTAGAATTTCCCAGGTTTTTTGCAGACCAACCTGTCCCAAATCTTGCTCAAGACTCACCTGACGCACAACGCTCATATTTGCGTCTCCTCAGGGCAATGGGTCATAAACCATTTCACTCTTAGTTTGAGTAATTAACCAATCTTCAGCCACCTCATTCCCAGGTAGCAGCTACAATTACTCAAAATGGTTACAGTTTCCACTTGTTCCTGGAATAGATATGCACCATCTATGCACCAGAAAATACAGTTGCACAGAAAACAGTGTTTCCTAGTTTTTGAGGTGTTGGCTTTGCAACTATTATCATTAACTTGCTGCTGCTATCTTCACATTCAGCCTTTAGTTTTTATGTGCAGTATATGTCACTGCAGCAATTCTTTGCAGCCATCCAATCACTTTTGTTTATTTAGCTGGAAAACTTACTGAAAACAACAGAATGGTGATCTGCTTCTCCTGAGCTCTCCTTTTAGTAGATACTGGAGTATTATGTGGTTTGTGTAACAAATCTGCCTCACTTTTTATCAGGGGGCCATGTTCAAAGAATTCTGGGGTATGGCACTGCCTAGCTTGTGAGGGGACCAAATGAGAGAGCAGTGGACAAGATTTTTGTGTTACCTTTTTGCTTGAATTACCAGAAATTCCATGAGCATTGGCACCATTCAGATTACTGTGGGGGCAGTGCATGCTTAGGCTACACACAAAAGAAATTAGAGCACATTTAACCTAAAACATCTCTCTAATGGTGTGTGGGGGCATTTCCCGATCTATTGACTTGGGATAGAGAAGCTGTTACTAGATGCATCATTCTTGAAGACATCAGTGAGTGGTGCAAAACAGTTTTTGTCTGTGTGTTTGTTTAGATCATCAAATTTGGGGCAGAAAATTTTCTACCTGAACACTGTCACAAGATTCCCTCTTTGCATGTGATCTCCTGACTCTTTTTTTCCCCCTCCTTTTATATGAACCAAGGCATTTAACTAGAGAGTGCTCCACTTTAGGTTTCCTGTTTCTGGTCCACAATCATGAATTTTAATGACACTTCTGGAATTTGCTATGTACACTCACTGAAAATTCCAATTCATCTCTTCTCCATCTTCAGCTCACTGTTAGGAAGTTATGAAAGCCTACTTGCACACTCCCTAAAAATGTTCACTTCCACTTTATTCTGTGCATCAGTGCAGATACAATCATTATCTACCAGAAGTTGGAGTTAAAATTTAGAGGTGGCCAAAGTCTGGGGTTTTTGATCTATAAAACTTATTTTCCACTGGAAGTTTTCAAGTGAAACCATAAGATTCTGTTGGAATATGTCAGGTCAAATGAAATTTCTGTGGAGAGAAGTTTCTTATCTCCAGATTCTGTTTTCTAATCAAAACCAGATGAGAAAAATCTGTAAGATATTCTAATCTTCTGAGAAGTCGCTGTGGCTTTGCTGATCTGACTAAATTCTTGCCCTATCTGATTCAAACTTTAGAAGTGTTCTTTATTTTCCTTCATACCAGAAAAGACTTCTCACTTGTTTGGCTGTCTGGCTGTAGTAGAAGTAACCAAGAGACCCAGCGCATGCTTCCAGTGTGTAAGACGGGTAAAGGCCTTTGTCTGAGTCAATTATGGTATAAAGTTAAAGGTTTTGAGTTCTCCAAGTGCTGCTGCCAGGGCAGTTGATTTATCTGGGTGCTTGTTGTACTTTTAACACTGCTGGTATTTTCCCATTTTGAAACTTGAAAGGAGTTTGTAATTGCACAGGATTATTAAAGACTGCGGAAGCTATTCCCTGCTCAGCTAAGTTTGAGAAATTTGTGAAAAATTCTGTGCAGGTCTCTCTTGTACTGTAATAATGCATGGATCTACTAAACAAGAGATTTTTTTTTTTCTTTTTTGCATTCCTTGCCAGCATAAACAGGTGCTTTGTCTATAGAGGATTGTGATAAGAGAGCTGGCTGTCATAAACTTCAGGGGTTGCTGTTTTATAGGCAATCAATAGTGGGTTTCTCTTCTAGGATTTTTAGTAACAGTAGTAACAGGCAAATAATCTATAGGTCTCCGGTTGTGTTACAAGAGTTGAGAGTTCAGAAATGTTATAAATCTTTAAGTGTTTATTTTGGGGTGATATTACTGTTTTTATAAATATACCAAGCCTTTATATAGGGCACTTTTCATTCTATAGTACTCCAAAGAATTGTATAGAATTGTTAGAGAGAAAAAGCTCCCCTTCATGTCCCTTCCTGCATGCTGGTCACACATCACCCAAAAAAGTGGGTGTACCCAAAGTCTTTGGACAGCAATTGTCTCTTTCAGTGAATTTTTTCTGGTTGCTTCAATTCCCCTCTATCAGAATGCCTGAAAAGTTGTGAGGAGGACCAAGGAGAGCTCAAAGTTGGACAAAGGAAACAAAATTACTGTCGTGAACTCCCATGTGGTGACAAGTTTCCTGAAACCTTCCTATCCC
The DNA here is from genome assembly GCA_030060385.1 of Muscicapa striata striata. Classification (NCBI taxonomy): domain Eukaryota; kingdom Metazoa; phylum Chordata; class Aves; order Passeriformes; family Muscicapidae; genus Muscicapa; species Muscicapa striata. Next base: position 1,460,643 of record JAREIS010000110.1, on the reverse strand, counting down.
ATTGGCATAAAGCTTTGTGGATTTGCAGGGCCCATGAAAATGAAAGCCAGCAGAACTCAGTCCAGCAGATATTCTTCTCAAAGTCATCCATATATCTAAACAGGATTTAATGCTTGCATGTTAAAGGGCTTTTGGAAAAGGAAGCATGTTAGAAGTAGGGGGCAGGGAGAGTTTGGGGAGCTGCCAATTTCTAGGCACAGACTGCTAAAGAAAGATTGCTGGTTTATAACCTACATGGCCAGCACATGGATGAGAGCAAGCAAAAGTAAATTAGTTGGAAGTGCCGGGATGGTATACAGGTTTATGTTACCCCAATTTGAACGGGGTATTTGGTGTACAGCACCAAGGCAAGGCATGTAGGATGTGAATTAATCAGATGGACTAACACTTGTTAGAAACAGAAGTAAAAATATGCCAAATAAATCCCTCAGAGCTATAACAGACTGCACAAATGACCAAAACCAATTCAGTTAATTATGGAATATTTCTTTAGATGATGTTCACTCTAAGTGATGGAAGACCAATCTGATGCTAGAATTACAGCATAGTTTAGGTTGGAATGGAGCCCTGGAGGACATCCTCCTACAGCAGGATATTGAGTTGCAAGAGTGGAGACTCCACAAGCTCCTAGCTCAATTGCTGGCAGAGGTGACCATCCTCATGGTAAAAAAATCTTATACTCAACTGACATTTCCATTGCCTCCTGTCCTATTGCTGTGTGTCTCTGAGAAAGTTCTGGCTTTGTCTCTTCTCTCTGAGGTACTTAGAGAAGCTCTTCTGGCAGCTTTCACTTCCTTTTCTACTTCCATCTCCAGCTGAACTCTTACATCTCTAACTCCCTGTGTACTTAGACAGCATCTCAATTTGTTCTTTGTACCTTCTTCCATTATCTATAGACTTTGTTTTGCATTTGAGCTATCTGAGGAGTTCTGTGTCAGCCATGCTGGCCCTCTGCCACTCTTTCTTGAGCTTCTACATGTCGGGATAGACTACTTTTTCTTTTAAGGAGGCTGTGGTTTGGAAATCAAGCAGCTCTTCTTGAGCCCCTTTGCCTTCCAGGGAAGTGTCCCTGGGATCCTGACAAGTAAATCCCAGAACAATTTGAAATCAGCTCTCCTGGGATCCAAGTAGTGGTTCTGCTGTCTTCCTCACTCCTCTCAGAAGCTTAAAATCTTGAATGTTCATACTGTCTTCTTCCTTGTGGTTGAGGTTCCCTTTGACTTTCACGTCCCTCACCAATTCTTGATGCTTCTTGAGTAACACGCTCAGCAGAACATCTTCCTTAGTTGGATTATCGCTTCCTAATTAGCTCTTTGGATATTTTGCAGAAAGTTTCAAAATGTGTCCCTAATGACACATACATTCCTGACAGAATCCAGGACCTTATTCCAGTTTAAATGATTTAATATTTGTATTGTGGTTGTAAAGTGAATTGATAAAATAATGCCCAACCTTCATGTGTGACAGTGCTGAAATAACCTATAGATTAATTTGGTTTAGCAGAACAGCATAGAGGGTTTTGGTTACTGGAATGGGTTGGAGAGTTTTGCTTGTTTTGTTTTGTTTTGCTCATGCGGAGCATGGTGGGGAGAGACCTTGGTAGGCAGACCCTTTTTGTCTTTCTTGGAAAAGTTTTCTCACTGGATTTTTTAGACCTCTTGGTTTAAGTATATGGAAGTTAAATAATACCAAATATATGTGATATACACACAGGTGTAAAAGCAAAATCTATTCCTAGTCATGGGGGAGTTGGCACTTGGATACCCTATAAAAGATATATACTGTACTATGCTGTACTAGAACCACATTTAGATATTCTAGTACTAATTCTGCTGTTGCAGATTATCTCCTCCAGGGCATAACTGCTCTCCATGGAATGTCTTTGATGCACCTGTACTATGTTGGTCAAACACCTCATCTGTGTGGTGTGTGGGAGCCAAAACAATATGGAATATGCTAAGGTTTTAGATTCCTGCTATTGTGCTAATGTTTGGGTTTTTTTCCTGCATAATCTTTCTGCATCTACTGCACACTGATTTGATAACACCTGTGTGCTAATAGAATTACAGAAATAGTGATTAGCAGAGGTCTCTTTGTTTTACACTCCCTTTTTATGCTTTATTAAAGAGGATTTTAGGACAGGTGTTGTGACTTTTTTCCTGTGCTTCCTCCCACACTATAAGAGAATATCAGCCTGTGAAGTCTTGCTTTGTTATTACATGAATACAGACAAGGGCATTTCTCTTCTAGGCATTAAATGAAAAAATTAAACATGTAAGAAATCATCTTTCTCACAGTCTTAGGAGAGAGTAGACACTTTCAAGGAGACTAACTCAGTCTCTGCAAATAGTAAAGATTTCAAATTCAGGAGTAGTTCAAGGAAGCAATCTAGATATGTTTTTCTAGCTCCTTAAAATTTGAAGTGTGCCGATAGAAAATGCTGGCATAAGATTTGTCAGGGAATTTCTTGTCCCAGTTTCTGAAAACTGAGACCTAAAAATCCTTTAGTGAAATATTTTAGAGTTTAAAAATTTGTACTGAATTAAAAAGTAGTAATTTGTTTTACTAATCTTAGCCAATTAATGCATTCTCACTGTAAGTGTTCCTGAGCAGAAATACCTTAACTCATTCCTAATGCAGCCAAAATTCCAGATTATGCAACTAAAAGTTACTTGTTTCTCACTTGCTGGGCAAAGCTCATTCTAGTTATGCATTCTTAGGGATTTTGTCCCAGTGTGCTAATGAGGGGTTAAACTAGCAACAAAATTTCCATCATCTGACTATCCCTGTTGTTAAAAGGATGTAAACTGTACTGTAAAGAGAACCCATCTACAACTGCACACTGCATGAGAACAATGCTGCTCCTAAGACAAAGTGTTGGTACACCACGAGATTTAAACAGGAGCTCAGAAGAAATAGCTAAGTTTTAGCTTTTTTAACATTTTGACCTGTTTCAGAAAATGAACATGTTCTCCAAAGCACAGAATATGTTGAATCAGCAGCAGGCGATGTGAAACCAGATTGTGATGTAATCTTCAAGAAAACCATATTTGTAATAAGGTTAATTAAATTTGCTGCAAGCTTGTGACAAGCATGCTGTAGGTTTGCCAGTAAATCTGGTCTTGCTTTATCAAACTGAAGGGCAAGAATTTTAAAAAAAAAAAAAAAGAGAGAGAGAGAGATAAAGGGTAGGGGGGTGGGGAGGAAGGGAAAAATATCTTCCCTTTTCCAGAACAACTAGCGTGTAGCCAGAGGACATGCAGACTGGCAACAATAACTAATACATTATGAGAGGTTGAACAAGTTTAAATGGGATTTGTCTCTGAACTGAAAGGCATATTGTAAGAAATTTCTTTGTCTCCTTATGATGCTGTTAAATTGAAAGCACGATGGGAGGCTTCAGTAGAGGCAACAAAGGTTGAAATGATAGCCTGCTGCTTGCAGCAAGCATCATGGCTCAACTGATGGTCCAGACATCTGGTAACAACAGCCACTCCTTGTCAGGTTTTGCCCCTCACTGGGCGCCTGAGCACTTTGCACTGTTTAAGTCATCAGACTCTTCTAGCTCAGTATGCTCTGCATCAAGAATGTTTATGTACTAAAACAGAGCTAATTAAACATTTCAAAGGGAAACATTATTTTAACTCTAATTAGATATGATTACAGTTTCCTTATGCCTGTGCTGAATTGGTACTGCATCTCTCTTGTTTCACCTTCTTACTGAATTCTGCAGCATTGTTGTTTCAAAATAATTTTTGCATCTGCTTAAATAGGGTTTGTGTTCCCCTTGCCCAGAAATGAACTCGCAATCTTTGAGCCTAGGTCCCTGTGTTTAAAGTAACAGCATATGACCCCGAGACACATGAGGTGAGTTAATACCTCAGGCAGTCAGGGAAAAGCCTTCTTGCTTGAAACATTTAAGGGTATTCCAGACAACCACAAGTGCTGTCAGGTGGATGCATGCCATGTAGGAAGCTTTCAGCTATTTGTGCTGCGATTCAACTTCTCATAATTATTAAATCTAGCACAAGTGGAGCCAGTCAGGTACCACCGAGCTGTTAGCCCTTGCACAGATGGATGCAGGTTCTGTGACCTGCCTGGAAGTCCATGGTTAAGCAAGGCGGTTGTCACAGGCAAATATAAAGCATATCCTTCTGTATGTATTTAATCTAGAAAGATAGCATCTGACAAAACTTTGGAGACACATCATGTCAGGATACTAAACATCCAAATAGCTGAGAAACAAATACATAGAGAAATCAAAAAGAACAGGCTAATGGCAGTAATAATCAGTGAATATTTTGTCAGTTAAGCAAATGCTGTATAACTTGTTTAGTGTTTTCTAGCTTTTATGACAGAGCCAGTCTGCAGATCATATGGGAGAAGCAGACTGAATATAAGAACCCATCCTTTCTTTGTCATCCCTAAGTCCAAGTTTTTTACAAGGAATTTCTTCAGCTAAAGGATTTTCAAATGCAAATTTACTTCAGCTTTTCTTTTGGCTTTCCCCCTACCTGAGAATTTTTTTAAGTCTACCTTGAGTTTCAGAAAACAAAAAAAAGGAGGGAAAAAAAAAAAAAGGCAGGCTTTCATTCAAACTGGTTCTCTGCAGCCCTAATTAAAATATACTTCCATGAGAAGTTTTCTTTTCCTCTTCCAGCTGAAGCTTAAGGGCATAGTGGAGAGTATACTGAGTTCATTTTTTTGAGTGATTTGGTAGAGAAACTGTCTTTCAAATGCAGTGACTACTATGATGCCTCAGGACTCAGCTGTCACATCAAGGCTGTTTTCCACATATATGTGTTTTATAATGTGCATATATCATCATCATCAGGTAGCTTGCACATCTTAACATGCAAGCAACTCACTCTCCCATTTAAGAAGTTTTCTCTGCAGTAGGAGTAGAGGTAAATGTATCTTATTTTTTAAAGGGAATAATGACATGGTTTGTCCCTTTAGAAAGAAAAGAATGATACAAATGAAAAGACACTTGTAAATCTGTCTCTCCATAAACTGAGCTGCAATTCTGGTGCAGTATTCTTTCCTTTTTTCTAGGGAAACTGAAGTGGGGATTATTTCCTTTAAATGTTACAGTCAAGCTAAACAACTGTGAGTTAGTAGACTAAGGGCAGCACTGGAAAAAGAAACGTCCCATTTAGCCACAGAGGAAATCTTCCATTTAGCCTTTTAATTAAATAGGAAATGGCAGTGCATGGCCCAGTCATTGTCTCAGCCCTCGTGGAGAGGATCAGAAGAAGGTCAGGAGCTTGTTCATTTTCCATGCCCACAGCCTCAGTCCTGAGACCACCATCAAGGATGACCAATTAATTCCAAGTGTTTTAGGGGGCTTTGGCTTGTGGGGTGGGTTGTTTTTTGGTTTTTTTTTTTCCCACTAGAATCTTGGCTGGGGTTGCAAATTCATTTCAGAGAAGCTGAGAGACAGTAGGTGAGAAGGATTTCAGTGTCTTCACCTCTGTGTAAGAATGAGATTTATCAGTGAATAGTGAAATACTGGTGCCTCATGGGTTTTTGTAACTCATGTCGCCACACTACAGAAAGATACTTTTTCGAAATCTGTCAAATTCAGTTTCAGAATTCAGCCTTGTGGCCAATGCACTGAAAATACAATGCCAAAAATGTGACACTGGAAAGCTCCACGTTTCCTCAGCTTCAAAGAGCTATATTGTAGTTTTATTGTCATACTCATTTTCTGAATCACCTGTACCTTCCAGGAGTCTGTTCAAAGCTATCTCTGCTTACCTCTAAACTTTTTTAAACCTTTCCAAAACATCATTAGTGCTGCTGGGCTCTCGCTCTCTTTTGCTCCATCCCGTTATCTCCAATTATTAAAATCTTAACTTGAGGCAGTGAAATTCTGGCAAGTTTGAGCCCTGGGAGCCACTGCAAGCCAGGCAGCATACTGATAGCATGAGCATCACCTGTAGCTGTCTGCCTGGGATAGTATTTATGGTGGTATCTCTTGGAAATTGGATCAACTACCCTAATTTGTGTTGTGTGCTGTACATCACCCAGCAGATTTCAAAGCACAATTTTTCTTTTTTTGCTCATAGTTGATCTCAGCTGGATTCACTCTCTCTAAGAATTAGAAGTGAGTGATGTTACTGAAGAAGGATGGCTGTGTTTTGCTGGCTGCTGGCCTCTTTTTGCCTGATCCATATGCCGGTGCTAGTGCTTGTGTTGCATCCCTGCCGTGGCAGCGAGATTTGGTGCTGCAGATTACGGGGCTGGTGTGCCCCTGGAAAAGTTTCATAAACTTGAATATTCTGAGCTGGATGTTTGGGAATCAGTGAAGTCTTGGGCAGATAAGTGAGAGTTTAGGAACCTGTCAAACTCCCACAGCAGCTACTCTTCGGTTGACTTCAGTGGGAGATGGGTTTTCAGTCCTGTTCTTAAAATGTTGTGTGATTGCAAATGAAAAATGCTTGACTATCTGTGATTGTGTTTTTTGCTGCCTGTAAGGGACTAAAGAACTTCTTTTGAACAAATGTGTGATTGTAGAGATAATACTGATTTCTGTGTGTATTGTCTATCCTGGTAGGAAAGAAAATGTTGTGAAGACTCATAGTACACGCAGGTTTTTGGAGGAGCTGGCTTGCCTTTCACCCTGAAATGTGAGTCAATCACTGGTGGAATATGGCTGTGCACACACACGATTGTACACACACACACTATGCACACATATGTTCCCAGTTTTGGTGATGGTGAGCAGAGTTTTTGAGATAACTGGGATTCTATTCTTAAAAATAATTAAGTTTTCAAATAACCATCTGACTGTACATGTAAGAAACATAGAGACAGTGTGTGGCACCTTAATCTAAGCAGAGCATAAGGTTTGCTGTAATCTTTCATTGCCCACATTTAAAAACAAGCTAACCTTTATATCATATTTAAATTCCCTGTTGGAAAATTCAGCTTCACTTATGAATGTATCTAAATGGCAAATCGTTGGCAATTCAAAAGGAGGGAGCATGAGGAAGACACACAAGTGCAGGCAAGCATGGCAAGTCCAGACTTGGCTGAAAGAACACGTATGTAGGTTGCGTTCATGTGGATAAAGCCTGCACTGAAGTCTGGGATGTTGGTATGGTTACACAGGGATTGTCTTGGTAAGATGAAAGGAGATGGTGATCTGTGGATTGCTTCTTCATTTATCTTCAGGTTTGCTCTGCCCAGCATCCTGAAGGGTGTGGGATCAACTGCCATCCACCCTTTCCATGAGTTTTGTTTCAAAATCCACTGGCATCAGCTGCAAGGCATTTGGGGCCACATGGTTTGGTGCTGGGAAGTGGTATGACAGTACCCAGGCCCTTTGCAGCCTTAGACCCAGCTCTGCTAGCCAGCAGGAGCTGGGGAGATGATGCCAGGACAAGCCTTCCTCCTGTCAGTGCGCTCACAGGATGGAAATGCAGCCTGACAAGTCTGAAGCTGTGTACAGAAAGAGATAGATAAACTCTGTTAACCACAGAAGCAGGTTTTAAATACATTAAAATATTTTATCCCATTATTTGTTTTGACCAATTGACCACACTATTAAAAATTCAATCATGGAGCAGCTGACAAGTGCAGTTGCCTAATTTTATTTAAGGGTTCTCCCCCCCCTTCCATTTTTCCATCCTGTTAACGCTGCTGCCTGTGCCCAGACAGTAATGGGCTTCTTGTATGCCCACGACTGTTATGATCATGTAAATTTATTGGTGCTTAGAAGAAGCGAGCTATTAAAACATTACAACAACCATTACAGCCAGGCTCGTGTTGGCTTTCGCTCCCAATGAACATATGCTTCCGAGTGAATGCCTAAACTCTTATTTATGGATTTAATTTAATATGCGGAAAGAATTCAAAATTAAATTTTGTGTCTGCCTCCAGAGAGTGTCAGTGTATAATAACATGGTAATTTTTACACATCTTTATGAGAAATGGGAAAATTAATTCTTTCTGACAAGTTGTAATTATTCGACTTGGAACAGTTGCAGCTGAGCAGTTTGTATGCCTGTTGTCTGTTATTGCACAGTGTAAGGGGAAAACGTGGGGATGGAGATATATTGTGTGTCTGAGAGTTTCTAATAGCTTCTGACATTTTAGCCCTGCATATTATCAGAGTGCTCTTTAAAGCAGTGGGGACTGTAATCTGCTGCCTAGCCAGGGACACATATGTAGCAGTGACTGAAGATGGGGTAGGAAGGATTTTGTTCTGTCTGAGGCTGAGGCAGGAGCTTAAAGCAGAAAGTGTGGTAACATTCTTTGTACTCTTTGACCTCACAATTTTTTCCCCTTTAATGAAGACACAGGTGGAAGAAAAGTGTTTGTTTCGGCTGCATGAGCAGAGCTCTCCTGTTTAAGTGTGTCCTTTTCTTTCTTGGGAGTTGATGGCACTTAGTGCTTCTCAATCTCAAGGGGCTGCCTCCCCAAAAAGTTGAGTTGTCTTTAACAGTAAGAGTATTTGAAAATAAAACACTCTTGTTGAAACATGAGCTTTGCATGAGCCTATTTTCATGAGGATAACTTTGTTCTTAGCAGCTTAACTTCTGTCTCAGAGTTTCTGCTGAAAGGTAGGACACGTCCATGAAGCACAAGCCTGAAGCATCACTGGATATATTAGATAAAAAGGAAATTTATTCAAGTAAATGAAGTGTGCATTCGTGGCTTTGAAGGCAAACCTGGCAGTAGTGGGTGCTGCATTTTTTTTGTCCTCCTGGAATGGTCCCTTTGGGATAAACACATACTAAAGGCAATGCTTAGAAAACATTTTAACAGGCACACATTAAAGGAAATAGAAGTGCCACAAATGAAAAAACACTGTGCATACTTTCATTCCCTGTGATTTATCATAGTTATGCTAGCTAGAAGGTTGCTACTGGTTTAGAAGGTGCTACCTCTTCCTGTAAGACACTGAAGAGGTTTTGTTGTTGTGGGTGCTTGGCATAGGCAGATACCACGTTTTAGAAATATAAATTTGTCCAAAATGCAGCAGGCTATCTTTGATTTATGTCCTGCTTGCAGTCTGAGTTATTGCTGAAGGTATGTAAGTAGTGCACAAACCTGTGAGTTCACAGCTTCTTGGGGTTTGAAAGCATTTACTTTGAACCAAAGAATAACTCAACTTCTAAGGCCCTGGGAGTTGCTCTGTGTTCCCTGGACTCCTTGGTCTGGTAGAATACCAGCAGCTCTGCAGGAGGATGCAGAGATACTACAGCACAGTGGAGCTCAGCTGAGACCTGGAAATTGCAGGAGAAGACTGGGCAATGCTGCTGGTTTCATCCAGGCAAATTCGTTTAGGGGCTTTGGGCACTGTATGTGTATGTCCAGGGACCTCTTGTAGAAGTTCATAGGCTTGCAAGAGGGACTGGTGTTAATCAAATTCATTGGGATTCGTGCTGAGATCCCAAACCTGGGGCATCACTTGCTTAATTTAGACCTGCTGCATCATGGGCTTAATTAACACATCTTGAAGTTAGTAGTGATAGTGGAGCAAACACTGCCCAGCTGGCACAGCAAGAGCATGGGCTGCATCCCTAGGGAGTTGTTCATCTCCTTTCCAGGGTTGCCTGTGATCATGGGAGAACTGCCTTGGCAGCACATCGTGGCCTCCCCTGACCTGGAATCAGGGCACCTTTCCTTCAAACTCAACCACGTGAGCCTTGACTGAGTTGGATGCTGGGACTCCCCATTAATCAATGAGGAGAGCAGGCAGTCTGGAAGTTCATCCAATCAGCATTCAATTCTAAAGCAGCCCAGGTGAATCGTACACAGAATGGCTTAGTCTGCCACCTTGTAACTCCCTGGGGAGTTTTAGTAATGTAGGAGTCAAATGGATCCTTATCCAGGGACCACAGATCACAGAAAAAGTTGAAGTTTCCCTGTTAAATTGTCACCTCTATTTTTCTTCATTTTTTCAAACCAGTGGAGGTTTTATTTTTCATCGCAGTGAGTCAAGCATTGTGTGAAGAGAGAGTTTCTCTTCTGCATGTATAATAATTAACCTCCAAAAAAATCTAGATTGGTATGAGAATTACTCCTTGGCAAGAAAAAATGCAACTCTTGAGGTCTGCCTTAAGCGCTTCATTTTTCTTTCCTTGCAGGAAAGGCTGCAGTTTATTCCTACTCTGCAGAAACCTCTCCTAAATGCTGTCGTCTGGCCTTCTTAAGCCCTTTTAGACACTCTTTGCTGCTTTTAAGGAAATACTGCTTAAACCTCTCTTTCTGAGAACCTGGTCTTCTTGTGCCATACTGAGCCACTGCATTCAGGAAGACAAGAGTACCGAGGGTTTGTCAATTTACTTCCAGTTCATTTTGAACCACAACAGAAGACAAATTTCATGTCAAGGAAAAGACTGGGCTTACTTAGCATGACTTAATAAGTCTTGTAATTACAAATTGAAAACAGAAAATCATAAAAAACTCCAGCCAAAGCCAAATAAATGCTGCAATCCTATCTGAAATATGTACACACATTTCTGTAGCTGATTGACCTCTTACCTAACCTGGAATCACCTAGGGAGGTCCCCGGCTGGTGAGAGCTGGAGTCTTGGCAACGTCCTGTGACCTGGGATTATTAATTTCAGTTTTCATTGTGCTTGCCTTTTATTTCCTCCTTCCTCTCTTACTCCTCTTTGGAATTAATATTGGTCTACCATCTTATGTACTTAACAGTGACTGCTTGGTTCACACAGATTAGCCAAGGGTATATGTGAGCTATGATATTGCAAAACTACTTCCCCCGCCACCCCGCAATGTAACTTGGACCTGACCAACTGCTTTCTACCTACTTGTACCTATTCCCCTCTTAGGTGTGGAAATGTATCCAGCCCTAGTTTGCTGGGAGATCTTGGGAGCCCACAGAGCTTTGCCATCCCATTGACTGGTATGTATAGGTGATATTAGTCATGTCCCTGGTGTAGCAGTGTAGGAGCGATTTTGGGGTGAACTGGTGAAAGATAAAAGAAAATCCATTTCGTGCTGGTTTTGCAGTGCACGTGAGCTGTGCATGGAAGTATTTTGGAGAGATCTACTTTTTGTTAAATGGCTTTACCTAATCAAAGCTTGTTGACTGGACATTTATGTTACCTTATTACCATTATTCGCATGAGATTTGTGCTGGATTTTTGTTGCAATCCCCTTCCCTTCCCAAAACAACACAAAACAAAATAAAAAACCCAACCCCAAAATACCCCAAAACATATTTCAGCATTGAACTCCTGTTATATGGCAACTTGAATGATGGCCACATTTTAGTGAGACAAATGCAGCTTCTGGAGAGGTCACTGCTCATTAAATAACAGAGCTTGTTATTTTTTCAAATAAGGGGGCTTGCCCTTCCTGTCTGAGCGTAGATGAAGAGGAGTACTTTGATAGTTCTTCAGTCTGTTTTGGAAAGCTCATTCTAGAAAATACTCCCACATTTGTGATCTCCAACCTGAGTATAAATGATAGAGAAGTAAGCAAAGACAAGTCACCAAATAGGCTTAATTTTTTTTTTTATTCCCAACTATCACCACGTCTATTCTGAAATGTGTTTTCATGCATACTTCCTGTGCTAGCAGCATCCAATAAAATAGTGTTCATATTATAAGATCTGGCCATCTTCTGGTAGGTTTAGCTGACTGAGCAGCAAAGTCACTGAAGAAGTTGAGAAGTCAATGGCTGATCGTTGCTACTGATTGCTCTGTAACTTCTGGCTGCTAAATTAATCTCCCTATTGGTTTTCCTTCTGTAAGACAGAAATAACACTTACTTCAGTTAAATGAGTTGGGTTTCATGAGATAAAGCACTGTAAAAGTTTTATCACAGTGCATATGCTTCCAGTTTCAACATGATTCAGGCGTGCTACTAAAAGCTTCTTTGTGCAATAGCAGGGATGGGAAGGGATGGAGAAACTTTGGAGCATGCTAAAATTCAGTTTGGTCTTGGAGGGGCAGGTTTGTACATCTGCGCAGGACCGTGAATCATCATGACTCCTTCCTAGTCTATAGCTATCTAACTTGACTCAAATTCTTATCCAGTCACAAATCTTGAAATCCAGGCCCAGTTATGATTTTGGTGCCCTGAATGTGCCCTGCGTTTTCTTGCCCCCGCCTCCCATTGCTGCCTACGCTGCCTGTATTGCATTTCCCTTCTCCGTCTTTTCTGGTTCTGCATATCAGAACGTGATTAAAATCATTATATCCCTATCTATATCATGCTGCCTGTTTTCCTTTTAATTAGGTTGTAAAACAATTAGTTACCACCATGTCTCTCTCCTCCCCCTCTCCTTCTTTTTTTGTGACTCCCCCTGTGAGCCCAGAGCTGTTTGTCCTCCTCAGGCAGGGAGGAGGGGGCCCTACCATCTTGCTTTATTTACAGGAGGGTGAAGGTCAGATATAAACAGTTTTTGTTCTTGTGCTGTTGCTTTCTTTCGTGACCTATCCTACATTGTTTGGCTTTTTTCCTCCCCCATGCTTTGAAGTGCCGCACACCAGGTGTTCCTGTTCTGAATTACACATGAAAGGACCACATCCCTGGACTAATTAACTAGTAAACTGCACCCGCCTCCCCTGGGTTTAATTGATGCTGTTCTTAAAAGGGGAAGCCAGTTTCTTATTCCTCCTGATTTTTACACTGTAGTCATCTCCTCTTTATCTCCCTAAATACAGAAGATACTCTTGAATTTCTCACTCCCAAGCCACTAGGTGCTTAATGTTTTCTCAATTCATAATTAATAAAACAATTATGCTGTACAAATTTTTTGAAAGAAATCCTCCACAATTTTATCTTTTTTTTTCTTTTCCCTTGACTCCTAATTTCTTTATGTCTGATGGTTGCAGCCTCTCTGGGGAGAGCAGCATGCAGAACTGCGCTGCTCCCTGAGAGATGGAAGACCCAGTATCTTGCTGCTAAGTATTTTACTTGATAGTGTTAACCCACCAACATCTTTGGTATACAGCCAGTGGGCCATTCTGTGGCTCACAGTTTCTTTCTTGGGGCAGCATTTCTTGCAATGTAATGAGCAGGAGTTATGGTGATTTCTTTGTTCAGCCTGGTGGTTGCATCTTGCTTGTTTTTGTGGCAGGGTGGGCCATGCTGATGGCAGAAAATTGTGCAAAGTGATCAAAAGCAGTTTAAAATTAGCAAGCCTAAATCAAAACTAGGTCATTTCTGTGGGCCCTCTAAAACTGCTCAGTGCAGGGTTTAAGTTATGTGGGTAAAGACCCATCTTAGGGTCAACCGGAGCAGAACGCTGGAGAAAATGGAGAAGGTTATCATGTGGTACTCACTGTCCCATGTATCCAAATTGGGTCGTGTGTGTATAAAGCTATGTAGATATTACTTTTCACATTCCAGCTGTGTCCTGCACCAGCTAAAGGACATTCTAGGCACAGCTGGTGGCCCCCTGTGCATTCAGACTCAAGGTCCTTGCACATTGTGGGGCTGTGTCAGTCTTGGGGCACGGGGAGGTCCCAGACAGGTGCTGCTGGGAGGTGTGGTTGAGGGAACCACCAGGCATAAGTATTTGTATGAAGGTTGATGCGTATTAGGTGCTTTTGCCTTTGAGTGTGTGTCCTGGTATGAAAGGTATTTGCCAAGAAAGGCAGAAGCACCTCCCTGAGATGGAGAGGGCAAATCCCCCTCCCTCCAATTTATTATAATTTTGAAATTAAGGGGCTCTCGGGCAAAGATATGAGGTTAGGAATAACAGTTCTTTACTAATATATCTAACAAGCACAACAAAAACAACAACAGCTATGAAAATTAACAGCAAAACAGAACAGTAACTCAGTTCCAGTCCTTTTCGGCCGCAGACACCCTCTCTGGGCTGGGCAGGTCCCGCGCAGCTGTGGAGGGCTGGGATGATGGCGGCGGTGTTCCGGGTGGGAGAGGGATAGAGGAGAGACATCCCCGCTCACCGTGCGGGTCGCGGCGCTTGCCGCGTGCTCGGAGGTAGCAGGCTGAAGCGGGGGAGGCAGCAGTGCAGTGTCTTAGAGCAGAGAACGTGGCTCCTGGCGTTGGGATGGCGGGGGGTAGTAGGTAGCAGCACTGGACATATTCCTCTGACTCCATGAGCGAGAGAGAGAGAGCGAGAGAGAGAGAGTGAGAGCCTGAGCGCAGCTACCCCCATTTCCTTTCCCCTCTTGTCTCCTTCTCCAGGAGAGGTGTTCCTTCTCCTCCCCCTTTGTCTCTAGCCACCCGTGCTAGGGTGTAGCCAACAAGTTTTCTTAACATCACAATGGGAAACATTCCACAGAGAGAAAAGGGAAAAAAACCCCAACCCCCAACAATGTGCTATTTGTGTCTTGCTGGTGCTTTGACCTTTAGAAGTACTGAGGATTATTTCGTTCCCAGAAATTACCCAAATAGGTAATGTCTTGAAAGGTTACTGGTTTAGGTTTATGGTTAGGGTATGTTTGTCTATCTTACATATTTTTTCACTCATCCTGAACATCCTGTATCCTCTATTAATTGAAGTCCTTGTTAAGTCCAGTGAACTCTTTCTTCTGATTCAGAGTTAGTCCCTATTCATTTGATTTGAGTTGTTTCCAACTTGAAGTGGAATTTCAATTTTAATTCTTTTGAAATAGAGGAAAAGGATTCAGGATACACTCAGAAAGCGAATGAGATGCAGCAATATTTATAGTAACTTAAAAGACATTTCTCTAGGTAGGTGTTGTAGTATAGGAATGTGTGTATCACATACCTGCCTCTTTCTTGGATACCTGGTAGATGGAAAACTGAAATACTTTGCTGTATGTGAATGCTTAGTTTCACAACTGGGACGTGAATATTACTCAGATGTGTATTTTCTTCAGGGCAAAAGGTATTTCCTGAACAAGTAACAGTGTTGTGCCAAATTAAGGATGTCATAGAGAAATGGGAGCTTTACTGTTAAAGCCACAGAGTTTTGGGTTAGGAATTTGGTGGTGTTGATGTAAAATATAGCAAGAACATGCTGCTTTCTTTGGAAACCATGGCACTGTGTTCTGTGATGATGTGAATTAGGACTGCAGTGGGCCTGCCATGGGGTTTTGGTGTTGAAGATCCCCCAAGATTACCCTCTCTTCCTTCCCACCATGCAGAATTTGGGTTGTTTTGGGATTTCTTCTGACAATAGCCAGCAAAGTCATCATTTTATTCTCCCTGAGAAGGGTACATTTTACACTTTTGTAGGGTGCAAAGTGACTTTTGCGCACCATGCAATTTCCCAGAACACAATGGGAGCTTAGGCTTTGGTGTATCCCAGCTGGCACAGGAGGACAGACCTTAGAGCAATTAACTGTAAATTGACTGAAGCTTATATGTCAAAGACAGTTTGAACTTTAATTAACATGCAGCATCAGATAGGTATTTTTATATTCTAAAGCAGCTACTGTAAAACACACACACAAAAAATGCAGGGATGTCCCCTAGTTTTAGGAGAAGGTAAATGTAGATTTTTTTGCATTCATAAGCTTCATAGCTCTCTGAAATCCATGCTTTGCTGTCTTGATTAAAACAGCTTGAAGTCTGGAGCCTCTTTTGCATTATATTTGGTTGCTTAGATGAAGTATTTCCTGAATTCTTAGTTTTATTTTAATCAATTTTTGCTAAAATTTGCAATAAGCTCCCTTTGAGGGAAATTTTGCTTTAAAAAATACTTTCAACCTGGTTATTATTTTCTAGCAAAGATGTTTTCAGCTTAGGGCAGATACAAATGAGAACTCAAAAAAAGACATTTTATTGCCAAAAAAGCACTGGTATAATTCAAAAGCACCTCTTGCTAAATCATTTGTGAGTGTCTCATCAAAAGCATAGGATATGGTTTTGTTAGTGCAGATCAGGGCTTTGAGAGTGGTTGTCATACACCTTCTTAATCTTTGTCATTTTAACCCTTTTCCAATTTTTTCTACCTTTCCTTCTGAGCTCTGATGTTCTGTAATTTTTTGCTGCCTTCCCCTTCAAAGGCAAGTTTGCCAGTATTTTTATGATTAACTTCTACATGTCTGAGTTTTTCAAAACGCTATCAGGTTATAACATAGTGTTTAAAAGCCCATACTTATCTTCTTTTAATAATCCTACCCTTTTTTATCAAACCCGAAAGTTCTCTTTACATTTCAACTTTTATTTTTTTCATCCTTCAGGAAAAAAAAAAAAGAGAAATATATTGGTGTAAAATTTGAAATCTATGAAAAAACTTGCAGTGAGTCCTGTTGTTCTTGCAATCTGGCAACTAACTGAGTACTCCACTTAGTTTTAAAGAAATAACGGTCACAGCAAACATATTTTTCTAACTGTTTTATTTTTCCTTGTCTCTCAATCATAATATCTAGAGATGTGACATAACGGCTCTATGACCTTAAACAAAAAAAGATATATTGATTTTGTTGTTGCCATTTAAAGAGGAAGCTAGGAATGTTTCTGCTTATAAAACATTTTATTGTAAAGTCCTCTCTTTTTCCACAAGTTTAGATGTTAGGTTTAAGGTTTAGCATTACCACTTGTGTGATGGCTGGAGAACGGGAGAATGCTAATGTAACTTAATGTGTAGAAAAACAAGGTATAGTTACTGTTGTGCTGCTAGATTGGAATGAATA
This sequence comes from Muscicapa striata striata, assembly GCA_030060385.1. NCBI lineage: Eukaryota > Metazoa > Chordata > Aves > Passeriformes > Muscicapidae > Muscicapa > Muscicapa striata. Next base: position 1,444,081 of record JAREIS010000110.1, on the reverse strand, counting down.
AAAGTTGATATTTTATATATAATTGTATTTTGGCACTTTACTCTTTCCAGCTGGCCCCTCTCCCTAAATGTCTCCTACCTCTTTCTCATCTTTCTTCTCCCTCAGAGCACATCCTCTGCATCTCCAGACTGTGTGATATGAGGAGAATGTACTGAGCTCTCACTTGCACTCAAATGAAAGACCTGATTTGTTAATTTGAGCTCTTTTTAAAGAAAAGACCTAAATTAAGTATTATCTTAATCAGCAATAAAATACATTCTTTCAATTACTTGTTTCACTGACTTATTAAGAGAACTCGAAATAGTTTCAACAAGTATTGTTGTAATTGTTTCCTCCTTTGATTTTCATTTCCTCAGTAGTCATCATCTCCTGGCAGCGGCAGCAGCTGTAAAACAGACCTTTCAACAGCCTTGTTAATTGTGCAGAAATTAATCTGATTTCAAATCCCTTATTGATTCAGAGATTCATGTGCCTTAATGTGTGCCTGAATTTGTGTGCCTCTGCCCACTCACCTCTTTCACCCAGCGTTTTCTTCCCATGCCAACCTAATGTGCAGGTTGGGTCATTATTTCCCCTTGTTTATGGTTGTGTCCCTATCAAGTGCACTGGGTTTCTCCATGGAAATACAGAAGCTTATGCAAAATAGCTCATGTGTCTGTAAGAAACATTGATTTTCAGCCAATCTATGTTCTTTTTATTTATTTCCCTTCTGTGTATGCAAGTGAAGATAGTGAAAGTTATGTATGTGCAGCTCCATCAGAGTTTTGTTATTGTCCTGTCCACTTATGTACTACCTAAATCAGGTGATATCCTTAGAAGGAGCAGGGAGTATCGTACCCATGCTCCCCCTGAAATACTGCCTAGCTATTGGCCAAATTATGTCACCAAAGTAGTTCTGAGGTTTTACTCTTGAGAAGCTCTCAGGTGAACTGAAACTTCATAATGCCCAATGTTCATATGCTGGCAGCCATCTGTGTTTTCCTGAGAGGAAAGATAAGGCTCTTTTGTGGAATAAAAAAAATTGTAAAAATAAATTACATATTAAACATTCTTTTGTAATAAGGGAAAATATATTATTATAGCTTTCCATAATTCAACAAAGAATACTAAAAAAAAAGTTATTGGCATATTCCACTAAGCAAATTAGAGGGTTATTATTATATAATCTAAGTCTTAATATAAAATGTATACAACTGAACTGTAGATTAGTTTTGTAATCCTATTTGTGATCTTTACAGCTTTTATAGTACCAGAAATTAATTTTAGCATGGTATCTTAATTTCCAGACTGTCATCTGTATACCTTGATTGTTCTGCCTACAGTAAAATGTTACCCTTTCCTGTTGTCTACAGCAGTGCTCTGGTAAAGAGCAGCATCCTCTCGTCATGTTCATGACATAATAACCTATACATTATTATGTAAATGCTTTTGATTTCTTTAGGATAAGCAGTGACAGATAAAGTTTTATTATTTTAATGATGATAAAACAATAGGTTATCTATAGGTTGACAATACAAGTGGTAGAGGCAGGCATAGCTTTTTCAACTTCAGGGAGATTTGGGTCAAGTTCTTAAAAGAAGTTCCAATTGAAGCTGTCCTTTCTACATATGTATCTGTCAGTAAAATGTGCAACAGTTCTTTTGTGGGAAGGAACTTGAGGTGTGGAGCCCCTGCACTCGCTGGATGATGACTAGAGTGAGATAAGTGTTGTTGTACTTTAAAGCCCTTATTCAGTGTCTATTAGATGAATGGGAGATGAAGGCTGAGTGTTCTCTTCCTCTCTTGCTGTCACATAAAGTCAAGCATCTGGGGAAGAAACTTCACAAGCAGTTCAGGCTTGTGAATACTTTAAAAAATAGAAGTTTTAACAAGGTTTTTATTTGTAGAGTTGCTCTTTATCTCATTATTTGAAATGCAAACAGCAATATAAGAAAAAAAGCAAAAACATCCAGTGAAAATGCTATTTGGGATTAATAAATACACTCTCTGTGAAAATCTCAGGGTCAAATCCCATCAGAATAGACTTGGCCTTTCAGCCCTATGAGACAGATAAATCGAGTATCATTCAGCTTAAACTCGCATTTCTTCTGTGTGAGAGTTAAAAGTATCAGCTTCCCGTCTTTCATGCATTGGCATCAGCCTGGTTGATACTTTAACAATGATGATTTTTATTTGGGAGACTAACAGCTCTTTCTCACACTAATGAAACTTTTATTTCAGTGCTGTTTATATTTGTAAAAGGCTTTCCATTTGTTCAGATGAGAAGATAGTATTGAATGATAAAAGATGAGACCAATTGAAAATTCATTCCTATTATGAAATGCAATCTATTACCAGTGATTACTGGTTTAAGCTCTGTGCATATAACTTGAAACAAAGCACAGAACTGGATAACAACCCGGTGCTAAGGCACTTCTTCAGTCATTGTGCTGAAGTAGCATTTTCCCACAACTCTTTAGTTTGTTATCTCAGTGCTGGTAGCGATGTAGGTGTGGCTGCAGTCTTATGCATATGGAGCCTTCCTTATAGAAAAATATTCTTAAATGTATAAAGGGCAATCCTGGAGTATTAAACTTTCAGTTTGTGGGTGAGACCACATGTGCACACCTGCATGCCCATGCAAAGGCGTAAGTTTCCTTTCAAAGAGCAGAGGGCTTGAGCTACATAAATGTTTTCAGTAATGTCGTTGGTGTTGATGGCAATACTCAAAGGCAGCCTTGCTGAGGGTGATACTTCTCTCTGCCTCAGCTTCCAGGGACTTTGAATTCTTTCCTGTACAGACAGAAAACATTCTTGATCTCATGTTTATGGTTCTGTAAGGTGACAGAAATGAGAAGGCCTTCTGGGGTGATACTGAAATGTCATTTTTGTCACAAGTATCATCTTTCTTCTCGGTCCAGTAAATCTCTTTCAGGTGCTTAAGCTAAGCTAATCATTTAAACTTGTTTTTCCTGAATACAGATATGTACGTGAAGCAAACAGTTTTCCCTGCCTTAGATGCTGGTTTTCTTGGATCGTTTCTCTGCATTAATCGAATTGGGGTAATTGACTGAAATTTGTCACTAACTTTCAGATTGTCAGTTAGAACCAGGAAGGTCCTTTAGATTTTTCATCTTGAGTGTTTATATTTTTCCACATTTTTGTACATTTTTCTATATGTATTATAAGGTAAGGAGTCTAAAACAGGCCTTAAAATAGTTTTGCTTTTCAGATAGAAAGTTGCGTGTCTTATTTCAGCCACTTTTTCATGAAATCTATATAGCCAGAGTTGGACAGCTACATCCAGCAGGTCCACTCAGACAACATCCCTGTGCAAAGACAAGGTGCTGCTTTGTGACTAACCCATACTCTGTAGGGTTTGGAAAAGAGTAGAAGCCAAAATTCTCAGACACTGAGAAGCTTCTTCAGCGCATGAGGAGTTTGAAACTCTATAAGGTTGATTTATCCATGGTGGCCCATGCTAACACATTGCTTCTTCCTTGCAAATGCCTACTTAGTGTCTCTGTGGAACACTTGGAAAATTTGAAATAACTTTGAAGGGATCATGAGGGCCGCCAGATGATACCAGATGAGTCAGAGGTCTGTTACTTGAAAGGAATCTTGCAGGACTCCTGTTTCACTGGTTTCCATTCTCCTCCGGTCTCCACTGGAGACTAATGGACTAATTGGGCTAAAATATTACTCAAATGAAGCTACTGCCCTTTCCAAAACTAAAAGGGGTTACTGAGCTACTGTTGTAATTTAGTTATTCAACACAGAAGAAATGAAGAATAAATTAGTCATAAATATGTGTGGGATGGCTTTTTAATATACAGTCTGCTCAGTGTTATTTTGAAGTAGGTGCTCAGTTAAAAACAGACAAACTTTGTGAAATAGAACTGGTGCAAAGTACTGAGCTGGAATCTGCATGGCAAAACCTGCATGGTTTTAAGCTTCTCCCACTGGTACTATCCTGCATACAACATGCTTGGCTTGTGCAAAAGTCAGGAGTAATTTTCACCTTGAATTTTGTAACTAGGCTTAGGTTTTGAGCACCCAGATTTAGTTTTGTCTGTGTTGGGGAGGGTCTTGTCTGTTTAACTAAGTGAGTGGGATGCACCAGATAAGACTATACAGGGTGATTCTGTGAACACAAATCTGCTTGTACTGCTGATAGAAAATACTCTGGAGGTTGTCTGCCAGAACTCTACTGGGAAAATAAGAGGTGAGGGAATGTGTCAGAGGAGCTGACTTAACTTCCAGTGCCAGTACAAAAGGAGAGAATAAATCAACATCAAATTGCCAGGACCAGGTGGTATTCGTCCATGACTTGTAGAGGAATTCAAATGGGAAATAGACACCCTAACAGACCATTTGGAGGAAAAAACAGCAAAGACTAGGGTTAGTAAACACAAAGATAAATATGTTATGTTGAAGAAGAGTTAATGTAGTTTCTGTTAACAGAAGTTATGTTTCACAGATTACTGCAGCTCTGCAGAGGAGTCAGGAAGAGATCCTGGTGTTATCTACTTTGATTTAAAAAGGCAACAGGTCTCTCACCAAAGGCTCCTGGAAAAACTGAGCTGTCATGAGATAAGGAGTAAGAATCTCTATGGATAAAAATTGGCTAAAGGGTAGGAAACAAAGGGCAGTAATAAGTAGACAGTTTTGACAGTGTAAGGAACCAGTGGTGCAGTCTCACAGGTTGCACGTGCTGCTAGGGTATCTGTTGCTCAACAGATACTGTAAATTATCTGAGAAAGGAAAATTGAAAAAAGGTTGCAGCTTCTAAGAGGTTATTCAAGGAGTTGAAACCAAAACAGATTGCAGAGAAGGATCTCGCTGAAACCAAGACAGATTGCTGAGAAGGATCCCACATTAGTGAGTGACTGGTTGGTAAAAATAATGGCAGGTAAAAATCTGTGTGTATATATTGTGAAGCAATGCATATGGGAAAAATAATTCTAATTTTGCATACAGAGTGGTGAACTGTAAACTAGTTTTCCACTCAAGAGTGTCAGTTCACTGTGTAGTACCAATGAATAAAACAGTAAACAGTATTATGCCACTGTATTTATGTAATTATAATGTCCATTGGCGATGTATCTATGATCTAACCACATATGGAAGACTGTGTTCCTTTCTGGTTGCTGTCTCCCCTGCCCCTATCTCCACAGTAGAAAAGATGAAAAAAAAAAAAAAATCCATCAAGGACACCAACATAACCCACTAATGAATTGCTGGAGGGTAGGAGGATATATTGAGGAAATGCCGTGCTATGATGGCCCTAATTTTGTATTCTCTCTTTACCATCTTGTAGCACTGCATGAGGCAGAAGACAGAGCTCCTGATCTGGTACAGTCCCTCTTGTGTTACAATTTCCTGTAAGGTGTCAGTAGTTTAGCATGCATGTCTGTATTCAAAGTCTTTGCTAAATCCTTGCCAATGGACTACAATTATTAGACTGCTTAGCTTAGTGTTATAAATGGACCTAATGCATAGCCAGAAAAGCACCAACAGTTTATAGCTAGTGCCGTACCTTAAAAAAATAGACTATATTATAATGTACTGTTATTTGTTTGGAAGATAAGAGGTTTCGAACATTATGACACATGCAAACTAAAAGTTAAATGAAATATTTTGGTGGTCCAATGTGTTATAATAGCCACAGCCAAGAAATGTGAACTAATCAAGGTTTAGATCCAAGAGTTTATAGAGCACCAGAGAGAAATGACCAGAAGATCTAAAAGAGATGTAAGCTGAGAAATGCCAGGTACAAGTTAAAATAGCTCATTAAAAACATCTATGTTAATAGGACCTTTCATCACCTAACTGAAAATGTCTTTTATATTTTACCTAGTCACTAACTCAATTGTTCATGATTATGCTTCTGGTGTAATAGGGGCTTTTAACAGGTTCTTATTTGAAGGGAATATAACTTTTGCTTTGTTCACGTAGTAATGCAGGATAATATATATTCCCATAATCTTGTTAATGTATTGTCATATTTGAAAGGCAAGATGTTGAAACTGTGTATGAAAATATAAGAATGGAAGGATCTTTGCTGTGTTGGCGTACAATGAAACTTCTTTTCTATTCCTCAGTTACTAGACTCTAATTGGAGAGGGGTCCATAGACTCTTGGATATATACATGCAGCATAGTTGATTCTTGAGACAAGTCTCTAGCTGAGGGAAGAAATGATATTCAGAAATAGTTTTCAAGGAGTAAAATGCACAGATTATTTCACTTCTAAGGTGTGATATATGATGGGATCTCAACTGCAGGGCTGTAAGTTAATTTGCAAAATATATTATACATTTTCTACTCTAATTGCACGGATATGATGTTATTTTGGTCTTGTTATCATTTTTGTTATTTTAGAACTGCAGTTTGAAGAAGACGAAAGCAATTGCACAAGTAATTACTGAAACCAGAAAGAGCACTCCCCCCCCCCCGCCGCAAATTCCCCACCAAAAACCCCTAAGACCAATATCTCCGTGAACAAAAATCTTGTCAGTGCTGATAATGCATGAAATACTTGGAAGAGAAAGTGGAAAAAGCTAGGAGTGCAGCTGTCTGAATTAATTGAAGGAATGTTATAATCACTATTATTAAGACAACTCAAACAATAGTTTTGGCAAATATTTTTGTAGCAACTTATATCACCAATGAAGACGATAGCATGAGTATACTAGTGATGATCAAAGACAGCAGTGGGCAGAGAGTGACGGGCACACACCCATAGCAGAAACCTGCCAAAACCCCTCATCCTTCCCACTCCTGGCATGACATTCCTGGTCTTTCATCCCAGGACGAAGCTCTCATCGAGCTTCAGCAGAAGCAGGTGTAGGGTGTGTAGTGTGCCCCCATTCCAGCACTTTTAGCACTTTGTCCTAGCTGGGAAAGGCTCCAATGTGTGGGGGCAGATGCCGAGGGCCCTCCCTTTCCCCTCCCTCATCCATATCTGCTCTGCTCAGGGCTGATCCTACTCCTAGTGAGCGGGCAGCTAGTTCCAGCTGTGTGGCATTTCAGTGTTACCATAGTGATGAGTAGTGGACATTGTCACCTTTCTCTCTTTAATTAAAGAACAGATTGCAGGGAAAGCTGATCTCTTGGTGACCCTCTTTAAGCTGACATCAACATGCTAATTGTTTTCAGTTCTTTCCTTCCCTCAGCAGTTGCAGCTCTGTTCTTTGTTCCTATCAAGATCTGCTTAGGTCAAAGAAGCAGTAACTTTTTCCAGAGTCTCCTTGTGGGGACTGTTTCATGTAGTGGCTGCTTCAGAGCAACTAAAATCTCTCCTCTCCATTAGCAAGGTGGGTACAGAGGAATGAGTGTTCCTTCCTGAGATAAGAAACTTCTGGCTTTCCTCTGCTAAAAGCAGTCCTAGCAACAGTGACAAGCAGGGATTTGCTCAGAGTATCCTAAGGAATGGATGATTATGAAACATAGGCATGCATCCTTCCAACCTCACCTTGTTTTGATACAACACAATCCTTGCTAAACAAGCAAGGCAGTTGGAGCTGGGATGGATTTGACTTGGGAAGAAGTCTCCTGCCTTCTAATCCCACTTCAGCCTTTGTCTCTCCAAGCAACCTCAGCTCTCTGCCTTAGTTTCCTCTTTTATGAAATAGCACTAGAATTGCAGTTCATCTGTTACAGAAAATAATTGGGCTTTCTCCAGGTGTTTTAATGCATAAAATATTTTATAAAAAAACCACTGCTAGAGCAGTCAGTCTTTATCAGCAGTTGTTCTAAACCAGTGTCAGAGATTGTTATGGCTTTTCTGTAGAGATTGAAATTGCACATGATATTCATGTTAATCATAGGCAAAAAAATACATTATTTAATGGCTTCTGCTGTATTATTTGCCCTTTTTTTTTAGCTTCAGGCTAGGGTCAATAGGCAATTTAGCTCAAGAAAAATAGTCACGAAACAAGAAAAGGAATATTATTCATCCCATGCAGATGTAAGCAGGACAAAAGTAGTGTCAGATACTAAATTCACTTGCAGAAAGTACTCGCATCACATAAGTTAACTGGTGATTGCCACTGGGTGGTCTCATTGCTGAAGCGTGGAGTTCAGCTACAAGATCCTAAAGATCATCGACAAGAACCCTTGAAATGCAGGAGGCTATTCAAGCTATTTATACAAAGAGATGGAAGGGCTGATACTCGTTGTTGTTGTTATTGTCTTCTTTATCTCTGGGCTTGCTTGAGTTGGAGCAAGATCTCATTTTCATAACTTTACAAAGCAGGAGGTAATTTATACATCTGAAACACATCATTCTAACACATCCACAACACAAAAAAAAAAAAAAAAACCCAACAAAATTACTTTGGCTCTAGAGGCAAGGTATCTGATGAAACAAGGTTTACATTTGGGTTCATTAATTGCTTTGAATATAGTGCACATGACTTCTTTCCATAGCATTTTGTCTTTTGGAATGTAAAACAGAATCATAGAATTTCTCCGGTGGTCCATGCAGTCCAGATCACTTTGTCAGTCATGTAAATACTCTTTCTCTGGCGGTTCTTGGTGTTTGTTGTCTAAGAGGACGACAAAATCATATAAAAAGCTGCAAAATATTTTATTGTCGTGGAAGGAAAGATATTTTTTTTCTGTTATCTCCAACCTCAACTGAGAATTGAGGTTGAAAAATGAAACCCTGTCTGACCCTATGCCAACCCACCTACCCACTGTCCTGTTACCTACAAAGGGATGTGATCTCTTTTAAAATACCTCAGTTCTGTGACCTCAATAAGTGTTTAAAACAAGTGCATCTCTACATACATATTTTCTTCATATGAAATAGGCAAAAATTACATAGCAGTGCTGAGCTGCACAGTTCCAGCCCTAGTGAGCTTCCCTGGAGTTTGCCACGTTTTAGGCTGTAGGACTGTATTTTGCTGCATCGTGAGGATAAAATGAAGGTGTGAAGTTCATATCTGAATGTCAACATCCCACAAGTACTCTTTTAGTGCATTATGCTCCCACTTTAATTTGTCTGTAGGCATTTGAATTTTCTTTATCAAGTCAGGGAAAGCTGACAGGCATAGCCAAAAATGCATATTGGCCTTCTATTCAAGTGAGACAGTGTGGGGTTGCCTTTCCCTGCAGAATTAGGAGTCTCATTTATTTGACTGTAGCTTAAAAATGGCAGACTATTCATTTAAACTCAAATGCTAATAATAACACCGATGTATAAAGGCCTTTAATAATCTCAAACAATGGTGATTTGTGACTTCATTTATGCCAAGAACAGGACTGCAGAGGGGAGTGCTGTGTCCTGTAATAAATTGCAGGATGTGAGATCCAGCTTAAGCTAAGACTAAATGCTCAGTAGGTCAGTATGTTCTGTCTTAATTTGAGCTCATCCACGGTAAGCCTTTTCTGTAGAAAATGGAGCTGAAAGGGCAAGGCTACTCCCACCTCTTCTCGGGAGAGCATCTACATGCCTCTGAGCTTTTATTGCAAGTTATTTGATGCTAGATGTTTGCTCCATTATGGCAGTGATTTAAACAATATTTTGGAATGAAAATTATTTGAGAAGATTAGTAATTGGACCACCCATTTCCTCAGCATCAGGAGGCCAATTTCCCTTAGAGAATTGTCAACTGCAAAGCCACAATGCTTGCAAATGTCTCCAAAGTTGCATGTTTGGTTGTATTTATTTCTTTTGCCTCTAAATACTGGTTTGATGTTGCCTTTATTGTTGACAAGCTGTTGACAACACACTGAAGAAATAGGGCTCCAGCATATACAAGGACCCCAGGTTTTTTAACTTCTTTAAGATCATTCCCATTAAACATTTGAGGTTTTTTTAATGTGCAAAGGTCCAGAAGCCAGGTTCTTTAATGCAATACACTCCCATATCTGAAAACCACAAAGAATCTGTTGGGCACCTCAGCAATGCTGCAAAGGGTCTTAGAACAGATTTCAGGAGGTTGATTGCCACTCTGTAGTTAATACAGGAATGTATGGCTGCATATGTAAGCCAAAAGTTCTTGTGAACCCAACACACATTTTAAGTAATTGAAATAGAATTTGGCTTTATGTAACACTCCTCATATATTTCTAATGAAAGCATGTAGATCTTAAAGGGAGTCTGCAAAGCTGAACAGGAGGACCATACTCCCCTTGTCTACCATAAAGCACTCTTCCATCCATCAGTATGGAAGCAGTTTTATTCAGGCCCTCTGCCAAAAAGTGGCATAGGTTGGCAAGATGGACGGACACTGTTCAAAATAACTACTGGAGTCTAAATAAGGCTGATTTGATGTGGGATGGATAGAGGGATTTGCTGTCATCTAGTAGCTACTGGAAATAGGAATCCCAGTGAGGAAGTAGGCATTACAAAAGTATGTGGTGAAAAGACAGAAACTCCTAAAGCTGCAAGGATTTTTTTGTAAAATGCCTGTGAGTAGCCAAATGGGACAATAGCAACACTGGTAATTCATTTAATTAATATGTAATTTACTTGGAGTAGCGTTCATTCTAGTCTGTCTTTCTTCACAAAGATGTTTTCTGCTGTGGTGAAGCTGTGATTCATTTCTATTTCACTACTTTTATTTTCATGGTCTTTTTGTTAATTGTCAGAGCCTGTTTGATGATTACAGTGGCTAGTAAATGCATTGCTAAATTATGGTCATAAACAATGATGGAAAAAAATACCCATTCATTTAGGTTTTTTTTTCTTTCCCTCTTTTTTCCTCTCTCTCTCTCCCTTTTTTGGATTTTTTTTTTTGTTGTTTTTTTGGGGGTTTTGGTTTAGTTTTTTTTTTTCCCCCCCTTGGTTGGTTGTTATTTTTTTGTTTGGTTGGTTTTTTGTTGTTGTTTTTGTTGTTTTTTGTTCTTTTCCCAAGCAATAAACTGTGTTCTGGTCCCTAGCAAAAACAAACAATGCAGTATTTCTCCTACCCTTCTGGTTTGCTGCTTTCTTGTTTTCTCTTTCATACGTTTTCTCATGGAGTTATATATATTTGCTGTATGACAATCAGGAATGGAAAAGAGGAAGCAGAAGTTGGAGTACATTTGATCTCTTAGGATGCAAGGGGCATCCAGGTATCTTGGTGCCCCTTAGAGGGAACTGCAAATCCCTGAAGCATCCCATTTCTCCTGGTGGTGATCCTCAGAGAAGGTTTCCAGGTAGGCCTGAATGACATTAACTAACACATAATTTTGAACTGCAGCAGAAAGGAAGGGTTTCACTCACTGGGCCAAATTTCAGGGAAATGTAGTCACAATCTGTGATATATGATATAATGTAATTCATGTAAAGTTGTACAATAATGTAGAATAAACAATGTTTGTATGAATAAAATAATAAAGAAAACTCAGAAACCAAAAAGAGGACCACGGATTAAAAGGACACAGATTACTTCATCACATCATTGTAACATCCAACAAAAGCAGGGCAGCCCAGATTAACAATTAAATAGACGTAGCCTCCGCAAAGATGGCTCTTTCAGCAGCTGTCCAGGGAACACCCAAATGATGAGAGCCTGATAAGCACTTATGAATAAGATAACCAGAGCCATTGGGAAAAATACATCTCAATGCCAGCTTCCCAGTAAACCAAGACCTGAAAGTTACATCTCAATTCCATCTTCCCTAAACCAAAACCTGCCTTCATCAGAATTAATTGTCTCCCAGAATATGGTTTTGTCCAGCCCAATGCAGTGAAAGAAAACCACATGAATATGTGGAATGATGAAAAAAGACAAAGACCTCTGCTCCGAGCTAGGAAAAACTGTATAAAAACTGGGCTGACCAAGGCAGTTTGTGAACATTGGAGGATCTGATGCAATAGAGATCAGATCAGAGTGTGTTCACCCAGTGCCGATCCCGGGCTCAGCGCTGTCCCTTTTTGATTGTGGCTATTGAGGACCGTATTTCGGTCGCAAAATAAATACCACTTATTTTGATCATATTTAATTCGGCTTAATTTCATTTTTATCTATAACACTATCCATACTGGGTTTGTGCTCTGTATGTGTGGTTGTAATAAGTTAAGCTGTGCAGAAGGAGACAGAACTTGAGACTTTTGCCAAGTTGGTGTCAAACTAGGCATTACCACAAGCACTTCTGCAGAAACTCTTTACAAAGGAGGATATTTGTACTTAAGGCTTTACATTTTTCCTTGCTTTTGCTTTTGATGTTTTGTTCTTGCTCCGCAACAGCAACTATGAAAATGATTCCCTCCAGTCTATCTCTAATTTCATTCCTCTTCCTGCAGAATTGTGGCATTTTCAGCTTGAAACCTTCTTCCCTTTAGAATATTTGAGAACTTCTTGCACAGCCAAAGATGAAAGATTATTTTTGGCCTTCAGTCAAAAGATAGCTTGGTCCTGTCTAACCCATGAAGCTTGTTTGATCAGTTTAACTGTGACGCAGTAGCTTTCCCAATGCCATGGCTTTTTCTCTTATAGACAGAGTCTGAATTGGTTTCAGTGTAATGGAATATTTATTTTGCCTGGTTTAGAAATATTGTAGTTTGAGAATATATGTTCTGGTAGCAGTGGTTACATCACTTATTCTTTATAGCTGCACAATATTGGATAAATGTTAGATGTTTCAGTTAAGGAGTGCGTTTGTAAATTAAATCTTTTGTGCTGTCTATTAAATGCAGTTCTGTTTGACTCACCTGAAGTGAGTAGTGCCCCACGTGTTATCCAGACGTTTGTCAGATATTTTATTTCATTTCATTTCATACAGCTTGAACTATGAAGGAAACCTTGTCATTGCAATTTTAGCACCCTTTTTTTTTCTTTGTTCTATATGTCGTTGAAATCTTATCTCTGCAGTCTTCTGTCATAGCCTAATAGTCTGGAACAAACTTCATTTAAGACTCTTACATAGGAAGAACAGAGAGAGATTATAGAGAAGAAAGTTGGTGGCCACAACCACTGTTAGAGAGATGGTATCTCACAGACTGATAGATTTGAAATACCAACCACAAGTGTGGGAGAGAAAGAGAAGAGCCAACTTCAAAAGATTGACGCACTTGGTTCAGATGCCTGGCTGAACCCTGGGACCTCCTTTCACTTCACAAAGTTCAAGTTTTTTACAGGCTTGCATGGATTTGTTTTTAAGGATGGGACAAATTCACAAAGGTCAGGCCTGGATATACATTTGTTCAGTGGTGTTGTTATTGTGCACAGAAATCTACAGAAGTATGCAGAGACTCCTGGAAAATTTGACACAAAAGTTTTCTTATTTTACAGTCTTGCAAAAACACTTGCACTTATTTTTCTTCAGCACATCCTTTATTGACAGGTACAGTTGCCTCTTTTATGCAAGTGACAGCCTAATTTGCATGTTCGTCTATTTCTTAAAGTTCCAACTGCAGTTTCTGTTTAAAATGTTTCGGTGCAGTGTTTTAAAAGCAATTATTTTTGCAAAGGAAGGTAAACTGTAGGAAGACAAAAACGAGAAAACAAAAAGGGAAGGTCTGGAGTAAACCCCAGCTGACCTAAAATCCCTGGTTTTTTGCCTAAAAGAGAAGCAGAGAACTCCCAAGTAACATTTTCCTCAGTCCCCTTTCAATACCTGCTTGGCTGCCTACTCTGTTAAGGCTGTGAACTTTGACTATCCCTTTTGATCCTGTGTTCAGTCCTGGAAAGAATAAACTTTGCTAGCCTAGATTCAGACATTGAGGGGCATTCTGCAATTAATGAGTTTTCTACTGTTTCCTCTGGGACAGTGTTACTCTTTTAACAAATAACCTTAACTTAAAAATTTCCTTTTTGCTCCTCATCATTTTGCTCCCTTTGGTTTAATTGTTTGTAGTTAGCCAGCATAATAATAATGACACGGTGATTGACATCAGGTTAAAAAAATGCAACATAGTTTGGGGTTTTTTTGTAAGATGCATCACAGATCCTAGACTCAGAACAGTGGGATCCCTGGAGACCTTCATTCAGACCCTGGTAGAAGAGCCTTACATTTTGCTTGCTTTAAAAAATTCAGTGCAAGCGGCTCTTGAGGCTTTGATGGATAATACCTTATCAAACAGAAACTCCAGCTGCTCACATGGGCAGATGTTTACAGATGCAGTTTGATAAGGAAATCAGTATTGGCTTCCTGAAATGAGGGACACTAATTCTTCCGAAGAAAAGGAACTTGGAAACCTCTAGTAGATAAAAACCCTAGATTTTTAAGCTGACTTTCACCAGATGATACTGGACCAGAGCAGTTCTTGGCTGAAAGATCCAGCCAAGATCTTGGTGTGAGAGAGGAAGAATTTCCGCCACAGGTAGGGTGTTTGTATCCTGAGTGCCCAAAACCTTTGGAAAGCAATACTCCAAAACCTTATACCAGCTGGTCCCCTGGGTCAGACCTGGGAAAAAATAAATAAACCTGCTCTTTCATGGCATGTTTTTTACCTTTTCCTTATAAGGATTTCCATGGTCTTCCTAAAGCACAGAGTCCGCAGTGAAAGGGGTGGTGGAAGACCTGCTTTCTTCTCAAGGCTGCTCCTTGCCCACTTAGCCTCTCCTCTCTCTCCAAATATTTTTAACCTATCTCCTGTGTGAAGACCCAGAACTGCCGGATGCAGCAGACCAGTGTGGTGTCAAACTCTGTTGTGCTGCTGCCATGATACAGCTCACACTTCATACGAGTGGCTGCAGAGGGGCCAGTTTTTCTCTCTCTCCCTCTCCTTTTTGCTACATATACACTCCCTCCCCTACCTCCTCTGCCCCCCCTTAATATCCCTTATTTTATTTATTTTAAATAAGGTTCAGTACGTCATGGCAAATGTCAAAAAATATGTTTCTTTGCTGGGCAGGCCAGATTTAATGAGAAATCACTCTCAGTTAACTAAAAATCTGAGGCCTTTGAACCCTCTAATAGCAACAGTAGTTCAGGTTTGCAATTTTAACACTTAACCAGTGTTGGATAAGTTTGTGTTTTCAACATAAGAATACATAACACAACACTCCAAACAGACCTCTGTCAAACAGAGCTTTCTCTATAAAACCAGGCTGATATGAATTGTGCAGGAGTTAAATGATTAGGTGAAATTTTGTGTATCTTGGGGACAGAGATTTTAAGTTTGGATGAAAGTAACTTCTTCTTCTTACCAGTATATTTTGGACAAGCAATAAAAATTAAGACAAGGAGGATGGGTGATGTACCAGAAGCATTATTGTTTGTATTCTTTGAGGAACTTCTTTGTTTTCTTCAATTGTATGTTATTATGTGATCTCAGGAATTAAGGCTTCTCTGGTGGGATTTCAAGACTGCAACCGAGATTTGTTGGGTGCTACAGAAGAAAAATATTTTTGAAGTTGTCAAACACTTCCTGTTATAAGAATGTGAAGTGTGGAATATCTCCCTTAGGTAGATTTATTGTTTAAACTTACTGTTCCCTAGACATCTGCTTTGGTCACTCAATTATAAAGAAGATGCTGAGCAAGGTGGACCTTTGTTCTGACCTCACACTCTTTCTTGTTTGTTTGCTTTTCTTATATTGAATGATATGAGAGAAAATTTGGGTTCATCCATTTAAAATAAAAAAAGGAACAACTAGCAGGCTTTTTTTTTTTTGCACAACAGGGAGGCAAAGACAGAATTTCCCAAGTGATTTACTCCGTTCATTTGCCCTGACTTTTGCAGTGTGTACCCATACCTATCTGCTTTAAGTGCTTTTGAGATGAGGAAGAAGTGTAAGGGTAAAGGGAAAGATTTGGTCTTGGGCAGTAAAGATTTTGAGTTGATACTGGTGGACAAGAAGAGTGGGACTGAACTGAAAGAAAAGTGGAGAAAAAATCAAGTAGGAAGGATTTAGGGGAAAGGGCAGGAAAAGTACTTTTTACTGGGGACATGGGATAGATCCCCTTTTACTGGCATTAAATGTCTCTGAAACTTGAGTGGAAGGTTCACTGTGTAAGATCTACACAGATACAAGTTTCTTTTTGTGCTTGGTTACTGTCATTAGCAGAAGAGCAAGGTGCATGAGGTAGAGCTGGAGGTTCTGAGCCAAGTGACAAAAATGGTGACAGTGCCATAAATATGGTGAAAGTGCTGCTTTCTCTGCCTTTTTGAAAAATGCAGGAAATTACATGCACAAGAGCTCTGCTAAAATAGCATTGCTTGCGAAGTCAAGCACTCTAATTACATTGCTGTGTAATTTCATTTCAGGATTCCCATATCTGTATATAAGATTCAGCCTGCAATTAGATGATCACGTACAGTTTTTATTCTACAGAGAACCTCATTGACCACACAGAATGAAGGTGGTCAACAAATGAGCAGCTGTTACAATTCAATCACATATCATTCTTGCTCTGAAGATACAATTACTTACTTTGTCATAGTCTTTTGTATGGCACTGTGGAACAGAACATCTCAAACTTTATCTTCACAATGAATTTGTTTGGAACCTGCGAAAAGAGGGTATCCCAATTTTTTATGTGGGAAACTAAGAAGTGGAAATTTTGCTAACATGCTGCATCTAGGGCATTTGAAGTTACTAGCGGGTTTATATCTGAGTGTATATATTCCTTTTCAATAGTGAATATTATCTAACACTTCTTATGCTCAGAGTGATGCATTGTATGATTCATGTGGCACCTGTGAGTGACTATGCAGAGGAACAAAGCAGGTTTATGTCCTCCCCACAAAAAGATGAGGAAGACAGAGTTAGGGATAGCTGGGAAAGTTCACTTACAAAGGAGACCTCCAGCCCTCCCAAGCAGGATCCACTGTCTGGCTGCTACTGTAAGCTTCTATTTCCTTCCTTTCATCCTTTGCCTCATTCACAACACAACTTCAGAATCTGCAGAAAATGAGCCAAAGCCACGTTCTCACTGATAACCCAGGCTTGACTCATTACTCAAGAAGATTAGTTCTATTCAATGGTATATAGATCTTGTGGAAAATATAATCTGTGTTGGTGCAATTATTGTTTTGCAATTGATCTATGTGATGGGGGTAAATAAAGGTGGTATAGGCAGTTGTTATTCTTTGTGTCCTAATGTTTGAGTGCCAGGTTTTGCAGCCTTTGTAGCATTTTGTGGGTATATCATGCTGTCTTTTCTTACTAGACGTGTTGGTTACAACAAAATCTTCTTCCTTTCATCTTCCTCTTCCTTTCATTGGCCTTCCCATGAATATCAGGTGATCTTTTTATTTATTTTTTGTTTGTTTTTCTACTTTTTATAGTTCTAGAAGAGATATTTCAATTTCCTGTAATTTATTCTCTCTCTAAATGTCAATTTTCTTGCTTCTGCTGATTTGCTTTCAGATATAATGCCTAAAGCAGGCTGTCAGCCATTCTGAAAGTATATGATTATTCTCTCTCAATATCACACAAGCCAAGTCTGGCTGGAAGGACAGGTGAAAACTAAATCGTTCTCATAAAAAAGAAAACATCACACTAATATATCTTTATACTTATGCTTAGGTATCCCCTTCGAGTTATTAACAGGACTCATGATCTTAAGTGTTTTCTCTACACGGCTCACATTAATTTATATTTTTAAGGTCTGCTGTAATATATGCTTTCCAGAAACATGAAAATGAGCCCAAAAGTTCTTTGGATGCTATTAAACCAGAAATAAGCACTGCATTGTATTATCCAGTACCAAAACAAACCAAAGAACGAATTATGAAGTTGTGTGTATGAATTAGAGGCTGATCCTGCCACACTTGTTTGTGTGTATGAATTAGAGGCTGATCCTGCCACACTTGTGGGGCTCTGATGATTTCAGTGACAGGGAGCATTGTCATCAAGCGTTTTTCCAAGGGCGAACTTGTATACTCAAATATTTAAGTCCTCAGATACAAATTATTTGCTGTAACTCAACAGATTTCCCGGCTGAGCCAGTGTCCTGTGAAAGTTATTGTTGGTCCCTGTGTGGGTGTGGTTGCTCATCCCAATAGCTCCATAATGAAACTTGGTGGAGAAAAAGCAATTTAAACTAAGCTTTGTTACTTTGTTGCCTTCTAATTGAGGGTTGAAATTCATGTGTTCTAGTTTAGCTGGTGGGCTTTCATGCCCAAAAGCGCTTCTGAGTTTGCACTTTGACACTCGTAAATCTTTTCACTTCAGAAAACATGTTTTGAGTTTGTTTTTTTTATCATTTTAGAATTTAACTTTCTTCACCTATCACTCTGTATTATGCACGTGTGGTTTTAAAGGTTTCAGTGTTCCATACTATACTGGCATTGTGGATGGAGACACTTGGAAAAAATCTTTCTATCAATTTGTCCATCTATCTGTCTAGCTTAGTGGTGTTGGATATACTCTTTGATTTTGCTGAGTGTGTTTTCAAGCAAAACAATGGGTTATAGAAAAAGCTTTCAAACTCTGAATCTAGGTTTTTCTTAAAGAAACAAAGACCCTCTTTTTACATATGCGTTTATATATAAATAAATATATGTTAAAGAAAAAAGGAAAAGATAACAGAATAATTACATTAAATGGTATAGAAAACCTGGCTTATTATCTGCTTTCTTCTGACAAATGGGTTCCTGTGCTTTAGACTTGTCCCTTCAGTCTTTCTTTTAGCCTAGCAATGCAGTGACTCCTCCTTTTATGGCAATCTGTTCACAGTCCAGTCTGAGACGCAAGGAAATTCTTTTCATAGCCTGAGGGTCTTGTCTGAGCATTATTCTGTTCCTCCACCAGGGTGCTATTTCTCCTCAGGAGCACAAGCATAATCAGTTGAGGCTTTTCTCTCTCTCACAGGAGGATCTCCTACAAGGAGGCAAAGTTGGACTTCTCACTTTTGCCCCCTCCCACTTGTCAAGTGCTGCCATATAATGGAAAGAGGAGCTGGATCTGAAATAAGGAATTTGAAATCAGAGTTCTAAAATCAGTTGCAATCTTGATAAGGGGCTCTATATTTTATTTAGTTAATTTCTGATTAATTTTAATCTGTTGCTTTTTTTTTAATGTGAGATTTGAATCTGAATGTGATTCACATTAGTTTTAGATTATAAAAATAAATATCAGATTCAGTAGATTCAGCAGTTTCTTTGAAAACTGTGCTTCCTTAGCCCTCTCAACACTGGCTTTTTCCAGGATGGAGCTGTAGCTTGGAGGCCATCACTTGGAAGATGAGAGGCATCTTCAGCACTGAGAATGCACAGCACCAGGATTTGTTAAGAAAATAAGCAACTCTTCTCTGGGGTGGAAGCATATGAGCATATCTGCCCCTTGATGGCCAGAACTGTGGGCCAGGACTAAGTGAACAAGGACTGGTTGCATATTTTTAACTAAATATTTTAAGATCCCTTATTTTCCATCAGCATCTGAAAAAAAACCCAAAAACCCTTATATAGGAGCTTAGATTTCTGTTCTATGTATTTCTGCATTTTCCTTCCCTTGTCCCTCTGTTTTTTGATTGTTAGATGGAGCATTAGCCTCATAAGCTTTTTCTAGGACCCAAATTAACCTACTGGAGTTGAATACATCTTTTTCTGTAAGTGTGTTAGATTTAGTAAAAGCGTAGATCACAAAGGGCTGAGTAATTAGGGTTCTGTGATGTGTTTTGGGGCTTCAGGATCCATTTCAAGGTTAACTTACTCACTAGGTAGTTAATAAAAGTCCTTGTGTTTTAAAATAAGGCCTAATATAAAAACTCCAGAAATGAAACTTCCAAAGGTCCATCTTTTGAAGATAATGAGATATCATCTTTTTTTTTTTTTTTTTTTTTTTTTTTTTTTTTTTTTAAGAAAAGTGAGCAATTTCAAATAAAACACTTGAGAAAATATTTATCTAGCATTTATTTACCTAGCTGAGCAATTTTAAAGGCAGGCTCACAACAGTATCTGCCTATTAAATGCTGTTATCATGTATTGTCAAAGTACATTTTGTTTATTGAATTCTTTCATTGCAAAGTCTTTCTTTTTTAAAGACATTTTTAAATGTCTTAATGTCATTTATTTTTAATGTCATTTTTAATGTCTTAACATTTTTTGTTATTTTTTTAGAACACGGAAAGAAAGACAGTTGATCAGCAAACTCTCAGAAAATCCTTTTTCTGGCCATTTAGTTTGTTTCTGCAGTTTTACATAGGCTCCCATTTGTAGGCTATCAACCTGTAGATGATGCTCACATCTGCAATCAGATATTTAACTTTTACTCTATCAAATTAGAATGTGCTAATGGTACTGACTCATTTCTGGGTCTGCATACAATCAAAGTGTGGGGAGCAAATTTGGAAGCAACTTAATGGTATTTCTTTTCCACATGTCTAGAACCCATAAGTCAGTACTCCAACACATACATTTTGCTGTTTAAGTGGAACATACTATAGTTATTTGTTTTATTAACAATATGGTGTTTCATTCTATAGAATTTTTCATTCAAAGATCTCATGTAGGTTTACCAGTTAAATTAGTAACTCATTCTTGATGGATCTTGAGATTCTCTGAGATCTTAATACACTATTGGTTTCAGCCTGAATTATACATTTAGGCTTTGATTCATATGAACATGCAGACTGGGGGAGATTCTTAAAATTAAGTCCATACTTATGGGATTTCCTAAAGTGGGTTGGGATTTATATGTTTGGCTGTTTTCCTTGAGAGCCAAAAAGCAGAATTTGGTCCCTGGCATCACACTGTCTGTGTGAGATAACTGTTCCCGGGAGCCTCAGTGTCATAATTCAGTTTAAGCATGTTAGATCTTGGTGGGGGGAAAAAAAATCCCAAATCACCACTAAGCAGCCATCAACTTGAAGCCCTTGTTCTTTGTGTGATTAAGTGAAGCTATGGCTGACGGTGCACATAGGACCTTTTTTAAATGGGTAGATACAGCATCAGAGCATGCCTTGCCTTGGCTGCCATCTTCCAGCACTGTGAAGGGCAGAGAGGGGGAAGCAGAGCACTTTCCCATGCAGGACAGCCGCTCCTGACAGTAGTGGGATTTGTCTCATGCAGCTGGGGATCAGTTTTTTGGGAAGGACTCTGCAGCCACTGAATGCCATGAAAACAGCGTGATGCAAAATGGAAGGAAAAAGTTGCCAAAAAGGTCAGAAATAGAAATGAAGAAAAAAATGTCATCCCATCCTAGGATGGAATACTCTGCAATGATTCTCTAGTGATGAGTTTAATGGCATTTGACTGTCTGCAGGTTGGGTTGCTGTGCTCCCTGTTGTGAGGCAGCGGGGTGGGGGCTTCGCCATTTCTGATTAACTAAAAAAAGATGTGTGTGCTTTGGAGGTGTGTGGGTGAGGCAGTGCAAATGTCAAGTTCAGTACTGGTTATAAACAGTCTTTTTAAACAGCAGCACATTTTTATTCAGATCTTTTTAGGTTGTGAAGAATACTGTATCTGTAGCGCATATTTAAAAAAAAAAAAAAAAAAAAAAAAAAAAGTCTTCCTGGCAGCAAGTGCACCGTATCTAGTGCAATATTCTCACTCTGTCTCTCTCTCTCATCCTCATCTGTTGCAAGAGTAAAACTTTGGAGGTAGGTCTTCAGAAATAGCAGCAGTAGCCAGCGCAAATGTGCAGTAATTGATTTGCTGCTCTTGTTGTTTGTGATTGAAGCAGTGAAACCTTCCCATGCAAAACCAAGCAGTGCAGATGAGCTCCTGCGCTGATGTTCAAACAGTGATTTTCTAATGCAGTTAAGGGCAAATGATACCATGAAAAAGAGTCTCTTCTGCTTTCTCTCTTGTTTCCACTGAAATGTATCCTCAGCCATGCATATGCAGGCTATAATGTAGCATATTTAATCTTCCACTTCATCTCTGCAGCTTCTCTCTCAATACCAAAATAGTAAGGATTGGAGCAGCTACTCTTTCTAACAGCACTTTCTGTTCTTAGATGGGTTTTTTGTTGTTTATAGAGTTTTCTGTTTTTCATCTGAGCTAAGTTTAAACAACTGTAATGGTGGGAAAATCTATCCAGGGTTAATTCTTTTTTACCACAGAATTGGCAAACCAGGAAGAATAGACTTTGTCATGTGCAAATATAGTGGCCATAAATGGTGCTGGAGGCTTTCTCCATTGTCCTGTGACTTTGCCACGAGAGAAAGCGCGCGCAAGAAAGAAAGACACGTTTGATAGAGTTGTGAAGAACGCCTGAATGGCTGTTGGGTGTTGGGCATTGTCTGGTGCTGACCTCAATTCGGTACAGTAGAGACCCTTGAAAGCACTGTCTGAAGTCACAATACCACTATTCTCCTCCGCTCCCCAAAAGGGATTAGTTAAAAGGGTGACGTTCCGTGCAGAGAGTTCCAAGTATTCCCTGAAACAAAGGAGGCCTGAAATGTTTTTGAAGTTATTTTTAATTGAGTTGAACTAATTTAATAAAGGTCCCAAGAAGGAGGGGGGAAGAAAAAAAAACCCATAAAGGAATGTGATTGTTTTATGATTCCTCACAGATGGAATGGACATTTATAGCATACTTCTTCTTTAGTCTTCCAGAGAACAGTAGCCCCATTTACAGCTACTGTTAGCAATTTAAAACTGCTCCAAAATGAAGTCTTTCAAGAAGTTGACAGCTTATAAATAAATCTGTCTGATAAAATTGAACATAAACTGCATCTGTGGTTAGTTTGCCAAAATTAATTCTACATTTAATTAGAGATAGCAGTCAAACATATTTAATAAGAAACAGTCTTGGAGAGTAAATCAAATGAAGTCAGATTTTAGCAGATGCTTTGCTTTTCTCCCCCTTTTTTTCTTTCCTTTCCTTTTCTTTTCCTTTTTTTCTTTCCTCCTAAGGAATGATGAAGTGATCTCACCTCTATGGTCCTCAGATATTTAGAAGAGTAGGCTGAGGGGAGGCCTGGACAGCTCATGAGATTATGTAGGAGAAGCCATGAATTAATGGCCTCAGACAAAAGGGAGTAATTATTGTGCTGCAATTTTTAACTGATTTCTATAATTAAGATTTTCAGCAATGCCACTGTGTTTGCTGTAAACATTGAAATGAACTAATATACTAATTATTAATCAAACATCAAAATTTGGATTTTGTCTGGAGTTAAACCCTCTGCAGTTCTAAATTTCAGGTGTTGGCATAGGTAGGCTGTGATTATTAATTACTGGAATAGTGAATGAAGTTTTATTGTTACATCTTGAAATTGACAAGCCAGTTCCCCACATGCAAAATTTATATTCACTACTTCCCATTCTTTTTCATGTTCAGCTCATTCATGTCTCTTCAAAAATATGACTTGATGGACTCCTTTAGCTGGTGTAAATAGGTACAGCTCACACTGTGGGAAGGGAGTCTGTCTCTTGGCAACAATTTTAAAAATACAATAAAATAAAATAATTCAGTGTCCCAATTCACCAAATTAAGTCATTTGATCTATTCAATTTTAAAATTAAGTGGAACATTTTTCTTTTCCAACCCTCCTTCTCAAAGCAGCTATCTCTCTACCACTGAAAGCAAACCAAACTTTATTTTAAGCCCAGATCTTGTATGGGAGATTTTAGCCCACACTGTAAAGACATTCAAAACTTGTTAAGGCTACTAGAGAAATCCTGTCTGCTTGGCTTGGGATTTTTTGGGGGTTTTTTGTTTTGTTTTGTTTTGTTTTGTTTTGTTTTTTTGTTTTGTTTGTTTTTTGTTTTTGGTTTTGTTTTGTTTTTTGTTTGTTTGTTTTTGTTTTTTTTAATGGTGCAGAAAATTACATGATTTCTAGACATAAATTTGACTGCATGAGCTGATAATAAATTATCTTTCTTTGAGGAGTTTAGGTTGCTTTTGCATATTCAAGTACATAAGTATTGTGGGAGCTCACGGTTTTACATTTTCCTTTTTTTTCCTTTGTATTTTTTAATGTAGACATTATTTTCAAAAAATTCTAAGTTTGTAGAAATACTAAAAATAAATTAAAAATGATACAGGAAATCTTGATACGTAGTGTCAATTGAATATCCCTAGAGGTCACAGTTAAAACCTTATCATTATTTGGTTAACCTTGTTAAAGTGCTACTGTTATCAAAATCCCAAATGACCCAAGTTATACATAGGAGCCCCTAATGAGAAATATGGACCATTTTTCAGAATACTTTTTTGTTAGTGTGCTCTTATGGCAGCACAGCAGCTTGCAGACTGAAATAAATACTTGTTTCTTCTTTGAAATGCAGCAGAAAGGGATCTCTTTGCTTTCCTTCTGACCCTTAAATTATGGATGGCAGTGATCAGCAGGGACTGGTTTTTAATCCCATTATGAGGTTATCATGCAAGCATACACACGTACTTCTCATTTTAAGGAGGCTGCAACTTGCAAGTCTAAAAAATCACAGAGCATCCAGTGTCTTAAACCACAGCAGTATTGACTGGAACTTTCTAGAAATTATGACTGAAATTTTCAGAGTTGCCTATGGAATTTGAAGTCCTTGGCCTTTTTTAATCTACTTGGCTGTTTAGTTATAAAATTCCACAGGCAGCTCTGAAACACTCCACTCTTCTTATTCAAGCAGTGAAGAACTCTTTTCTAATTCCCAGAGCACTTCATGTTAGCTAGGTCCTCAATCCATAGAGTATGTTAAATCTTGTTGTGATTTGAATACTGGATTTGACCCTGCTGACATCTGTTTATGGCATATGTGTAGGTATTTTGGAGAGCACTCCTCGAGTGGACAGTTGACTTGAACATTACTTCATCTGGTTAATTATGCTGAAACAAAAGTGCTTTGCTGAATCAGAGGCTCCAACACTTCTGTTTTTTGAGGAGTCTTTAGAGGAGTTTTAGGAATGATGTGTGTGCATATGCTCATTACCTGCAACGCACGTTCATACTGATATAGGTCTTTTTAAGAGCAACTGATTATCCAAGACTTAATGTATTTCTTTGAATATGGCCTAGTGATGATATATATCATTCTTCTCTTTAGCCTTCGTAATTACTTATTCAAATATTTCCTACTTACCCACATGTTAAAGTTTTCAAAGGCTTATCTTTTTAATGTGATGTTCAAAAGTGTTGTGTGAAGGTCATTAAGACTAAAAATTGCCATTTTGAAGCCAAGCTAGAGATTTTACTCTTCACTTTACATGGACTTATGATTTGAATTCAGAAGGAAAAAATTTACTGCTTACATAAAGGCATTTCTAAAAGTAGAGCACCTCCTTACAGAAATTAGCTCTTGCTTTTAATTGCATATCAGTGCTTGAATCTGGTGTGGATTTCAGAAGCAATAGGATGCTTTGATGTTTTATTAAATATTTTTAAAAGGTGGGATTTTCTGAGAATTAAGCATTCATGTTGCATATAGTGTACCAAGAACATGATAATTTATTTCCTGTTACCAGTACTCAAGGTATCTAATATGGAACTGTTTTTCCAATTTTTTAATCTATTTTTTACACTTAATGAGTAATATCTGTTTTCCAAAGGGATTAGCTTAGTGTATGTAAAAGGTAAGGCGTTTCTTTATGTAAAAGAAAGCAAGGATACACTTTCATTTCCACCCCCCCCCCCCAAAAAAAAAAAAAAAAAAAAAAAAGAGCAAGTACATCCCTTGGTGAAGAACACTTTCTGCACAGGTTGCAGTTATAAACAGAATGGAAAATCGTTAAGTTTGTCATTCCTCTGCAAAGCAGTAGGCACCAGAATGCCTCAAAATCTTCTGGTCCTCTGTCATTAGAATATGATGGGAAGTTTCATGAGGGTTTGGTTTATGTTTTGGTTTCTTTGTTTTTTAAAATAGTTTGGTACTTGTTAATGGCATCCAGTATAGGAATAATATTAACCACTTCTGTTCTCCAGTATGAGAAAAGGGCTGAGGATCATTAACAGCCACTTTCCCACCCTGTACTTGTAGGACCTTTGGAAGATTTGCTCTATTTCTCTATCTCCTTCATCTTCTTCATTCTCTGTTTTTATTCAGTGGGAATAACCGTTGTGTATCTAATAGTAAAGGAATATATGCAGCTGTTTCCTTTTTTATTTCTGTGGTTGAAACAAAACAAGAAGAGGTTCTTCATTATGCTGTTCATGTTAGGCATAACTTGGAGTAGCAATAAAAACCTGTCCAAAGCCATGATGGCAAACAAAATGGGAATTAAAGCAGGAGAGGTTATCACTCAGCCTAGAGTCTGGTTTGGATATTTCAGTAATAGTCTGAATGGAGTCACTGAAATCATTTTAGGGGCAGATGATCCTGAGCTGGAAAATAAGGATCTCTTTGCCAAGATTTTCAGGAAGCTGAAATTCAAGAAAATGTGCCTGCAGGTGCAATAGAACTTGAACCTTATTGCTGTGTTATTATCTCCAGACAACTGGCTTAGAGTATTTCTTTATAGCTTTCCTTCCTGATTGGCATAATCTAAAAAAAGTTGCCAAAAGGCTGAGAGAAGGTAAAAAAGAAGGAAAATTTGTTCTTATGCTGTTCTAGCCATCCCCCCTCCCTCCTCTTTATCACACTGTAAGTACTTCTAACTTAAAAGGTTGAAGATGTTTAGGTGAAGGAGATGATGATGTTTGGGTAAAGATACACAAGGAGCCATCTCTAACAGATTTTTAGTTTTCCTTTTCTCTCTGTCATCTCTGAGGCTACAAAGATGATTCAAAATCAGAAGTGCAGGGGGGGTGGAATGGTCTTAAAAGTTTTACAGCTTTTTGTACAAAATTTTTGATTGCATTTAAAATTGCTGAAACACTGCTATTCCTTTATGAGGGACTTGAAAAAACAAGAAAGAGTGTTTCTCTGTTTTCAGGGACCACGGTGTTTACCCCATCTGAGATTTTGTCTAGCTGAGATGAAAGGGCAGGCAAAAAAGCAGTGCCTACAGAGTTCTCCATGCTCTGACATAACATCATTATAGACAGATCACTAGTGGCAAGTATTCACAGGATATTATTGCCTAAGGTCTCTAAATCAAACAAGACTATGTCACAGAAATTAGTTAAGAGGATGATTTCAAATCTGTGCAAACCTGGAGGTTTGATCTTGATAAGAAGCACTGCTGCAAATGCAGAACAGGTTTGTAGCTGTGAAAAGCGAAATTTTTGACTAGGACTAATTTCTGGTTTTCAGGACTAACTATTATAATTTAATTCCTGCCCTTTCAGGAAGTGCTTTAATGAGAGGAGTTTTGTTTGTTTGTTTGTTTGTTTGTTTTAATCTATAGCAGTATTGGAAAATGAACCTGTCCTGTCTTGGATATTGTCCACATTTGGTAGGCCAATAAAGGGGTTCATATTGGGGGATCTTAGTGTAAATTTCTGATTCGGGGTTTGGAACCAGGTGGTCTTTAAGGTCCCTTCAAACCAGGTCATTTTGTGATTCATTGATATAATTTTGTGTAATTCTGTAGGGAGGGTAAGAGTTTTCAGCAGTTTCGTTTGAAAAATGTACCTGTCTGCATTTAAAATGTCGTATGTGCTCCTGGGCTTGACCTGTCATCAAGTCATCAGAGATGCCTCTGAAAGAAAACAAAACAAAACAAATTTAAAACCCCCCAGCAACCATTTCATCAAGCTGCTGGAGTGTTATTTTGCATTGCAGCTTCACTTCTGTTCAGGTGAGGAGAGCCTGAGACTAAGCAGCAGATAAAGCACTGGTTCTAATGCAAATGTCCACAACCAAAATGATTATTTACTCAGCCCTTGAGTTCCTTTTTGGGTTACAACCCCAAGGGAAAAAAGACTTTAGCTTGTCGTGGAACACTTAGCAGTGTTATTGCTGGTTTGCCCATAATGAAAAATGCCAACATTTTGTGGGTTTTTTATTTTGTTTTGTTGTAAAATAAAAAAATAAATTACTCCATCCCTGAAGAAGCCTATTTCCAAGCAATCCCTGGGTCTAGTTCTTTTTAAAGATTGGAAAGATTTATACAGTTTGATTAAAGTTCACCCAAGAACCCACATTTTGAGCTTCCTTCTTTAAACTGATGAGAGCCTTCTGATGATTGCTCATCACACCTGGAAACCAGACAAATTTCACTCCTCTGCACTGGAAACTCCTATACTTTTGGCTTCTCTCCCACTCTGCATTTAATTATTTTGAATTTCAGCATGCCAAGCCAAGTTTAAATATCTCTTTCAATCTCACATTCATCCCTCCACAGAAACGAAAGAAAGAAATTTCATTATCTCAATAGTATTTGCTGTCAGCAGCTTTATTCTCTATTAGTAAGAGCCACACAGCTCTCTACTGCCTCACTATGAAGTATACTCCTAACTTTGTATCCAATTCTGTTTAGCTGAGTTTTGATTACTGTGTCTCTGCCACATTTGCCTCTGCACTTTTTTGCACTGGCTCAGAATGTGTATTGCTCCACACAAATGGATTTCATCTGTGATTGTACCCAGGCACTACTTTCTTACAAATAAATCATTCAGAATAAAAATCTAGCTCCCTTTCCCTCTTGTTGGCACTCTCACTTTGTAATCCCAGAAGCTGAAGTACATCCGAAATAACAGTTTTTTCAGGCTGAGGTTACAACTCATATTTTATACTAAGGCCACAAAATCCACATTCATTCTATGCTTTTTGCCTCCCCTGCACTTTGTATTCCTGTCCCTCATTTGAGGTATTTGTCACAGGTTTTTAAAGGCCCATGTCATGCATGTGAGTCTTGGCAGGTTATGAGTTACTCAGTTAGGAGCAGCCTGTATGACCCTTGCACTTCTACCCCCTTCCCCCCTACAATTTCTTTTCTTCTTCTCTCTTCTTTTCTTTCTACTCTCCAAATACTATCTTGTCTGTCCCTGCTGAGATACCGCAGAAATGTTCTTCACCAACATACAGTGCCATCCAACACATGGAGCTGGTCAACTTTTCATATTGTTATCAGGAAAACTTCCCCCAGGGGCAAGGGGAGAGGAAGAGGTCACTTTCCACCTATGGAAGAGTGAGTAACCCTTTTCCTTTGGGACTAAGAGGGTCTAGATTTAAGAAACCTTCTTCCCTGTCACACTGCTGCTGCTCACTTGCACACCATGGCAGGCCAGGGAGCACAAGAACCGGAGAATAAAGAGCATCTGCAGGAAAGTAGCAGCTAAACTTGGCTTGGCATGCTGAAATTCAAAATAATTAAATGCAGAGTGGGAGAGAAGCCAAAAGTATAGGAGTTTCCAGTGCAGAGGAGTGAAATTTGTCTGGTTTCCAGGTGTGAGAGATATTTAAATAGATGTTTAACCAGCTTGATTCACCCTTGGTGTAGGTGTATTTACATCAGATTTCACCCAGGAATTCTTTCCATATTTTCCCTTTTTACCTTTTTCCCTAGGTTTTTATCTCTACAGATTTTTCTGTCAGTCAGGGCCGATACACTGCACCAGTCATACTGCTAACAATGGGTAATGATGTATGTGGGGAGAAAACATCCATTTTCCAAGGTGTGAGGTGTAGATGGATAGTAAATCATCCAACTGCGTCTTTGGGGTATGCATCCCTTCTGATTCTTTTCCATTGTATTTTTTAAAGGACACCATCAAAGCACAGGGCAGCAATATAAGCTGAAGGCTCTGGTTTACAAAGCAGCTCCATGATTTTGCTGTGTGGGCTGCGCTGAGGAAGTGCTGCCCTCTGAGCTCTGGAGCCAATACTGGGCACTGCTTTGTTCCCTCGTGCAAGCGGAGAGGCAGCCGTATGGGGCACAGTGGGAAAGTGGGGTTGTGTTAATGCTCATTTCATTTTCTAAAATATCTGTCTCAAGTTTTTAAAAAGCAATCACCACAAAACACTGCCAAGGCAGCTACAGGCTCTGGGACTCATTCCACCCATCATTGTGAAGGGGTACATCCCTGGCTG
Organism: Muscicapa striata striata; assembly: GCA_030060385.1. NCBI lineage: Eukaryota > Metazoa > Chordata > Aves > Passeriformes > Muscicapidae > Muscicapa > Muscicapa striata. The sequence continues at coordinate 1,414,421 of JAREIS010000110.1, read as the reverse complement.
GAGCAGTTCAAGGTGCTGGATTGAGGGGTTTCATCACAGAGTGAAGGAGGAAAAAAATCATAAATACAGTTCATGGGAATTTCACAAGTCAAGCAAACCACTTGTTGCTAATAGTTGCTTTAAGAGATGTTGATAAAGGATTTTGTCTTATGAGCCCTGCAATTGGAATTTGAGGTTTACACATCAGGATTTCCCCCAAAATCCTGACATTTATTGAGTGTTTTTGACGTAATAATTGCAACTTGAGTTTTATTTTGAGTGGGATTGAAAACCAGATGAACTCTTGCTATCCAATTACATCTGTTGTTTGCTCCTTCCAGGATAAATATGGCAATTCCTGATGGTGAAACAGCTGGAAATCTTGTATTCATTCATGTTTCTTGAGATGAAGTGTATCCTATGGATTTACCTGGTGATATTGCTTGTATACTATTTATTTAAGATGCATAGCTATGAAAAAAAGTTACTCAGTGCAAGATTTCCAGTGCTAGTACTTGCCAGCCTGGACTTCTAGAGTAAATACCTTGATAATTTTTGCCTTAAGGTTTCCAAGTGGATTCAATTTCTGAAAGTGGTGAATATTTCTAATACTGGGGGGTTTCTAAACCAGACAAATGACAGCTCTCTAGCCAAACCAGCTCATCCTGGCTTGTATAATGGGAGTTTGATCTGGGTGCTTCTTCTGAATAAGTGGCTGAAATAATTTGCAGCTGAGGGAGAGTAAAATGTGTAGTGCATTTAATCTGGAGTCCCCACAAACACACACACACATGTGTGTGCTGATTTAATACTTGTAGAATTTGCTGTCATAAATAGTAAGTGTTCATTCCTCTTGTGCAGTGGGTGGGGACGTGGGATAAAGGTGCAGGGACAGAGCTGAAGTGGCATAAACATTTAAACAGTCCAGAGGGGTGAAAAAAGGCATCTTTTTTCTGCCTGGTTCCAGGAGAAGTTCTTGCTTGTGCTGCTGAAGATAGCATGAGAAGATTAGAGGGGGCTCAGCTAGCGCAAGACAAAGGGAGACTGTGTAAGGCAGGATCAAGCCTGTTTGCTTAGCAGAGCTCTGTGTCTTCTTGTTGACAGATGTAGCTGGTGCAGTATTAGGCTTTGCAGGCTCCTCCTCTGGATTGTCAAGTGACAATGGTTGCGGGAGTAAATTACAGTGTAAAGTACTCCATGAATCCTTTATTTGTTTGGTAGTTGTAGCCTGGGATGGGGATTTAATATTGAATAGACTCCAGATTGTCTAAATTGCAATTGCAGTGTTTGTTTAAGCAGTCTGTGGGGACTGCTAAAGCATGCTAACTTTTGCTTCTTTCCTTTTCATGTTGCAAAGCACTGAGAAGGAAAAAAAGGGTAAGGGGATTGGAAAAGTTTGCACTGTAAAAACATGAGGATGCAATTCTCCTAACTGCTGAAGAATCATCAAGAGTTTCAGGTCACTGAAATAGCACGTGATGTGATGGACAAAAGCCTTCTGCATTCCTTAAATAAGAGCTTTTCCTTTTGCTGGTGCACTAAGCTGTCACAGCCTCTATTTCAGCTCAGTGAAGTTGCTTTCAGTGCCAGATCTCTCTTCTATTGTCAGCAAATAGCACATACAGTAATTTGTACTTCAATAGTATTGAGACCCAGAGAAACCAAACAGCCCCAGACCAAGTCAACAAAGCAAAGATAGGGCCTATCTGCTGAAGTAATTAAAAATTGCAAAAAAAAAAAAAACAAAAACCAGCTTTCATTGATTCCTTTTTCAAACCATAAAGGAAAACTTGATCGCCTTTAGGAGACAGAAGTACCCTGAATGTAGCCTTGCAACTAAGCAAGCCAAAAAGGTTAGGGGAAAAACCCAGCCAGATGAATTCTGACTATGGAAAAAAATTATTATTAAAAAATCTGGAGTGGAGGAGGGTTTTCTTTAGCAGAAAAGGCCCTTTATTTCATATCATGGCTCAGGACACATGATCACATTGGAAGTGCTAACAAACACATTTGGTAACAGGTCACCACTTGTTCAGTCAATAAAGACACTTTCTTGCTCCATGTTTTGTAGGATCCTAAACCTCAGGTGCCTTTCGCAGAGCTGTAAACAATTCTTTGTGGCTGTGTGTTTGCAGCCAGCTGATAAAGAGGACTTTAATAAAATAACCTTGATGCCACATCTGGAGCACAATCCATCTTTACTGCATCAGGATCCTCTGCAGCTCCTCTCTAATCTTACTATCCAGGCCAGCAGCTTTTCCCCAGCTGCACACTGATCTGCAGTATTGCCTCCAAATAAGCTTTTCCTCATAATATGTGGCTGTTGAGGCTTCAGGCCTGGCAAAGAGGGCATGCATGTGGCTTGTCTGACTGTTGTCTGAATCCTCCCTGGTGAGCAGGGGAGGTTTACAAGAGCATCTTCTCGCTTGCAGAGGTGCAGAAATATGGCACTGGTCTGTGTTCATCAGCAGCTAGGAGAGAATGCTCTCATTTTATCAAGGAGGATTTCTTTCTCTGAGCACTTTGTTTTTCCCTTATAGCAATCATCCTTTCCAAAGCTATTGAAGTTTATCAATGGGGCAAGAGGTTAGTAGTAATGACTTGATGTTTCAAGTGAGATAAGAACCTTAATTTTTTCCAAGAAAATCATGGCTGTAAGAGTTTTGCTGAGTCTATACATTTTGTGGGTACAATACAAAAGCACACAGATGATTTTGTGTAAAGTTCTCACTTCTTTTTAAAACCAAGAAACATTTGACCCATAGTTTCCATAGTATTTTTTTCATTTAGTTATGCAAAAATTTGAAGTGTCCGTTACTGCATTTCTGTGTGTCTGTAAATATGTAATCAGAAAACTGGCCAGGTGACAATTTCTTGAAAGTTTGTTTTTCATATACCAGCAGTCACATTATACTGGGAACCTAGTTTGCAGTAGGCAACAGGAGCATCAGCTCCAGGAAACTGAAACCACAGTTGAGAGAAATACCCATTTGTATGAATACACATTTAAGTACTTTCCTAAATACATACATGCTGAACATGTCCTGAAGTCCCCTCTCCATTCAGGGACTAAGAGGACATAATTGATTTTAGTAGGTGGACGTAAAATCTCGAAACATAGCACAGACTCTGCTTGGGGTTTGGTGGCTGATGTTGCTGCGACAGCATCAAGACTGTTAATTCCTGAGTTGCTCTCTTTAAAAGCTCAATGTAATGACAGCCTAGAGCTTTTATTTATAATCACATTGTACATGCTTTCAGAGTTACAGTACTTAAGCAAAGATTAAGTCAACTTTAATGTCTAGTTATTTGTTTTTATAATTTCTCTTGCCTCTGTATATAAGGAGAGCTGACAATCAGTATAAAGTATTTTTGAGGTCTGCACAGTCTCTGCTCTGACATACAAATCAGCCCTTACTTTTTCTCTTTTTTTTTTTTTTTTTTTTTTTTTTTTTTAATTGTTATTTATTTTGGGGGGGTTGTGTTGCCTCACAATGTCTTTTTCTCAAATAAATGGGAAGAACAAATCCTCCTATACCCTAGCATAGATCTTATCTTCTTTATTCCCAGATACATGGTGTTTAAGGCTGCAAACAGTAAGCCGCTCCCACTCATTCCATCAATCCCATGGCAGCACTTGTGAGCAGGAAAAAAAATCTCCCTACTGGCCTCAGGAGAAATTTTGCATCCTCAAAAATAACTGATGTACATGTGTTTTAAACACATTTAACATGATGAGAAAAGGTTCCTGTGTGTGCAGTTGTCAGTAACTCTGTGCAGTGTTTGTGCTTGGGTAGGAAATCTCTGCTTCCAGGTACTCCCTTGTTGCTCTAGGGAGAGTGAGAGTGGTAAGAGTGTTGTGCAAACACTTCTTGTACTCTGTCAGGCTTGGTGCTGTGGCCACTTCCCTGGGGATTCTGTTCCAGTGCCCAGACACTCTCTGGGTAAAAAAAAGTTTCTTCTGATATTCAACCTAAACCTTCTCCAAACCAGCTTCCTGAAATTTCTGGAGTCCTGTCACTGGTAGAGAGAGAAGAGGTCAGTAGCTGCCCCTCTGTTTCCCCTCATGAGGAAGCTGCAGATCTGCTGTGGGGAGTCCTCTCAGTCACCGCTTCTCCAGGCTGAACAAACCAAGTGATCCCAGCCACTCTTCATGTTTGCACAAATGTGAGAAGCAACTGCTTTTAGGGGGTGTGTAGAACAAATTACACAGGTTTCTCTCAGAAAAAAAAGCTCTGCGCCATTGGAATATGTGAACGTGCCTCTTGCTTACTCTGTGGGGATGAGATTACCCCATTATTGCCAATAGTGGGATGTAAGATATGATATCAGTTTTAGGTTAAGAATATACCTTGTGTGTTCAGTAGCACAGCAATTTTAGGTAATGTTCAGTGCTAAGATCCTGACTCAGCAAAAGACATAAGCCTTCATGCTGGAGTCAAGCTAAGAGTTTGTCTGTGCTTTGCTGGTCACAAGTAACTAAATTACTCTGACTTTAGTGTGGCTTTGATGTTCCTGTTATTTCTCCTTTTTAACTTATACTTTTTAATTGTAGTGCCAGCTATGATTTTTTAAGTTGCAGATGATTGAACTCAATAGACCACAAACAGTTCTTTGGAGCTGCTGCAGCCCAGTGCATTAAAGCTTCCCAGGATGGAGGGATGCTTAGATTTCCCACATTCCTGATACAGTGGCTCTATTGTGCTAGAGTGGCTCTTGCGCATGTGTATCATTTCCATCTGTCTGCTGAGACTCCTCAGGAAACTTGTGATGAGAACTACTCATTGGGCTTTTGCAGCAGCCAGATCTGAAATCCTTGTTTCAGAAAACCGTGGCAGAGCAAAAATCACAAGACTGTGAAAAAAAAGCATCTCTAATACTCAAGTCAGCGCCAGCCTTCCTTATCCTATCCGTTCACACACACACACACACACACACGCACACGTATTATTTTATACTAATGGTAATGTCAATAGCAATATATCTCATTCATTTTAAAGTAGACAAACATTCAGAACATTTCTAATAATTGTAAGTGTTACAGATATTGCTCGCTTCATCTGTTTGGGATAATGTATTTGTCCTTTTTAGTCAGTGAATATGAGGAGCTATAGAGATCAGTGCAGAGCCAGAAAGAGCCATCACCTGGGCTGTATATTCTCCCTGCCTGATCTGCTCTTTACAACAGACCATAAAATTTCCCATTATAATTTTATCATCAAACTTAGAACCGTTCTGTCAGTTCCAATATATATTTGAGGAGTCCATTATGTAGGAAAGAGTATGTTTTATAGCACTATGAAAAGTATTGGCATAGTAGATCATGGATAGTATCTTGCATGTTATTTAGAGAGAAAATAATATGTTTTAAAACTGTGAATTCTCATATAGATCTGACCTTTGGCAAAGCCTTTTGCCTGATTGAGAACTGCAATTTGCAACTTATTTTTTTTAATCCCTTGCAGTGTCAGCTTTGAAAATGTTCAATCAATCTAAATGTATCACAAGAGTTAAAAGGAATTAACAACCTAACAGTTTTTCAACAGATAGAGGCTTGGGTCATGACAGTTATGGAATTAATGAATCAAAACCTCATCCAGTTGACTTTTGTTTAAAAAAAAATAAATAACAACAAACCCAACACACAAGAACAAATTGTGATATACACAGTGAGATTTTCATCATTCATATACTTAAATAAAAGGGGAAAAGAAAACCAATAAAGAACATTAATTGTTCTTGTAGTTCTGTTTTAAAACAGAAACAAACCATAAAATTTGAGAGGCACTGTCATTTCAGGGGAGGTTCACAATACCATAATGCCAAAATACAAGACTTTGCAGGGGATTTATAGTCAGATAAAACTTTGCAGCACAAACAGCAAGGTCATTTGGTTAAGGACTAATGATATTTGCTATACCTTGTCATCTCCTCCCTTCCTCAAAGTGAAAGATCTGGACATTTAGGTGATCACAGGATTACTCTGAAACATAAAATGTGAAAATATAAAAAAGGCAAATTCGGTGCAACATATATCAGGTTTGGTATTCCCAGCAGAAGAGGGTAGGAAGCCATTATACAATTCACATAGAAGGTTTTGTACAGCTCCATTTATGTGTGTTTTAAAGTATTAGATTATTTATTTGGTATTAGTACATCAGAAAGGGAAGAACATTTTAAGTCAAGGGATAAGAAAAAAGATGTTCAAGTGTTGATTAAATTTCAAGCGGAAATTAGAAACGATCTAGAGGTAGATCACATCTCTTTTCAAGAGAAGTCCCCCAAAATTGTTCCCTCCAGAGATCTTACCAATGATGAAATAGAGCGAGAAACTTTTTTCATGTACCTATATGAATCATCCTGGTATGGTGCCGGGACTTTTCCATAATATCATCATGTTGTTGACTTCCAATGATTGTAACACCCAGATACTTTCCCAAGGAAATGCTCCCTAATCAGTTGCTCCCAATTCTGCATTTATGCAGTTAACGGTTCTACCTATAGTTTCATCTTCTTGTGCCCATTGCATCCTTTGAAGGCTGTTCCTCAAATTTTCAAGATTATTTAGAATTCTGATTCTGCCTTCCTTCTTGCTGTCTCTTTCAGTTTGATGCTATCTCAGATTTCATAGGAATACTTTTTATTCCATCGTCTAAGCTGTAAGTAAAAATACTGAGTAGCATCTGATTTAGGACAGATCCTTGTGGAAAGCTGCTCTATGAATTCTTCCATTTAAGTAATGAGCCATTAATGATGTTTTTGTTGTAATGAGCCATTAATAATGTTTTTGTTGTTTTCTTCGTAATTTGTATTGTTTTCAGGTCTGTGTTTTGATAGTTCCAGCTAGATCCTTTCTCTTGAAGATCTTATAGTTTACTTGTGTGAAGGTAGTGTGAGAGAGTTTCAAAATGTGAACCACAAACCAAGTATGGCAACTGCTGCTCCTGGTGCTCTGCAAAGAATTATAGGTAGCAGAAAGAGATTCATTTAGCAAGATATTTTCTTGACAAATCAACACTGATTTGTGGATTATTTTTCTCATCGTTACCACTCATGTGCTTGCAAAAAGTTTGCCTATTTTTTTCTGAGTTTCTAGAAATTGAAAGTAAACTGAAGTTTGTAATCCCTGCAATTTTAATTTCTTCAAAGTCAGGTACTATTTTTTTGGTTTTGACCTATATTTCCCCTACCCTTCATAAGTTTTATTCTAACTGCTGCAAAATTGCTTCAGTTGCTTGAAGGTATCTTAAATATACTGAAATTACTTGCATTGCATTGATCTTGCTCCAGAATATTTAACTTATTTGGAGTATTTTGGCACAATCAGAATTTTCTTGTAGAAAAGTTTGATTTAGTGAGGGTTATTTTTTAAATCAAAAAGAAAACCAGAACAGACAGTTCCTGAACATCCCAAACTAAGAAACATGAAGCCTGTGGTAATTTCAACTTCCGAGCAATTTTTATTTGAGCTCTATGAAAAGTATTTCTGATATTCACAAAAGTACTTAACTCTGGTAGTAAAGCCTGTAGGAAATATATATGCTGGAGTATTGGACGATGCGCTATTCACCATTGGGATCTTTTCATTATATCTTCCCAACAGTGCTGCTACGTGATCTGGTAAAACACTTTCTAGGAGTAAGTTCATTTACCATATTTGAGTTAGGGCTAACTAATGTTACTCATAAAGGTGATTTTCACAAAGTGAGTTCTGATCCTTGCAGATTTGTGTTGCGATCATCAGATCCTGAGCAATTAATGTGATCTGTTTTGGCCTTTAGTATCTTCAAACTGTTGACCAAAGTAATGCAAATCTTATAATCACTCTTCTTAGACACCCATCCTCAATCTTTTTGTGTTGAAAATAAATTCAGAGTTGAGTTTTAAAATTCAGTAGGTAAAAGGACGACTTTCTTTAGAAAGGTTTTGTGGGCTTTTTGTTGTTGCTGCTGTTCTTACCTAACCACAAATTTCCAGTGAAGGAGACTGTAACTAATCCTTGAAAGTTTAGAGATGAGATGATAGGTGTTTTGGGTTGCAGAGCTCAGGGAGGCTGAATATTGTCCTGTCTGGAGTTGTGAGGTGATAGTATTGATTTCTGTTCAAAGTACATGTGGATGCCTCCAGATACATTCTGTATCCATTAGGTCCTGAATGGGGAGCTTTTAATTCTTGGCAAGTAGCAGCACAAACCAGGCAGGCCTTGCCCTGCTTTGTTTGTTTTAAATAGAAGTAAGACTGTATGTGTCCATTTAAAATTAATTGAGTTTTTTTAGAGCATTACTCTTTATGGAGTGACTTCATTTGTCCATATGAAAAAGTGCAGCACAAGGATTCTATCAGGCTTCTGCAAAACAGTCAGGTAGGTCAGATTTAATGGAAACATCAGGCATTAACCCTTTTCCAGCTGCTGCCTAGGGAAATCCTTGTGGGTGGAAGTTGGGTTGTGTTACCTTATGTAGCTCTGCTGAGCCATGAGCACATAGTGAGTCTAATGCACCTACTCTGTCTAGCAGGGTTTACTTAGGAGCTATGTGAGGAGACAAACATAGAGCTTTTCTTTTGCTTTTCTCAGAATATGAATCAATTGAGGCTGCTAAGTTCCATCCTTTTACCATTACTCATGATCCTGCTGTTTTTCCACTGCTGTGCCAAGACAGTGGGGATTAGGTACTGGGTGAGCAAAGGCACAGAACAGGAATCACGATTTTAAAGTATGCCTTTTCTGAATGTAAAAATGAACAGTTTCTTGAACTTGCAATTGTAATAGAAAAGGAACTAATTATTTTTCAAACTGTTGGGATTTCCATGCTTCCATGTGATTTGCCCACCAGATATAATAAATCTAGATGGTAATGAGGACATGCATATAATTAATTTTAAAAGAAAAACAATTGTTCATTTCAAAATTATAGTATTTCATGAAGATAGATTGTTGAAACTAAATAATGGCTAAAGTAAATGTTGTTTTAAAAGACTGTCTGCATGATGATTTTCCTTCAGCATAGAATAAGGCATGATTTCTGTCTCAAAAAGCCTGCATATTTTGCATAACAGAATTAATGTTTCTTAGGCTTAGGTCAGAGCTGAGGGCTCAACAAAGGACCATTCTAAATCAGATATTTAAAAGTAGAAGCCTGAACTACATCCTTTGTTGAGTGGGAAAGCATGTCCTATTTAGTCCCCAAATTTTGGTGCAAAGTTAGTCTCATGTTTCTTTGTTCTCCTGTGCTTGTTGTGCTAAGTGGCAGCATTACAATACATGGAAACTAAAAGCACTGATTGTAAGTTTTAGGAAAATAAAATGGTTTTTGTAAGCACTCCCACCCATCTGGAACTTGCTGCTCCCTTATAATCAGTCACAGATTGTTAAATGAAGTCGACTTTACTTCACCCTGAACTCTTGCTTTATTCTCCTGTGAGTAGTCCAAAATGAGTATTGGATCCCTTCATTAGAACGGAATAATTGATTGGCCACCATTACCTGCTGGCCTTCAGAGGTCGGTGGCCACTTTCTTATTTCCTTCTCATCACACCGTCTTTAAAAAAGGGGGTTGCTGGCCAGCTTCCATATAGGATGCTTGCATTCTTGGTGACTACAGTGAGAGTTTTTATATATAATTTGTGCAGTGTTGATTTAAACATTTTATTGAACAAAATGCAAATGGTCTCCTTTAGCTTCCCTTTCTGGATGAACCTGTTTGCTTGACTTTCTGTATGTGTGTCATCTTTCCAACTGACATGCAGCAGTGTGGGATCTCACATTTGGATACTTCTCACTTGGCGCCGTGCTCATCCTTCCACTTAGATTTTGAAGAGTAATTTCATATTTTCTTCTCTATCATTTTGTTTGCCAGCATGGATGAGAGCCATTCCTGGAAGGGGTTGTGCATCAGAGCTGGCACTGAGCAAACCACTGGCATAGGAAAGAGAAACTGTTCCTGTGTCAAGAAGGCTTGGGCGTGTCTAGGTTGTGCCGCCTATTCAACTCTCAGCTCAGTGCCAAAATTCTTGGCACCCTTATGCCAAGACCTATTGAGAGAGAGACTGTCTGTGAGTGTGTGAATTTATAGATATTTAATTAATAATGGAGCAGATGATTTTCATAGTAATTGTCCTACCTATAGTGAGGAAAGAAAGGTAAGGTACATATGTATGTCCTGTGCTTTACCTTTGGCTTAACCACAAGCTCATTTCCAACTTGAGTGTGACAGGTGAGACATTGTTTGTTTCTTTGTGCTCTGTTTTTTTGTTTAGGGGGAAATTTGTGAGGAATTGTTTTGCTTAATGATGCAACACAGGGTTCTTCCAAACCTGCTCCCTCAAGAGAAATCTTTGTTCTGAGAAGCCTACTGTAATAAAGATTTATTGCATGTAGCTCTGCTAATGTCACATGTCGGTGAGAGTGTGCCACAGATACTCCTCTGCACTAGAGCTGAGCATGAATCTTTCAGTCCTAACTGGTGAGCAATGACTGTTTAGTTTGAGCTAAAGCAGCTTGTGTTTTTAGCTGTAATTCTTTGTTAGTCATTATTAATGTTAGTCATTATAGTGGCTAAAACTAGACTCTATTTTTTGGCCCCATTGCAAGAAGGTGAGTCAGGGTAAGGCATTTGTTAAATAAATTTGCTGAAGTTGCTGATTTCTTCTGAAGTGCTGATAGGAGCCAGAGCTGATACAGCACTGGCTCCAGCCTCAGTGAATAGAGTAGGTGCTGCACACCCTCCTCCCTGCTGAGACTTGCAGCAGTAAGCTGTGGCCCCTCCTAAAGAGAGACTGAGAGATGTGGGATCTAGGAGGGAAGCTTAGGAAGCAGCACGTAGCTATTCCAGACAAAAGTTGGCTTATTGTCCGGATCACTTGAGCAGTCATCTACTGACTGCTTCATCCATTGTCTGCAGTTGTCCTATCACAATTCAGAACTTGATGGATTTCCTTGCTGGGATTTTTACATAAACTTCAAAGTATCTAGATAGCTTTGAGGCTGTAATTATAATTTGGGTTACTTTGGCATTCGTCATAAGGAAGACCCAGTCTCCATCCTGTTACAGCAATATTTACCATTTAAGCAGACCTGAAGTTCAGGGAGATGAACAAAGACTTTTCTCTCATTCTTGGTACAAAGCTGCCATAATTCTACTTCCCCTGCAAGACTGAGCTAACACTGTGTCAGCTGCCTGTAATTACTAGATAGGCAGCATATGACATCACCCCAGGGCTCACCGGAGCTACAAAAATGAGGAAGAGAGGAAAATGTGACCATTTTATTGAGCACTGTGTGTATGTTCAGACATGTGTTTGCCTGTCAGACTGGGAGCACTGGGCAGGACTTCCAAACAGCCCATCCAGACCTCAAGACCAAGTGAGCAAACAGTGGGTAAGAGGTGGACTGTGAGCAGCCACCTTATGCAGAACTTCAATGTGATTTTGAACAGTTGTAGTCTAGTCCCTGACTCATCTCCTCCTCCCACTTTTCATTTTTCCTGCCACTCCATGAACAGCATGTGAAAGCACTGAAAGAAAATAAGAATCTTAAGCTCATAAACATACCTGCCTCCCATCTGGCACTCATCCAAGCAGCCTGGTGATCTCCTTAGTTGTCCAGCAGATAGTTGAAAAACAAGAGTCCGGTGAAGATTAGCATGTCACCATATCCCTGCCAGATGGCAGTGAGTAAAACATGGGCAAATTGCATTGGCTGTGCTTCCATCATGACAATCACAACAGAAACACTACAGTGTTGCAATTCGCTATTTTTTAAAGTAAGAAAATGAAGGGACTGTAAAGTAGGGCAATCATGAATGCTAAACACTATTTAAACCTAATTGCAATGAAATGAGTAGATTTTGAAGGGTGTGAAGTAGTGAATTTGGTCCACAGGTTTTAGCCTCTCCCTTGAGACGTATGGGGGTGAACATCAGGAAGTTGGCACTGGGCATATTTGCCTCGCCATCCTGAAAAGCTCTGCCAACTTAAATTCAATTTAAAATCCATTTTGTACTAAATGGCCATACTTAATTTTGAATCTTCAGACCTCAGCAAAAAAGGAGTAGAGCTGGACCATAAAGCTTGACCATATGTTTTTAAGCTAGTACACACTGAGACACTCCTAATTTCATAAGGATAAGCAATTTGAGGTAATGACATAAAAGAGATAGAAACTTCAGCATGCAGATTGCTGCTAGTATCGTGCTGCACTAAAGCAATGTTGGAAATTTGCACCCCAAATGGCAAAGGACAATCTCTGCTCTTCTCACTTGTCACACAGCACTCAGCTGAGCCAATGTAAAAACCTCCTGTAGAAAAGCGAGGCCCTGCTCCTCCCTATTTGAAGCCACTTGGTCCCATGCTCTTCATGTACCACCTTTTTTAGACCCTTTTCTAGCTTTGACCAAGTAAATGAGTTGTTTGAATCAGTGTGCACACAAGCCTGGTGTTTTTGGAATAAAGAGCAAGACCTATCTCCTGAGACACCCCCTCAAGCTGATACAGAAAACCATTTTCCTTTTGGTGAGAAGAAGCTGGCTGATCATGTATGGGAATGTGATGTGATACTTGGGGAGAAGAACTCTGGGATCTTACCTGTGTGGATCAAAACATCACAGGACAGAGCACTGGCTTTCTGTACCACATAGAGCTGCCCAGTGCCTGGTGCAGTGATGTAGTACTGATCCAGTAACGTGGTTTAGTGTTTGAGGTAGCAAAAAGGGCCCGGACTGCTTTTTGGCTTTCAGTGCTCACAATGCGTCTTCAGGTTTTCTGAAAAGCCATTCTTCCCTTCTCCCAGGCTCCTGGCTCCATCCTGAACAATTTGTTTTGACTGGTCAAAGTCATAAAAGCATCAGAACTTGCAGAGTTATCCAAAGACATTTGAATCTCTGTAGACTTGCTGGTTAGTAGCTAATTAGTGACTGCAGGCTTTCAGCGAGCATTTGAGTTACTCCTGAGCCATCATTGGTATAAATGCTGTGGGAATTACTTTGTCAAAAGTATCCTACAAAACAAAATTTGAGATCAGCCTCAAGATGAAGAATTTAGTGTGAGGAAAGAATTTATTCTAGTGTTTGGATGTGTTCTAGGCAAAAGTGCCTATTACCTTTGTGCTTGTCTGAAGTTGTGAACAACTTCCTTCATTCCAATTTCAAGGATAACAGCAAGTGTGGAGGGAAGCTAGAGCTACATTTCCCACTCAGAATAAATGCATTGCAGGCTAAGATGCTGGCAAGGTATGTGTCTCTGCTGGCTGGAGAATTAGCTTTGTTGCTTTGGATTCATTTCAGATCAGGTAAATGGGGAGAGATGGGTTTTATTTAGCCCTTTGTTGAGTCAAAAAGCAGTTCAGCAACTTTTGGCTGAGATGCTCAAATATTACTTTTCTTCATAATAAAACAGTTACAAGAACAAGGCTGTTCTGCTCTTGGTTTAGGCTTGAGTGCCACAAGTTTGTGCAGTGCAGCAATGATGTGCTAACACAGCTCCTGCCCCACCTTTTACAAGTTCATTCACTATATACTTAATGTTACCAGGCAAAGACTTACAAATTCTTCTACAAACACCAAAGGAACTCAAATATAATTCAGTTAAGAGCTGATGTTTGGTCTTCAGCATTTGTATGTTTGTTTGCATCCATCTTGATTTGCTTTGAACCACAGCTTCATTCCACGTTTGTGTGCTGCTTGTTCTGCCAAGTGACTAAAGGCTGAAAATCTTCAGCAACATATTTAAAATTACTTGTATCGATTTTGGTAACTTTTCTTCTTCTTAAATTTGTGGTAAAAATTACCCGTCAATATCTTGCTTCATATGATAATGTCAGCATTAGTAACTGGGCTTGAATCTATATCCAAGAGTTATTCTGTAGCAGCAGTTCAGTTTATTGCTGCCTGAAGGGGATCTCCTCCAAACCAAAAGTTTTAAAATTATGTCCTAATTTCTTACCTTTTTCTCCATCTGCCCTTTGTCTTTTAGTCTCTTTTCTTGCCCTGAAGCCTTACCCCTTCTCTCACCATTGCTCCTAAATGCACCTATACCCCTCAGGCTCTGACCTTGCACAAGCAATAAGCACAAAGCTGTGTTATTTTGAGTGAAGTAACACCAGTAGTCAGGAAGGAACAATGTAGTTCAGGCCAGACAAAATAAATCTCACATTTCCTGTCAAGAAACTGGGCCAAAAGCAATGATGAGAGACAGAGGGGGCAAACCACTCGGCTCAAAACTAGAGACATATGGGTTAGAAACAACCACAAGCCCTCACTTGAAAACAGAAAACAAAAAGCCAAGGCGTTGGATGAAAGAGAAATAGCACCAGCTCCTCAGCAATAAAAACCTCATGACATGGGGTCCAGCCAGCTTTCAAACCCCAGCCGTGTGCTGCACAAGTGGGGCCTGAATTTCCTGCTACTGTACAAGATATTAATTGTCCCTTGATTCATTTATGTAATTGATACCTTGTGTTGTAAATTAGAGAGCTGATCTGTCTCTGGCTTGCTTGTTCACCAAGCTCTCTCTTCCAGGCCACAGGATGAGAAGTTGTTGCTACTTTTGTTGTATTTCAGTAACTCTCTTGCTGGTTGGCAGAGCCATGAAAATCTCAAAATCATGTACTGTGACACCCTTATCCCAACAGTAAGACATTCATCCAGCATGGCTGGTGAAGGGAATGTTATTGAGTACATGTGTAAAGGGTTCATTATCAGTCCTCAAACTAGTGAGAGTTTTGAGCATGTGTTTATTCACAAAGGCTTGTAGTACACAGGCAAACTACACAGTTAGGGTTTGAAGGGCATTTTATTTTCTTTCTGGATATTGATGTGTGTGTGTGTGTGTGTGTATGTGTGGAGAGTGGTTTCATCTGAGGAGCATCCCAACAAGGCAGAAAGTGAGGGTAGCTTGCAGGGCTCTTTGGGATGATTCCTAGGGGGCTGGTGTTGGATCCTGATCTGTTTTGAAGACAGAACCAAAAGCAATGCAACAGGTAGTGTAAGAATGTTCAAACAGAGACAGCACTTTCTCCTTCAAAGTACTGTGCAAAGATTAACTAATTATATTGTTTCTCCTCCTTCCTAGGAAGGATTTGTAAAATAGTGGTCAGGGAACAACTGGGGATATGATTTATTTAAGTCCTGAAATACTTTGTATAAAGTTCTTTACAGGAGGCCATTAAGAAGATGCAGTTACTTTAGAATGTGCAAAAAAAAAAAAAAGTCCTTTGGGATGAAGAGGCAGGAAGCAAAGAACAGGCAGTTTTATTATGGACAAAGATAATATTTGAGCACCTTAGCTTTAAGTGCTGAGAGTTTGAAATAGATCTTGAAAACATACTGAAGAGGCAACACTTTGTATCATGAAACGGATTTGGATTAATTCAGTACTGAGGAGGGAGATTTGTGAGGCATTCCGTGAGAATTAGTCCATTTTTAGGAAATATATCAAAGAGGTGGAGAAAAGACTGGGAGGATAGTTAGATATTGTCCTGAGGAGAGCATATTTTTTCGTGTCATCTGATTTAAACAAAGCAGAACAAAACAAAACAAAAAAAAACTCCCCAGAAGGCAGCATGAAAAGATGCAAAAGTGCAAAAGGAAGGAAAAGGAAGGGGCTGTTTGGAGCAGGAGTAATTTAGGCTAGAAATAAAGGCAAACAGTGCATGAGTGAGTAGCGGATGATTTCTGTGCTCTCTGTGGAGGTGCTGAGCTTGTCCCACGGGGCACAGCGTGCTCCCAGCAGTGTGGATGGAGCTGTCCCCTCATCCGGGCAAGCCTGAGGAGGGTGAAGGCAGTAGGGCTGTGCTCGGTATGATCCTACCACAGCCTGTGGGCTGGCCCACAGGGTTTGATCCTGGCTGAAATGAACATCCTGACAGAAAGCTTAACTGATCTGATACAACTCCAGCCATAGACTTGTCTAGCAGGATATCAAATAGCAATATACTCAACCAGTGTTAGAACAACATGTCTTCAAAACGAACTGAGCACACCCTGCAGGTATCCTTGTTTCTAGGTATTTTTCTCCTTTCTCTTAATGCTTTCAGATGGTGTACATCCAGCAGAAATTGAGAAGTTGCACATAGGCATGCTGTCTGCCAGATTCAATGTGATAGCTGTATCAAAAATAACAGGATCAGCAGGTCCAGGGAAGTGATTATTCCCTTGTACGCAGCACTGGTGAGGCCAAACCATGAGTCCTGTGTCCAGTTCTGGGCCCCTCAGGACAAGAAAGATGTTGAGGGGGGTCTGGAGCACAAGTCTGATGAGGAACAGCTGGGGGTTTAGCCTGGAGAAGAGGAGGCTCATGAGGAACCTTCTCTCTCTCCACAACTCCCTGATAGGAGGGTGCGGCCAGGGGGGTTGGGCTCTGCTCCCAGGAAACGAGGGACAGGACAAGAGGAAATGCCCTCAAGCTATGCCAAGGGAGGTTCAGGTTGGACATCAGGATAAGCTTCTTCACAAAAGAGTTGGTAAGCTTTGAAACAGGCTGCCCAGGGTGGTGGTGGAGTGTCTATCCCTGGAGGTGTTCAAGAAATGACTGGATGTGGCATTCGGTGCTCTGGCCTAATTGACATCGTGACTGATGATCATCAGTCATAAGCTGGAGTAGATGATCTCAGAGGTCTTTTCCAGCCTAAATGATTTTGTGATTCTAATTCCGTTGTGTAGGTAGGATATTCTTTTCAGCTTTAACAGGACTTTGTCTGCTCATTTCCCACTGCTGTGTGTTATAAGCTAGGAGAGGAAAAGGAAGGGAATGATATGCAAATCAATAGGGAATGATACGCAAATTCCAGGCGAGGTCTCTATACTTCTGTAAGTACTCTGCTGCTTATGAAGTATAACATAAAAATTCTTCAGTTGTCATAACTGAAGGCTGGAAAAAAGGGATATAAAAATTACCATATAATTGGAATGAAATAAATAAGGAACCTTCTGACAGAGATTTTATTGCTTATAAAGCTATAAATACTCCAAATTTCTGGGCAAAGCTATAGCAGGTCAGAGAAACTTCCACCTAGAAGAAGATCTTTGATTCTTAGAGCTTTAGGGCATCTAGATCTGCATGTGGGCTCATTTTTAGCAAAAACCTGAGTTTAGCTCACTTGTTTGGGGTTGAGTTAGCTTGTAGTGACTAGCATGTGTGCTACAGTAAGGTTTGAGGATAAAATTATAACACCATGGAGCCTCATCTAAATTAGGTACCTAAATTAGGAGCTGAAGCCATCTGTGTAATCCGTAGAGACAGGTAGGCTTGTCCAAGGGGGCTTCAGAGCAACCATACTAGGAACTTCCCTTGACTCCATGAGAAATTATATCCTTCAAGTTAGGTGATGTGAATACCCACTGGGCTGCCTGGTGAGGGAGTCCTGTCTTTTGGGTTAAGTTTTCAGAGGACCAAAACAGTATGAGCAACTCTAGGCTTGCATTGGAACCAGGAATTGAAGAATCTAAAACACAAGATTTCCCATGATTTGACAATAGCATCTTGGATAATGTTACTGAATTTCAGAGTTCTCTCTAGCAGAATTCAATGTGAATTCCTGATCAATCTCAGAACTAAATTCTCACTTTGAATGTGCACGTCTGTTAATATTTTAACTCATCATCTATCAGAATTCTTCAGATTTCCTGGCAAGTCATGCTCAGGATGAAGTGTTTCCAACTGTTTGTATTCAAGGATGTGTTTACATATATATGGGTATATACAAACACACATGCTCTAGACAGCGTGTAGGTGAGAATTCTGATGCCTTTAGATTGCTTCATTAATTTTAAGTAGTGTTGTTGGACCAAAAACCTTTAATGTTTGCTCTGCCTTGGACTTGCTTTAAAATTTGTCATTGAAATAAAATTCCAAGTTTTAGCAGTAGAACTTATGGATGCCAGGAAAATCCAAGTTTCAGCAGTAGAATTTTGTCATGCTGTGTGGCTCTGTCTAAACCTGGTGAAGGCACAAGCCTATGAAAGTCTCTGTTTCACTTTCATGATCATTTTCTAGGCAGTGACTCACAGTGTCAGAGCAGCAGCCAAACAGGGGAGTCAGAGGAGCTGAGCTCAGCTGGGACCAAACCACCTCCACTCCTGCAGCACATGCTGAACTAGACATCCACAGGCTTGCTAGAGCAGCTGGAGCAGGATGGTGAGCACCTCCTCTCCCAGTCTCCTCCCTGTGAATCCAATTTCTCTTTCCTACCACCCCACGCTAGCATCAGCTGGAATTTCCCCAGCAATGTAGCTGAGAAATGGGAACAATTTGTGAGGTCTCCTGGCTGGAGACCAGACTCTACCTTATTTTCTCCAGACTCCAGCTCATACCCTGAAGCTCAAAGAGCAGATATTTGTGCAGATGCTAAACCTTGCCAGGGAGGTGTGTTTTGAGAAGCTTCAGCAGTTGCATGTAATATATTTAGGTTTTTTTCTTTTTTTTTTTTTTTTAACCTCCTTTAGGAAAGGCGGAAAGTTCATGCAAATTGCAAAGCCAAACATTGATAATTAAGACCAAATTCAGGTTGTCCCTCCAATCACACTCCTGCCCTCTGGTGTGAATGCCCTGTGATACACTTCTGAACAGCAGAAACCTGGGCTGGTTTTCCTTCTTCAGTGCAGACAATGGACACACAACAGGACAGAACTAATAGGCAAGTTGAAAACTGGTATTTTCTAACCTTAAAATGCTTGTTTTTAATATTTTCTCCCAATGTCTTTTAAATGCTTTTCCCCCAGTGTTTCTGTTGTTACTGATTTCAGAATAAACAGTTAACTAGATCTGAAAAGAGGTATTTGTCTCATGCAGCTTCTCTGAAGTTGCTGTTTTCATCAGGGATGAATTTGGCCCATTGCATCTAATGAATTGCATATTCCAAAATCAATATTAATAATGCTGGGTGCTCTTTCCAAATAGACTGTAGACATTCATATAGTCTGTGTAAAGTTCATATGAAATGATACTTGCCTATTCTTAATTCATTCTTTTGTTTAATAAATAATCCTTCAGCCTTTCAGTGGTTGGTTTCTGGGATTCTGTTGCACATCTGTATTTATCATTTAGGAAGTCATCATCAGTGAATCTTTCCCTCCTCAATTTTTTTTCATAAGGCCCAGGGTTTTCAGGATTGTTGACTACTTCTCATTGAGTTTGGGGTCTGCTTTTGTGTTTTTTTTAATATATTTGTCACTTATTCTATTGGTGAGTTTGTGATTTATCAGTTGAGGAAAATGTGCAGCACAGTTAAGGCACAAAGAAGGAAAATCAACCATGCACTTGCTGGAACTCTGCATTTGCTGCAAGACACCATTTCATCTGGGAGATATGAGTGACTCACAGAGGATGGAGGGACTCAAAATTTCCATAGTACAGCACTGTTTGCTAGGATTTTCTGACTTTTGTATTTATCATTAGAGGCATCATTACACAACGTGGGGAAAAAAAAAAATCTAGCCTTCATAGTATGCTTTCCTGATTGTAAATGGGTCTGGATATCCTGTGCTAAAATGTCAGGTTAGATCCTTTGTAAACTCTGAAGCCTGCTCTCAGAATAGAACACTTCTGGAGTGTATTAAATTGGTGTTAATTGAGAAACACATATGCCAATGACATTTTAAGCTGCGCTAAATAAAACCAAACCTTTAGCAGGTCCCTATCACAGAGAGATCCTGAGATTTCACTGAACCTGCTGCTGCCGTCATCTTTTTTTCAATCTATGCATATGTTGCTTGCAATGATATATGGTAACTCCTGATGCAAATACCACTCATGCTGTTATAGCTTAAAAGGCCCAGAAACAGAATGCAAACACAATGTCTGTTTTTTTCTTCTATGACCAACAGCCTAAAGTTTGATTCGTTTTCCCTGCAGTTTTCACACCAGCTGACTTCAAAACATATGTTTTGTGCTGCAAGTCATAAGTTTATTCTTTTTTAAAGGGGACTGATTCTGCAAGTGTCTCAGGGTTGTCTGGCTCCTGCCACAGGTCAACACTTCAGGAGGGGTCCCGTCCTTAAGTGACCCGGTGTCCAGTGCGTGCACTGACTCTGTTCCCCAACGTGGCTGGCCCCTGTATCAGGCCAGAACGCATGCTTTAACTTAAGATAAACAAAGCCATTTGAAAACCACAAAGCAAAATGGGGGTTGAAGTCCCAGTTGTGTCAATATACACATGGGATGTGGCAATATTTTGTTGCACATTTGGTTTATTACAGAGAAGAAAGGCAGTTTGGGAGTTTCCTAGGGCTGGGTGTCAGCAGCACTGGACATCCAACAGTGAAATCCTGCTCCAATGCAACAACACAAACCCTGCCTGGCTTTGCAGGACTGCTCTTGGTAGAACAGCTGTCTTCTGCTGCAGGTTAGGGCAAGAGTTCAAGAGCCATTTATGAAGTGTGGTACCATTGAGCTGGCATGATACAGCTGCAAGTGAAATTCTCACTGCTCTTTCAAGTCCTGTGACTTATTGGGGGGCAGCCAATGGGGAAAGATACTGCCCTGTTCCTCTCTACTCAGAAGTCAAGCAGCTAAAATTAGCAGCACCTCAGTTCATTATGCAGGATGTCACTCTTCTTTCCAGCTTATGCTTACTCCTGGTGTTTCAGAAAAGACCTTGGGTTGTGGACCCAAGCTTACTGAGAACAGAGAAAAGCTACCAGGTCCCATGTTCCCAATGATGACACATCACTACTGATGCAGTTCTACTAGAGATCTAGTGCATCAGTGGGGATGTGTTATCATGGGGAACATGGGACCTGGTAGCTTTTCTCTGGGTCTGAGTAAACTGGATGTTGGCCTGTGGTGTCTGTCAGGAACAAGGACTGGAGTTTATCTTCTACCATTATCTAATAAAAGGAAATTATTGAAACTACTTAGTTTTAGGTATTTCACTTCCAAGCCTTCTCTTGTGTGAGAAGTACTAGACTGTGTTTAGCAGTTCCTAATTCAGGACATATATTTTTCAAGTCAGTCCTGTTTTCCTGTGCTTTTTTGTTGTGTCCAGTACAGTGCATGTTTTTAAAATGGTTATGGGCCTACAGCACCCTACAAAGGTGGAAGCATCTGTGTTTGCATTGTGCAGATGAGAAAATGCAAAGCATTTACTTAACTCTGGCCTGAGGACTCCTCAGTGACAACTGACTCCTCAGTTGTCACAGAGTGACAACTCTGTAGGTGCATTATTTGAGCTGTGCAGATTTTAACATAAAATATTTTGTCCTGTCTGTGTGGTTGTTCATCTACCTCATGGACCTACATGCATGCTGGAATAGCTTGGGGAAGGTCAGAGGGAGTTCAGGATCTCAGAAAAAAGGGTCAATTTTTCTGTGAGTGCATGTGTTGCTCCTGCTGACTGATGAGGCGTCTTGGCAGGATGTCCCAACTTACTGACAACCATATCCATTCAGAGGACACGAGTGTCCTTCTTGTGAACCATGGTCAAGAGTTACTTTTCAGAGGTGACTTTTTTATGGCTTTCTTGATGATAATGTTGTCTTGCAAATAACTCTGCTGGAAATCTGCAGATATCTTCAGTGATTCTGCTGTATTTGCTGCAGATAAGCATGGTATGCACAGTGGGGCCAGAGATTTGGAACATCTGTACATTGGCACAGGCTGTAAAAGAGGAAAGCAGAGTGTGTGCAATGGAGCTGAGGGGGCTTGAGTGTCTTGGGATGGGAGTACATGTGCGGTGGGGCTGCCCAAACAGCTTGGAGCTGTTTTACTCCGTGACTTTTTTGTGCTGAATACTCTTTTCCAATTTCAAGAAAGGTTTTGTAGGTGAGTTGGAGATTAATCCCTCCCACAGTAAGGATTCTGTGACTGGTGTGTTGCTAGCATCTTGTTGCTTTGGAACATCAGTGGGAAATGAGCAGCCAGGTTTCCAGCAGCAGGCATGGCTCACAGAGTGACTTTTAGGAAGGAGGAAGCCCCCTGCAGAGTTTTGGACCAGACAGTCTCTCTCATGGCAGGTCAAAGTGTGAGCTTA
Organism: Muscicapa striata striata; assembly: GCA_030060385.1. Taxonomy (NCBI): domain Eukaryota; kingdom Metazoa; phylum Chordata; class Aves; order Passeriformes; family Muscicapidae; genus Muscicapa; species Muscicapa striata. The sequence goes on along the minus strand of JAREIS010000110.1, from coordinate 1,392,481 downwards.
CTGTTTACAAAATCAGTAAATAGGCAATTATTCAGCCTGGTAACAGGCAGAACACCATACAGGGTGTAAATCCTTGTCAATTCAGCATTATCTGGCAGGGAATGGATTGGAGATCCAAGGATCCCTAGCAGTAACAAAAGGGAGCTCTCTGCACGTTAAAACCTTATAGGGTCATTGTATGATGCCATGGAACCATTAAGGAGTTCTCACATGCCAGAAGCAGTTTAATAGGCCCAGTGTTGGGCACTTAATTGTGTCAATAATTATTCACGCATTAGCACCAACTCCTCCTTAAAGTGTGTACTGCAGTGACTCATTATTACTGGTATTCATTACCAATAAAATTTGCCTTTTTTCAAAGTGTAAAATTAATTTTTTATGAAAAAATATGGCTAGAAGTGCCACTGTCTTGCTCTACTCCCTGAGTGGTGCAAAGAAAAGCAAGAATATGTGGACATGAAGCAATACTTTTTCTCCCAAAAGAAGCCCTCAAATTATAAAGAGTCTTGTGCTTTTTAAATTTTTCCTTTCCCCACAGTGGGTTTTATGTGCATTAAATTGGGGTAGTGGAGAAGCATGGCTTTGGCTTTCAGTCATGTGTTCGTAAGTGCTATTTCCTGGTATCGCCAGGGAGAAAGGTAACCAGCGTCTTTTCATTAATCAAATGTTAATGTATATGCAGCTGTCTTTATGTTAAATGCATCACGGTGCACTTTGTTTCTTTTAATGCTGATCATTTATGGTGAGCATGTACAATGTATGTGCCTAGAAGGAAAATAATTGTTATACAACTCCTTAATCTGAACCATGATTAAAACCTCTTTTATTTCCCTCTCCCTGCATTACTCCAGCCTACCATCTTCTCTGAGAAATCATTTGGCACGTAGAAATGTGTATTTTAAGAGAATAACTCCTTTTAAAGCATCATTTTTGCTTTTGTTCTGCTTTTAGAACTTTGTTTTTTTACATTTCAGTATACAGTGCCGTTCAAAAGGCGTAGGAGGGTCATAGCCATTTTTTGAGTGAATAAGGTATAATTGAAATATGATGTATTCAGATATCATCACTTCCACAACAATTATCCAGATTGCTTGTTTAGTGAGAACATACTTTCAAGTAGGAGCTGGTCAGTGGCAATCGTGTTGCATGATGCAGCTGAGAAAAATGACAAAAAATATGCAAAGTCTCACAATGTGAAATTTCACATTGCACTGTCTACTGGGGGAAATCATTAGAAATTTTGAAGGTAGGGCTGTGGCAGTTTCAGAGAGAAATGTAAAGGAGGACAGGGAAGCTGGTGCTTAGATCTTGGGGAGAGGCTGGGGTTTGACATTCTGTTTGATGTGGATACCAGCATTTAATGTGGTCTTGTCGAAACTTGAAACAGCTCTATTAGTAGCTTGATTGGGGAAAGGAGATGAGACCAAGAGTAAACAAAAATGTGCAGTCTGGAGATGGGCTTAATTGTGCACAATACATCTTGCCTGTGTGGCTTATTCTAATCACTCCAAATGGCAACACACACACACACACACACACAAATTTGATCTGCTCAAGCAGATAAAACTGCTATGTGTATAATACTGCCAGGCTAGGAGGAAAAAAAATGGACATCTGTTTAACAATTCTCTATTGTAGACAGGATCATAGAAACACTGTTGCCTGCCTGTCATGTTCAATCAAAATGAATAAAATGCTGATTTAAAAAGAGAAAAGAAATCAGGCAGAAGACCACCTCAAAGTATTTGCTTACACTATTTTTTTTGGTTCTCATTTCAGCAGCAAATGAGGAAGGGGAATCCCAGGGGCAAGAGGAGGTTTCAGGAACGGTGAAGGGAAGATATTTGTTTTGTTTTGGTATTTATCCTCAGTACAGCCGAGAGAGGCGTAGAGCAGTCGGAACTAATTGTAGCTCACTCAGAAAAGTCTTCATTAGCACTTGCCACACATGGTTACCAGATGTGCTGAAGAAGGGGTGGGAGGAGGGAGGAAAGGGTATGTGGAGAATGGGCTACATACTTAAACCTAATAATCTGCCTTTTGTTTTCAGGTCTATTGTGTTGAGGAGAGGAAGAATGAGGAGAGGGAGAAATCCTGGCTGCTTTTTGATTCAGTCAGTTCCTACTAACTGAATGGCATTCCTGTGTTTCAGCCTCCTCTAAGGGAGGAAGAAGCCCTCAATTATGGCCAAGTAAAGAGGGATTTATGCATTTATTTATTTATTTATTTATGTAAAGGCTGTTAGTGAACCATTATTCCACTGAACTCAGCTGAAAGTATTTGGATACCCAAACTGGTGAAGCACTGTCTTTTTGACCAACTTGTGAATTTGAGCTGGGGTGGGGATTTTTGTGAGCTTATGGGCTCCCAGAGTGTCAGTGGGTCTGTTAAAGTTCACAGTTCAGCAGCAGCATCTCTGTTCACATGTGCTTTGCCAGTGAGTGTGTGGTGCAATCAGGAAAGCCAAGTCCAGCAGGAAGGTAAAAGCAGCTCTGTAGTCCTCTTAGTCACCCTGAGGTTGTTGCCTTGGTCAGATGTTTAACCTTCTGCTTGTTGCTATTAGAACAAATTAAACAGATCTTCCGTGCATAGTGGCTGTTGCTGCTGCAGACCAAATCCTGGCCTTGCTGCCCACAGAGGTGATTTTCACAGGAACCACTGTTAATTTTACTGCAGATGTTAACAGAAATTTTTCTGGTTGCTTCTTAGGAAAAAAGCACCTTCCTTCTTATTTTGAACTGGTCATCTGCAGGGGGACCATGTGTTATCCCTGCCATCTCCCCGTTTCAGCAGCACTGCACCTTTTTTCCATCTCAGTCCCTACCATGTTCTTGCAAGGTGAACATTTTTCATACTGGGTAGTCTGTGCTCGGAGGTCTCCTTTCCTTCTGTACTCCCCTCTTCATTCCAGTGGTAGGAGAACATCACTGTGTCTGGATGACAGGGCTTAGATGACTCTCCAAGGTCTGAATAATCAGGACTGAAGGTTTAATTATGGCACTACACATGATAGCCACAAGATTTGTCACTCTGGTCATGTGAAAGAACAGCACTAGATGAACATCTACTAATTAAGTACTCTGTTTCTCTTCCTTCTCAAAACTAGAAGGAGTTATAAATATGGGAAATCACTTATGTTAATGGGAAATAGAGACATTTTTGGAATCCTAAATAATCTAAGTAGAACCTAAATCTTTGTGGCTCTGGCCTTGTTCTATCCAGCTCAGTTTGCCAGTCTGTAATCTCATCCTGCTTTGGAGCCTGGAAATGTTCTTGCTCACAATCTCAAAGCAGAGCAGATGTTGCATAAATAGAAAATAAGTTGTGTGCACAACCTAATCTAAACACAGGGCACAGAAGGAGGTTTGGACTAATGTAAACTAATCGGGGCACAGATCTGCTACACTTTGGGACTTAGGACCAAATTTTTTTCCAGCTACATTCTACTTAGCAGATCTCAAATATGTTAAGTCATGCTTTCCCACTGCATGGCTTGCGGATTTTTTTAGTTTGTTGAGAATAAAGTAATGCCTGTCAGCTCAAGCTCACCAAACAAATGGTTGGTAAAAGTTGATCTATTCCATCCTTTCTTCCATGTTTGACAGATTTCTGCATCCAGTGGTGTTATTCCAGGTCTGCAATAATCAAAATTCAGAAATTCATCTTTTAGATTCCCTTCAAGGAATTAATAAAGCCAAATAACTTAGCTGACTTGAGTTGTATCTACCTTTCCTACTGTAGGATGTAAAGTCTCCTTCAGCCTGACTGTATGGCTTCAATAAAATATCTTTATAACTATCAGAAAGGCCCAAGGAGAAGTTTGGTAAAACCCCAGCCTATTTACCATCTCATTTTTGCCATAGTTGCTATTTGTTGTTTTCTTAATAAATTTAAGTGCCATATATGCAAATTTTCTAATGCTATCCCAAATTATTTACACAAGACTGAACTGTGATTGTGCCAAAGTGTATTATGTAGGGACAATGTGTCTGCTTACAATATTTCGTGTTTAGAAAACACAACACTGCAAACTTGACGTTTCTGTCAAGTTTTCTTTCTTCTGCAGATGCAGATGCAGATGCATATACATATATTTATTTTTTCAAGTGTTACCCATAGAATGAGTTTCATGTGTGAATGTTACTGTCTTCATGATGAAACCACAGCCATGCAGAACAGGTATCATCATAAGTGATTTTCATAGTCAGGTATTCCACAGATATAGTAATTAAGATTTGGAAGGGGTATTGTTGGCTCAGATGCCCGTTCTCACTACTCAACAGGTTTGCAGTTTCTTGGGGCTTCAGCAGAATTCAGAAGTGCTTTCAGAAATCTGACACACTGAATGTAATTTTAAGATGTTATTTTTATTACTAACTTCATCTTTAATTATTGTAAGTTAATAGTTTTAAAAATGTATCAGCTTGGAGTTAGAAAGCAGAAAGATCAGATTTATTTCCTGCTTTTTGTGCATTTCCATGCTGAAGCCAAGGTTTCAGGCGACAAGGCAAATATTTTTATGCAGATGCAAAACTAATCAACCAAACATTAAAATATTCCCATAGGGTTTCCTGGAGGCCTTGTTGGGGATACTGCAATGCAAATAATATATAATGCAAATAATAAATGATACAGCATAAGTATTGTAAGACAATAGGATTCAGCTAGGGATGGAACGTATTGGGTCGTCTGTGTGAGCTGCTACTACCATCCTTTTTATGATGCTTGAAATCTCATGGTTTTGCCACCTGGATCTGCTATCAGGCTTTTTTTACTCTCACAAATTTCTTCTGTACAGTGCTCCATTAAAATGCATGTTTCCTCACAGATGATGCCATTTAAGTGGAAAAGAATTGTAAATCCTTCTTTGACCTCCTCTAGTTTTTTCCTCTGTAGCTGGCTGAGCTCAAACTACTTCTCTTTCCAATAGGATATATATATATAAGCAATCAATATGATTATTTTTATCAGCACATCAATAGTAGTCTGTGTAATTAGAGAGTATCCAGCACAATGCTAATGCTACACAGTGATTGCATATTGCACCATTTTTCTCCCTGTGACTTTTCCAGTACAAAGCAAGTGACCAACACAACAGCCAGGGAACTTCCATTGTAATGTTCGGAAAATCAAGGAGAGCAAGTTTACTGGGGAGAGTACAAATAGTTTTTCTCTTCTCCCAGCTAATGACGTGAAGATAGATATGCAGTGCAGCAGCATGAGGTCCATCTTTTTGTCACCTCCAAATGAGGTTCCCATGGCATACTGGTGAAGGGGAACCAGCAGGCTGCTTGTAGACAGGCACTGGCACAGAGGATTGCAGCCTGCTTTGTTTGCATGATGGAAGCAGAGGAGCCTGTTGCTCCCAGCCCGCTCTGCATTCCAGTAAGTTCCCAGTACTTACAGTGGAAAGTTTCCAGAAAGGTTTGAGACACTATTACCTTCTCTTGTTGGGTCTTGGCTAAGACCACCACAAGGCAGGGTGGAAATGAGGTTCAAGGAGAGGTGCTGTGAAAGTATAAAGCACCTTGGCATATATACCACATCCCCCTCTTCTTTTTCCTCCTCCATCCCTAAATCTGCTAAGAAAGATAAGGGATCAGGTGGATAAATTTGAGTGATCCATATCTTTTTAATTTTTAATGATTGGGCATTTACACTTTTATCATACACAGAAGAAGAAACATAATTGTGAAGCAAGAAGCATTGCCAGCTGAATAAATTTCCTTTTATTTTGTTTTACTTCATTCTGTTTCAGGGGCAAAACAGATTAGCTTCCGAACACAATGTCTGCAGTTTTATGATAAAGCTTACAATATGTAACAAGTCTTGCAAAGACCTGTTATGAGATAATATGAACATTTAAGAGTCTCTATCCCCACTTACAAAAAAAATTACATTTTTGCTACAAGGAATTGTAGCAATTGTAGTGGAAAACTTGAAAATAGGACATGGGACAGCCTAGAGAAGTAAGAGAAAGATAAAACAAAAGGATCCCAAATGCATTGGAAGGCATTGGTTTAGGAGTTTTGTGTGTTTGTATGTTTCTAAGCATTATTGTTTATGGTAAATCTTAGGACTTTGTCTGGTCTGATGACTTTTGGTAGTTGGGAGGGGTAGTACCTAAAACGTCTTTCAGACCTCCTCAAGTTGTTTAGTTTCTCCTCTGTGAGAGCAGTGTGCTTGGACTTTCTCTTTTCATAGGCTCTTAGGTCCTGGCAGTGCTCTCTTACTGTGGCTATGGAGGTCTTGGCTTCTTTGTGATCCCTGTAAAACCAGTAAAAAAGACATGTCTGGAAGAGCAAAGCACTTCTAGTCCTGCTTTTCCCACTCCCCCAGCTCAGCCTCTATCGTTTCCCCAGTTGTTGATTATCTGCATTTTGATTTGGCTCAGGGAACAATGAGCTGTCTGAAGAGTCAGCTGTCTTCAGCATTGTACTTTTAGGAGAAGAGAAAGCAAATGACACAGAGTATAAAATAAGTATTCAAGCAGACATTTTGATCTTGCTTGGGGCAGTTTGACAAAATATGAAAACATACCACATGCAAATACGTCTGCACACCATCACCATCATTCTCATTTGCTTGAGCATCCCTGGAGATATTTAAAAGAAGGGTGGATGTGGAACTTTGGGATGTGGTTCAGTGGTGGACCTGGCAATGCTCGGATAATGGTTGGACTCAATGACCTATGAGATCTTTTCCAACCTATAGGATTCTGGAATTCTCTGATTTTAGGGAAGGTTGTGTTTGTCATTTGTACCAAGCCTCAGCTCACAGCAGATGCATGAGTGACCAAGCCTCGTTCAGCAGATCCCACTGGTTTTTAGAACAGCCTCTGCAGCTGAGCACGTACCTGCTGTTACGCAACATGAGCAACAAGGTCTCAAATGCTAATTCTTCAGTTTCACCTGAAGGCATGGCTCGCCAAATTTCTTATCCACAATGGAGCAATGAAAATAGCTGTGCTTTCTAGAGGTGAGGCCATGCTGTGATCCAAGCCAGGAGAAGAAATTGTGTCCTTGCCTAGCTTGCTATTAATTTCAAATTCTATGCAAAAGTTTTGAGTAGATTTTTATTTACACCAGACAATGCAACTATGACCTTAGGAAAGAAGTAGCAGCAACAATAATTTACATCATGCGTCATCAATTCTTTGTACCATTGGTGAATTTGAAACAACTTTAAAAATGAAAAAAAACCCAAACAAACCAAACCAAAAAACTATTTGACTATAGGAGCAGTAATTTCTAGGTAATTTCTTAACTTCTGTGAGCAAATTTCCTCCAGTTTAGGAAATTCACTATTGTTTCGATTTTGATAAGAATGGAACATCCATTCAACGGACAATAGAAGCTGTTAAAATCTGTTAAATACTATGAAATAGATGTGTACAGCTAATTAGGGTATGTGTTGAATAGTAATTATGTCATCCTGAGGGATTTACAAATAGACTCTAGTCAAAATTTGATTCAATCTTTTATCATTCACAGAAGGTGCAAATTATTATTCATTTTACATGCTCTGATTTCAGTTCTAAAGGTAATCCAGAAAAAAGGGAGAGGGATTTCTGTTTTATCAGCATTGTTTAAGAACTAAGATCCCTTAATTATCGCACTGTACCAATAGTCTGCTACCCAACTCACTGAAGCAGTCATTCAGCTTTGAAACTAACAATTTACCCTCCAAGCAAAGAGAAATACAAGGAAAAGCGTCTAGTCAGCAGGCAAATACACCAAATTGTATGTTTTGCTTTTGTTGGTGTCCATGTTTCAGAGCTGTGCAAATGTGAGTCATTTACACAATGCCTTTCAATCAAAGGCATCAAAGCAAAGGAGACAGATTTCACAAGAAAATAAAATTTTAAAAAAAGGCAAAGGTGAAATTATTTATGGGATCCAGTTTCTTCAAGCTTCTGGAATCTCTTTCCATGTTTATACAACATGAATAGTCTTACTCTTTTATGCAATATCTCATCATAGTAATGAAGAATTAGATAAGATTCCTAATAACATTTGTAAAATATATTATAAATTCTTTTACAAGGAAGTTACTGCTGTGTTCTAGATTTATACCAATAATTGGCAATTCCCATAATTACTATTAAAGCTGGCCAAGAATTAAAAGAAAAAATTGTTTCATGAAATATTTTTATGTCTTGGAATCAAAGCTGTATCTTTCAAGGAAATTATGTCTTGCCCTGCTTAATGCCAGCCAGTACTGAGGAACAGCCACCTCTAAGAGGGAGAGCAGCAACTGCCCAGGAACTCCTAGAAATGGTGTGCAGTCCTTTAAGTTGAGCTTAAACAAAGGTGCTGGATTTCTTTGGGAAAATTATCCAGGTGTAAGACCTAATTTGTTGCATCGTGATTTTATCTTTCTGGTGGAAGTGGCATTTTGGAAAGGTGAATAGAAGAATCCACATTATCTTTGGTTGGTTGGCTTGGTTTTCTTTGGGAGAGACAAATGGGCTTGACATAACTGGTTTTCTCTGCACATCCCATCATATTTCATCTTTTGACACAGCTGCTTTCTTGCAGTACAGTTTGGAATACTATCCACTGAAAAACTGGTTGCTTGGATCTATCAGAAAACTACCATATTTACATATATTTTTTTCCATGCAGACTCTTAGAGTATTTAATAGGGGTGGCAAACACTGTAATAGAATTGGAAGGTATTCCCAGTTCTTAGCAAGATAAGAAAATGTTGTTTCTTATCTGTGATTTGAAAAAAGATGAAGGGTCAGTGAGGTAAAGATATATGAAAGCTTTTTTACACTTGGTACGAGCTGCAGAGGAGGAACGTTTCTCACTGGCGACTTGTTTGAATGGAAAGGAAGAGAAAGAGACAGCTCCTAAGTAAAGGGAAAGGATAAGAAAAAATGTCAAGTAAAATCAGGGAAATGTGTTGGTTTATTTGCTAAAAGATACAAGTACACAGCTCTGAAATGATTTCCACAAAGAAAAGAGCAAGTCAAGATGAGGGCAGCTTTCAGTGCTTGCCTGTTGTTGATGCTTTGGATTTATAAAAATTCATAAGGCTTTAGAGATAGCTGAGAAGAGCAAGGAAATTGAGATGGGCTCTAAACCACCTGTAGTTTTGAGGGATTGCATGGGAATATAGGACAGTCTGCTTGTCCCCAGGTGTAGCTTACCCAGGCTTGCCTTGTTGTCGCACCTGACTCTGTGTAGCTGTGTCAGAGAGGGAGGCAGTTGTGCTTAAAGTGGAATGGGGAATAGTTTAGGCTATGCCTGTCTCATCTGATGTAGCTCCTTTGAAGTTGTTTTTCACCACAGTGTTTGCAGGAGCTACAAAAATAGGAAACATTTGATTTCAAGTTTCAGAATGCATGTGCCAACCTTAGTAGTGGGGGCTGGTTGGCTCTGCAGCCACTTAATACATACTTTTCTTCCTCATCCTCAGCAGATTTGTAGGTTATCATCTGATGTAGTCTGTAGGAGCTATTGCATACCTGTGCTGGCATTTGGGCTGGGAGAGAGCAGATGCCCCTGACTCTGTCTTCTTCTGTAGAAAGCAGAAGAGATCTGTCCTAAGTGTTTTGTTTGTTTTTTTCTTTGTTGGTTTGGTGTATTTTTTTTGGCATTACAATAGCAGTGGATGTATTTCATCACTGTGGTGAGCTTTTTTTTAACACATCAGCTTTTGTCTTGTGTTTATTTGCACGCAGTTCGCCGATAAGTGAGAGATGTATGTCCTGTGTTAAGAGGAGTAATGTAATCTCATGGACATGGGGACTAATGATGGGAAGTAAGAGCCTAAAAAATTCCTCTGTGTGTCCTGTCTAGAGAGTAAGTCCTATGAGGAGTAATTTAGGGAGCTGGGGTTGTTTATTCTGGAGAAAAGAAGGCTCAGAGGGACTTTATCACTCTTTAAAGTCCCTGACAGGAAGGTATAGCCAGGTGGGTCAGCCTCTTCTCCTAGGCAGTGACAGGACAAGAGAACATGGCTTTAAGCTACACCAAAGGAGGTCCAGGTTGGACATCAGGAGGAATTTCTTGACAAAAAGGGTTATTAGACATTGGAATGTACTGTCCAAGTGGCCGAGGAGGTGATAGAATCACTGTTCCTGGAGGCATTCAAGAAATGACTGCATGTGGTACTTAATGCCATGGTCGAATTGACAGTGGTGATCAAAGGTTGGACTTCATGATCTCAGAGGTCTTTTCCAACCTCAATGATTCTGCGATTCTTTCACTCTCGTAGAAAAACTTGTTTGCCTTTTAGTAATTAGAATACATGAGAAATGTGGGACTAGTCTTTCTCCTGTTAGACTGAAGGCTACAAGCTTAACTAGCTTTCAACATGAATGAGAAGGAAAATCTTGTCCTCCTATTATTCTTACTATGCACACAGGGACATGTGCACAGGTTTCTCTCTTTGACAGATGAATACATGGGCTAAACTTCTGGAGCTGCACACTTAAAACTTTCATTTTACTTTTGTGCTGAAGAGTAGAAGTAGCTAAAATAACTGTTAGTACATGTAAGTTAATTTGTTGCTGAGCTTCTAATAGTAACAGATTTCAAAAATTATTTTTTGAATACATTTTGGAGCTGGTAGAATGCTTGAAAGATTCATTTCAAACAGGATTTGCATTCCATGTAATTTGGATTTAATGACATGGTATTACACAGGCAAAAGTGTTTCTGAGTATATGGCTCTCCTTTCCCATGGCACAGTTAATCTTAATTTTTTTGATTGTACACTAAGAAATCAATATGTAAAGCAAGAGAGTGCAGATACTTAAAAGGAAAGCATCAGAGAAGTTGAATAGTCATGTATTGGGTTAATATTTAAAACTGGAATATTTCTGAGTAGGAAAGGGCTTCACAATTGGGCAATTCACAAAGTACTTCTTCCCCTCCAACAGCTAATTCAGAGGCAGCAATTGCGTGAACAGCCCCTTTGCAAGAGGACCAAGTGTAGTTTGTGACAGAATTGAATGGCGATGATCCCAAGCTGAAAGTCAAAACAGGATCTTCTTTTGATTTCACCTAGTGACCTGCAATTTTATTCCAGCACCTAACACAGGTAAGAGATTGCTACAGAATCTGCATCTGCATTTCCCAAGGTATTTTAATATCCCCATCATAATTCCTGTTCTTCAGTGCCTGCAGCTTTGGAAACTAGTGATGCAGTGCCAGGTACTAGTACCAGGTTTCATGTCATTTTATTGGGCTTTAACGTATCTCTTAGTCCTTGTGAGAGGACTCTCTCTTTAGAGAGTCCTTGTGCATTTGTCAGCAATCCTACACCAAGGAATTCATACACAGAGTATTATTTGAACCAGAATTTAAGATTAAAAGAGAACTGTTGCTTGAGTCTTTACGTCTCATTTCCATGTAAATCAGGAGAGATTTGTTTGAGTTAAGCAAGAGGTCTACATCAAGGTGGGAAGTGTTCTTGCCTCTTGACCTCTTGCTGGAGCCAGTTCCTGGGGACAGTAAATTTGGTCCCAAACTGTGTTGCTGTGTTACAGAATATAGAACAAAACCCCCAATGAATCAAACCATGAGACATTCCAGCCTTTGGAAATGTATACAAACAATAGGGATCTAACTGAGAGAGGGTACCTGCCCCATCCAGGCTGGGCAAGCTTCTGGGAGTATGGCAAACTGATGCTACTGAGTTGACGGGGCAGAGCCCTTCCAGAAGGCAGTGAGGGTGGGAATGAACCCCATGTTGCAGGTCCCTGAGGCTTCTTTCTTGCTCTTTTTAAATTTATATAGGCTTGCTCTTTGCATGAGGTGCCAGATTCCTAAGTAGACATGAACTTTCTTTTTTTCTTTATATAGAATAGCAGTGCAGTCCATATAAAATGCTCTGCCATGTGAGTTACTTGAGAAATCATGTTCCGTGGGAGCGAGGGGACATGCTCTGCTCCTGCTCAATATATCCAAGGACAATATATCCAAGATTGTGAAAACTGAGGGCTGTTCTGAAGAAGGAAAGCAAGAAAATACGGGATTGTATTCTTTGTGGCTTAGTTTTCATCAGAGATAGGGTTTCAGACTAGTAATATCCTTCTTCCTCAGCTAACATTCCCCAAAAGACCTCTGCATTAAGATGTAGGCAGTGTACTGAATGTGTCCCAAACATCCTGGTTTACGCCCCCACCCTCAAGTGCTGTTTGCTGCAAGTGACTATGTGGTGTGGAATGAAGCACGGTGGTTTGTGGCTTCTGCTGCTGCCACAGAAGGACCCCTAAAATGAAGGGCTACCTCTGCAGGTGCATGGGGAGTGAGAGTCAGGATGCTACCATGGGGCAGCAGCCACAAAAGCCACTTTTCCACAGATACTATCCTGTCCTGGCTTCAGATTATTCCTTAATCATTAGCCCTAATGAAGGTCTTTTGTCATTATGGGGGAAAAAATGGAAAAGGGAAAAAGAAAAAGAAAAGAAAGAGACAAGAAGGAGAAAACATGGGGAATAGCTGGCGTTATCTCTATGCTGTCTCTCAGGGCCAGTGACAACACGACTACAATGGGTAGCTTTCAGGACTGCATATGGTCTTCCTTCTGAGGGAGTTGATTAAGCGACTCCGGATGAAATTGAAATCCTGTGATTTGACCTTTGTCTGGCCTGGGAGGACTGCAATTCGCATAACAATTTCCTTTTGTTCTTTGTTTGGAGTTATTAATCCAACATGAGCCTCGAATTAATCAGGGGTAGTGCGTTGTTACCTTTCTAATTCACAGCGCCACTGCTTGTGTCTTTTTTAATTAAGGCCGAATGATAGCAGGCCTTAGCCCCTGATTGCAACACTTACTAACCACACATTGAGGGATGAAGAGGCTAAATAGGCAGAATGAGATTACTTCAAGGTTTCACTTAATTGTCTTTCCTTTAAGTAAAGAGCACTGAATGAGCATGGTTAATGCCAGGCTGAGAGCATTTCATTTCTACACGTGTTACATGTGTGTGTGTGCAGGGGTGGGGGAGGTTGGGGCTGATGCACCACGGACTCAGAGCTCTAATGGCTCAAGCGTTTTTAAAACTGAAGCCTTTGGTTATTGTTTTAAACCATTCCTGCCACCTCCCCTGGGGGGCAAGGGCAAGAGAAGGAGAAATAATTTTGGAGAGCACTAAACTTAAGTTAGGTGCATGAATTTTCTTGTATCCTGAGTGAAGTGATTGTTTAAGTAGTTTCTCTTGCTGTTTGCAAGTGGTTCAAAGGTATAAAAGGCAGGAAGATTGAAGGCTATCAGAGATGCTAAAGAAATGTGCTGACACACACAAAGCTCCCCATAGCCTGGAAGTGGTAATAATCGTCATAAAATAAAGGCAAGGCAGTTGTGTCACACACCAGATTTTGCTCATACTGAAGGATGTTTGAGTAATTTTGAAAAGCTATTTGTAAATTTGTATTGTAAGAGCCATTCAAGACCAGAGGGGCACGGGTGCTACTCCAGAGGAATGGTGTAGATGATCTCAGATAAATCCTGGATAACAGTCTGTGCCAGACACTCGAGATGCTAGAAAAGAAAATCTACTGAGTGCCCAGCCTTGCCAAATTTATTTACAAAAACCAGTTCTGTTAACTTAAAAAAAAAAAAAAAAAGAAAAAAAAAAAAAAGAAAAAGAATAACTGAATTCATATTGCAGGTTTATGCCCAATGTTTTGGCCTCCTGTGGTGCAGTGTTTTGTATAGGATTGTTGTGGAGAAAAGGTTAATATTTATGCTCCCAAACCTTCAGATGCTGAATATACAGAAATCCAATTGAATTCGTTTATACCATTCACCTGTAATATCAGATAGAGCTCTGTAATTCTGAGAAGTTAACTCTTACTGAGTTATTTCAACCATCTAAGGAGCTGGAAGAGCTAATGTTTTCTGAGTAAAATGGCAAGCTGGTGTTAATCATACCAGGCAGCAGATACAGAGCTGCTGTTCTGACTCTGGCATGGGATATACAGGGCAACAATGCTGTTCCCACTTTTCTGAATTCTTGGTGTGTTGAAGCTGTTCCACACAGGATTATCTAAGCATGCAATGATAAAACCTCTAGATAGATTAAGCAGTGGAAGCTCCAAAGGAGAAAAATGTACCAGGTAAAAACCTTACTTCTGTGTTTAGAAATCTAAATTTTAAAATGGGTCTACCTTTTCAGATGAGCCTGAAAGTAACAGGCTCTATTTAGCCTTCCATAGAGATGTATATGGTATATGGAAACAAAAACAAACAAGCTAACACACAAATCTTTAGATCTGTCTTTCAGTTGGTGCAAAGAAGCACTAGTGACTTCTATGATCAGTAATGTCAACACAGGATTTGCACTGAACTGGAATCACAGGTTCAAAGCCATTTTCTGCACTTTCCTACTCTTCTCTTAGGTGCTGCCTGATCCTGTGTGTCAGCATACTTCTGGTAGATTGCCAGCTCCCATGCTGGGAGAAGCCAATGGGATAAGAAGATGCTCAGCATTAGTTGGAGTAGGGCTGCCTGACAAACAGTTCAAGTACCTGACAGATTATTTTGTTTTTCAGAAGCAGTTTTGATGCTGTAACATTAAATGACACCTTGTTCTGCAGCTGAATCACACTTTGCATGGAGAGAATAGGATTAAGCGCACAAAAATCTGACCATTTACTGTTTATTTCTATTTAAAGACTGAATGCTTCACATTTCTCCACCTTGTTCTCTTTTTCCTAGAAATCTTTGCAGACCAGGGTGTGTTTGTTTATAGCAGACCCAATTCCAAAATTGAAATCTATTTTCAGTGCTGTTCTGTGTCTTAAATCTCTGTGGTTCTTTTTTTATATATTATTATTTGAATATTCGCTATTGTTGATTTAAAGCTGTCACATTACACTTCTAAAGGCTCTCAGGATCAATGTGTTTCTTTTGTGACTGTTTTGAATAATATCTTAAACCCCAAAACCCAGACTGTCCTGTGTCCTGTTTAAACCTCATGACAGTAGTCATTCGAAATGGTATGCTTGTGGTACTTTTAAAATCTTCTTTTCCTTATTCTTGCACATCATAATGTTCAACACTGATGCATTCAGTGGCTTTCCTCAACAAACTCACAATACCATTTAGTGCTTTGAGATCCTGAAAGATGAAAGAAGTTGTATGAAAAGATGGCAGGGGAGTTTCAGTGGTTCTTGAAATGGTTAACCCTTGCTGAAAACTGTCTTGCAGGACCTTGCTAGAGCCATGTATCCCATCAGTAGTTTTCAGCAGTTGGCTTGCTCTGTATAATATGACATTACTCATTTCTTTCAATTATTCTCTGAAGGAAATTAGGCTTCTTGCCATTCTCAGGAACCAAAATACATGGTCAGGGTGCATGATAATGCTTTTCCATCTTTGTCCGAAGTGGCCATAGTTGCACTTATTTGAGGAACAATCCTCAAAGATCTGTAGATCTTCAATATTTGCAGCTGCACCAATCAACACTGGTGAGCCCACAGATAAAATAAGGAGCGACTTACAATGCTACTGTTCTTCCTGACAGTTTTAGACAATCTGTTGCTATTTATGAAATCTTTCTGTTGAGATCAAAACTGCACTGAACTCTGCTCTAGCAGGGTTGTCCTCTCCATGTCTGCAATGACAAGTCAGTGTTGTGCAGCCAAATGCCCGATTCTGGCAGTGGCGTATGGGCCATGCCTGTCCTGCACCACATGTGGAGGTGCTGACAGTGCTTCCTCTTGGAATTGGGGCAGGTCGGCTCCAGCCTGCTCTGTTTCCCTACTCTCCTCCTTTGGACATAAGGTAGAGATTAGGATTTAATAGTTCTTTGAGTTGCCCAGCGCTCCTGCCTCAGCGCTGTCTCCCCATGATCCCCCTGCCCGCGCCCTCCCTCTCTGCCATCAATGGGAGCCTTTGATGTCTCACAAGGGAAGACTGTTGGCTAACAGTCTGGAGCTGCCTCGTTTGAGCCAACCACCACATGAAAACAAATGCGAGCCATCATATTTCATTAACTGGCTGCCCCCCGTTTAAGTGCCCTTTTTTGATGTCAGAGCGCATCCTGACAGAAATCAGGAAGATACGTGTGATTAAGGCCAGCAATAATAGTTAGTACATTGTATTGTAAATTACCTTTCTGGGCCCTGCTCCTTTATCAGCCCCACTGGCCTTGGCTTGGGTACATTTTTGACTACTCTATATATACAGTGTATTAGCGCAATGGAGATCATTATGTGGCCTGTATTTGAGTCATTTTTATTTAAGATGCCAAACAATAAGCTGTTGATTGGGGGAACAAGAGGCGAACAATAATGTTCTGTGTCACATAATACACCACCATTTTCCAGCTTTGCTTTAGAAGGGCCCTCTTTATTGTTTTTGTATAAAAATGGTTCTTAGGAGGAGGAATATTTTGCTGAGGTATGTCATTATTTTGCAAATTTCTATTATCTCATCATGTTGTCTTCATTGTAAATTGCAGCTAATTAGGAACCTAGTTAGAGCCCCAGCTTTGAGGCTGGCTTTTTTGTGAAAAGAGCCCACCGATTACTGCACTACAAGAGAGGAAGGGAGAGAAAAAGAAGATTAATCTGGTTACCTAGGCGACACTCGCTTCCATCTGCGAGGAACAATACATTTTTGTTTCCTTGGCTCAGTTCAGATCTGTTTTGTTTAGGGGGAAAAAGGAGAGAGAGAGAGGGAGAAGGGGAGAGAGAGAGAAGAGGAAAGAGAGAGAGGAGGCAGCCCCACAACAATGCTGGACTCTGTCTGGCCTCGGCTTACCCATTTCCATCCCTCCGTAAGTTCGGGGTCTCAGGGGAGTGGGAAGATGAAAGAGATAAGCTCCAAAGTTGTCAAAGGTCATAACCTTGCCACACAAAGCCAGCAGTTTTACTTCTAAATCCCCTTCTCTGAAAAAGCACTTAATGAAATAATATACTGTGCTTCTCAACACCCTGTAGTCTTTATTAAGCAGTCAGGCCCCAGAGATGGTGAATTTAAGGAGATGGTTAAAACTTTGGATTTAACAGTTGCTGGCTCAGAGCGTTTACTGTAGATGTGATGGGGATTTTTTTAGAGACACAGATTACTTTTCCTCCACTTTATTTCATTGGCTCTATAGTGGCTTCCCTGAAACATGTTTGAGAGCTGACTTCACACAAAAGGCAGGGGTCTGTGAAAGCAGAGCATTCTGATTTTTTTTTATTTTTAATTATTTTAAATTTCTTTTTGGTTATCTTCACAAGGTCATGCCATAACAGATTAACAGTGACCTGTATCTTTCTTGTTGTGCATCAAACTATTAAACCCTTGTGTAGCTTTTACATTGGGTTGACAGTGCAGCCACATTATTTGCTTCTTGTTTAGGAGCAGCTTGCCAGAAAAAGGACAGAGGTAATAACCAGAGCTGATAGAGCCTGGCTAAAAGCTCAGAAATGCTCATGAGGTCTTGAACAGAATTGGCTAAACCCACAGCCTTTTGATAAGCACAATGCTTTCTCCAGGTGTTATGTCATCACATATAATGTTTTACTGTGCAGTAGCATTATGGATGATGACATAAAGTCACAAAAATATCAAAGTTACCAATTTTAGTATATCTGAGCTTTCCAAACCTGGACCATGCTGATCAAATCAGAGCAAGTATCAGGTTAACAACCGTAAACCTCTTATTCTGCATTGCTCTGAAGTACTGTACTTACATTTTCTTCCTCTAAATATTCTAAGAGCTGCTTCAGTGATGTGTTTCTCCCTCTAACTGGAAATTATGGTCAGCAAGTTACAAAATTACAAGTGTTCAGGAGGAAAGAATAAATGGAGGTACAACTGCTTTTTTTGGGTGGGGAATGTGAGACATCTTGGAAGTGAAGTCATATTCGAATTTCCAGTTGAGCCATATGCATTCTGTTGGATCTTGGCCAATTCATTTGGCCTATTTCTGCCTTGGACCTTGACCTACAAAGTAGGCAAAGCTATATTTCTCCACCACAGAAAAATAACTTGAGTCTTAAATAAGTAATTAGTGTTTTAGGAAGAGTTTGACGTGCAGGGCTCTGGGTATATGCAGAATATTTAATCCTTACCTATTCTATTTCAATACGTCTCTTTTTGGGTACACCTGAATGAGTTCTTCTGAGAAGAACTCTTGAGTGAGAATTAAATCAAACATACTAGACTTTGTTAATTGTAGTGACTTGCTGAGATGTTTTGGAGACATTTGGATGGAGCACTTGTCACCTCACAGACAATTAGCCCAGTTTTCCAAGCTCTGAGGAGAATGTCCACAGTAATTCTGCAATGATATAAAATGAGGTGAGGGAAGGAAAATGGCTCTATGTTATCTGTGTGCAAAAAAAAAAAGGACACTATGCTTCAGTACAAAATTGGCACTGTGTTGGGGAAAGATTTTGAGAGTGAGGTATCAATCAGAGACTCTTAGTAGTATAAAGAAAGGAAGAGGAATATTAAGCAAGTTTTTAAAATGGCGAATTACTATTTTAGTAGTAATGGTAATTCTGAGGAAACCAGAAATTTAGAATAGTCCAAAATTGCAAAGAGGAGAGGGTTAGAAATCTTCACCCATTATTAGAAAGAAACAGAATTACTCCACATAACAATTAAAAATATTAGTTTGAAGTACATTATCATTTGAGGAGACTCTAGAGTTAACCTTCCTATTCTTAAAGATGGGTGGAAAGTGGGAATTTAGTAACTTATGTTGGCCTACATTTTTCTCGCATCTTGTGGAAAAGGTTGACAGTGATGAGGTGTGGACAAATAATGGGGCCCATTACCAAGCAAAGAAAAAAAGGAAGACCAGGATTCAAGAATTATAAAAAAAAAAAAAAAAAAAGAAAAAGAAAAAAAAAGATTAAAAAAAAAGTTTTAGAAAATATTTCCAAGAGCTTTACTGAATGCTGAAGCCACAGATGTGGAAGAATATTCACAGAGAATTGTTGAAGTCTGTGGAAAGGTCAATGTCTGCTTCAGTCCCAGCATAAAGAGTGGAGGATTTATTGTCAATTCTGTACCACTGTTATCACAACAATGTCTTTCTAGGCACTTCTAAGGACACATTTAGATGTTTTGTACTTTTGAAGTGGATGAGATCTGTTATCCCAGGGAAGACCCCTCTCATGTCCTGGCACTGCTGCTGTATGTGTCCTGGCACATGACCTGCAATGCTGTATAAATGTCTCAATCAACTCGATTTACAGCTAAGATTTCTTAATGACTCAACCAGCTGGTTTTTTTGAGATGGTGAAGGTGAGGTGCTCTGCAGTGCAGCCTTGCAGCCTAAGAAACTGTGGGTCCTGTGGATGCTGCCCCACTAACACCAGCCTGGAGCATGGGATGGGGACAGGTTTCCAGAGAGTAGCTCCAGGACCTTTCTTCTGGAGATTCTAATGCTTCCCTGGAAGGCCTTTCTGTCTTTATTGCTAATCAATGTAGTCTGCTTGGCTCCATCAAATCCGACAAAATAAAAGCCAGAGGGGAATATTTCTTCAGCTTCACATCTCAACTTTTGTGTTGTGTTTTGAAGCAATGCAGAGTGTCATCTTGTTAGTCTGAAAGCTCCTCAAAGGGTTTCTGTTCAGCCAGTAGCTTATCAGAGCCAGTTAAAGAAATTTAGCTCTTAAATTCTGTTTCTTTTAAAACTTTTTTCTGCATTCTGTAATAGTTTCCCTGTGTTTCCAGTCCATTACTGTTTGTTCTTTTTGGAATGTCAGCTTGCATAAAAGTTACTATAAACATTGCAGCAGAGCTTGAAGCAACCACTGAATAAATTTTGTCTTGGCCAAAATTATTATTTTCTCCTTTACCAAAATAATTTCTGAGTAATCATTGGAAGTATGATGATCTGGGATTTATTTTAAGAATTGGTAGTTATTTTTAATATGGGACTTTGAGGAGATGTGAAGAATTTGGAGGCACAAGTTACAGTAATTCATGTTTCTTGGTCTGGCACTTTAAACAATTTTACCTTCTCTTTCACCATAATGAGAAGTTTCTCTGGGAGAATGGGATGCATGGCAAACGTTTGCTACATAAGCAACCATCAACTAGCCACTCGCAGTGGGAAGTTTGGCCATTTAAACCACACTTAGAGTCATAATTTATGTTGGAACGAACCCTCTGAAAGCTCTCTGCTTAAACCATTCAGTCAAAGGAGGTCCAGCTTGGAAGTTAATTCAGGTTAGGATCAGATTCAAGTTCAGGATCTTGTTCCATTTCTGAGCACCTGGTCCAGTGCTGTACCACCCTCAATTTTTTCAATATATATATCTTTATTTCCTTTATTGCAATTGCACTGCTGAACAGCATAGGCTGGATCTAAAAACATTTCAGTCACATTTCAGGACAATGTCAAATGTATCTGTTTGATGGAGGGAATTTACATGGTATAGGATTGAACATTAGTGCAATTATTGGCAGACATGAGAGATGCAGATTGTGGCTGGATTCCCTGAGATGACAAAATTATTGGTGCATGTTGGGTATCAGAAAATGTAGTGCTAATGAGTAACCTCCTCTGCGACTCTCACCAATACAGCTATCTGACTTCTGACAGTAGAGAAGAAAGGAGGAGAGGAAAAGAGAGAGAAAATCCTCCCATTCCTTGGGAAGCATGTCCAGTCTAAGACACCAGTGTTCAATATACAAATGAACCTCCAGATCTTCTTTTGCTTTTTCCATTTCTAGGCCACACCACATCAATGGCTTGACTGGGGGCACTTGAAAGGACTTCAAGAAAACAGTTTCTGATCACTTTTACTTCTTCCTTGCTTTATTTTTATTCATGGTTACTCAGTCCCAAAATGAGAGGACTTTTGTGTATCATTTGTATTTTCTCTGTAAGCAGAGTGCTATGTTTAGATTCTCATGACTGAATAAATTTCTTACAGATAAGAGCTTTACTTAAGACAGGCCCTATCATGTGACTGTTTCTCCATTCTACTTCATCCTTTCTGCTCCTTCAAAATGAAAAAGCCCAATAAAAACAGATTTTGAGGAAGTATCTGTGGTTTAAAGGCTTTCCCAGGTTAATATGGAACCAGCAGATTAACTGTGCCTTCCTCTGCAAATGGAACAGTTCCCTGTTAGCTCTTGAGAGAAGTTGACAGATACACCCTCTATTTCTTAAAAAAGCATATGCTGGAGATCTTTGAAGAGGACTTCAAGCCAGTGCACAGAGATTTCGTTGGTTGCTTTGTTAAATGCTTAGGTTCAACAGTCCAGAGAGTAAAATAGATGTGTTGCCAGGAAGTACAATTAAAAAATAATAAATAAAATCCCAAAATGCAAGCTTGGCATAATAGTCTTGATATTATAAAATAATAATTCCTTCATAATTTTTTCTTTGACTTTTTGTTTCTGGACTTTCACAGTACATTCAGCTGGGCATTAACAGAAAATCTCAACTTTTTAAAAGTGAATCCCAATGTTATCTAATATGATTACTTGATTGAAAGAGTTGCAGCTTTGAGAGAAGCACAGACTGGAAAATTTGTGAGTAATGAAGGCTAATAGAAGATTCAGAAAGTCAGTTTGGATCAATTCCTGAAATCTTGGCTATATATAGGTCAATAGTTTGGAGGTCTGGAGTACAAGTTAATGTCATTATTGCTGAAAACACCCCTTTAGTTAGACAACAAAAGGGAAGTGCAAAGGTAATGAGGAAAGGATGTTAAATGCAGGTGTTTAAAGTGTATGCAACATTTATCAGGAACTCAATTTGAAACAATTTATATATGTATTTACTTGTAATCGAGCCATTTAAAAACACAAAGTTGATTGGCTGCCTTTCAGAAATAAAGGTATTTTCTTTACTAGTGCCCCTATGGACCTGCCTAGGGGGCACTGGAAAAGAAAACTTACACTTTCAACTAGTAAAGAGCACGTTGATTGCTCTTTCTTCAGGCTTTCACTCTGAAACTTTTCATCACATTGATGAGTAGTAATTAAAAAAATAAATAAATTGAGGGAAATTGAAGGACTTATGCTTTTTCATGCTTTGAAAAAGTGGCATTGTAAGATTGCAACAGAAGAAAAAATTAAGGTCTCTCAAGAGTTTTTCCTTCTCAGCTGTGCTTGTACATAGTGTTAGTGAAATTCCTTAAACTAGGCTGATTTCATACATTGGATTGACTGGAGGCTTTTATAATTTAGTGTAAAGTCAAGTACACTATGCACTATTCTCCACACTTTCTCAACTCTTTCTGCCATCTCATGTATATTCTGGCCTTTAAGGACATCCTTTCTATAGCTAGTGCTTTGTAGTATGTAAATGTTTCAGCAGCTAGATGAAGTCTTTGGCCAAAAAGAAACTTGATGTGAATCTGCACATTTTCTATTGCATTCAACTTTTATGCTTCCAGAGTGAAGATGATTAACTTTTTAAAAGTAAGGAGAACTTGACTTTAAACATTGTTGACAGTTTCAGGAATAGTTGGGCAGCCTGACATAATGTTATTCATGATGTGAGTGCTGTCAGCAAAGATCAGGAATGATGCCAGAGAGAAATGTAAGGCAATATTTTCGTTATAGGTTGTGGGGATTTAACTGTGTGACTTCTATTAATAATGGGAGTTTTGCAGTTAATTCCCCAAGCGTCATCTCCCTCCCAAAAAATGCTGAAAACATACCCTGTAGTGTAGCTTGAATTAAGTTTTATGTTGGTTGTTGTTTGGACATTGAAGATCATCACATCTGAGCAGTCACTCTGCTCCAGTTTCCTTCAGGTGCTGCCAAAGAGCAAATAGGGAATTAGTTGTGGTTTAACCCTAGTTGGCAACTATTCGCTGCACAGGCTCCCTTTCCTCTTCCAGTGGGATTGGGAAGGGTAAAAGGGAGAAAATCTTGAGACACAAGAACAGTTTAGTAATTGAATTAAAGTAAAAGAATCAATTGCTGTAATGAAAAGTAACAGAAAGAGATAAAAATAAACCCCAAGAAAAACAAGAGATGCAAATAAAAAGCAATTGCTCACCACCAAATCCAATGATGCCTGGTATGTTCCTCAGCCGTTGGCCAGCTTTCCTCCAGACATCCTGGCTGTGTCCTCTCCCAGCTCTTTGTGCACCTCCAGCCCCCTTCCTGCAGGGCAGTGACTTAGGGTAAACACTGCTTAGCAAGAACTACAATTACAGTGTGTTATCAATGCTATTATTATCCTAAATCCATAACAGAGCACTGTACTTACTACTAGGAGGAGAATTAACTCTACCCCAGCCAAAACCAGGGCAGAACTGCTGTGGTGGATGGAGGGAGGATTTTTGTGATTTGTGATCTCTGTCACTTTCTATGCATTTAAGGATCAGCAGATACATCTGTCTTCCAACAGAGGTACCAACTTTGGGCAGATCTGACCTATTGGTGTTTACATACTGCAGGACTGGTCCATCAGGATTCTGTCCCCCACACTGTAGTTGCACAGCAATGCCTCTAGTCCCATTTGACAGAATTTCTGACTGAGTTTCTGTTTGGACCTTTCTTTTCCTGGGGTACATTCTTGCTGAGTTTCCAGCATATTGAACTGTAGCTTGCTTCAGATGGTGCAGATGATATGGCCAGAAAAAGTCAACATGAGCGAAATGATGAGATAATCTACTCTGCAATCATTTTCTTCCTCTTTCACTCTCCAACTAACCACTCTCCAAGATTCTGCAATGCTTGGGACGTTAGGCAAAGCAGAGGACATTTTGTATGAGGACTACCTCTGTGCTGTCATTCCTGATTTTGTACATTGTTCAAGGGAGGGAGTGGAAGGTTGCTGGGCATGATCAGCAAGTCTCAGTAATGAGGGCAATCCACAGTAAAATGTCTGAATTTTCTTTTAAATTAGCTCTATTCCTCTTTAGAGCCTATAGAAATGTAGAGACTTTGGGAATTTCTTTCTCCAGCAGCACTGTGGAAGAAACAAGGAAGTGAAACCAGTTTAAAAATATTTTGTAACTGCCATTGCATACCTGAGTTAATGTATCTGTACCATTACAGAGTTCACTTGTTTGGCTGCACAACTCAGTGGTGAATAAAGCCATAGGTTGACTCAAAACTGAGCTCAGAAAGGAGGTCCAGGTCCTCATGCTTATTGTCTTTGAATGTAAACCATTGTTTTAGGACGAGATTATATTTCTGTGTTTGTAACGGGTGCATTATTTTGTGATCACTAATGTAATATAAATCATAATAATGACATCTTCAGACTTTTTATGGCCACTAAATGTTTTCTAACTGTATCCATAATTATTCTTCCTTTTCCATCCGTTTTTTTTTGTAATTAAATTTTGATGCAATTTGGGGAGGGGGAGAATACAGGAAGCAGAATGTAGTAAACCATTGAAATCTGTGCTGAAAATGTTTGCATGCTTCTACTGAAAGGTCTTGCATCTTTATTTTAACCCACGGTTTTGATCCACTCTTGTTTCTTCTTGTCTTTACAGTATTTCCAGTCATTTTATACTTATAAAATGATTAGCATACTTCAGAAATTACTATTTTTGTAAAGCCAGGGTTTCCATGGTATGAATTTTTCCCAGCTGTGCTAAAACATTAGGTTTTGAAAAATCAACTTGAGATTAACATTAGCTTGATGAGATTTATATGGTAACCGGAACAGCCTTTATGCTGCTGTACCTGAAGTTACCTCAGCACTTCCCAGTGAACCTGAGTTTTCATGTGATTGCTTCAGCTCTCCCCACATCTGTTGCAGTGATGTTTATTGTAATAATTTCAGGGATTGCTACCCTATCAGATTAAAATTTAAAATATTTGAATTATTTTCTCCTAGAAGGTTTATTTTGTTGTTTTCTTTTTTTTCCTTAATATCATCCTGCAGATTTCATTTCTTTTAAAACAATTTTTTAGACTCCCTGACTATTACTGATGTCAGTTACCTTTGTGTTTGCGTGCACATTTCTTAAATATTTCATTGAGGCTTGATCTTGCTATGTCCAGAGTACTTCCATGATTAAATATGAGTGCTTTGTAGGATCTTCAGTGGGAGTGATGGGGCAGGAGCAAGTACTGTAGCAGAGCTAGGGTGAGCTCTTGGCTAAGGACTGCCACTCCTGATAGAGACTCACCTCCTGCTGGGGTTTAACCTCACTTCACTAGAGAGTGGGTATGGGAGCATGTGTCCCTTTCTGTAATTTTCTTTGGTTAATCAACCAATTCTTGGAAAATTCTGTGAATTCTTATAGAGAAGTGCATATTGGACTTTGTTCATGGGTGCTTATAAACATGAAAAATATTTATTTATTCCAATTTGATGGAGTGATAGTCCCAGCTTGACTGCAGATGTCTGTAAAATGACCGAAAACCCCCTTTTTATTGCATCAGACACTGTAATGTGCAATCCATGTCCCATCCTTAAAACTCTTATGATGCTAAAACTTGGAATCACAGCAGAATGCCAGGTAAAACTCATCTTTTTATATAGGAGTTTAAGACAGTTATGCATCTTTATGGTGACTATGAACAGTTCTAATCTCTGTGGCAAATATTTTAATTTATAAAACTTCTGAGACAAACTTGAAGTGGGTTTTAAAATATGCAAATACAAAGGAACTTTGTATTCTTCAAATGCTTCTCCCTGGGGTAAGGCTGGGTAACCATTGATTGTTAAGAAACAGAAGTGTGGCTTCCAAGCCTGAACTGTGTCACAGGATCAGCCACAAGGGCACGCTCTCACAAGGTCTGAAAGCAATCTAAATCTGACATTATCAGGTGTCTTTGGGATTCTAACACACTCAACCCTATTCTGACATGGCATACAGCGCTGGGACTCCTGGTGGAACTTTGCCATCTCCTGTCTGTGAGCTTCTCTTCTCTGTGGCTCTCCATCTCTGTGGTAAAAGTGCTGAGGATCCTGGCCAGAGAAGGATTTTTTCACACAGCTCTTGAGGACAAGGTCCCAGCCCTCCCAGCAACAATAAGTGTCACAAGCAGAGGAAGTGACTTTGAATTTTCTTTTTATGTTTTTATGTTCAAGGAGAGCTGGGATTCTGACTTCTTAAAGACTGAAGCAGCGCATGCATTTCTTTTGAGTACTTTGTGTGAACAGTGGCCTGTTCAGCTGATCTCAGTTTTCCTGGGTGTATGAGAGAATGGTATGATATAGTCTGATTGCATGAAGGCCCAGGGCTATGGTATTTAGCTTGTTATATTGCTTCTCATAATATGGTTTCACTCTTGTCTTGGTAAACAAACTGCCAAAAGAGCCTAAAGTGTTGGGAGACATTCTCAAATTTCTTGTACCTGGTTTTAATCCTATTAGTTAGCAGCAAACTAAAATTCTTGACTTTTTTTTGGTTAGTGTCCAGAGTTCTTCCACCTATACCACACAAGGCTACATGACAAGGTTTGTGTTCTGGAGGGTTTTCTTCCCTCTGGCAAAGCACTGGTGTTGTACATTAATTAATTCTTTAGCTTTGATGGGTTTTTTGGGTCTGGGTGATGTTGTGATCTTTGCAGGCAATTCTGGCTGGTTAATCTACTTGCAATTACTGCACTTAAACTGGATTCATCTGTCCTGGAGACCAAAAGACATCTGATAAAAAAATCTACTTATATTAATTACAGGTGAACGTGAGGGTCTTTGTAATAAATACAAGCTACAATGCATTAGGCACTAAGGGTTTCCTGTTGTTCACTGTACCTGTTCAGCATTTACTTCCTTTCTGCTGCCATCCTAATTAGCAAATTTATGCAGATATTTATTGAAGTTTATCCATGTATGTCACACACTGAGGTGTGACATTTTATTTTATGGAGTGACTTGCTTAGTGTCTCTTGCTGAGGACTTGGTGAAATCAATTCCTCGTACCATATATATTCATTTCTTTTATGCTTTTTAGCACAACTTGTATTGAGCTATTAATTCAATAGACATTAATGTTTTTAATCTGGCTATGAAAAGCACACACATGAGGCAAGCTTTTAGTCTTCAGTTCGTATCGGTGTACATGAAAGATAACCCCCATAGGGGTTCTGTCTACAAGCACTAGGGACTTCTCAGAGGAAAATGTACTGACAGATCTCAGGTCAATACCATAATCATCCCTCACAGAGATTGATTCCAGACAAACTGTAGGTAATGGATATATTTTTGTTCTGTTGGGATTTATATCACTTTGTGGTCCAATTGTGCTAGACATTTTGTCCATCAAAGTAGGAGCATCTACACAGAGCAATAAAATAACAGCTTGTCTCCTTGGATCTAACAAATAAAAAAAAAAATACTTTCTGATCATTCAGGCTTTTCCAGATCTGTAGCACTGCAAAACATTTTTTTGCAGTAGTGTTTATTGGCAAAAGTTGGCTACTTGTGGCTTTCTGGATTCTCTAAATAAGCATCTGGCAAAAGGTGGTAGTTTTACCTGGCTCCTTTCTGGTGCTTTCCCCTCCTTCCTCTGTTCCACCTACGGTCCACAGTGGATGGCACATTGCTACAAAGCAGCTGCAGAAATCTAATAGTGTGAGCAAAAAACCCCAAAACCAAACCACAACAAACAAACAAAAAAATGCAAGCTGCTGGCATGAAAAGAAACTGCTCAGAGTGTTAGGCCTGAAGCAGAAATCTTGGGTCGCCTCTGTGCCTCTGGATGTAATGTAGGGGATCTTTTTGGGAAAAGTCAGTCTTCTGTCTGGCAGGAGAATGGCAGGGCAATCTGTGTGTATTTATGATAATAAAATAAGAGGCTGAAAATTTGATGGATTTGGGTATAAACTCAGTTAACTCTCAGCTCAAATTCTTGTCTTGTCCTTCCTTGCTATCAACACATCCCATGGTTTCCTTTTCTTTCTGCATTTCCATTTTGACTTCTTCCAGCATCCCCCTCTTTCAATGGTTCTTTCTGTTTCCCTTATTTTCCCTAAGGAACATCCATTTTATTGCTATTCTTATCTAACCAGTAGGAAAACCTGCTTCCAGTACTGGAAGTTACTCTGGCTCTGGAGTCGTTGGATCTGGCCCATGGAGGTATCTAGGAAAAACACTTGGTATGTTGACATACTAAGTTGTCATGATGGTTGTTCAGAACACTGGCTGATTTGACAGTTTACTTTCCCTTCAGTTTTGGTTGAAAAGAAAACCAGTGTGTCTGGGGATTAAAAGCTGCAACTTGTAGCCTGGACCAGGTGCTCCTGAAAAACTGCATAATTTTATAAAAGCATAGTGAAATAGTTAGCTGTCATAGAAGATCACATGTTAGTGATCTGTGATAATTTTCTGGGGCTCTTAAACTTCCAGGCAATTTGTAAAAAGTCTCACTTTTTCAGTCAGAACTTTTTAGGCAAGGGTAATGTATTTTTAATTGCAAATATTCCCTTTTAATAGACAGATAGCCACCTAAAACATACAAATGCAGTATATTCTATCATATTGTAAATGGAGCAAATGTTACTTGTGAAATAGTCTTCCTCTGCTTCAAAGAAATAGCATTAATGCTTGTACAGGCTAATGAGCTGAGCTCCAGGGACTGAAATTCTGTCCATTCACAGAGTTGTTATACCACACTCAGCAGCAAAGTTCAGTCACACTATATTACAGAAATGCCCTGATTTTATGATGAATTTCTGATATCCTTACATAGGTAGCTCTCAGTATGATTCATTTCTTGGTCCATTTAGTTCCTTGGATGAAATCAGGCTTGTCAGGCCCGATCCTGAATATAATTTAATGAATGTTGCAAACAAGCAACTGCCCTATTGAAATCACTACTCAGAATAGTGATGTATTGCTTTGGTACGTTTCCCTGATCTAGGAGTATTCTTAGCCAAGCTTTCTTCCAGTCCTGTCACTTGTGCAAGATTGTTTCAAGAAAAGAGCAAAAGCTGCAGCTGAATGCTGTGTCACATCTTAATTTCTAGTACAAGCCATGTTTCTTTTTCTTAGTCCTGAAAAAAAAAGATTTGAATAATTTGAACAGGAGGAATATCATTAATATAATATCAATTATATTAATACAAATCCTTAAATGGCACCAACTGCAAATTCCTACCTATTTTGATGTGTTACTTAGGCATAATTTCATTTCAGCTGGAAAAAAAAGGAAAGGGTCAAATTGTGCCCTTACAGGCAAATCCAAAGGCAGCATTTACATCTAAATATACAATTAGGTCATAACAAATCACTTGATCAGTCAGTGAGCTGCCTGATCTTTTCTGCCTGGCAATCAAAGGGCAGATTCTGATACCATTTTGGTAAGTAGCCAAATTGGTTCCATCTACATGCACAGATTCACAGGAACTTTAATGTGAAGGAACTTCTTAACTCACATTTCATACATGCATGAAAGCCTGTGGCTCCCTTCTAACTTGAGTTCTCAGATCTGAGTACTGAAAAAGTGCTTGAGTCATGGCAGCCCACAGAGCTTCATGTGGATATACAAAGTAGCTGGGACTGTAGCCCTCAGCAGTAACACCTTACATCATTACTAAAAATAAAAAAAAGTAAAAAAGAAGTCAAATATTTAGCTCCCAGAATTAGCTTGAACAGCTCCCAATTCGAGCTGCGCTTCCAGAGGTTTTCTAGAATTCTGTTGATTCTTCTGTCAGTTGCTAACTCTCCAGCTGTTGACAGTGATTTTCTCCCTTAGTACCCATCCAAACCAGAACCTAATAGTACATTTAAAATACTTTTTAGTGGCTCTTTCATGCTACCCTGACACAGAACTCCAGTGAGGGGAATCAGAAAACCAGGGGCTTCTTATCCTCATAAACCTCCCAGAGTGTCAGATACTACTCTGCTATGTATTGCTTTAAACTTTACAATGTTTTATAATCTGTTCAGCTACATGGTCTCTTGTGATCTGCAAACATTAAATATTTACATAAAAATCTAATGCACATCACAGGAATAAGAGAGGCATGTTAAATCCTCACAGAGTGAATTGCGTGAAGTGGTTGGGAAACTTCAGGGAGTGTAATAACCACAAAGACTTTCCTCTGGCCTTTTCTTTGGGACCAAGTGGATTGTCCAGACTAGAGTGCTGTGCATGCAAAGTAGGTACAAAATATTAGCTATGTAAAGAGTTACCTGCTGTGTCAATGAACTTGGCCTGTGCTGTTAGGATATACAGGAATTCAGCTGGAAATCAGGATGTCTTGCCTGCCCCATTGAGGTTATAGAGACTGCTGTAACACTGCCACTTTTTTTGATTGAAAGGGTCAACTTCTGGAGCGTAACATTTATTAAAATAGGCAAATATTGTTACAAAGTGAGTGCTCTAGAGAGTAGCAAAAATATATGCCATCCTCAATTTCCTACCTTTTCTTTCCTGATGCAACCCATCATGTGATATTGCTTATTGCCTAGTATTTCCACCTATTTATTGTATTAACCATCTCTCTGGTTAAGATCAACTTCATATAATGCTTTTCAAAAGTGATCATCTTGATCTGCTCCATTTTATATCTATTGTGCATTGGCCGCTGACCTGCCATCAATCAACTCAAATGCCTCAGTGCCCTTTCCATCTATTTTTATTTTCTCTGTGTGTGCTGAGATTGAGATTTAAAACAATATGCCAGTGATTAAACAATTACTCTGTCCTGTCTCTTTCATAACAACAATTTGAAAGAGAAAAAAGCCAGCTATTCTTTTGTGTGTTTGACTGTGGCCTCAAGCTTTGAATTAGTCTATGACAAAATGGTGTCTACTTAAAAAATAATAATAATATTGTAATACATGTGGCCTTTTCAAGTCTATTTGGGAACCTTTAGCCATCCTAAAACAAAGAGAGCAATTTAATGCAGACTTTGATAATGTCATATTTGGTCTCCTTTTAATTAATAAACATGAAAAGCCTGAAATTGGATAGACCTTCTGAACTAATAATGGCAGCAACATGAACTCATTTTCAAAGACAATTTAAAGGGTATTTGAAGGTGAGCATTACTACTTAGGAAAAGGGATGGGATGACCACTACCAATTAACAGTCACTCAGTTGTATTTGGGCTGAGATTGCAGGACACTACATTGTACTGCTCTTCTTGTTAGCAGCTGTTTTATGCTCTGTAAGAACTAAATTGTAAGAGAGGTTTATAACTGAATTGAAGGGAAGCACAGGGTAGCTGACTTCCCTACCAAGCTGGAAGAAGGATTGGCTGGGAGCCCAAGACATGTCTGGTGCATGTCTTCTCTTTGTCTCCACAGATCTCACTGAAGGGTACTGCTTCTCCATCTGCTCGCTGTGGAGGCAAAAGCATAATCTCTGCTACTGGAGCTCATATCAGGATATGCACTGCCCTTTTGGATGCTGTTAAAATAATCATTCCAAGTGGATGAGAGTCCACAGAGGCTGCATGTTTCTGTTTTGTTTCTGGTATTTCTGGACTTCATTGCAGCTTTGCTTCTTGAGAAGACCTTTTCCCAGACTTTTCCTTTGCAGGAGCTTATAAAATAAGAGAGGGAGGACACAAGAAAAAGCAGGATGGCTATGATACTGGAAATTACTTCCCATTGCTTTTCCATTTCTCTCTTGTGCAAACATGCAATTACACATGCAATGCATAACCTGCAGCTAGAGCTTAGGTCCTGGTATTTTGACAAATATAAGTTTAGTCCAGGTTCCTTCTTTGAGCTAAAATGCACAGAGGAGCTGCAATGTGGCTAGGAAAAGTAGAAGTGCTGTTTCAGTTTACAAACTTCTGAAGAAAGGATGTTCAATAGCATTAATTGAAACATCAAGTGCTGATTATGATTCTATGATTTAAATTCCTGAATTCTACGAATTTTGGTGGAAGTTAGCACCTAACACAGTATTAGCATGGGTTTCTAATTGATTATGGTGTTGATACTTATAGCATAGGTTTCATTTGAAATGGGAGGTTGTTCTCTGCCTGGGAATAATGAAAAATAGCAACTGAGGAATCTCAAAGGATGTGCTCCTATAAGAACATCATCCATTCCCATTAAAAAAAAGGATGATTTGTGTCTCACAGCTTTGAGTTGAAAGTGCTTCCCTGGTACTCAGGAGTGCAATTTGGCTCAGCCACTGATGGAATATAGAAGTGAAGATACCATGGAACCAAATGAAAGGCACAATGAACTGAAGGGAAATGCCATATCAACTGGAAATAGGAGGCACAATTTAAGACCTAGATTTTTCCCAGCAGTGTATCTCCTGGTACTACACACTATTCCCACTGGTGAATTGGCAGGAACACATCCCAGAGTAATCCACTTGCAAGCATCTTTTCTGAAGTTAAAAAAAATAGCAGTTAATGCATATGCAGAAAGGAACACATTCTCATCTCATTAACAGACTTTCTTTAAGCTTGCTAAGATTAGAATACTTAGTTATTTCAAATTGGTAAAACATGCCTTCATTATAAACATGATTATAATGATAACTTTGTAGATAATAATCAATTATTTAAATATTAATTATTTCCCTACATTAGAGTCATGTTTTCAGCTGTAAACACCTCAGTTTCTCCCTCCTTTACAGCACCTCTGGCTGCACATGGAACATTAACTATTTGCTTCCAGACATAGGCCAAGAGAGTGTCAGATACAGAACCAAAATTTACTGTGTTGTTCTGACCAATAGGTTAAACATGTGCCTCCTTTAGACTTTCTTAGGTGGGGAAAAAAGTTCCGTGCAAATGGCCATCTTAACTCACAATTTTTTCCCCCTTTCAATTTTATGAAAACCTTGCAGAAATGCACCAGGAGCAATACTCATGGGATTTATAAAGAAAAAACTGATGTCGTGGCTGTTTGGAAGCACTTGCAGTCATCCATTTTCAATAAGAATTCTGGGAAGATTAGCAGCCTGCAACAAGAGCTTCATTTATGGTACTGCCAGGCTTAGTGGCACAATCAATTCTCCTGGCTGGAATACACTCCTTAACTCCAGATGAGAATTTAACCGAGTCCTTCAGTTCTCCTCGTGGTATGGAGAAAATCCACCTTGAAATATTAGCTCTCTTGAGCATATGTAACATGCTAAACCTTTGTGGGATAGACTATTCACAACATTTATGTGCAGTCAATGGAATTTAATCTCTTTTATTTCTTGCTCCAAGTCTTGTCAGTTGTTTCCCCCAATTCTCTAGTAGTCTCTTTAATAGGGTTTGCACATACTTAATATATTCCCTCTGAGGTTCTCAGCACACTTTCAAGAGCTACTTTTGCCTTGCTATGACTCTGCAGTGTATCTAGAATGCAATAATACTATAATATACCCTTTTTATAGAATTATAAACTGAAACATTGAGAAGTTAAATGATTTGCTGGTGGTTATGTTCAGAGTCAATGACAGGAAGGAAAGAATTCATAGAACTGGACTATCAATATCCTGGTTTAACCTCCAGACACAGTGGTGCAATCCATCTCACCTAACTTCTGCTGCCTTTAAAGTAGATGCTGTGGCAAAATTAGTTACCTCTTCTTTCTTTCTGGTCAAAGCAGAGATGCAACTCATGAAATCCTTTGGTAGTTATTTAGGAGGTGTCAAATTAATTCTGTTCTGTGAGATCCCACTTCTCTCTACTAACTGTGAATGGAGTCTAGATCTCATATTAATGGCTATGCTGAAGATGTGTGCTGTTAGGTAAGATAGATCCCATCCAAGCTTCCCCTCCCATAAATTTTAATTCTGAATGCTAAGTGGCTCTTTATTAAGGTTTCAAGAAGAATACTTTGGCAATAAGATTAATTAAATACTTAAAGGGAAAATTTGGCTGCTACCAGATTTAGCCCAGGAAGAAAGGGTTTATTGTCACAGAGCACTGAGCTGTGTATGGGGAGAGGAGGAATTTTGGAGCAAAGTTTTTAGTGTGATGGGTCAATGCCTAAGTTATTTAGGCACAGGGATGTTCATCTGGAATTTAAAAATGTGCTTAAGCACTACTTCTGTAAGCACTTTTGAATGCTACAGAGTGATTGTCTAGTTACATTTTAAAGCATTTTATTAGTATCTGTCCCCAGGTACTTCAGGAAAAAAAAATCTATGGATATCATAAGGGAGGTTGAGCAAGAGAAATTCATATTTCAGAGGGGGAGTAAAATATACTAGAGAAACTACACTGCATTTGGGCACAGTGATTTATATGCTTGTAGGGATTAATAACTTCTTTACTTCATAACTGCTTCATAGCACAGCTGTGTCTCACAGTCTGCATTCTTAGCTTTCAGAGTAGCAGTGACAGCCCTGGACAGAAGTCCATTACTGCAGGAGGTGAAATGGTACAGTTGAGCCCGAGCAATAAACCAGAAAACAATGAGTGTCTGCAAAGCTTGACAATGAGGTATATGAATTTGTTGAAACTCTGGCTGGACTGATAGTTTAATATGTAAAATAACTTGATAGGTCTCTGTGAGACCACTGCATAGTAATTTTGAGCAAATGTATTTCATTACTTCATACTGCTGCAGTCTAACTGCTGCCTCTTGCTTCATAACTTGCCAAATGCCTGGGGCAGGAACTATGATTTTTCATAGTAGCAGCTACCATCCACTGGTGGCTGAGGTTCCTAGGCACTACCATTATAACAGTTCTGTTCTCATAATTGCATAGGTAAAGAGGCAGATGCTCAAAATTTCGTATATTCTCAGATGGCTCACTGAATTGCAGGAATACAGAGGCAAAGAAAAGAGTGGGGTAAAAGGAAGGAAGGGTGTTGTTGAATAATTTGTCATTTTTTTAACAATGTCAATTCCTAAAAACAGGCACTTATCTTTAGAAAGTTCTGGATTAGAATAGAGTAGGGAAGGATCTTATGCTGATATCTGAAAATGTTTCTAGTGGAATTTGCTTCAACAGAATACAGTGATTAAGTGTGTTTTATGTTGGGCTGGGAAAAGAAGGTAAGAATTTAATTATGAATATCTTTGTAAATAGAACATTCATCATCATGATGGATATACAGTCAAAAACATGGCATAGCTGGCAAGCACATTCCTTAAGTGAATCTAACCTGAACTTAATAAAGAAATGCCAAACTAACTGCAAAACACTGTTCTGCCAAGATCCAGGCTCCAGTCAATCATCCTGCCAGGTGACACTGTGTTAAATGCTGGGACAATATATCACTAACAATATCAGCTGCTACCAGCTCAGCAGAATTAGACTATTTACTGAACAAAAGCCAGGGAAGTACTGCCAGTGGCACAGAAGTTGGAGCCATTGCTATTCTTAGAGGAGTGTGAACTACACCCTGTATGGTAAAGGAAGTAGGAAGAGGGGAAGTAGACAGCCCTGCTCTTACATACCCCAAAGAGGACCTGCTGGCAACTCTATCAGTTGCATTGCTGCTCAGTTCGGCTGGAAAGTGTAAAACTGGGGGGAGCAAAGTTCCACACTCATGTCACTTCACTGGCCCACAGCCGTGCCACTGGTTATGCACACAGTTTGTAAGCCTTCAAAACATGACAGCTACTCAGTAAAGATCAGAAAGAGGTGGGATGACTTTTCTCCCCTTTTGCAGTTTTTTGAATGAAAGAGTAGTGGTAGTAGTTTTAATGTCTCAGTTAAGCTCAGAAAACTTCCTTGCCAAAAACCTCAGAAAATTACTGTCTTCTCAAGCATCTTTAATTTTAAAATGCACAGTTGCTTTCCATTATCTATTCTACCCTAACCATGGTGTTGTATTTATGTGTATTTACTCTAATTGAAAATGTTTGTCTGCTCCTGAAAGTGAAAGAAGTATATGAATTTGTAGCAAGTGCAAGGGCATATGTGATATTTTAGGTGTTTCTTTTCTCTAATGTGTGTGCTCAAGCACTGGAGTTGCCCACATGCTTCTAGACAGAAATTGAAGAGTTAAACTGGCACAACTGAGGAAGATTGTATTTCCTATGACTTTACAAGTTTCAGGGAATGTTAAATGCTATTTTCATTTGGTCCTTTACCTCCATGCTAGAATCAGTGCCCAACTTGGGATATGGCTTTGAATTCTGGACAGATTTTTAAGGGTAGAAGCTACAAGTTGCCCACTTATGGCATCAATAGGTCAGATTATGGAATAGCACATAGGCAGAGCAGTGCAGGAGGCATCTTTGGAGAAGCATCAGCTCCTACTGAGATGCCGATTCCCCAGGAGCCTAGCTAGAGTCCCTGCTTCACACAGAGGCAAGACAGTGCCAATCAGCTGATTGGCAGCATGTTGCCTCTTTGAGAGGCAGCGTCTGTTGGCTCTTGCAAAGTTCCTGCCAGCATTCTTAAACTCTAATTTGGGAAAGAAAATTACAATCTGGCATATCCCTGTTGGAAGGTTGCCGACCCCTGCTCCAGACTCAGAGATCAGTGGGATGAGACTCCCTTTGTTTCGTGCATCAGGAGTGGGCACCTGAACATGGCTCCTCCACAAGGCTGCATGGCCCCTCTGAATGCAGCTGAGGCAATGGAATTGTCCACGTGTTGACAGTGAGCAAATTCTCTCTGCCTATTGTTGCTGGATGAGCCACTAGGTTACCAGATTGATTTTATGATCCCTCACTGAGTGTTCAGGACTGGTGCTTGAAAAAGACATCTTTTATCTGTCAGCCCGTAAATCTCACATTGAGTTGCAAACATACTGGAGAGCTAGAATTCAGCAATGCCATTTTTATGAATAGAAACATTTTCAGAATAGACACTCTCCTGAACACACAGTTGTTTTACAGGAATTAAAGAAGTCCTTATGGTGGATGAATAAGCCAACTCCAGATAAAATAAGAGCCAGTCTATACTTTGATCTGCTGTTTGAGCAGAACCATTTTGAAGAACTTAAAAAGTTCTGAGTTTTGTTGGTCTTTTTGCCTTCTTCCTTGCTTTTCTCTTTCCAGGTTTATATACAATACTAGGCTTTTTTTCCTGATTATTGACATGAAATCTATCAGTTTTGCAATATTTTTTTTTTCTGCTTTTTCAACATTACTCAATATCTTGGATATTTAACATGCATATAAAGCAAAATGATCTGTTGACCAAAATCCAAATACCACACCAAAGAATGTATCAGCTACAATGGCCACCACTGTGAGCCTCATCAAAACAGCCATAAATCCCTAAGAAGGCAAACTTGATTTTTGTTGGTTTTTTTTTCCCCTCAAATGAATGTTCATGAAATTTCCAGGTCATGCAATAAGTAGCATTCCATCCCTTGCACTTTAGTAATTATGTCAAGATGGACATTACTGGCACCAACACAAGTCTTTTCTTAAAAACTTTCATGCTTTCTTTCAGTGGACTTCTTTCTGGCAGCTCTGACTCCTTCTCTCACAGGCAGCTCTAAACAGCACTGACACCTTTCCTCGTTAGCTGCTTCAACACAGTACTGACTCCTTTCTGTACAAGCAGCTCCACACAGCACTGATTCCTCCTCTTCTCTCTGCAAGTTTCCTTCTACGTGACTGGCTAAACCCTAATCTGTCCCTTACCCAGCCACCTAACCCTATCTGTCCCTCACACCACATCTTCTCACCTTATCTGTCCCTAGCATGACCACATGTCCCTTACCACAGCCAGCAGACTCTAGATCTCCATCTGCAACTTGTGGCTGGCTAGCCCACTCCTTTATAACACCCATCCTCATTGGGCAGGCAAGGCTGTTTCCACTCCTTGGTAATCAGTACAGCTGTACTTCATTGGGAAAGATTGCCTTCTGCACTATTCTTACAAACTATTCTCCTACATTGCACCATCTCTACCATTTTAGTAACAGATGATTGATGAGAGGACATCAGAGGAAGGTGCAGAATTTAGTCCCGCAGAAATCCACTCCAGTCTGAACTTTGGTCTTGTTTTCTACATTCCTTGCTGAGTATTAGAGAAGTCAATAACATGCTAACAGTGACTCAAAGAAAATAGCCTCTCAATGAGATAAATTGTGGCTGTTGAAACAACAGTTTCATCAAAGATATACTGGTAAGTTCTTGTAGCAATTCAGTACACTTATGCACTTTTCTCTATTTTGAAAGTGCTGTAAAAAAATTAACTCATCTTGGAAGCCCCATGAAATAACTGCTGTCTTTTTTTTAGGATTGGGATGCTTAGTACTGGGGTTGACAAGACCTTAAAGAACTGAAAGAAGCTGGATCAACACTGGCATTGTAAATTGGGGAATTCCTGCTCTATGGTCCGCTTTTGAATTATTAGGCAGCTCATTTTTACCTCAGTGATGTTTTCAGTATCAAGAGATTACATGATATGTATGTATGGTGCATGTTGAAATCAAAGAGTGTTCATTATGTGTGTTCACAATTTTTCAGAAATTACCAAGTGTCTTTGAAGTGTTGTTTAAGAGAAAATCCTGATAATCCCATAGTACTTAGTTCATGCACAGAGTGCTGCTGTCTTATGTTGTCTTGGTTGAGTGTTTTCTTTAACTGTACTGCAAGAGCCCTGCGAGGAATCCTACACGTATCCTGGTGTGGTTTGACAGTAAAACTTAACAAAAATTAACTTTTGCCACTCCTTGAACATTTGAGTGGCTTTGAGTAGATGTTAAAGGTGTAGCACATCTTTATATTTTTCAGAATCAAAGAGTTGATTGTTGATTCCAAGCGATTGCTAAATACCAGATTCAAACTCTGAAGTTTACATGTATTTCCAGCCTGTTTCCTGTCAGGAGTTTTATTCCAACCACATCCATTTTCTTTACACAGGAAATACCTTGTTCCCTTTTAACTGGAGATGCACTTAGGTTCAGATCTGCAAGTGTTTAATGTGAACAGTGACAGAGCCTAAGTGCCTAAGTGAAGTCTTGTGATCCCAAGAACCTCCTCTTAGTTTCTGTCTGCCCTGATTGTGCTGAAACTTCCCAATTGTGAGAGATTCTTAACTTAAAGTGCACTTAGAAGTGCTGCTTACTTGGTTGAAATGAGCAGTGTAGCACTTATCTTCCTCAAAGATCTCTCTGGATCCACAAATGAATTGATGTGCTCTGAGGGGGTTAGTCTCCTCTTGCCACAAGAGGATAAGATTGTGTTTCCCACTTTTGAGGAGAGTGGCCCAACCACCAGAATGGAGAGGCTGGGGCTGGCTTAGATCTGTAATGTTTTTAATGAAATTGTTCAAACTGGCCAGAAAGAATGAAAGAGTAATTTGGCTGCAGAAAGATATTTCTCTTCTAGCTTAATGAATTAGATAATGAAGCAATTTTAATTCATGGCCATTTTCATGTAAAATGAAGGAACAGGCCATGGAAGAGAGTGTGGAAACTGGAGGGCCATCTTAGTTACTTATTTTACTTGCAGTGCTAGTAGATTGTCATTGTGCCACTTAAATTTCCCATCAAAGCATTTTTTGGACTTTGTACCAATTTCTAGACAGACTTC
Organism: Muscicapa striata striata; assembly: GCA_030060385.1. Taxonomy (NCBI): domain Eukaryota; kingdom Metazoa; phylum Chordata; class Aves; order Passeriformes; family Muscicapidae; genus Muscicapa; species Muscicapa striata. The sequence goes on along the minus strand of JAREIS010000110.1, from coordinate 1,353,263 downwards.
TGGTCCGTAGTTGCAGCTTTAGTACCTAGTGGTTGGAATAAATCTTTGGGAACAGCAAGTCATGAGCTTGTAGCCTTCAGGCAGAGGAGGGCTGGCCCTGGCTGTCCTCACAGAATGTCACCGCCATGGAACTGTTTGGTGTGTGGGGCATAGAGAGCCATAGGCACTGCCCTCCCTCCTTCCTCCTCTGGCAGCATTCAGAGGAATAAGGTGATCTTTTTTCTTCTCCTAAAAGCAATAGCCTAATAAAGTCCAAAGGGGCACGATAGGCTTGAATTATGTGGTCCAAAAACAAAGAGCAGTCTCTTATCAGCAGAGAATTCAAACACTAGTGGAGGTAGTATTTAAATTCTGTCCCCACACTCTTTTATAAGCTTCCTTCCACAGATCAGACTGTATAATGTTTAAGACACCTAACACAGTGTATAGACAGCTTATGTGTGTAACTTGTAGTGTGTTCGCATATGAGTGCCATGTTCCCTCTCTCATCTCCCTAAGGAAGATGCTTGTGATGTTCATTTTTATTTTGTGTGGGTATTGGAGGCTGTTGGGTAGGTTTTGTTATGGGTGGGTGTTGCAGTTATAACATCGAGATGGACATGACTGGCATTACCACCAGTCCTTTATTAGAAAGCTTTTCATGCCTTCTTTCAGTGTACTTCTTTCTGACAATTCTGACTCCTTCCCTCATAGGCAGCTTCACACAGCACTGACTCCTTTTCTTACAGGCAGTTCCACACAGCTCTTTCTCTCCTCTCTGCAAAACTGGCTAAACCCCAACCTGTCCATTTCCCAGCCACCTTACCCTGTCTGTCCTTCACACAACATATCCTTACCTTGTCTGTCCCTTGCACAACCACGTCTCTTACCTCCTCACAGCACAGCCAGCAGACTACATCTCAAGCTACAACAGACCCTCAATCTAAAGCTCCAACTGTAACTTGTGGCTAACCCACTCTTTTATAGCACCCAAACTCATTGGGCAGGCTGTCCTGGTTTTAGGACAGGGTTCTGCCAAAAAACAGCAGAAGTTTCCCTTTGAAATAGAGAAATCAATGTCACCCCCCTCCGAGTGTTATAATTGTTTCAAATCAAGGACTCAAGGCGGAGATAAGGAGGTAAAAGGAACAGCTCTTTACTACTCTAACTCACAACACAAGTAGAAAACAACAGTAATTATTAAAATTACCGACGAAAAACAGAAGAAAAAGTCAGATGTAGTCCTTTCTTAGACACGGGCACACTCGGTCTGTGTCCGTTCCTGGGGGTGTAACTGTAGCAGGGCCGGCACAGCTGCAGGCGCAGGCGGGAGCCAGGGAGGTGGAGTGGAACAGCCGCGGCCGGGCTGGCTCAGGTGGGAGCTCTTCGCTCCTGTCCTGTGTCCAGATGACCAGTTATATTCCCAGAGGTAGGAAGTATTTGGTCTTTGGTAGTCAGCAGTGCCTCCGAGGTAGCAGGGCAGATGCTGGGCAGCTGAATGCAGCCGGCCCCCGGGTCTCCTACCTCCTCACACCGCTGAGCAGACTGGAGAAGTTCCCCCTCCCTCTCTCTCTCTCCCCGGAAAACAGCCGGGCCCCTCCAGAAGCCTCGTGCTCCCCTGAGTAGCTCTCCCCCTTCCCGGAAGTCTGCATCCCCCTCCGGGTAGCTCCGGTCCCACCCACCCGCCCGTCCAGGGCCATCACAAACCCTGGGCACAGCCGGCGGGTTCTGTTAGCATTACAATGGGAAAAAATTCTCCCCACTCATACATTGAAGGAACACACTCCCAACCTTCAACATTATCCACCCCGAATTTTTCCCATGCCAACATGCTACAGCAAATTAAAAACCTTTAAATCATATACATACAGGCAGTTACAGGCACAGTGTCATAGATAATTCACCCTAGAACAAGGTCTCCTTGGGGGATGCATCGGGTCTCTCCATCCTTTTGCATCACCCACCAAGTGCAACCTGGTCCTTGAGCGAAAACCACCCCACGAACAGGATTGTCTTTGCTGGAGGCAGAGTTCACCCAAACAGTTTTCCCTAACATGCCTCTCAGGTGTACCACTGGGACCTTATCTCCATCTGGTGTTCCCAAAGGCTCAGATTGGGCAGGACCTGCTCGGTTAGTGGAACCTCGGGTATTCACTAACCATGTGGCCTTTGGTAAATTAATCTCCCAGTTCTTAAAAGTCCCCCCACCAAGTGCTTTTAAGGTGGTTTTAAGCAGGCCATTGCACTGTTCGACTTTCCCAGCCGCTGGTGCATGGTAGGGAATATGGTACACCCACTCAATGCCATGTTCTTTAGCCCAGGTGCTAACAAGGCTATTTTTGAAATGAGTCCCATTGTCTGACTCAATTCTCTCAGGGGTACCATGTCTCCAAAGGACTTGTTTTTCCAGGCCCAGGATGGTGTTCCTAGCAGTAGCGTGGGGCACAGGGTAGGTCTTCCACCATGGTCAGCACATAGCGCTTGCCTTGGCGGGTCTGAGGCAGTGTGATGTAGTCAATCTGCCAGGCCTCTCCATTACTTGTATTTGGACCATCGCCCACCATACCAGAGCGGGCTTCACCCGCTTGGCTTGCTTGATGGCAGCACACGCCTCACAGTCATGGATAACCTGGGAAATACTGTCCATGGTTAGATCCACCCCTCGGTCTCGTGCCCACTTATAGGTGGCGTCTCTGCCCTGATGACCTGAGGCATCATGGGCCCATCGAGCCAGGAACAATTCTCCCTTGTGTTCCCAATCTAAGTCTACCTTTGACACCTCTATCTGTGCAGCCTGATCTACCCGCCAAGTTGCCGGTGTTCTTCACTAGCCCGACTCTTGGGAACATGGGCATCCACATGGCGGACTTTCACAGGTAGCTTCTCTATCCGAGTGGCAATGTCTTTCCACTCATCAGCAGCCCAGATTGGCTTTCCTCTACGTTGCCAGTCAGCCTTTTTCCACCTTTCCAGCCAGCCCCACAGAGCATTGGCTACCATCCATGAATCAGTGTAGAGGTAGAGCTTTGGCCATTTCTCTCTCAGCAATGTCCAAGGCCAGCTGAACAGCTTTGAGTTCAGCAAGTTGGCTTGATCCACCTTCTCCTTCGGTAGCTTGTGCAACCTGTCGTGTGGGGCTCCATACGGCTGCTTTCCACTTCCAATTCATTCCCACGATGCGACAGGAACCGTCGGTGAAAAGAGCGTAGCACGTTTCATCTGCTGGCAGCTGGTTGTACGGTGGGGCTTCTTCAGCTCGGGTCACTTGCTTCTGCTCCTCCTCCTCGGCAAGACCAAAATCTTCACCTTCTGGCCAGTTTGTAATTATCTCCAAAATCCCAGGGCGATTTGGGTTACTAATGCGGGCCATGATGAGGGCAATCCACTTGCTCCATGTGGCGTCGGTGGCATGGTGGGTAGAAGGAACCTTTCCTTTGAACATCCACCCCAGCACTGGCAGTCGGGGTGCCAGGAGAAGTTGTGCTTCTGTGCCAATTACCTCTGAGGCAGCTTGAACTCCTTCATAGGCAGCCAAGATTTCCTTCTCCGTCGGGGTGTAATTGGCTTCAGAACCTCTGTAACCTCTGCTCCAGAATTCCAGGGGTCGGCCTCGAGTTTCACCAGGCACCTTCTGCCAAAGGCTCCAGGACAGACCATGGTTCCCGGCTGCAGAGTAGAGAACATTCTTTACCTCTGGTCCTGTCCTGACTGGGCCAAGGGCTACAGCATGAGCGATCTCCTGCTTGATCTGGGCGAAGGCTTGCTGCTGTTCAGGGCCCCAGTGGACATCATTCTTCTTGCGGGTGACCAGGTAGAGAGGGCTCACAATCTGGCTGTATTCAGGGATATGCATTCTCCAAAAGCCTATGGCACCTAGGAAAGCTTGTGTTTCCTTCTTGCTTGTTGGTGCTGACATTGCAGTGATCTTATTGATGACCTCAGTGGGGACCTGGCGCCGTCCGTCTTGCCACTTCACTCCCAGGAACTGGATCTCTCGAGCAGGTCCTTTGACTTTGCTTTTCTTGATGGCAAAGCCAGCTTCCAGCAAAATCTGGATGATTTTCTCTCCCTTCTCAAAGACCTCTGTTGCCGTGTTCCCCCACACAATGATGTCATCAATGTATTGCAAATGTTCTGGGGCCTCACCCTTTTCCAGTGCAGCCTGGATCAGCCCATGGCAGATGGTAGGGCTGTGTTTCCACCCCTGGGGCAGTCGGTTCCAGGTGTACTGCACACCCCTCCACGTGAAAGCAAACTGAGGCCTGCACTCTGCTGCCAAAGGAATGGAGAAAATGCATTGGCAATGTCAATGGTAGCATACCACTTCGCTGCCTTGACTCCAGCTCGTACTGCAGTTCCAGCATGTCTGGCACGGCTGCGCTCAGCGGTGGAGTCACTTCATTCAAGGCACGATAGTCCACAGTCAATCTCCATTCCCCCTCAGACTTGCGCACGGGCCAGATGGGACTGTTGAAGGGTGAATGGGTTTTGCTCACCACCCCTTGGCTCTCCAGCTCACGGATCATCTTGTGGATGGGGATCACAGCATCTCGATTTGTCCGGGTACTGCCGGCGGTGCACTGTCATGGTGGCAATTGGTACCTGTTGCTCTGTCACTTTCAGGAGTCCCACTGCAGATGGATTTTCTGACAGTCCAGGCAAGGTGTTCAACTGCTTAATACTCTCTGCCGATACAGCAGCTATTCCAAAAGCCCACCTGAATCCCCTTGATCTTTGTAGTAGCCATTCCTGAGGAAGTCTATGCCTAGAATGCACGGTGCCCCTGGGCCAGTTACAATCGGATGTTTCTGCCACCCCTTCCCTGTCAGGCTAATCTCAGCTTCCAGCAAAGTAAATTCCTGTGATCCCCCTGTCACCCCAACAATGGAAACAGGTACCTTCCCCACATGTTCTGATGGTATCAGGGTGCATTGTGAACCAGTATCAACTAACATTCTATGTTTCTGTGGCTTTGATGTGCCAGGCCATCGCACCCACACTACCCAGTAGATCCTGTTATCCCATGCCTCCCCTGGCTAGAGGCAGGGCCCCTCTAGCCCTGGTTATTATTTCCTTCTTGGGCATACATAGTGGAGGTCCTTCCAGGGGATCTGACAGATCATCCTCCCTTCTGTAGTACCCTGCACCTTGGTTGTGGGAGGTCGAGGCTACCTTCATTTTAGCGCGGTTCCCTCGGTTGGCATTTCCTTCCCTGAGCTGACGCACCCGTGCTGCCAGGACAGAAGTGGGCTTCCCATCCCATTTTTCCATGTCTTCCCCATGGTCTCGCAGGAAGAACCACAGGTCAGTTCGTGAGGGGTATCCTCTGTCCCTAGCTGGGGCGTTGGGTGAGATTTGGGGCCTGTGACTCGTACTGGTGCTGCATTGATCTTCCTTATCTCCTCCCTTATAATCTCCCCTCACCTCTCCTTTCAACCCTCTCATCCCCTTCATCTCCTCTTGGACCTGTTGGAGGTCCCTGGCCACAGCAGAGACCTTGGCCTGCACTGGGCCATTAATCATACTGTCAAAATTTCTGAGCTTGCTGGCAACAGAACCTACTGTCTCTCGGTGGTCATCAGCCTTAATCAGTGCAATGTAGGTAGTAAATTCAGATGGCTCCAGGGTTGCCAGATTCCACAACATCTGCCCTGTGCACCTGACCTTGTCAGGGTCATTGTCATGCTGTCCATCCATCCCAAAGGTGCTCCTGCATTCTCTCTTTGTGGATGTCTTCTCTCTCACACTCATTAGAAGCCGTTCCCAAAGGGAAAGGAGGCCTTGCTCCTCACGAATGTCTGGTCCACACCTGAGTCCTGGGACAAGGATCCCAAATTCCTGGCCTCAGTGCCATCCAGTTGTACACCTCTCCCCATAAGGTCCCAGACACGGCAACCAGGCTAAAGGCTCACGGCCTGTCAAGACAATGTCTTTTCGCAGGTTACGGAGAGGTCATAAGGAGAGAGACTCAGTGATAATCTCAACCTCTGGCTCCCTTGCTGACTGTGAGGACCCTCCTGGCTGATCCCCCACTATCTAGGTGCTTTGTTTTAATCTTAGATTTCAGTTTCACAGGGGCAACTGCTGCTGGCTGTGGCTGCCCCTGTGATCCAGCTGGAACCTGGACAGATGTAACATCTATGGGTTCCACTGCAGCACCATCAGACTCTCCTCTTAGGGCAGGGGGAGGGTTTCTCACTAGCTGGGAAAGGTGCTCTTTTCAGCACTTGGCCCTGCTCCTTCAACACTCTGGCCCATGTCCCGTAATCCTTCACTAGAACCCCCACCACTCTGGCTGGTTCACAGGGGCAGGCTCTGGGGCAGCATGTTTCACGGTTGTTATCCAAGCCAGTATTCCCTTGTTTCTGAATGCTAAGTAAAGCAGGCCCATCAGCAACACCAGCCACGGAATAATAATACTAGCAATTAAAGCAAATCTGAAATCCTTGAAAACTGGTGGGGTAGCCTCAAAAACTGGGTGACAGGTTGAGAGAAAATTTCCCTTGCATTCATTGCCTCACAGTAAGTACCATTGTTGAAATAACCCCAGAAACACGCAGTTAGAGTACGATAGCTCAGGATCCATGTGGCAAAGTTCCAGAAAAAATTAAAAACCCATGAATTCCTGACAAAATCAATCCAAAACACAAATCGGATCATAGCTACAATAAATTTGGTGAGGGGGCCCATATTCAAAAAAGGGCTTGCAAATGGGAGAGAAATATCTGTGACCACGTGAGCCCAAACCAGATTAAACTAGACAACATGTTGCTGCTTAAGAGCTGCTACTCCTCTCTTAACTCGCCTTTTAATGCCCTCAGCCCCACGTTGGGCGCCAAAATCTGTCCTGGTTTTAGGACAGGGTTCTGCCAAAAAACGGCAGAAGTTTCCCTTTGAAATAGAGAAATCAATGTCACCCCCCTCCGAGTGTTATAATTGTTTCAAATCAAGGACTCAAGGCGGAGATAAGGAGGTAAAAGGAACAGCTCTTTACTACTCTAACTCACAACACAAGTAGAAAACAACAGTAATTATTAAAATTACCGACGAAAAACAGAAGAAAAGTCAGATGTAGTCCTTTCTAGACGCGGCACACTCGGTCTGTGTCCGTTCCTGGGGGTGTAACTGTAGCAAGGCCGGCACAGCTGCAGGCACAGGCGGGAGCCAGGGAGGTGGAGTGGAACAGCCGCGGCCGGGCTGGCTCAGGTGGGAGCTCTTCGCTCCTGTCCTGTGTCCAGATGACCAGTTATATTCCCAGAGGTAGGAAGTATTTGGTCTTTGGTAGTCAGCAGTGCCTCCGAGGTAACAGGGCAGATGCTGGGCAGCTGAATGCAGTCGGCCCCCGGGTCTCCTACCTCCTCACACCGCGAGCAGACTGGAGAAGTTCCCCTCCCCTCTCTCTCCCCCGGAAAACAGCCGGGCCCCTCCAGAAGCCTCGTGCTCCCTGAGTAGCTCCCCCTTCCCGGAAGTCCGCATCCCCCTCCGGGTAGCTCCGGTCCCACCCACCCGCCCGTCCAGGGCCATCACAAACCCTGGGCACAGCCGGCGGGTTCTGTTAGCATTACAATGGGAAAAAATTCTCCCCACTCATACATTGAAGGAACACACTCCCAACCTTCAACACAGGCACAGATGTTTCCACTCCTCAGTACAGCTGTAATTCATAGGGAGAGATTGTCTTCTGGACTATCCTGCACTATCCTTTCAAACTACCTTCCCACAGGTGGGTGATGAAGTAGGGCTTATTGTCAGGGTGCCAGCAGAGCCTGGGGCTATGGGAGCTCCCCTGAGGCTGGCTGGGCAGGAGCAGGGCACCTCCAGCTCCAGGCATGGGGTACATCTGCTGGGCCAGGATGTGAGGCCATGGCTGGGCAGGACCGAGGGGAGCTGGAGACTGGCCATGCTGCAGCATCCCTGGGACAAGGGCTGGTGGTCCCGGGGCTGAAATGGGGTCCTGTGGCATGGGTAGGGTGGAGGGAGTCCTGGGGGTGGCTCCAGGCCCTGGCACCAGTCTCCAGTCATTGAGTTAGAGCTGCTGGGCAGCAACTCCACCAGATGAAAATGGTTCATTTTTTCTAGCTTTACATTTTCTGAGCAGTCTAATGATAGATTTGCTTTCACATCCTTTGAGATTAGTCTTTATTTCAGACAATGCTTTCAACACTAAAAGGGTCATAAAAATAGACATTTCCTGAGAGCTTAGAAAGAAAAACTGTTAGTCTCCCATCTTTCTCCCTCCCCCAAATTATTTGATAATGGAATGGGAAGCTTTCCCATAATCTTTTGCTTGATTTTTACTAGTATGAACCTGTCAAAGATCATGGCATTTCCTTACTGTGTAATGTGGAGCCAGCTGGAACCAAATAATCTACCCACATTTTTCATCATCTTTGTATTCTGATAGGAGCTTCTGCTTAGCAGAAGGGAGAAAATACCTGATATTCCTTCCTTGCTGTCATGGTGGCCACATTGAGGCTGTTTCCTCTTGGCTAAAGTCTGACTAAACCTGAGTAAATGTGACCAGACCAAAAATTAAGTGTTTTCTGCCTGAAACCAACACCTTACTCTTATGGCAGTTCAAGAGGAAAGTAAATTAAGAAATGACACTTTCCTTTCCACTCACTGTCCCAAATAAATATTTTCTAGGGTGAGTAAGAAATGTTCCTCCTTTGGCTTGAAGGTACAGAGATTTGGGTCTGAAAAAATACCTTCCTTTATCCCCCTTCTTTTCTTACAGAAATGAGAACTTTCATGTGAGCATCTGAAGCTGCTTTCCAGAGAACATGAGTCATTTCTGCTGTTATATGAATTGTACTCTTCTTAACAAAAGCTATCTAAAGAATGGGTAGCCAGTGAAAAATACAGCTCCTCAGCCCTTTGGTTTTTAGGCCTGATTCCTCTGGAGCTGGAGGAAAGAATCTCTCCCATTTCCCTTTCCCATTTTCACATTCTCTCTTAGTCTATATTGCATCTGTTTTAATCATCAGTATTCTGTATGTAACATCTCTCAAAATCTAATCCATTGCTCTGGACCCACCTAGTGACGGCTTTATAGATCCCTTATATTCATAAAGGCACTTTAAAAAATGTTTTCATTATTTTTGTTAGGCTTGGGTTGTTTGGTTTTTGGGGTTTTTTGGTGTTCGAAATGTATCTCAATACCCAAAGTGAACACTTTCTTTCAATACTTCCTTCACTGAGAAAGCAATGATACTTGTGTGGTTACATGTGTGGTTACATTTAGGTGTTACATACACCTAAATGCAAGGAGTATGGTCACACTTTTCAGGAAATGACCACAAATGTAAATTATGTAAATGATGTAAAATACATCACGACAAGTAAGAATAGTCTGTAGTCTAAGTATGAGGAAGCTTTTTTTCACTGTTATGGGATTAAAGTGGTTAGTCCAGTTTAGAATGATTCTAAGAGGCCTGCTTAGTGCTTCTGGTCTGTGTTGGAGCCGACTCGGGGTGTTATCAGCCTGAAACTTCTCTAGACACACAAACTGTAAAGAATTATCAACGTGCTGTGACTTTCAGAGATAATCTACTGTCTTGTTGTTTTGTTCAGTGATATCTATGACATTTTTGGACAGCCAGAAACAGCTCAGCAACACCTGACTTCAGTGACTGATGCTGAATATTTGAAAGTCCTGGACAGGTGCTCCTGGTTTATGCAGAGTGGCTATGTGTAGTCAGGCTAATGATGCAGAGGTGCATAGGATTCACTGTTCCTGTGATGCGGGACCCAGTTAAGTGTATGCGGCTATGAGCCTCCGTCCTGGTATTCATGAACCTGAAAATCTGAGTAGTCCAACAAACTGTTTCTCAGAGGTTTGTTCATTGTAGTCCTCTCCATTTAGTAAACCCCCTGTGTTATATTAATAACTGAATAGTCACATATGAGCATTCATTGTGGTACACAGATCTTGTAACAATCTTTAAAAATGCAGTTCTAGGAATTTTTCATTGATTATGCTGTGTTTGAGGGATAGGTTGCAGGTCCTGTATGGGCATTGGAGAGAGTGACAGAGATTGAATGTTTACCAATAATGAAACTGTGTTTGCAGGTAAAGTTTTAGTGCAATGAGATATTTTGTAAAGTTTATAAGAAATATGTCTTTATTTCAATTTAAAAAAACCCCAACCTGTAAGGTTTTGATTAATACTGAAATTCTTCCATCATGGTATTATATGCTTTGCCTCATGCTTATGAAAATGCTCAAGCCATGCACAATAGCCACACAAAACTCTGCAGTCAGATTTGTAAATGCAAGTCATTAAATAATTTCTTTAAAAACCCAGTATTTTTTCTTATCTGGACTAGTCCAAGCATGTGCAGAGACTATCAAAACTTCTGCATGGTACAAAATTTATATCTTGTACAATCTCTGGTCCAATTTCCAGTTGCAGGAGCCTATGGTTCCTTCAATTCTGGAGAGCTGATGCCATTTCATATTACTTTTCATATCAAGGACAGGCTCTGATTTTCTAGATATCCTTGGTATCAATGCATGCAACCATGCAGGGTTCATTAACCCCTGAAGGCTTCCCAAGTCTGAAATATGGACTTGGCTCCAAGTTGTTGGAAAACTTGATTTGCACAGCTCAGTATACAGTATTAGGAGAGGAAGTGTGGCATTGGAATATGTGTGGCTTAAAGCTGGAGGATAACAGGATTATTGCTAGCTGGAAATGTGGGAAAACCCCATTCACAACAAGCATAATGTCTTGGGATATACTGAAATTACACAGAATAAATTCAGGTGTTTTCTAAAAGGCTATTCATGTCACATTTGGAAATATTTTTTTCCTCTCTACTGTAACACAGAATAAGTTAAGGGTTTTTTTTTTTCCTTGCTATTGTAGCACAGAATAAAAAAGGGTAACAGGTTTGCTGAAAATTCAAATTATTTCCTATTCATATTCAATTGTATACGGCTTAAGAGGGAAATCTAACCTGTAGCCATTCTTTTGCAACATTAGGGATTGGCCACCATTAGAGAAAAAAGTGAAGGAAAAGCAGATGCTAAACTCATCAAATGAAGAGCAACAGAGCAGTGGGTAAAGTTGGACATATCAAAATGTGCGACTGGAAATTTATGATGAGCTCAAATAGGGCTGCTAATTTAATATGTATTCTTTCCTTTTAATATTGGCTTCTAACCTGTAAGGTTGGAGAAAGCCATTTTTCTGCTTCTCTTTAATTAAACAGTAAAATTGATGCTGAGAATTAGTCTAATGACTTTTCCCTCCTTACTTGATAAATTATTTGGAATGGTAATAAGAAATAAAATTAGGAGACATATAGATGAGTGTTGTTAAAATAGCTATCTATCAGCATAACTTTTGTGGAGAAAAAAAATTATGTATAAAGATAATTGCTTGAGCTTGTCAACAAATAATAAAATACAATCATTATATATTTTTTCACTTCAATGGCAGTTTTTGAAAAAGACCTTCACAAGGTGCTTGAATAGACTGACTTCTACATGAGGAAAAAGCTACAAGATGTTTTAGAGAAAAGATAAATAATAAAAATAGAAGTTTATTAAAAAAAAAAAGAAAGGGAGATCAGTTACTTTATTTTTTCAGTTATTATAGGAATGAGTCAGTCAAATGCAAACATGCAAAATAGGAAACAGTCTTTTATGTAACTTGTAATTTACTTTTGGCTCAGGAGTAATGTATATTTGGGTTTATATACTTTTATGAAGTCATAAAGCACTTAAAGCATTCAGCAGGAGATGAGAGACAGGAATAAGTTTCCCCCCTTATTATAGAACACTTGTCCAGTCTGGGCCCACCTTGTTTGAAATATCTAGGAGATAATATAATGGACACCTGATTCTTACTTTGATGCAGGCTGTACTTCGTGTCTGAGGCAGAGTCCTCACTTAAATTCACTGGTGATTTTTCAAACTAACATAAGAAAAAAATTGCTTTTATTAAGTGATGTACGTTTTTTGCATGAAATGAAACACAAATCCTGATAACATCATGTTTTTGTGGCCCTATGTGTCATGGCCCACAAATCACCCTAAAAGCTGTGATTTTTTTAGAGATTACAGGCACAAAGTTCTGTATGGTTGCTTTTGTGCCAAATACCTGTCCTGGCTGCATACAGCAGGTTTCAACTTTGACTACAGTACTGGGACCCTTCTGAAGAATTTATAGCAAGTTGTAAAATAAATGAAAAAAGTCAAGGCTAGTTAAAAACAAAACAAAAACTGAAAAAGGAGGTGGTAGCGGTCTCCTTCACCTTTTATTTTCCACCCAATTTGCACTTCTGGAAACACCTGCTGCCATTCTATTGCTAGCTCAGACTTCATTAAGAAAACAAGTTTCACCTGTGACATTCTCACTTGTGAAATCGTTGCACAGATTTTGAAGAACATTGCTCTCAATAAGGGCAGTAGCCACATGCAAATACCAGGAGAAATGGATGACAGGATTGATGACATGGGGTCAAATATTAAAAAGTAAGTACAAATGTGATTTCATTTCTTGAAAGTTGTCAAAAGACTATCTTATATCTGATGTGGTGACATTACACTGCTTCTGCATTTTGATGTTTTTCTCCTTATGGCTTAGACTAATTTATGTTATTTACTGGATGGGGCCAGGCACTTTGTAAATTATGGACTGCATTCTCAGTGAATCAAAATATTTAGGTTGCTTTTGTGGTTCAGTCCTTGGCATCATGTCACTAATTGCTTTAACACAACTCTGAAATAATGGCAAAAGGAAAACGCATTGAAAAGAAAGAGAAATTAAACTTTGAACAACAAAACAAAAGCCACATTAAAAAATAGAAAATGTTGATGAAACCAAAAAGTGGGTGACCAAATATGCAATCTGGATTCAGTACAATGTTACACGGCAGGAGAAAAGATACACATCTCGGGATCTTCTCCAGGGAGAGAAAAATTTATGACATAAATTTTCTTTGATAAACATTCCTGACAAACTTCTTTGTATTTTTATCTTAATGAATATCTCTTTGTCTCAGTCCAGTGGGGTTTTTTTCCTGCATTTTTATTTTTTTTAATATCTCCTTTCTGATTCTTTTATATTCTGAATATACCTCAATGGCAACAGTTGAAGATCTGTCTTACCAGCTAATTGGTACTAGAAAGTAGTCAGACCTGTACCTGGGTTGCATTAGGGCTTTTGAAGAGTGTCCCCAGATATTCTGATTTTCCCATATTTATGCTTTAGAACTCTGTGGCAGTATTTTCTCTATTTTTCCCTGTACAAGGTACAGAAGCATTCTCAGGGGTCTTTAGCATTCTACTCTGGCAGTGTTTCTAGACTCTGGCTGTCCCATGTAATGAGAGATAAGAAGCAAGAGTTAAGCCTCCACAGAAATAACAATAACAAGCCATTGGTCTGCTTTATACTTATATATTTATTTTATACTTATGTATTTATTTCTCTGTAATAGTGGCTGAATGGAAGTCTATGTGCTGAAAGTAGGAGTTTAGATTTTTGCTTTAACTCAGAAGTGGAAAATCACTTATAAAACTTCATCAGAGCACCGTTAAATTAATTAAGAGTTATGTATGCTTTTGTAACTTTATAAATGAGATGTAAGTCTCCATACTCATTAATTGCTGTTCAGTGTTTAAGGTGTAAGATGGCAATGTGTTTTATATCTCCTTCCCTTGCGTTTAATGTCATTAGAATCACTACTTAATTTAGAGTTTAATCTTCACAGTGACTCGTATAACAAGTTAAATATCAATAAAACATTTAATAAACACTGATTTGTATTAATCTAATCATAGACTGTATACATAATGTAGAGACTCGTGCATGGCATACTAGAAAGGAATATATTTCCAAATTTGTTCTGAATTTGACATTTTGGTATTTTTATTTATGAAACATTTTCTATATAGCAGTGACACGAGTCCTTATGATTAGACAGATTTAAAAAGAATTTAATAGAGAAAAAGTTTACAGAATGTAGGAATGTTACCTCTTTTTGTGTTCTTTGTCTAATTGCAGTTGCAGTCAAAACTGTAAGCTGGTTCAGATAGAGGATATTTCTTACAAAAGAACTAATTCTTCACTGTTCTTCCAGTAAAAAGTGAACACCAAATGGTAATATTATTTGAAAGAACTTTATATTGCTACTTCTCATAATCCAATGAAGCATGTAAAATGGAGTTCAACCATGAATTAAATTCTGTTTGAGTCATGCACACCTGCAAAGAGTTCAGTCTGGTTAGCTCAGGGTGGCTGTAGTTCTGTGCTAAAAGTGTCACAAATGACTGTAATGGCACTACAAGAAAACCACTTCTAGTAAGGAAAATAGACAGTCAATGTAAGTGTGGAGAATTTGGATGGCCAAGACTAGAGCAAACCTCATGACCGCAAGAGGAAGGCTGGAATGCCTTCACAAAACACACAGGACAGGGTGATGTGGATTATTCCAAAACACCCTTGCACTTCTAGTTGCATGTTGCTTGATGATCAATGGAAGCAAACCTGTTTGTTTTAAACCCAGTGTCCTTGGTGTACAAATTAGAGCAGACTAGAGTGGAAAAAGTAGTGAGATTTGAAATACAGAGACAAAATGGGATGACTAACCCTATTTAGTGGATCAGTCAAAAAAAGAGACAGAATTGTTTTTGTGGGAGTGATGAGAATATGGTGGGATAAGAATTGTGAGAGCCATGAAAAAAGGCCCAATGGGTCAAGCAGGAAGATCTCAATTTCACTGCACTTGGAATCGTGCTCAACAATTATTATCTACCATAAAAAACAGATCAAAGTTGTGGTTTTAGGATACTTGGGCTCAGAAGCTTATGTTGCCTATTAAGTCTTGATTTCTACCAACCCCTCCTCTGCACAAACAGCAGGGAAAAAGGAAGAAATTTCCCTTTGCTGCGAGTCGGTTCTCTGTATGGATGTGTTTGGGTCGTTGTTGCACGTATTGTGGCAGTCACTGGGAATGACACTGAGGGAAAACATTCTTGCTGGTATTGTCATTGGAGAGGCTGAAGGTTGGATGGGTACTGATAGTAAACAGACCTGTCCCTCAAAGGAATCATCCATGTGACCAGGAAGGAGGCACAGCAGGGACACTGCCCTAAGGAGAGGCTGTGGGCTTTGGTTGAGATGGGATGTTCCATGCCAGATAACTACACTGAAAAAGGAACATTAAAAAAAGAGACTCAGAGCAATAAGTCCCTATTTTAGCAACATTTTATGTTCAGAACCTTAATGAGGAACTGTAAGTTTAAAATCCAGCTATCTTCTTAAATAATTGCAATCACAGTTCCTATCCATAGGTATGCTCTCTATTTTTATGACTATTTTTTTAAAAATAGGAGGTTTTTTTTTTTGGTTTTTTTTTTTTTTTTTTTTTTTTTTTTTTTGGTTTTTTTTTGGTTTTGTTAGTTTTTCTCCCAAGCTACTTCCATGCAGACCAATGATACTAAGTGAAACAGTAGAGACCTTGTATGTAACTGAAAGTATGCAGAAATAATAAAACAATAATAACTCCCAAAATAGAGGGGGATGGGAGAGTGAGAGGCCAACATACAACACAAAACCAGGATTGTGCCATCTCACTAATATTCCTCGGTTTTACAATTAAAAGTTACTTATTGCTAAAATAGATATGTAATTTAATTTTAAATATGTTTACATGTACCATTTTAATTTCTAAAGATCACTACTTATATTATAGTTTGCAAATATATAAAAGCTGAGATTCCTTTACCCTGGCTGATTCAGAATGGACAGGATAAAAGAGTGAGTTTCAACCTCCTTTTAAAAAATAGTGACTTTATTGTAATATTCAGGGAAGTTTGAATTGAGATGAAAGTTCAGATTTCTTTGTAAGGGTAGCATCAGTCCTTTTTTACAGGGAGGGTTGCAGATGGTAGGGCCTTGCTAAGAGTGCAAGAGAATAAATGATAAATGAGGGCTTCTCACTTACAAATAAAATTGTTTTACTTTTCCTTGAAGAAATGCAGTAAATTAAAAAACTCTAAATAGCACAGAAATTTCAGTCCTCCAGACCGCCTTCTCCTTCTCAATTTTGCTATACTATATTCAGCATTCAGTTTTGCCAACACTGAACATGCCTGAGGCAGCATTTACATTCTTTAAAAAGGCATAGATTAGTTTTATTTCTAAGAGTTAACTTCTCCTCTTGACACATGTACTTAATTCCCATTAATGGAAATGGAAGCTAGGCATGCACACTGGAAGCAAAAATCTGTTCCTAAGCATATGATTCAAACTGCATTGTAGCTAAACATTTCCATGCTCTGAAGTAAGCACATTTGCAAGATATTTTTCATAATAAATGCATCAACCCTAGACTATTCTCCCTCCACTCTTCCAAAGTGTGTTGCAAAACATCCTTTCTTAGAAGTCTTACAGATTCATTCTTAATGCTGCAGTTGTTTTGAGTGTGTGCCTAAAAAAGAAAATCCATTTAGGATCTTCAGAGTTTTGCATATTTTTTTGTGAGAATTTTCCAGTAAATCGTTCTGTGGAACATCTTACATTGCCTTGGACTTCGTAGGTCTCTATTATTAAAACCTACAGTGGAAATAACAAAACCTGGAAACCTCTTCCCCCTCCCTCCCCCCCAACCCCCCACAGAACTTCCTTCGCTTACAGTATTGCAGTATCTGCCAAAGGCACTAGACTGAACTGATATCATTTAAGAATGAAAAAAATATTGTTTCATTAAAGTTTTTCTTCTTCCAATGTGCTTGTCTAAAGACTTGAGGTTTCTGCCTCTGCAATATTCCAGAATTACAGTATTTCTACCTTGAGCTGGGTGGATAATTGATTTTTTTGTTCACCTCTTGATCTGGAGAACCACAATAGCAAAAAACTAATCAGTTAAGCACAAAACTTCTTACAGGAGTTCATTATTTCAATTGTGTCCCCTCATCCAAATGAAAATCATAGCTTTTTTGTTCAGTTCAACCCAAATTGTGCTCTTTTACTGGGACTTTTTTTGTTTGGGCACCCCTTAAAGGAAGAAAAGCAAGAGAAATGCAGATTCACTGAATTGCTAGGGGACTAGAAAGGGGGTTTTCATTATTCTCATCAGTTAAAGATATTTGAACTTCTGAATTCTCACTTTGAGAAGAAAGAATTGTGGGCATTAAGTGTGGATGCTGGAGGTTGCAAGTGGGTTTTGTAACTTTGACCTACTCAGTAAAAAGGGGCACCAGAGCTTCCTATTACTAGTCAAAAGTTTCAGGACAAGATGAAATTTCTTATGTTAAAAACTGGACAGTTGCATGTTGTGTACATTTTCTTCTTTCTCAGTGGTTATTAATTCTAATTTCTCAGTTTCTCCACTTTCTGATTAGCAGACTTTGTGACACATCCTAGCAATTTCTAAAAAGCAAGCTAAAAGTTAATATGAAATTATTTTTAGAAGAGCTTCAAGATTGCCTCAAACCACGTAACTTTCCTTTTCTCCATCTTGCAATTGCAGTTGAACTTATTATGAGAAAATAATTTTATCAGAAAGTCTATACTTAACTGTCTATATTCCAGTAATATATATATAATCCATATAATTCAGTATAGTACAAGGATACTGTAATACAATATTACTGTAACAGCAACAGTGAGTTGTTTTTTTCTCCTCTTTGGGCATCACTTTCTTTCCCCCCAGTCATCTGGGAGCGGGAGCTCAGTAGTTGCAGAAAACACAAAATGAAGGTAATGGGGAAGAAGGTACCTGAGCACAAAATTTATTGGGGTAAGAGTAATTGTAAACCAGATTAAGTAAAAGAAGAGTTCATGTCAGAACCATTCACAGGAGAGATCTTTATTTCCTTTCTTACTTCCATTTCCTCTCCCCTTCTCAGCTCTTTTTGCTCAGTTATCTTAGTTTTCTTTCTCACACTTTTATTTTTCTTCTTTTTTTTCTCCTTTTATTATGGTTCTTTCAGCTTCTTCCTAGTCTAGCCCATGTCTTCTATAATTCCTGATGCTGACGGTGATTGCTTTGCTTTATAATCATATAAGCTGAGAGCCAACAAACCAAGAGCCTCAGTATGCTAGGAATAATACTAGCTTGGGGGGGGGAGGTATGTGATCATTGTCCTGAAAAACCCCAAATAGGAAATTATATGGGAAAGGAGTAAATACATGTGAACAGACAAAGGAAGGACATGGTAGAAGAATGGCAGTGGTGCAGTGGAGCTGGGCTGGTAAAAGGATATGAGGTTAGAGTTGAATGGAGCTAATGTGCAATCAAAATATGGTATTCCTGTTCTACCCAAATGGTTGAGATTTATACTTCTTTTAATAAAAAGCAGTCTTAATTTTCTTCCAGATGTGGCTTCTCTGTAGCTTCACTCTGTAAACTTCTCCCAAAGCCAAGTGTGAGGAAATAGGGGAAATAAAGCAAGAGCTGGGACAGAAGGAACAGCATTTATGGATGGGTAGTGGTGTATTAAGGGAAAAATGAAACACCAAGAAGGGGAGCCCGACAGAATGTGGATACAGAAATGAAGCATGTTTTAAACAAAACAATGAAAGTAAAAAAATCTGCGGGGAAAAAAGCTTATATGTATATATATGTTTCATCAGCATAAGGGCTGTTGTTGACTGCGAGGCATGTGGGGGTCTTTGTTTTTCATGCTTTTGCTGGAGTTGACTGTGTCAACTTGGGAAAGTTACTAAGCCTGCCATCTCAGTTTCTTTATTTCCAAATTCTCTAAGTAGCCTCCTACTCCACATAGAGACTGAATGGAGCCCCTGCAGAGTGAGATACTTTTCAATACAAATAAAGTTTTGGAATTGGCCCTAATTATATTTATTACCTGCAGAGGAGTAATGTGATACTTAACATGGTTTGAGACCCTCAGATGTATTTGGAATTGTTCTTTTTAATCATCTGCTGCCTTTTCAAAGTCTACTTCATGATTGTCCTAAAAGGCATAGCTACTAAAAAACAAATGAAAAATCCTTGTACATATTAACAGGTTTGTCAGGCTCCCATGAATGGACCTCTGTGGAAAATATTATTTGTTGGGGTCTACCAAAGGAAGTTGGTTTACCCTGCCCCACAATGAGGAGTCATTAGACCTCCATCATGCCAGAAGTTGACAGATTGTGTGTGGTTCGGCTCGGAGTGCCGTGGTGGTGGAAGGCAGGCTGGAGGCTGCCTTTGCAGATCCTTCTTTATGAACCGTAACGACAGCACCGTGGTAAAGTTGGGTGCAGTGTTTTGTTCTGTGGTTGGTCGGGTGCTCCTCGATGATGATGCACAGAATTTGCGGGTGGGTTTGCTCCATGACTAAAGTGAGCAGCCCAGACTTCCAGCTGATAATGCCTTTATACTAACACTGGATTGACTGGCCTCTGCATGAGCCTGCTGGTTTCTAACATATGCACTGAGAGTGAAAAGCAGCAAATTAAACTGTGTAGCTGTTGGATATTGAAAATAATAAGCTTTTCTATTTGGCATTTTTCTTAAGCCAGTGGGCATGAAAATGTTGAAAGTTTTAAGGATGCATCTATGTGCATTTATGTATATATATTTCAAAAATAAACTTGCTGTCTCTGTGCCACTGACAGGCAGGGATGAGAGGGGTGGCAATGGACCTAATCAAACTGTTGAGGGGTCAAAAAACCACGTGGGTTCTAAAGGCCCTTAATGTTGTCCAGCTGCACATTAAAGGGGAGGGGGAAGAGAGAAAATAATTAGGCCGCGAAGAATGGGGTATACATACGTGGTCTTGTGTGGGTGTGTATGCACGTGTGTGTGAAAGAACAGGGAGCCCAATTTTTTTCTCTTTTTTTCTTTCCCCTCCCACCCCTTACTGCGAGTTCAGTGCCAGGCTGAACACGGGCCGCGCAGACTATTGAGGCATTGTGCGCTCCGCTTCCAAAGTAGCCCCCGGCTAATCCCCGCGGCTCGGACGGGAATTTCCCGCGGGATTCCCCGGCCGCTGCCCCCTCTCCCAGCCGGAGCAGCACTTCCCGCCGGAGCGGAGAGAGATGCGGGTGTCCCCGGGGCGGGATGCGGGGGCTGCCGGCGCCTCCGTTCCCTCGTGTCCGCGGCCCGTTACCTGCTCGCCTTCCTCGCCTGCCAGATTTTTATCTGGATAATTGGAAGTGCGGCGGAGGCTGCGCTCCGCCAGCCTGCCGAAGGGTTCTGCAGCCGCGCGTCGTCTACCTTGTTACCGGGGGTTATCTGGGCAGGGAGAATGAGAGGGAGCCACGACCGAGGGACTTGTATTGCTCGACTGGAGAGTGGGGGAAAAAAAGAAAGGGGGAGGTGATTAAATAGAAAATGAGAAAAGCCCTAACAGATGAACGGAAAGTTTATTTTTGTTGTTGTTTGAACATCGGTGTGTGTGCGTTCATGTGCACGCCCGCTGTTTTGGCATGTGGCTACCTTTTCCCTTGCATACAACAGGGCTGTTTGATGGAGTTTGGAGCTGAGGAAACTTTGGGTTTGTTGCCAGGACGGTTCGCAGAACTTTGTGAAAAGCAAAGCTTGAGACCGACAGTGAGTGACAAGTTGTTTACAGGTTTCCTTGAAGGGGCCTCTGCTATATTTCAATCTGTCAAAGTTGCTTTTCTTCCCTCAGAACAATGTCTGATTGTTGTGCCGGGTAGGTTTTTTTTTTTGGTTTAGTTTTTTTTTTTGTTTGTTTGTTTGTTTTTGTTTGCTTTTTTTTTGTTTTGTTTTCTTCTTTTTTTGGGGGGAGCGGCTTGTTTTTGTCTTTATTTTGTTCTTGTTGTTGCTGTTTTCTGGTTTGTTTTTCCCCCCTACCCAAAGAGAGAGTGAAGGAGAGAGAAAGAAAGCGAGAGACCGGGAAGGGTAGGGGGAAAGGAATGAAAATTCTTCGGAAAACAAATGCCTTTGGTAACATTTTTATGTATTTAATCTCTTCTCCCCTATTTCAACTCCGAGAGTTGATAACTGTTTCAATTTAATCAGTCTTGTTTTATCTTCTTTCTCCACTGATCTTCCTCAGCGTATGGGATTTGCTCCTGGTTTGCCGGTTTGGGTGGACTGTCGGACTGCTTTTCGTTTTCTTCCCCTGCTCCTATCGGCCCCCACCTTCCTCTATCCCCTCCACCCCTCCACGGTTTTTTTTAGGACATTGAAGGAGTTGACTTTTCCCGTTTGGCGGCGGCGGGCGAGCAGAATTAAAAGGAAAGGACAGGCCCCCGGAGGTCGCACAGCGCGGCGGCGGGAGCTGCGCGATCATCTTGCTGCGAGCGCGCTGCCCCTTTAAGAGACTGGTCAAGGAGTCCTCGCTCAGAGCGAGTGAGCCGGGAGGGAGGGAGGGAGAGAGAGAGAGAGAGAGAGAGAGCGAGCGCGAGAGAGAGAGAGAGAGAGCGAGCGCGAGAGAGAGAGAGAGAGGGAGAAAATCAATCGGTTTAGAAGGTTTGGACTCACTTGACAGGTTCAGTTGGAGGCGACCATAGGTGGCTGCTGTGACAAAGGGAAATTGTGCTTTTCCAGCATGCTAACTGACCCTGATTTACCTCAGGAGTTTGAAAGGTGAGTCGAGTTGTTGGGGCGGGTGTCTGTGTATGTGTGTAGGGGTGTCTCTGCCCACCCCCCCTTTTTTTTTTTAAATTCTGTTTAATGTTTTGTTTGTTATTGTATTATCTTTTTTTTTTTTTTTTTTTTTTTTTTTTTAACTTGTCCGAGCACGCCTGTTCGCGCGCGTGTGCGCGGACGGGCATCGGGCGCACGGACACGCGGGAACGGGCGCGCAACTCCGGCGCTCGGCGGCAGGAGGCCGGGAGTTACTCCCCCCGCGCCCGTCCGCGCCTCCCCCCCCCCCGCTCCCTCGGTTTCTCCAGTGTCAAGTGACCAGGGTGGCGGGCGCCGCCGAGCCCCCGGCCCCAGGCGGTGCGCCCGCGGCGCGCAGCTTTGTTCCAGGGCTGCAGAGGCTGCCGTGTCCTCCTCCTGCACACCCCCCTTACCCCAGCCGGCCCGCCGAGACACCTTCCTGGGCAGAGCCTCCGCGCTCCTGCCCGGGGACTCCCCGGAAAGCGGTCAGAGGATGCCCGGTGGCGGTCAGGCGGGGGGTTCAACTTCAAACCTCAGGCTCCCGTCAAACTTGGGAAGGTGCTCTGCCGTGCACATGACCTTTTGTTGATCTAGCAGGAGCTATTCTTTTTAGGCAAGTTAACATCCCAGCCCTCCGTCAGGAGAACATCTTTCTGCCTGAGGAGGGAGGAAAAAAAAAAACAAAACAGAAAAATAAAAGAAAAAAAGTGAAACTTTTGCCTCCAAGTTTGGCCGTCACCTCTCTCACAGAGTGTCAAGAGCAGGGTCTGGTTATGACGACCGGGCTTCTGGTATGACGTAGATGTGCCCGTCTCCCCCTGCCCGAAACAGGAGCCTTCGCTGCTTGGAATCAAGTTTTTGCTGTCACTGGCGATGGCTTGTCACCTCCCAGAGTTTAGTCCTTATTTCATATGGTCTACTTCTCCTAAGCTGTTTGGAAGCGTTTTCTCAGGCGCTTGTACATATGTCCATTGATGGTCCTGCATCCCTCCCCTCTGTGTTCTTTTTTAAAGGTTATTAATAGCCCCTTGTGCGGCTGCAGTAAACAATCCAAACTTTCATTTCTAAGCAGTAAATGAAAGAATGCCAGGATGCACATTACTGAGGTTTTTCTCATCTTCGTGAAAGCTACCTCCTGTATAAACATTTGGTTGTATCTGACTATGCAATACAAGCTAGGTGCTAGACCAGCTGGTTAAAAATATGCTAAGTCAAGCTGTTCATCGTTCAAACCTACTGAATTTGATAGTAAAGGCATAGAAAAGAAGGCAAGATAAAAACATTTTAAGTGGGCTGAGGAGCACACATGCAAAGAAAGGACAGGAAAGAACACTTGAATTAAAAGATCGGAGAAAAATTAAAATTTGGATACGCAGAAAATAACTATTTTAACACTTTCAATTCTTGTTCTGAAACTAGAAGGCTTCCTTACTAGAAAGTGAAATTGTCTTGGTTGCTGTATTCCGAGGTTTTTCAGACTTGGAATACTTGGCATTTTCCTTTGGTTTGTTATCATTACAATAATTGAATAAAATTGGTTTTGTTCACGTGCACTGTATTAACTTAGTTCAACTACCTGAGGAAACTGTTACTGTTTCTGATGTCAGATTTGATCTGGCATCATGATCGTGTATTTGTCTTTTTCATACAACCAATAGGTTCAAGTACTTCATGTGCTTCACTGAGTTTATACATAGAAATTTATAAGCAAGCAATTTTGATTATTCTTTGAACTTTGTGATGAACGCGATGCTTATAAACACTCTGAAGCAGAATGAAGTCCTTTCCTTTTTCTGCTGGGGGACATTTTTTTTAGCTGAAGTCTCTCTGCATTATAAATATAGATATTTATATAAATTTTATATATAAAAAAGTCATTTGGGGCAACCATCATCCTTAGAATGAGCTTCTCTACTCTTTTTTTTTTTTTTTTTTTTGCCCCTAGGCATACGTTTCATTTTCAGAGATCCCAGCTTTGCTCTTGTAAACATTCTAGTTAAATAATCAATACGCTGCTCTTCTTTTGCCATGCAGATAATAGTAAGCATTACAAATGGGAAGCAATGAAAATGAACCTTAGGACATGTAATTTTTTTGAAAAAAAATTTTAAACAGTTTTCTCTCTAGTTGAAATTGGAGATACAGACCAGTATCTTTGTTAATCATTACCATTTGTTTACATTGTGTGTGTTTGACTATAGTTGCACACACATACACAGACCCAGACTGTCCATGTAGTACATGTGTGTTTGTCAGGCAACAGCCACGAGGACACACTTTCTCTTGCACAGAGATCCTCAGACCCACAAATGCCTACAGAGTTGACATGTGTATTTATGCTCGATGCACAGATCACTGGGTTTTAGACGTTTATGGCAGGTTCTTTTCTTGGCTTCTCAGTCAGCACAGTTCTTGGAGCACATTTCTGCAGTCACTTGGGGTCCAGCTTATCTGCATGTCCCACTTCAGTTCTGTTGCTATTATCCATCTCTCACTGTTCATTTTTAAACTTGAATAGCAAATGACAAGGAGGTGAAGATTTGTCAGGCAAAGTTGTTTGCAGTTTGGATATCAGAGCATCCGTGTGTCTCTCAGGAGGTTGTTCCTCTTTCCCCGTTGTCTTTTGTGTGAGGTTTTGGTGTATCTCAGTAAACTGCAAACAGTTCAGAAACTTTCAGTCACCCCACCTGAAAAGAGCTGAATTCAGGGGACTTCTTTTCTGTGTCTGTGGCCATTAGCAGGGGGAATTTACAGCACACACTTAGAATGAAAATGATCCTCAGTATCAGACAAATAAACACTCATTAATTCATTCAGCATCACTGGTAAATTGCAGTAGGTTTTGTGAATTAACATGTGTAATTAATTACTGTGCCAAAATTGCGAGCATTTTCATCCTTTCCTGAGAACTTTCTTGCACGCCTTTATTTCTGTTTGTGGTTGTTCAGCTGGTTGATTGAGAGGAGCATCAGAATGCGTACGGTGAGGGGGATGATGTTTGCAGCAACATTGTAGAGAGATATTATAACTGCAATCCACTCCATGTGTTACAGAGTAACTTCTGGGATGTACTGGGTGAGTGCCTGAATTGGCTCTAAAGGTCTTGAAAAGAATAAGTCTTTTGTTGTTTGATTTCTCTCTCTCTCTCTCTCTCTCTTTTTTTTTTTTTTAATTTTTCTTTTTTTTTTAAATTTTTTTTTTTTTAAGTTGGGCCATTATACTTAGCTATAGCTAACAAGTCTGGCCACTATAGAAAGGAAGTTTTACTTCACTGAGGATAAGATAGGGACAATGCAGCCCAAACCATCATGGACAGCTGGGAAATTTACAGAATGATAGACTCGGAAATGCCCAACATAAAGTTTTAATGTCTTAATAAAATCTGATTAATGAAAAATAGATAAAGTGATTGCTTAACAATATCCCTAGTGTATGGAATGTTCTTAGACCCAAATTAATTACTGCGTATTTACTTTCTCTGTAGTCTGAGAGAGAGGCTATGCTAGGCATCCTGACAGAGTGGCATCCTTTCTTTTTCATTATTTCCTTTACTTTTTTTTGTTTTTATTTTTAACACACCAGTTGAAGGTAAAGTGGTATGCAGTGCTTGCAGAAGGACGGGTGGGTTAGTGCCTCTATAGCAAAAAATGGCAGAGCTAGAAAAGACAAATCAAAAGACTCCCATCCTTTGGATAGGAGTAGTGGGAATGGGGACAGTAGAACAAGTTCAACACTTTCAGTCACCGATAGTGTGCTCTTGGAATGTTCTCTGTTCTAGTGAATAGCTTGTAGAAAGGAAAGGCTCAAGGTTGTAAAGCAAGCCTCTGCTGGGAGGAAAAAAAATATACTTAGCTGCTTTACTGCTGCACTGCACGAGTCATTTTAGACTCCCACTGAATTTATTTTGGGGTTGTACCAACACTGTCAAATGGAGAAGTCATTTTCTTGAAAGGAAACTTTGCATATTCCTAAGTGCTTCTCTCAGCTAAAGTTACCCTAAAAGCTTTATTCTGCTGCATTTGCTGAGAATTTTGGAGAAAGAATAATACCTTTCTATTACTCAGCTTGTTCAGAATGATGTCCCACTCTCTTAAAATCTACCTGCAGAAGTAGATTCTTTCAGTTAAAAGATTAGTATTGAGCTGAATAGCTTTTAACTTCATTGAGATATTTTGGGAAAAGTACTTCATTGCTTAACTTTATGTTTCTAGGCATCTGGGATTTGAAGAATAAATAGAGTGTCAGCATAAAGTTACAAATACTAGTTTTTCGCAGTGACAAAAATTACCAGTTTTATTTCTCTGAGATAAGTCTAAAGGACTGAATGCATTTGCAGACTATTCATTAATGTCCTGCATGCACTAATTTAATTTGTTGTGCTTATGCTAGGAAGAAGTTGACTGTTACAGATTACAGATTTTAATGAACATTTCAATAATTTACCAGTTGCTGAAATTGTGAACTAGTCTTGGAAGGCAAAAGCCCAAATGAGAGAGCTGGTAAGTGACACACCAGCCTGCACAATTTGAGTGTTGTATTCATTGCATTTGAATCAAATTGGGAGTTTGGCATTACTAATTTTGGGTGGCTGGCTCATCATATGCATTTAAGGAGTTAATTAAAACACACACAAATACATACACAGTCTCCCACCAAGCATCTTGCGGTGTTTATGTGCATAGTATGTTTGATTGGTACCTTTACATAGGCGAGGAATTGTTTTTCCTCCTCTTTCTGTCCAGAAATCTTAAATATATAATTAGTTTACAAAATATTTACTACTTCTCAGGGAGCTTTAACGAGCATTTATGACTTTATCATTTAGGAGGCAGAGTATCTGCCTTGATCTGGTTGAGTTACTTAAACGTGAAGCTCCCTGATAGGATAGATATATCTGTCTGTGCAATGTGATATATCTGTAGGTGTTTAAAATACACTTTAAACAATATTTATACAGTCAAAAAAGTGTCTCCTCCCAAGGTATAGTTACAGTCTCTTCACATGCTTTTCATACTAGGCTTGAAATATAGGGTAACTTCATGTTTGTGTGAGATACCTGTGCCTTCACAACTGTTGCCAAAGTCAGTCTGACACCCTCTTGACTTTCCATTTTATTTTACTTTATTAATTTCTTGCTCAGGCCTGGTTATAGCATAATTAACTCATAAGTGGAAGGGGAAAAATGTTGTCGTGTTTTACCTGTACCACTGGAAATATTCAATGCCTGTGAATTCTGCTACTATAGTCAAGAGAAAAGAAGCGCGCACAGCAATTAATCAATAGCTGTACTGCCTCTGTGATGATGGCAAGGAGTTTGTTTTTTAACAAGTAGCATCCTTAAAAGCAAAGACTATTTCCCTCTTAGAGTTTCTATGGATTTTTATCAAATGTGGAATACGTGTGAAGTCTCCTTCCTACAAAAGGTAAAATTATTTTGTATATGAGTATGGTAAAACCTACAAGGCTGCAAAGTAAAGCAAATCCTCATCGCAATACTGAATTACCTAAACGAGAACTTCTGGAACTTTTGAAAGGGGCTGTTTTTCTCTGGAGCTTTGGGTGGTTCTTGCCAGCAGGTGAGTACAAGCAGTTGTGGGGATTTTTTGATGGCGTTTGTCCCCTTCCCATCTCCTCCCATAGCCCCGTTGTCAAAACATCACGACCATAATGTTTTCAGCCACGCCCTTTGCCGAGGTGAAGGTGCTGTCCCAGCTCTCACATACCCTCCAGAGAGGCTGCCTTGCTCCAAAGTGGCCTTGCTGGGGCTGGGCACCAGGGGTGCTGTGGGGAGTCCAATGTGCCGTAGCCTCCGCCTGAGAGACAATGCTTCTTGCCTCCACGCCGCGCCCTGCTTGCCAGCTGGGAATCCAGGAGTCTCCAAAAGTTGTTCCTGAGCCCACATGTCCTTGTGACAGCATGAAATTCTGTGTGCAGTAGTTGTTGGGAGACAGCAAATTTAAGTTCTGGAAGAATTTTAGTGAGCAAGCACTGCTTGCAGGGGCCATGGGGCTTGAAAAGAATGTGAGAAGTGAATGGAAATTGTGAGGTGTAGAGTAGTAATTCAGAGAAGCTGCCTGTTGTTTTTTAGGATAGGTGCAAAATTTCTTTATTTAATTGTTTTAAACAGATAAGAAGGAAGCTTTGAATTCCATTTGCTAGAATTATCAGATGTTAATATGAAGTTCAGGTGCTTCCCATGGTATTGGGAGAGCTGCTTGTTTTGAAAGAAATTGGTAAACATTTTTCAATGTCCTGGTTTTCATCTGGCATGGCACTTCTTTTCCACTTGTCCTTTTGTCACCTTGTTTAAAGAAAAAAAAAAATTCCAACATGTTGATATTATTTTTGACTTGTGGAACTCGGAGGTAAAGTGAAAATGAGGAAGAGCTTGCAGCTCGCTTTGTAAGTTTGAAATGGCATTGACCTTGTTTCCCTTAAAAATACTGTGGGATTAATCAGGTAACATTTCTCAATTCTCAAATTGTATTTATATTTTGCTAGTTTTTAAATTTGTACCTAGTATTCCAAATTGCCTTTTCATACGTCAGTTTTTTTAAAGACCAAGTAGTAAAATTAATTTTGGCATATGCTTTTTGAGATTTATAATAATTTTATTTTGTTTTGCCTTGTAATTCTGGTTTTGTGGTTTCTCAACTTCATATAGATTGTCTTAAGGCTTTTGGGTTTTGTTTTGTTTTTTCTAGGATGTGGGTGTCTGACTGCTATTTCACCTAAAAATACCATTAAATGTTGCTTTAGTGCAAATTTTCTTTGTGATCGTGTTATAGTCTTATTACTACTCATTTGTTTCTGTCATAACATAATTTTGTTACATTTGGGGGCAAAAATATAAGCAGAGTGAATTGATATTTAATTTTCTTGTGTGAATACTCAAAATTCTTTTTAGTGGTGAGGAACTTGTGGAAGAGTTATATGCTATTTTTGTAGTTAAGAGCATTGTCTACATCTAGTGTTCTTCATGGACCTTTGTAGCTCTAGAGAAAAAAGCCCTAGCAATGTAGTTCATGTAAAGAGAAACCCATAGAGTTTGTCATCTTGGTTTCTTTGGTGCTGGGCTTAATTGTTTTAAGAATGTGGGAATGAAAAAACACCCAAGTTTCATTGATTTATCTCAAAGGTTGGGCATGGCCAAAGTTAATGTATCTGACAGTGAGCTGGACTTACTTGCCATTGCCAGCTCAATAGATTACAGAAGACCAAAACTAAAGAAAATATTAATGGTTTGAAACAATTTTTAATGCTGTTATTCTTTTTTTTTAACTGTAGTTACATGAAAATATTTCACCCAAAATTTTTTGCCATTTAAAACAGTGAGCCTCCCAAAATCCAGGAGTGCGTGCGCCCATCCGCAAAGACCCGTTTGTGTTTGCCCTCTGTGGTTTGAAATGTCTCTCTGCTGGGTTTTATTAAGAGACTACACTTCAGTAGAGTGGGATGAAGCTAAAATTCATCACAGTCTGAAAGACCAAAGTGAATCTCTGCACACCATTTTTGTAAATTTTGAAGTATTTTTTGATTTAAGAGAGATGATGCTTAATAAAGGGTAAGAATCATATGGTCATCTCACCTTTACAGGTGGCCTGTCTGTGTTAGGACTAAAGCACTTTAGTGCACAGTGGAGCTTTGTGCTGGAAGGGGGAGCTGTAGTTCTGAGTGCTGTATTAGACTGCAGAGGAGTCTTCCAGATAAATCTCCTTAGCATCCTTATTGCATTCACTTTGTAAAACAAGACCAAAAACATTTTCTCCCAAGAATTAGTCAGGTTTCTGTTCATAGGGTTTTATCCCTAAATTTTGATACCATGGCCTCACTGGGGCAGAGGCTTTTTTGAATAGACATGAGATGTGTGGGAAGGTGATGGTTGGTAGGGCGGAGGGAAGGATGTTCTTACCCATTTTGCATGTCTATTAAAAAACTGGGTCATTTTGCTGTGTTATATTTACATGACTTGTTCCTGGGCTGGTGTGAAGTGTGAATCACCAAAACATGATGATTATTAAAAAAAAAAAAAATAGGCTAAATGAAATCAAATGAAAACAGAACATGCAACATTATTCTTCTGGTACAATTTCCTTCTGCAGTTGCTGAGTAAAGCCAAATAGCTTTTCTTTTCCATGTGTGTTAAAAATATCTAGGCTTTTGAATTTGAATGTAACGGGGACACGGAAAATACATTTCTCTCTTCAGGTTCAGGCTTTGATTTGTTTTTTGCTCCTGGGTTTTAGACACTGAAGTAGAAATTTATGGTGTGTTTTAAAGGAGGCTACTGGTTCTCATCTTTGTCAAAACCCCATAACATCGAGCTGATTCTGGTTGTACAACTGAGATTAGGATTTGGCAGAATTTCTCAGCGGCAGGCTCTCCTCCTTTACTTATGTTTTTTAAGTTCTGCTCACTTTTTCTGTTCTTGCCTAAAGTCTGAGATGAATTGTGTGACTCGGGAATGCACATTAGGCGTTTGCATGAAATACCAGGCAAAGTATAGGGAAAATGCTGTGCCACTCTCAAGTATGCAATGCATCTGTTTTATAATCTTCATGTGTATTAGTGTCATTGATTTAGTGTGTTTTTGTAGAGTGCAAGCATCCTGAATCAGGACCCCATTATCCTTGTCACTGTACAAACACAAAAAAAGAAGGTTTCTTTCTATTCCACAGAGCAGCCTTTGTGCTTAGAGCTTAGAGTAATATAAATGTGTCTTTGTATGGAGAAAATTTAGAAACAGGGAGTAGGTAAGAGATCCCTAGCATGGTTCATGAATGAGATTTCAGTCCTGAGGCCATGCTTAACAATTTATAAATTGAGCAATATATGTGTATGGGTATTCTCTCTCTGTTTTTTCTTCTGTTTTTGTTTCGTTTTTTTTTTTTTCTTTTCCAGATGCATGTATGTAGAAGTTGCTTTACTGTTAGAAGTACTGATATTATTAATAATAGATTCATGCTTCCTATAAAGTCTTTTGATTAGGAATTCAGAGCATTTGGTAAGCACTGATATACAAATCATGAAGATTTCTGTGCTTTTTGGATTGAGAAGCAAGATTAGCCTCAACCTATAGATGAGTAAACTGAGGAATGCTGTCACAAAAGCTTTTGCATGGTGAGGGTTTAAAAAGTAGAGACACTGACATTGACACTTTTAATCTCGAGACACACTCCTTTTCCTTCTAGAGATCCTAGGAACTGCAAATTACAGTTTTCTTTCTGTCCAATTATAATTTCTAAAGGTCTCATTCTAGCAAGATGAACTATAATTTCAAATTGCTAAAGTATGTAAAATAGGGACTATGGAGTATAATTAATAAAAAAAATATTAAAGAAATGTTTGCAGCCACAGTTGTATCATTGAGGGCTGTGAGGGAATAGTGTCTGTAGACCCTCCAGTTATCTGAGTGTGCTTCTAAACCAGCTCCTTACCTGGAGGCAAGTTTGGATTACTGTAGTCCAGCAGCAGTGCCCACTGTGTTTAAGCAGCAATTTGGAAAACTGTGTGTGCTACAAACAGGTAAACTTTGATCCTGGAGAACAGTTAACATCTTGAGCCATATGTACCAGAGCTGTTGTATATTTTATAAAATAAAGTCCAGGCATGAGGTGAATCCAGGAAAAAGTTGTTCACATGGAGAGTATTAATGTGAGGAACAAACTCCATTGCAAGTGGCAATGTAGGCAGCCACAGAAAGCAAACTAACCAACCAGCCTAAAAGCAAAAAACCCCACTGCAGAACACAAAATGTACTGTGATTCCTACCCAAACGTTTGGCATCTGCTTTTTAAATGAGATCCAAAATGAAGGAAATGATACAGGGTTATTAAAAGGGAGGAATTATTTTCTTATTCATGCTAAAAGTTGTTCTCATCTGTTTCAGTGGTTTTCTTGTTTCCCACTGCACACTCAGTAGGAGTAGAGCTGAAATGCTGAGGTCTGAAGGTAGCTTTATATCTAGGCTGTGTTGCATCCTTTACTACACACTGTTGAGAATATGGGTATAAACTAAGGTAGTCATAGGTGGATTTCATCTCTGTTGCCTTTGAATATCACGACTAAGCTGTTAAATTATTCTCTTTGATAAGCTTTTTAAGAGCAACATTACTTTGAAGATAATGGATTGTGATCAGGCCAGTTCCATAGTGTTTCAGTCATAGTTTTTCAGTAGTGTGTTCACAAAGACCTATTTTGTGATAGGACCAGTCAAGGCATCCTTTAAAAAAATGCCCATTCATTCTGAGTGTTTGGACTCAGAAGCACTTGAGTTCAGTGTCAGGTCCTAAAAACGTAGGCCTAATTAATTACCGTCCTGCTCAACTCTCTGAAAAAGGCTAGTATTCTTCACCCGGGTGCACCACGATGGCATTAAACAGTGACTCATGAGCAGATCACTGAGCAGAATCCTGACTTTTCTTAACCTGCAGCAAACTTCCATGAGTTGCAATGTCACCAGAGTTTCTAAAGGATCAGGAGGGATTTCTGCAGGCTTCAGCAAATCTGGGGATTTCAGGAGTTCTGTGTTGCTGTGCTTTGACAACAGGTTAACTATCTTTCTCTCCTAAACATGTATACCTGCCTGGCAGATTAGAATTATCTGAATGTCCATGAGAAAATGTACCTGAATTATGCCAGAGCTAACATCTGGACCTTAGCAGACTTGGCACTGCACAGAAAATCAATCTTTGTTTTGAAATGGTGTGTTTCCTAATGTACTAATTCCCAGTTGTGGCCATCAAGGCCTATAGAGAGACCGCTGCACAAAAATGCCTTATTCCAAATATACATTTGTTTGATAACCCTAGTTTTCAAAAGTGTGACCTCTGTTAATTTGTCACCAGGCAAATTATTGTCACCTGTTCACTGATTCCATGAGAAGCCCAGGCAGACAGCAGAGCCGCATGCTGGTAAGCATTTCTGGTTTTGCTGTTGTGGTAGTAAGCAACCCACTTAGAAATTGACCAAGGTACCTGCAGCTGAGGGGAAGTGCATGAGTTGTCCAATGTACAAGGAACAGGTTCATTTTGTCTGGAACTGATTGCTCTAGAGCCGCTGAGCCTATCTTATATTTACTTTTTAAATAAGCTAAATAGTTATCAGATAAGAAAGACAAAGTCTTTCTCTTAAAATTACCTACAGAATTTCCCACTAGATGTTTCTTAGAAAGATGAAAACAAGATGAATGGAGTTTCTGCTGTTATTTGGGTAGAATTTATTGTGGAAGCCTGTGTTTTTAAAACCTGTTATAAACACTCAGAGTGTAACACAGCATTATTTTAGAAAGGAGATAAATACAATAGCTTTTTATACACATGTGCAGTCTATTGAAAGGCCATCCAAAGCATTGTTACCAATTAATGATGATCTTTTGCCTTGGTTATACATCTGGGAGGTATTAGCTGAACATTTTGAGGAGAGCTGTGAATACCTTAGTTGCCAGTTGTCTAAAGTGCAGCTAATGATTGCTTCAGTGCCAGTGTTTTGATGGCTAGAACCTAGGCCTGAATATTAATACAAAGAACCCTGTCTAAAAAAAACGTGTGCGCACACACTTTTTATACAAAACAGATTTCAACCATCTGCTTGGCACTTAGTTTTGCAGCTATAGGCTCTGATATGAAAGGGAACACTGTCCAGATTATGAAGGGTATCACTTTCACTGGCACCTTAGAAAAATCCCAGTATATTAGAAAGCTTGTTTGTCCAGTGGTTTTCTTCAGTGGAATAATGAAAACAACATCCTTAGCCAAAATTTTGTGTCTTCCATCATTTCTCTGATGGCAGCATCTCCCTTACCCTTGCAAAATATATTTTGCAGTGAGGAAAAGTTTCTGTTCCGCACCTTAGTATTTCCAAGTGTATCAGAGGAACTTAGATGAGTGGCCCTTGCAACTGACACCCCAGATGGTTTATGACACAAAGCACTGTTTGCTTAGGAATACGTTGTATAGCAGAGTCTGTTGCCCAAGCACTGCAGAGCGTGTCAAATCAGCATGGAAGTTAATGGACCAAAAGCTCTTCTGAATTTAACACTTTCCCATTTGATCGGAATTTACAGCTTTAAATCAGGACCACAGTCTTCCTTTAGTGGTGCAGTGGTGGAAAGTAAAGTTGATACCATAAATTACAGGAATAATACAATCATTTCGATCCAATTCATCTGTTTAAAGGCTGAGAATGAATGAGACTGACTAAAACCTTTGTTAAAACTCTATTTATGAAATATATAGCTATATAAAATAAATTGTGTAAGTTAGGAGATTTAGGTATGTGGGGGTTTGGTACTCTGACCAGTTCATGTTTTACCTTAAAGTTAAGCAGAGGAAAATCCACCATACGAGAAAAATAATCTGTGGAGCTTTCACTCTGTTAGCAATTGTCCTTAAAATATGCACGACAAAGCAGTTTCTTCTTTCCTTTTCTTCTTTGAAAGTCCTTCTTTGAAACGACTTGATAATATTTTCCCTTAGGTGCATGCTTGGAAAAAGATGACAAAAATGCAACCTCCTGCGTTGAACAAAGCCTCTGTGTTTGACCATCCATTTAGTGCCGTGTCACATTAGTCCTGCATTGTTAACACCTTTGGACAGCGCTAAAGGTTCCTTGCTGCTGTGTCTAGAGAGCTGCTTATGTCAGTTCATAACGTTTCTGGATGCTGTCCTCAGTAAATGTACTTCTGATTTATAAGTAGGGCTAGGTTGTTTGCCTCCAAGATGACAGGGGGGTGAATAAAAGGTCTGATTGATATTTATGTTCTCATTTTATAAAAATTTCATTTTTTGTATGTTACATGGTCTCAATAAAGTGCTGCTTTAAACTATTACATTTTATTAGCCTGAGTCTGGCTTTTTGTGGAGAAGAGCTGAGATGCTGAAATACAGATAAAGTTGGAATTCTATGGATAAAATGATGATAATATTCGAAACTAAAAAGCTTCTGCATAGTTTTAGCTGAATCATGATGTGTGGACAACAAAAGTCTGAGTCTTTAAAAAATGTGTGTGAAATAAGCCTTATCAGTATTAATGTTTTTCGTCCCAGCAAGAAAATGGCCTTACAGCTCTCTGTATTATACCCATCCTTTCTCTTCCTCATCTGTTTCTCTTTCACATTCTCCCCACATGCAGTCGGACCTGCTTTCTACATTTTTATGAGGAGTCCTGTTATTCTCCCAGGTAGGGATTAAAACAATAAACCTGTTAAGTTTAAGAAAATTCTGAAGACCTCCAAATGATGATCCAGATAGAAAGAAAGCCAGTTCTCCCACTGTGGTAGCACCATGCCTCCCTATAGCAACTCTGCTGGAACTACTTAACCATCTATTAATGAAGCAGTTCTTCATGTTGCATGCCATATAATGGGTCTCTTCAGGAGTGGGAAATAGCAGCCTATCTGCCGTTGAGCATTAATGATTGCACAAGAAGAAGGTCCTGTATTCAGGGATTGGGGAGAAGGAACTCTGTAAAAAAACAGTTTTGAGTGAATTCATAATGAGACCTTTGCTGTTCAGCCTTCATGTTCTTTGAAATTTTAGAGGGGAAAGTTTTCTTAACCAATGTCAACAATTTGGTAATTTTCGTTTCTTCCCCTCCTCCCTGTAGGTACTATAGTTGTATTTATTGTCAGTTTATTTTCTGTAGATTCCTCCAGTCCTCTGTGGTTGGGAGGGAATTCTGGAGTGACTCCATGGCAAGGTGAATTAGAGATGGCAGTTGGTGATGTGGGAGGAAGGGTTGAGAAAAGGAGGAGGAAAAGGGTAGGAGAATGCAGCTACAGTTTTTAAACAACCTTCCAATTGTACCCCTCTTACTAAAATGGCAGCTTTTTAAGCCAGAAACTGAAATGTTTAATTTTATTTACACTGTTAAGGCTAAGTTTCCCCTGTGCTCTAAATACAAGATGAGCAAATATCTTGCCCTCTCCCTTTTTTTTTTTCTCTTCTCTTTTTAATTTCTTCTTTCTTTTGTTTCCACCACTAAAATTCCAGTTGTCTCTTTCTGGTTTCTTTCTGTTGGTTTTAAAAAAAACTGCTTCATTCTATCACCCTTCCAACTAAGTTTAGCCATCTGACCTATGAAAAAGCTTGAGATGGAGAGAGGATGGTTTCAGACGAGGATGCTCTTGGTATGTCTGCAATTTTCAGTGAGTTCGATGTTACCATCACGTTACAGTTGCATCTGCATTAAAGCTAGGTGTGAATGACCAGGTTTAATGGTTGGACTTCAACTCTCTTTGTGGCCTGTCTTTTCATAACCCCAAATAAAAGTGAGCTTCCCAATTTGCAGGTGCCAAATGGCAATGGAGTATCAGTCTGCCAGTTTCTTTGACTGTGTAGCTCCAGCTTATGAGGGAAAACAAGGTCAGGCACATGTCAGAGCAGGACTTTGGAAATCCCTTGGAGCATTAAATGCTACTTGTGCCTTCCAGGAAGCTCTAGATAGATACAAATTTGAAAGCCTCCAGAAAAAAAGTTGTCTCCTACATTTCAAAGGCTACATAATGTAGCAATGGGGAAAAAGACACAGGATCTCTTTCTTTGAAGATCATTTATTGCAACAAACCAAGCCTTTTTATGTTCCAAACTTAACCCAAAACAAGCACACATTGGCTGCCTGCCACTGTAGTGTTGCTGTTCACACATCCTTTTTACCCAGTCAGCTTTTTGATCACCTGGTGTCCACACGTGTCCCCAACCAATCACTGCCCCATGCACGAGGTGACCACGTGCCAGCCAGCAACCCGTTCTCTACTTATGCGACTTGTTTTGTCCTCCCTGCTAGCTGAACCTTTCTCAGAGTGCTTTCTGTTGCTCACCAGAAGTGAACGGGATTTCTTATCTCTTACAACATAACATCTATACTTTCAAAGATTCTGATGTTATATTTAGCACTGAAAGCAAGAGGAAGGAATTAAGCATATGTGTAGGCAGAGTACATAATTTTTGTAAAGAAATAAAAAATTGTTTGGAAAAGCATTGCATGTGAGACAGCAAGTACAAAGCACTTGGGAGTCCTTTTAGAATTATGGGACACTTTTAAGTTTTTTTAATTGTTTGGCTCGTGCATCCGGTCTCTTTGGAAATATACCACTTCCACGGGTATTCTGGGAAAAAATGAGAGCTCGCTTTTCGCTGTCTGTATTTTTATCTGTACAAAACATCAAAGTGAATGCCTGAAATAAATTGTTTGCCATTTTTAAACCCCATATCAGGTAGAGTTCAATAAAGCAAGACAAGTGCATTGTAACTGAGAACTGTTATGCAGATGACTTGTTTTTCCTTTGAGATGAAAACAACCCAGGTGAATATGAGGCTCTGTGTAGCACCAAGAGTGGGTCTTGTATTGTGTTTTTTAAAAATGCTTAGGGAGAGTAACAGCTACACATTTAATTTTACCAGGCACCAGGAGCCTGTGTCAGAGTTTTCAGCTCTCATGGACAGTTTCAGAAAAGAGAACAAGGACTAAGTAAGTCTAGAGAGCAGTGTTTACTTCCACCTCCAAAGCTTTTATTACTGGCTCCCGGTAGCTCTGGGTACTGGGAACATCCCGGGAAGTTTGTTCTTCCTCTCCCTTTGCAATATCGTGGTGTGAATAAACAGAGGCTGTGCTTGTCACTTGGCCTCCTTGCACAAACCTCACATTCATGTGCAGTCGTGAGGCTCTGTCCAGCTCCCACTGAAAATAATTGTGAGGCTCTCATTGACTTTGCTTGGGTGTTGGATTGGGCCCATTAGACGGGAAGAAAATAAAGTGGAAGTGTTGTTAATGATGCCTATTGATGCTTTTCCTGGCACAGAGTACTGCAGATAATTGTTTCTAGATGAAATGCAGTTGCATCTAAGTATTACATTTATTAGCTTTTCAAAGGAGGGATAACCAAAGTGGACATATGGGGTATTTGAAGTGTGATTGTGTGAAACTAAGATAATTTCAGGAGAATAGCTTAAGTTGCAGGATATGTGTGATGCCCTTTGTATACAAGATGGGGGATTGTGGAATATATTTTGCATGCACTGGTTCTCACTGAAAAGGAACCCAGAATACAAATATATAGTCATATTTAGAATATTTGAGGAGTGCAGCCTCACTGCTGTAGACTTCAAGACCTGTTAATCAGGCCTGATAGTGATGTGATCTCTGGAAATACTTCAGTTAAGTAGGTTTAATCCTTATTAACACTAAGTTACTTGAAACCATTTTGGGTAAAGTCTGGGAAGGAATATAGAAGATTGAAAACATAAATAAAGGCCTGCCCTGTTAGGCTTTGAGCGACTTTGATTCCTTTGAAGTTCTAAAACATCAGGCCATGAGCAAAAGAATTTTTACCTCATCTTCATATTTTTCTGCTATTATTTTCAGTGTCATTTTCACATTAAAATGGGGCACTACTTATGTTTCTGGTGTAATTTAGGTATTTCCCCAGCCCTCACAATGGCTTGGTTAAGACGGGAGACTGGAAGATTAAACAGTCTTTTTTTTTAAACCTTATTCTGGAGTGTTCAGGTTAAATGATGTATGCAGTTACTCCAGGTTTTGGAATGTTTCTTGTTGACTTCAGTGTGATTTTGCTGTGGATGACTGTGATCCAGAGATGTTGCATTTTAAGGCTATAAGAGCGATGAAAAGGATAATGCAACATAGTTCCTCATGTAATGGAGAAGCAAGAGAGAGAAAAAGCTTTAATTAGAGAAACACTACACATATATAAAGGGTAGTTCGTGCAAAACAAAATAGAAAAGACTCATTGGTCCAAGAAGGCAACACCTCCTCAAAAACATGTTTTTGCAAAACATCACATCTCTCACTCATCCTGCAGGTGTTTAATCATTGTTATAATTTCTTGACCTTGTAAAGGCCTGAGAAAGGCAAGGCCTCAAGGTTACTTTTTCCCTGGTTCCCAGCAGTATCCAACGACACACAGCCTCTTAGTAACGCAGAGATAGAAGAGGGCAGTGCTTGTTTCAGTGCTTTGTTCTCATCCATCATGGGGGTGGAGGGAAGGAATGAAGTGGCAGGGCTTTTGTCGCTACTGTTTTTGGAAATGTGTTTAAAGAACTATTTTGGAAGATGATGGTGAGGTTGTTCCTACTATTTGCACCGCATTGCCAAAACATTGTGCTCTTGTATGAGGTAATAGATGTGGTTGTGGTGATATTATGAAAACATTGCTTTGTTATGATGATTGCAGAAAAAATCCCAACTACATGGTAACGTATTTGTAATATTTTATTGAAGTGAAACATGGAAAATACAGCATAGCTTGGAGTTCCCTAGGAATCATTTCATGCTTTGGGAATGAAGAAGCAATTGTGAAACACTGAAGTAGGTGTACATGACATCAGTTAAAGAATAGATTTTAGGCCATTTAAGTATAGTTTAGGTTTTTGTTATTGTTTGTGTTTCTCTTGGTGCAGTATTGTTCAGTTTTTTTTACTATCCCTATTATGTGGTAATTCAGTTGGTAGCAGGATGCACTTTTACATGGCTAATAAGCCAAATTAGAATGCATCTTCTTATTTTGTCCTATGAAATATAGGCAATATTACCTAAAAGATAAAAAGATAACTGCTGCTGTTGTAGAGTTAGGAATGGGACAAGGTTAACACCTAGCAAGTTATACAGTGTAGTCACTGAAGGACGGCCAAGTAGATCGATAGGGGCAAGAGGATCACAGACTCATTCCTGTCAACATCTTGTCTTCAGGTAAGGCACTCAGAAAAGTAAACAGGAAGAGATTCATGCTTTTGCTTCACACACTCCAACTGGAGAGGCTGAACTCCTGGGTTTCCCAGCTATGCTGACTGAGAGGTTTGAAATTTTTTTGGTTTTGATTTGTTTTGTTTTGTTTTGTTTTTGTTTCCTCTGTGTACACAACCTTGTTTTGTTTCTTGCTTGATTTTAGGCAATGGACATTACTAAGTCTGAAAGCTTGGACATGTTATGGATTTTTTTTTTTTAGTTTACTAGGGGCATACAATTAAAGCAACACATTATGGCTGGGGCACTTGAGCATCCTAGGTGTATAAAATTACTTGTTATCCTACCTCGAAAATTTTATATGCCTGTTAGGTGTGTGAGTATTTCAGTTCTAAAACTCTGCTTCATCTGCATTTGGGGTCTTTCATGGTGTTGAGATAATCAGGTCAGATCTCTAAGTGTTTAGTTACGAGTTGTCTGCAAGAGAGCACCATAGGTCCTCCAGATAGGTGTTACCTGTTTGTATGAGGTATAGGTGCCAAAAGAGGTACATTGGAACAGTATGTCACTGAACCAGAAAACCAGCACTGTTATTTGCTCCATCTTCTTTTTTAGTATGACTTTTTTCACCATTTTTTTTTATTGTACATTGAAGAACACGAACATATTTATCATTCAGAGAGCTAGAACTTCTACAATATTTTCTTACTGCCTTTTGGTAATGACATATCTCCTATAAAGCAGAGCAGGTTCTACAGCAGAGATGTAATGAATGACCACAGTCAGTGACTGTGATGTGGAATTGATTTCTGTTTTTTGAAAATATACCCTTAATAATTAGTCATTTGACTGAACTACCCTATTCTTCTTTATATGGGTTATGTATGGAAAGAGGTGTGATACATGTTATTACTCATATAGCTTTGTCAATAATGATACAAGCTATATAGATGTGAAAAATGGACTAGAATAAGTAATGGCAGAGAACTGAACTAAAATATTTTCCTTTAGGAAAATTGTGACACTTTTTGGTGTGTTAAAAAACCACAATCTCAGAACAATTATATCTAAAAAATCTCTTTATGTTTTATTCGAGCCAATGGGGTACTTTTTCTGGGTGCCTCCTTTACCACATTACGTAGTGATTTGATCAAATGTGCAGCATTACATTTATTCTGTGAAGAAAGTGATATTTGGGTTCATGTTCTCTTTGTATGGCAATGTCCTTTTATAATGTCATTGGTAATACCAGACTAGCAAAACAGCACACTTAGACTGACAAGGTGTGGGTTTATAGAAAACCACCATAGATCAATCAAAAAGGAGATATTAGTAACTTATTTTCCTGATGTTGTAAAGCTCAAAATTAAATGCTCAGTATTTCAGTTGGAATCAGTGGCAGCTGGAATGCTGAGATCTTTATAGAGTTAGACAGCTTTCTCCCATGCTTCAGAAGGTGCTAAAGTCAAAAGGAGCTATTAACTCATTGAAGTAATTTAGTCTCACTATCACAGAATGGTTTGGGTTGGAAGGGACCTAAAAGATCATCTCATTCCAGCCCTACTTTGAAAGACAGGGATACCACCTGCTAGATCTGGTTGCTCAGGGCTGCATCCCACCTGGCCTTGAACTATGAAAGGTTTGCCCATGGAGCATGTATGGTTTTGTTGGGGAGTGAAACAGGAACAGAAGAAGGAATTGACACTGGAGGAAAGCGGGGATGAGACTGCTTACATGGGTGAACTTGTAAGAGAGACACAGCTACCTGCTTTCTGTCAAACCTTTTGAATTTTAGATGGAAGGTGACATGATATTGGGCCCTTGGCTCTTGTCCTTGGATTACTTTTAATTCTTTTTGGGCTTTTAAAGTTGTGGCAGTAGGTCATTCAGAATTGCTTAATTTGGTTCTGTAACCAGGGTGAAAAGGAAGGTTTGGTTGGCAATTTATAGCTTGGGGGAGGGTGCTGCTGAAAGTATAAAAGGGTGGCAAAAAAGAAGGAGAAAAGGAAAACAA
The DNA here is from genome assembly GCA_030060385.1 of Muscicapa striata striata. Classification (NCBI taxonomy): domain Eukaryota; kingdom Metazoa; phylum Chordata; class Aves; order Passeriformes; family Muscicapidae; genus Muscicapa; species Muscicapa striata. The sequence continues at coordinate 1,312,029 of JAREIS010000110.1, read as the reverse complement.
AGGTTGTTTTAGTCTTTTTAAGGTGGATGGCTATACAGGTTTTAAGATTCCTCACCAAGTGGAAAAAAGTGAGACACCAAGAGAAATTATCCTGTTTATTTGATGAGGCCTTCCCTTGACTCTGTAAGCTATCATCATCTTTATGCCGGTTATCTTTCAATCTATAATTAGCCTGTAAGTGAATATGGATGGTGAGTGGTATGATAAAGTATTTTTTCAGAAAAAAAATAAATAAGGAAAAAATGGACTGCAGAGGTAAAAAAGTCTTGTGTAGCTTTCCAGTTTTTTGGTTTGGACAGGGCATGCATGTAACTCCAGAAACCAAAAATGTCCTGAGTGGAGGTCCAGGGAGACTTCATTAGGAGCAGCCTAATTGGAACATGCCCCATGTTATTATGATGATGGCAACACTTTGTGCTTCTGTTGTGCCCCATGTGCTTTGGCCTCAAGGTGCTTTACAAATATTAAGGGATTAACTTGCACAATGCTGCTGAAAAATAGGTATTATTACTGCCCCCATTTACAGTCCTGCAAATTGAAGTACCAAGGAGTACAGCAGCTCAGTTGTGCTTCTGTCTGGAAAGAAGAATTCACATTAAGTCACCCCAGTGCAGTGAGAGGCTTGAATAGGTTCTGGAGGAAAAGTTGGTTTCTGCAGACTCTTGAGTACTTGCAGCTCCTCACTTCCCTACATTCAGGTTGGACTTGGTAGACAAACTTGCAACCTTAGAGAGATAGGAGGCAAAACTGTAATTAATTCATCCCTAATTGGCATAGCAGTAAGTAATTCTGCTTAATCCATTCCTTGCTGTGAGGATGAAGTAAAGCTAAACATTTGAATTGTGGAGAGGACAAGGGGAAGAGGGGGAGTAGACAGTGAAAGATGGACAGAGGCAGACATTTCTTAGGCAGACATGGTATGAAATACCTAAAAAAATATAGACTTTTCTTATTTTCTCCTCAGATTGCCTCTTGACTTAATTAGGTGAAATGGAAAGAAATAGACAATTAATTTTTTAAAAAATCACTACATTTTCTCTTCACCTTCTTGTCTTTCATTCAGTCCATAAGAGTCTCTAGAGTGTGAAATGTGAAGACACCAAATTGGAATTAATTTTGCTTTTTCATTTAACAGATTGTGTTACATTAACACCACACTATTGCCAAGCAGCAAACCTTTCCTTTCCTCAGATGTTAGGTACTAATACAGACTAAGAACTGCTGAAAGAATGGTTATACTGAAATGCTTTATTTAAGTTTCTCCTCCCTTGTGGCTCTAGTGGGCCATGATTCTGTTAAGACGTATTCACATGAGCAGGCTCACTGAGTTCTCTTTTACTGCTTCCTGGCAAGTAAGCTGGATTCTATTTCATATAATGTGGCCCAAGTTAGAATTTCAAAGCTCACTCAATCCTGAGAGAGATCTTTGCAAGACTCTCTTCTCCTGTATCTAGACAGCCACTAAGCACACTGAGGGCACAATTGAATTAATCAGGACTACTCATGTACAGAAAATCAACCAAGATTCTGTTTAAGAGATGGCAGCTTTGATATCATATTGTTCATTACTTGCTCAGGAATTGTTACTGCTCATGTAACTGGATTAAATTGTTTACTGATGACAAATCTTGTTTACAATATTAAGCATATATTGAGAGTCTTGGTGTAGTTCTCTTGAAAAGAATTATTTGTAAATCACATCAGAGGATTTATTTTTTCTCTCTAAACTGTGTTTTACTTGCACTTGTGAGTGTGCTTGGTTTTTTATTTATTTTCAGTCCTAGAAGTTTAACCTAGAATATGACAGTCAGGCAGTTCTCTGACTCTCCAGTGCTCAGAACTGTTTAGTGAGGTGGTGCCATTTGACATTATCTCTGTACAGAACAGCAGCACACCTTAATAGTTTGGATGGATTCCTTTGTTTTCTTTGCTCAAGATTGAAGTATTTATAGCTCAAGCTCCTGCAAGAGCAGCAGCCCATTTACTGGCACCATCTTTCTGATAAAAATACAAGTCTATTCCCTTCTTTTTTACCAGATTTGTGTCTCATCTCTCTGTAAGGTTCTATTCCATTTTAGACTTCCTGCTCTTTGAGCTAGAAATTTCATATATATTATTTAAAATTTCCTGTGCTGCAACTGTAATCCTAAATTATTTGAATTTGAGAGTATCTGAGCAAAACTATCTTTAACAGGTGGTTCTTCTTTCAGCTGTGGTACTGTTGTGTTTTTCCATTTTTATGACTGCAATCCCATTGCATTTGGAATTATCAGGACTCAGTGGGGAGTTATTACCAATGGACAGAGGTAATGAACCCAGTGAGCCATCAGTCTTTTTAAATGTGAGCAAAACTCTTTTACTCTGTGTGTTTTCAAGATGATGTGGTTACACAGCTATAGAATTAGCCTGCATTTCAATTTTTTAAAAACCAGAGAAATATATTGCAGTGCTGCTGGAGCTGCCATTCTCAAGTGTAAAAGGCTTCAGCTGCTTCTGTATTATATGTACAACCCATGGTGGTGGCATTTCACCTTTTCAGAATATTTTTACCTGTAGACCATTTTCAAGATAAAGTAAACCGATGTGCTTTGCAACCATACAGCCTTTTCTGGATACTATTTCCAGATACTGTATTTCTAAAAAATTTCATTACCTGCTTATATCTTCCCTCTAATAGTTTTACCTGTGATATGACAATACATGATTAAAGGGTTCTCAGAGTTGCACTTTATTGTGGTCATGTTTGGGATCTTGGTTGTTTTTTAAAATATGGTCTGTCAGGTATGTTTGGTCACACTTAAGGTGAGAGGTGTGTGACATTCATGGCTGCTGCTGGAAAGTTAGCTGTGACTATCCATTAAAAGGGATTAAAGTAGGAACTGTGAGAATGTCAGATGTTGTAGATTGGTCACAGTATTTCCCAAAATTCTGAAAACTGTGTTTAGTGTATATACTCGGCAATTCGGGAGAACAGTTGTTGGAATGTTTGCATCAAGGCTGAATTGGATTTTGACTTGACATGCAAACTCTTGTACAAAAAGGTCCTGCTCTGAATCTGTGTGATGTGAATCTGAGCTGGTGAACACTTGGTCTCCAGAGTTCATTTTCACAAAGTCTGGAATGATCATCTCAAATTTTTACTGTCAGATTGTAAGCACTGGCTTGCAAAGTAGAAGAAAATTGTAAAACTCCAAAGGGAAAGATGAAGTTTGTGTACGTGAGCTTGAATTTGGCAGTACAAAACAATGTGCTCTTTATTAAGCACAGTTGAACTGGTTTAAATTAATTGTAACTGCTCCTATACATGGGAAGGTATGGAATGTAAAATACAATATTAATAACAAATGCTTTCATTTTGGTGGATAACTAATTTTTAAGTTGCCTAGAAAATTCAGTGTCTGGACAGAATTCACTTAGCAAGGCAGCTGCTTGCCCTGGAACGTTGCTGTTTTTAATAGGGGCTGAATACACAGGTGCCAATGACAACAATGATAGATTTTCTGAGAAATGCATTATTTTCCCAGTGCCACTGATGGAAGAAATGCTTAGTAACAGATGATAATGATAAACTTGGAGATTATCACCAACAATTTACAAAGGTTGACTTTCCCTTTAGAAATCCCTTTGGATAAACTGGATGGTAAATTACCTGTCTAAGGCTTTTACTTTACTTGTGCTAATAAGATGAAAATGAATATGTTTGAACAGCTCTGAACTGAACTTTTCAGACTGCCTGATAATCCATACAACTCTTCTTTAAACATCTTAAGTGAGTGAGCAAATAGAGACTGTAATAAAATTGAAAACTGTCATGTGAGCACGTTACCACCCTGTTTAAGTAATGGGGCATGACAAATAAGAGTCATTGCTGTAGAGTTCATATTTTCATTTTATGGCATGCATTAAATATTTGATCATCAGCCAGCAGAGAGGAATAATTGGGGCAAGAGTATCATTTGCAAATAGACAGGTGAGATTTAGACTGTCACAGTCTGAGCACAGGATGGAGAACTTCTATATCTTAGTCCATGCTTCAGTAGTTTCTCTTTATTTTGTGGTGTGCAGATCACTTAAGGTCTCCTTCTGTATATCCTCAGACTAGAAAAAGGAGTTACTAATCTGTATTTATTCAGAGGGGATAATAATCCTTATTTACTTCACAGGAAAAGGGATATGTGAAAAGTAGTATTTGTAAGTGTTTTTAAGGATGATGAAAAGCACAGTCCAAGTATAGAATGTTTGCTAATAAATTGTGTACAAGAAAGAAGATGAATAAGATGAAGTTTATAGTGCTGTGAAGGTGCTTGTAGACATAGATGGGCTCCCAGCCAGATTTTCAGAAGTCTATAGGTGTCTTAATATTTGCAGCATATTTGAAATTTTCTTAACAGCAAGGCAAACTGTGTTTTTGGCACTTTAAGATCTTTTAAAATCTGACTTGTGCTTTATATTCATATCATGTGGGCTGGGAAGAAGGTGCAGCAAAATCAGCAGCTAGGGAAATAATGGCTTGGTAACAGCTGCACTTTCTGGTCATCCCCTGTAAAGCAAGTATGGAGATGGAGGATGAGAGAGAATACAGGAGAAAGGTAAAAACCTTTGCACATCTGATGAACTCTTTTACAAGGGAGGGTTTTGTAGACTGCTAAAACTCCAGCCAGTGAAACTGGACAATAGTGAAAAGGATGCAGTGACATTCTCCTGCTATATGCTCAGTTTAGTATGTTTTGTTTGTTTAGGGGGTTTTTGGGGTTTGGTTTGGTTTTTTTTGTTGGTTGGGGGTTTTCTTTTTGGGATGGGGTTTTTTTGTTGTTTTGTTTTGGTTTTTTTGGGGTTTTTTTGGGGGTGGGGCAGGGTTGTTTAATTTTAATTATCACTTCCCAGAAAAGATGGTTCAATAGATTTTAATGTAAATATAGTTATTATGTTTAAAAAGCCCATTATTATAATCTATTGGCAGGACTCCGTGTAGGAACTTCCTTAAGAATTTGATTCAATATACCTTGTGGGTCCCTTTCCACTCAGAATATTCAGTGATTCTGTGAAACTTAGTTTTGCAGTTTCAAAAGTAGCTGATGAGAGAACTTAATTTTTGTCATCAGTTAAGTGTCAGTGCACACAAAACCCACTGGGTAAATTAATGATATAAGTAAGTAATACAAACAGTGATCACTAATAGAATGCTTCCTTTTAAAAAAAGAAAAATCTGAGCTTGCAGGGCACTTATAAAGGCAGTTAAATATTCTTATCTCTTAGGTAAAATTAGAAAAAATAGGTGCCAGAAAGGTTGTAGTGGTTTAGATTTCTAATTTCAATATACTCATTTTTTGCTGTGAGATAGAATTAGGAACAAAAGGCAGGTTTAAAACTTAAAGGGTGTAAAGAAAAACTTTATTAACAACAGAAAAAAAAAATTCAGAATAAAACCTTCAGACTACTCCTCCTTCCCTCTCCCACACCTTCTTTTTCTTCTTAACAACATACAGAAACACTTCAGTCAGTTATTAACTTAAATAATCTTTTTCAATTTACTCTAGGGAGAGGAGTCTCTACTTATTTGGCTATAGGGACTTTTCTACAAGAAGAAAAAAACCAGTTTTTTCATGGCTTCACTTTCCAAAAACTCTTTCCCAAAAGCTGTGTTTATAGGCCATGCTAAACTCATAGGGTATTTACTTTTCAGAATTAACTGTTCAAAAAGCAAAAGTTCTCTTCATCTCTCTTTCTCTCTGTTCATACTTCATCCCCAGGAACAGAGATCCCCTTCTTCTCTCGGAGTAAAGGATCCTCAACATATGTGCTTTTGCTTAATGATTTATCAAGTTGAACACTCCAATCCCCCATGTCTTTTTTCATGGTTTATAGGAATTCTTAGTGTAGTATAGTCCATTCCTATAGCTTACAAAAGGATTTTTAGCTCAAATTCACAGCGTCTCCTCATTCTCCTTCCATCTGGAACCTGACTCCTGCTTCACTGACTTTGGTGTATCCTCTCTGTTCTTTCTTTTCTCACTCAAGGGGGGATTGAAGGTCTGCAAGTCTTATTTGAGAATTGGAAGTGTTAAAATATCATATGGAGGATGCAGAGGATGGACCAGGCCACGCTAGAGCTGTGTCAGGATCTGAGGACGCTCAGGCCACGCTGGGAAGGGCTGGCCCAAGCCCGCAATGGCAGCGGCCACGCTGGAAAGGGTGTGGGGGGTGGAGCACGGCTAGGATCCCAATCAGCCTCCCTGGGGCTCAGCTGCAGTACCCACTGCCGATGGCCGCCCGTCCTCCCTGCCAGGACATGCCAGCTTCCCAGACGAGGAACCGGCCCTGCCCCCGCCAGGCTCGCACGCCTGCAGTGGAGGCAAGCGCAGGCCCGCTTAACTGCACTCCTGCCGGAAGAGAAAAGGGCTGTCCCCAGGGTTTGCTTGCTTTAAGATGTGAATTCATGGAGGCGGACCAAATCTTCCAATTGGTTTCCCAGGCTGTCAACAACCAAACCAGCCTTCTATTTGTCCTGTCAACTCACAGAGGAAGTTCCCAAGGAGAAAAACTTACGTGGATGCTCTTTTTCTAAATGCCAGTTAATGCAAAACCAGCACAAAGATTCAATTAATTATGTGGGGTCACATGGGACATTGCTGACTTCTAAATTCTTAATACTGAGTTCTGCTTTCATACTCTATCCTGAGGCAGAGAAGGCATTCAGGAGTGATCAACCTGGTCATAGTTTTGATGTTAGTGCTACTTTGGCAATCATGAATGCCAAAGGCCATTGCTATACTTCAGAAATAAATTTCTCTGATGTATTGCAGTTAATCCTTTCTCCTAGGTTTCATTCAATAGCTCTAGAACTTGCCAGGTGACCATTTACCAAATCAAAAGCTAGTTACTACCTTTTTCAGATAAAAAAACAGGATAGTGGACCTTTCCAGTTGTCTTTTATATCCAGTTGCAGCTAGTAACCTTGAAAACTTATCATTAGCCTGTCATACAGAGGTGTTTGTTAATAGATGGTGCTAATGAATCCATGATTTTTCTCCATGTCCTAGTTTATTGTGACTGTAATTATTCCTGATCAATTACTTTGGCTGCAGCAGGTATGCCACAGAGTATCTAGGCATCTTCCAATAAAGATGTTTTCTTTGTCGTGTTGCCTTCAGATACAACAAAATGCAGCCCATGGACTGCATTTTTACGTGCTGGAATTGTTCTCACTGCCAAATCCATGCACCTTGTGTAGGAAAAACAAAAGTGATGTATGTGTGGGGAGTGTAGATGAAAAAGAAAGTGGGAAGTAAGGAAGTTTGTTGTTCATTTTTGTATAAGAAATAAGTTAATTTTCTGAGACACTCCACACCTACATCTCTTCTGCCTGAAGAAATCCGAAAGTTCTCCTTCTCTTGGGGGCCAATGGTGCCTTTGGAATGCCTCATTTCCCATGCAGTGGTCATTTTCCTCATGAGGCTTGTGACATACATTTTAGATCTGAACATTTGGATTCAGATTCACTTATAATATAATTAAGGGTATCCCCAGAGGGGAAAGGTTTTTTGATAGAAGTCTTTTCAAGAAACCTATTATACCACTGCTTATGGCAACAACAGCCAAGTTTACTGTAATGTTGTTGTTTTTTTTTTTTTTTCAGAAGACTACTGCTGTCATCTGAAGTTGGACTTCCATGGCAATATGTGCCTTGGACTGCTAAGTTGTTTTAATACATCTCAGTAAAAGCAGTTGTAGGCAAAAATAGCCCCAACATTTTAATGGTGATTTTTAAGTTTGTTTGAAGGCAGTGGAGAGTGTGATGTAGGGGAAGAGTCAAATGTTTATTTGAAGATGTGTTTGAATGAATCTTCCTACATAAATTTGCCACTGTTAAGAAAGAGGGGCTCTGTCCCTTTTAGATCACAAAGGCCTCTCAGTGGGAGATGGTTTTGGTAATGGAAAAAACAAAACAGGTTCCAGTATGTGACAGAGAAGGTAAAATAAACAAACACAATGGATGATTACTTCTCTCCATCAAGACTTCTTTATCCTTGCAAGCTCAGTCAGTGGTCAGGATGTTAGCCATTCCTCCCTGTTTTATCCACCCCTGAACTGTGTTATTTGACAGATTTGGTTTATACAGCTGGGGCTTTGTGGAGCTCGATGGGCACTGCTGCTGAGCAGCAGATGTGTAGGTAGACAGAGCACCTATAGAAGGGTAAACGACATCCTCCGAGTTTCCTTGGAGGGAAGGACATTCCTCTCTGGGTTTTTCTCCTCTCTACACTATTTCACAGCTTCCAAAGCTTTTTTAAGTAGACCTCTTTTTGCAATTGTGCTGCTGAGCCTGCCACTGCAGCCTTTCTAAAGGAATATTTGAGGTGCTATATGATTATTAATGTTGTCTGTTCAGAATGGTCTCCCATTTTCCTATTTGATTTGTTTTTACCTTGAATGCCAATATGCATTTGTTTGTGCAAGGATAAATATGTGTTACATGACTAAGATCTGCATTTTTCTTACCTAGCAGCTCCAGCAGTGCCCAGAGTTAGTTTGTTAAGCTGGATAATTATGATTATGATTTTTCTTTTCTCTTGCAATTTTACAAGATCTAGAATCAAACAAAGCAAAAAATCAGCTTTCAGGCAGCTGAAGTCAATCTATTTACCTACATGAGGAAGATGTTAGCATGTGCAACAAAGTTCTGAAAAGTGTCCAGTAGTGCTGGAAATGGAGCATGGATGCTCAGAAATCAGAAAATTACAGATGTGAAAGGGGCTTGTACACCACTTCTGTGATTGAACAGATGTATGATTGTGCCACCCATTTTTTTGATGAAGATTTTTTTGTTCTTACTTTTTTTTGAATAAAAACTGGAAAAAGAGTACAAGATAACTAAAGCAGACATCTCAGTGCAGTGGAAGCTCTCACATCATACCATAAATTTTTCCTATTCTGTCTCTCCAGAGATGGCCAGATATGGCATGACTTTGACTGTGGATCATCTGAAGTAGGAGATACAAATTCAAAACCACCTGAACACTTGAAAAAAGTTCATTTTCTCTCTTGGAATACCAAAACGTCTGAGTAAAATTATTTTTATTTAAAAGATTTTGTTTTACTCTATTGGTATTTCAGAGTAATTTTCCGAGGCAGCAATTTTCACTAGCTTCTGAAAGGCAACATCTGGGCTTCAGAACAATCTCTTTTCAGCTTTGAAAATCCTACCTCAAATTACGTATACATTATAAAGGTTTGAATTTTTTTTGTGGTGTTTTTTTTTTAGCATAATGGAAAGGCAATAATGTATTTGTTCCTTGTGATTTTACCTTCAAGTTCAGCTTGATTTTTCTTTCTTGGGCTCTCCAGGATTACTTGTTCCTTGGCCAAGAACACACCTGTCATGTACAAACCCTCCGAAAAGGGAGGAGCATGCACATAGATGTGAACAAAAAAAGAATAATAAAGATTCTGGGCAGCTGGAATTAACCTGTTGGAAAGAAAATGTTTACATCCACTAGAGACATTGCTCTGCTTAAGTATTAAGTTTTTTTCATACATCCCTCACCACACACACAGATGCAAAACTGATTTCACTGTGTCTGTAGTTCTTAAAAGTACATGTGGTTTCTCTGAGGCCTCAGTTCTGCTCCTGCTAAAATTATTTAGAGGCTCAATATTTCAGTGATGCAAGTTCATGCTATCAGTGGTTTTCTGCTTTACTGGCATGATCAGTTTTGCCAGGAAACATACAGGGCACCTGTGGATGTGTGTGTTTATCTGTGCTTGTGGGGTTTGGCATTTTGTTTTTGCAGGGATAGACATGGTGCAAATGTGGATGCAAGTGATGGTTGGAGCAAGAGTTATATAATAAGGTGGAATGATACTGCAAATTCAGATGTGTAAACACCAGTGAATATCTTGAAAGTTATTTCGTAAGCGCAGTTTATGTACATTTACAGGAAGGAAACACATGCAAAATAAAGTTATTATTTTGAACTTAACGGTAGGAAAACTGGGAGTGAAGTGCAGAAAAAAAAAGAAACTTTAAAAAATTTCCATGTTTCTGGTTTGTTTGGTTGCACACAAACTCTTCAGAGGAAATGTTGCTTAGAAAATACTTAAAATACCATTTGTGGAGTTTTAAATTTAAATAAAGGGGAAAGGAGAGGAGGGTTGAAGATCAATGGCTGTTTGACACTCACATCAGACAGTGGCATGACGGAAAAGTGGGAAAAGCTGTGTCATATTCTACCAAGATCTCAATCAAAATAATGGCTCCTCATACTGGATGTCTAGATCTGTGAGAGAATTCTTATTATTAATGTTGATTCTGCTGAAAGTAATTAATCATCTAACAATGCTTGAAGAAAAATTGATGTCAGCTTGATTAGACAAATACTGCGAATGACCAAGAATAAGCTCCCAAAACTGCAAAAGTTTTAATATTTACTAACTTTTGAAAATGAGCTCATGCTTCCTCAAATTTCCTTGCAATAAGCCAGTCATAATTGTCATCATTTTAAAGCTGTTTCAACTCTGTGCCTTCATTTCACTCAGTGGGAATTAGGCATGCACATCTGTGTGTGATGTATGGATTCGTTGTGCGGCACAGCTCTTCCACTCAGTGTCTGGAGAAGGCCTGACAACATTTCTGTCATTTTCAGGTATTAGTTTATACAGTGAAATCTTAAGGCTTGGAATCTCTAATTATTTGACTAGAACCTCTTTGTTCAGCAAGCAGAAGAGTGATTAGCTAATGTCACAGTGAATTGAGATAGTGCTTTTAGCAGCGAGCAGTTCCTAAAACTTTATATGAAAATAAAAGCAAAACTCTGCTATTTTTGTGGTGCCATGATGAAAAGTTTTGAATAATAATAAAAAGTATTATAATAAATAATAAAAAAACAAAACTTATAAGGAACTAAAGAGTTGGGGGAGGTACATTTCTGAAGGGTTGGGAGGTGGAAGGAAAGAAAACTAGCGTTAATTTGAGGATGCACTGGAAAATAAATGAGCTTGTGGATTTAATTCAAAATCATCCAAGCAGAGTCTTTTGCAGGAAAGAAGCCAGTGATCAGGCTCAGTTTACTCGAAACATCAACAATGACTGCATCCTGCTGTTTCAGAGTTTGTGCTGATAGATGCTTATCGTCTTTGACACTGCACCACCACACTTGTGTGTTGCCAGTGCCATAACCGTGTTATCACTATGTGCCTCTTCTGGTTTTAAGAAGTTCTCAAAACTCACAGGTTTGGAAGTTTGATCTCTTAGAAACATGCTTTTCAGAAACTAAAACCTCATGCTGTAGTTTCTGGTTTACAAACGTCTCACTAGATTTTTGGCTCTTTTAATTGATATACAGATGAGTGAAAAACAAAAGGCTGATGCAGTTGACAGGTACCAAAAAAAAAAAATCCTGAGAACACAGGTTCTTATGCTGAAGCTGATTTTAAATGTGTGTCTCTGGGTGAATTGCTAAATGTTCCTGCTTAAAACACACCAGTAAGATCCAAACTCTGTGTGATATCTATGAAATAATTAGGTAATATTCGTTACAGTAATAGAACACAGTAGATACGAGTACATTCGTTACCTTCCAAATTCTGTTTTGGTTGAAGGCTGGTTTGTTTCAGGCTACAATATTTCACTGAAAACTTGGTCATGCACAGTCTTACCCAGTTACCTGCTTCAAAAAGTCTCTGAAAAACTGTGTGTAGCACATGTTGGGAATGTTCAACAAGAATGTTTTTTACAGTGGATTTTCACTAGACTTGATTTTACAGTGGTTTTTTTGTGCATCAATTCCTTGTAAGTGCAAGAAAATGGAGATAATAAAATTTCAGTTGAATGCATAGAAATTTTTGAAAGTGATTTGATTTTTATTTTTCATTTTTCTAATTTAAAAAAAAGGGTTTTGTTAGCATTTTCTTGCAGGACACTTATAACAACTTTATTATTTGAGAATTTCAAATGTTGTCAAATTGAAGCCATTTACCACTGGAACTTGGAGCAGTAGCTTTTCTCAAAACACAGTTTCCACAGTACGTGGAATATCAGGTTTATAAGCCGGGCTGCTGATATTACACTATGCATTAAAATGAATTGGAGATAACATATTCCCTTCCCATTTTATATTCAGAATCCTCTAAACTGGAGGACTATCAAAAATTCTTAAAGTACCATAAAGAGGAGAAATCTGGAAAGCCAAGGGGAGAAGGTGGGCTGGGTGAAATGGAAATTATTGGGTGCCCCTAACCATAGGATTACTTGTGGCAGCTCTAGTAATAGACAACTGCACGGAAATATTACACAGGTTATGCTGTAGTGATCTTGGTTTGTGTTAACAAAATTGACTTGTTCACCAAAACCACTTTTGAATAACACAACTGCTTCATAGCATAGGTGTATTTTAAAAGATATCTGATTGATATGACCTTAGAAAGTAATAATTAACAGATTATTCCACCTCAGTGTGAGTGACAGATGAGAGCACATTTCATGTACAGTTTTTACTGATTACCAGATTATAGTTTTTCTTTTTTTTTTTTTTTTTTTTTTCTAATTGTAGAATTACTTAAGTGAAGAATTCCAAACCAGGCTGTAAATGACTCAAAGATATTACCAAATGAAGTCTGTTTTTAGTGGTATGTGTAGAAACAAGTCAGGCTTGCAGTTCCCAGTGGGACAGTGTGTGGGAGTCTGCCACCCTTACTCATGTTGAGTAATACCTTATTACACAAGTAATCTTGTCAAAATGAATGGAGTTGATTTTTTAGAGGTGCTATTTATTCAGTGTACATAGATAATTAATTACTTAGGGGCCAAAACAGAATGGAAATGGTTGTTAGTGTTAGCTGGCACTTCCTGTCAGGCCTGTGTGTAAGGAAAACATGGAAAACCTGGGAAGAAGACCTGTTTTATTAGCATTAAATGTGATCAGGGATAAGGCAGATGCATTGCTAGCATTTTGTATAAACTTTTGTTTATGCATCTATACGTGTGTGTGTATGTGTGTATGCTTATACATTAGATATATGTAGTAGTACTGCTGTCTGTAATCATAATTATTTCCTGCAGAAAAGCAGTCTACATCTTTCCAACAATAACTGTAATTAGACGTAAATATCTTTGCAGAGAGTCAGATTGAATCCCATTGAAGTTTCTGGAGTGATTTAGCACTTAGTATTTGATTGGAACTCAGGAGCAAATTCCTGGTGCTATTAATACTGGACTAAAACTCTCCACAGTGCTGCTGATCTGCTCCTCTTGTCCTCATACCCTGTTCCCATCTCTGACATACAGGACCAAGTGAATTATACTTTGTCCATGGGAAAGACTTGTTTTGTAGCTGCCAGAGGAACTCAAGAGGTGAATGTTTTCATGTTGATTCAGAAACTGGCTGTGCGACTCCAGTCAGGCGCTGTCACGCCTGGTTGTGGTGCGAAAACAACGCCTCTCTTGATATGGGAAAAAAAGAAAGTCTTGCACAGTCAGAATTTTGACATACAATTTAAATCATTTTTCTACATCCTGTGGTCTTGGAGCTGTCAGAGAGGCAAAGCCTGTGTTTGAATGGAAAAGCTTTTTATTTTTCTAAAACTTGTACCAGCTATAATTATCCATAACTTTGCAGGTCTGTTTTAATGCTGTTTTATAATTACAGGTCTTAATACTAGATTATACATATATTTATAAATAGTCAGAACAGAGGGAATTTGGGAGTTTTTAACCTGTAGATTGCCATGGGTTGTGGCGGCTGATGGAATTTTGCCTGCGTATGTATTAATGATTGATGAATTCCTTAATTAACTCCCAACAAGTTAAGATTTATGGCCTCATATCTTTTTCTCCTGACACATCTGTGTTTGTCACTTTTGAAGACATGGTTAAGCCCCTTCTCCAAAAGCTTTTGTAGGTATCTGAAATGTTTCTGAGGTATTTTGCTTAATGTAACAAGATTAGAGTTTTATGACACAAAATTTATTCAATTTTATGGCACAAACAATCGAATTGGAAAGGATGCAGGTTGTGTGCTAGAGGGCACTATCTCCTTGAGTACGGAATACCACTTTAGATTTATTTTGGGAGTACAATCATGGATTAAGTTAACTGAAACCAATGAACAAATGGAGATGTAGGGGGGACACTTAAGTAAGGTTCTGTTAAAAATATTAATAATTAAAAAAATATAGCTGCGGAAAGATCACTTTTGTGAGACAGTGAATTTAAGGAAAAAAAAAAAAAGCAAAAAGATAAACGGTCATATTTGACAGCCTGAAATGATTTGGATGGAACCAGTATGTGTAGAAACCAATTCATGTGGATATAGTTTAACTCTTACTTGCTCCAGTGGGAAAATCCAATCATGCTGAAGTCAATGTAAACTCTGAGATCAGTAGACACAGGGTATCAATTTAAGCTTATGAAGACTCTTACAAATTGAAGGGCAGTAAAGAAATATTTGTAGAAACTGTTGTAATATGAAGCGCATAAAATATTTGTTGTATAAGAGTGAGTTAGAACAATGAGGTTTTTCGCTTCCCTAAAGAAACATTCTTCCTACCAGGAAAAGAATTTATTTAGTGAAAATTTAACAAAAAGCATGTTTGGGTTTTTTAAGTGCAATTTCTGCATGTTAAGAAGCCTTCCTGAAAACAGGTCTCTTTAGAGAGAACAGTATCAAATTTGAATTCATCACCAGAACTAAATCTTCAGTTCCATCTGAACCACTGATAAAATCAAATACAGATATGCATTTCACAATTCCAGTGTGTCTGTGGAATGGACTGGATACCACCTATGTCCCAGTGCATCAGAATTTTGCAGATTTAGGATCTCTAAAAAATTGCCACCAACCTGCTTTTATTCAGTCGAAATGATTAATGACATTTCAAAATGCAATTCTTCTTGAAACTATTAAGTTGCAATACTTTTAATAATTTCTTTTTATGTTCAGAATCTGGTGCGCTGTGTTGCTGCTTTTCTGAGTTACGCCTTAGGGTTTTGGGGTTTTTTTAAAATTCTATCCACAAATTGATGTTTCCTGTTCCATTGTAAATCTTCTTTCAGAGTGATGTAATTGAAAACCGTTCTGAGTTTAAATTTGGTGAAAAGATCTTGAAGTCACGTGGGCTGTAAACTGTTGTGTTATCACTGAGGACAGATCCAGGATGTTTGCAGTCCTTTGTTCAGATGGGGTAATTCCAGTACTTCATTAGATCTAGATCTTCTTAAAAGAGCTCGATTTCAGATAATGTTGTTACTCAGAATTTAGCTGTTTCCCTTTCTGTATTGTTTGTGGTGGGAACTCTGTTTGCATCTTAGATATGGAATCTGTTAAGACTTGGTATTAGATCAGTAGGATAAACAAGGTATGTGAAAAGAAGAGAAATAGAGGATGTATGATGTGGGGGCATATAAAATTTGGGAAATGGACCAATAAAACTGTAGAAATAATGAAAGATATTTATAGATAACTTTTTCTAATTTCACATTTTCTACTTGGGAACCTCTCAGAGATTAGATCCTTTGCTACTATAGAGTTTGGTAGTTACTATCCTTTTGGAAGACATTTCCAAAAGTAGATATGGATCTATTAATTTATTTAAATCTTCAATTTTCTTGTGGAAATCTCCCAGATGTTCATAAGGAGTAAGAAATTTCTGTGAAACTGATTTTTGTCTGACTCAGATTGGCTATGGACAGAGCTGCCTGGAAACAAATGGTATTTGTTGTCTGAGCTGTCCAGGTTTGTATAATCATTTCTTTAACTGTCCTTGGAAGACTGATGCAGACTAAAGCCGCAACTTTGCTGCCTTAGCCATTTTGGTAATCTGTTAGTCTTCTAGGATGGTGATGGGCATGTGGCTTGTAATTTAAACTGGGTGTTTTAGAAACAAAGGGGAAGGTAGCTTCTGCCCTTTCTACTCTCACTTTAGTTTGGTCTGCAATGCAACCTATAGGTTTTCATTTTAGATCGAAAGCAAAATAATCTCTGTTATTGCAAGTGCATAGAGGTGGACACCTCTTTTATCTTCCTTGTCTGTTTATATAAATTCCCTTCAGAAAATTATTTCATCCCTGTTGGGAGCAGTGACAAGCAGATGATGATGATCTGAAACTATATGTTCGCATATAAAGTTAACAGAAGAGCTTTATTTCAGCTTGATACTCAAACTTTCTTTGTGAAGCAGTGTGACAGAATCTGTGTTATTCTAGGTTAACAGCAGTAGTTCTTGACACAGTTTGAGTATAAAATGTGTAATCCAAATCATCAATACAAAGAAAGGCATCCTCTTTCTCTATAATCTATTGTCAGAGTGAATTGCAGTAGAGACTTTTGTGCATGGCTTACAATATTTTCAGTCTTTTTATCAAATACAACTGTTCTAAAGTATAGAAAATTACTGTGGAATAATTGATTAATGATCTTGTGTCTCTCACTTTCTGTTTGCCAAAATTGAGATAACTACTTAGTGCTGATTTTCAGAGAGATTTTTAAAATTAACTTAAATTCCATAGCAAATGTTGATGTTGGTGCAGTACAATGCAAAATATGAATAATTCACGTTAACTTTATATGCTTCCTGCAGAAGGACTTGAGATCAAACATAGCTGTAAATTGCTGAATTCAGTGGGCTAGAAAACTGCCAGTAAGAGTCTATCTGGTGTTCCCTGTCTTTGTACATATGCTTTGCTGCAGACACGTAGGTGGGAAAACCTAGAAGACAGAATTCAGGTAGGATGTATGAAGTGTTAGTCTGTTGGACTAAGTCAAACATTAATAGAAAATACAGATTGGCTCTGTAAGCATTGGCAATAGGTGGTGTTCAGAACAGGCAATGTGCAGCTGTGTATAGGTTCTGGTAGGGATTTTTTGTCTGAGTTTTTTGTTGTTGGATTTTCTGGGTTTTTTTTGTTTTGGTTGTTTGTTTGTTTGTTTGTTTTTTTAATATAATTAACTTGGCTCAGGAAGCAAGGCTCAAAACGCGATCATTAGAAGCAAAATAAGTCTTAACAAAGGGCTGTTTAAAGTCACAGTTTGTTTTCAGACCCAGTTGACTGCACCTAAGAACCATTCCGTGCTCAATATGCCAAATTGTATGGACATGCTCCACCTCACAGCAGCCCCACACATAGTTCAAGAGGCTGCTGGGCTTTTGAAATGCAGTCCTTTAACTGTGGAGTGGAAAATAAAAATGGGGTAACTAGAATCATAAATATGAGATTTTTGAGGAGAAGCAATATTACTTCAGCCCCTTTTTTAAACTTTTGCATACAAATAGTCTTCGGTTTCCTTGTTTATAACTTTTTTTTTTTTTTTTTTTTTTTCTTGTGAAACATTTCCCTATTTTTTATTTCTTTCTTTGACTGTGCCTGGAGGATTTTTTCCCATTCCACTCCTTGCAGATGCCCCTGGTTAGCACAGGGGTCTGTTATACCATCCATGGACATACCCAGATTTTCATGAACAATGTTGCCGTAATTAATCCCAGAATTTGTCCACATTTTAAGCCTTCACTGTACCTCCCTCTATTTTGAAGACCAAGCTGGGAGAATTCTGGGTTCTGTAAGATTTTCAGTTATGCTTGGCTTGAATGATACTTGAATTTGCCCATGATTTAAGTTTCTTCCAGTGTTTCTAAAAGTCAAAGATAAACATGTCCTATCAGACTGGTGATATCAGACATTATCAAAAACTTCACAATGTAGGCCTGAATTTGAAGTCAATATTTCTGTGTAGTTTTTACAATGTGTGCTCTACGTATCTTCCTTGTTTATCCTTTTTTATGTAGTTGTAGATGTAAATTACATTTTGATGGGGTTTTTTTTCTGATCTAGCTATAGATAGGAAGAATTTGATGTGTAGATAGAAAGATTTGATAGAAGGTTTTCATTCAGTCAGTGCACCCCTGACTTTTTGTTGTCAAAAAAACTTAGATTATTAATGTCCAAATGTTTAATTGTTTAACTATACCAGATCTGCAAACCTGGAAAGATCATTGCAACATGACTGCAATACTCAGTTGCTCACATGGGTAAAATTTTGTAAACACAGACATTTTGGCTTGCTAGTAAGTTATTTTACTGTATTGTATTTTATTTTACTTTATTTTTTCTACCAGTTGTAGTCGATAATGCAAGCAGATGATTATTCCTTAAAAGCCAGGTTGACAATACCTTGTATCGGGACACATTCTATCTTCATAGAGTCCCTTGCAAATGCAAAACTAGATGGGTATTTTTTTAAAGGAGTTGCATTTCATTATGCAGTCTTAGGTGAATTTTATGTTTAAGAAGCCAGAATACAAGAGAGTGCTGTATTAGTGTATTATTCTCACAACAAATAAGCCACTGTTCTGTTGCTACCTGCTTGGCCATTGTTCCAATTGTGTATGCTTTGCAGTGGTATTTGGATGGTTTCCTGCTCTCTGCCAGCACTAAAAAGGCATTTCTGTTACAATGGCCCCTAACCACACAATGACGGCATTAAGGATTTATTTGGAGGTTTCATTATTTTCTCCTCTTTTGTTCCTTCCAGGATGTCTTCCAAGCGACCAGCCTCTCCGTATGGGGAAGCAGATGGAGAGGTAGCCATGGTGACAAGCAGACAGAAAGTGGGAGAAGAGGAGAGTGACGGGCTCCCAGCCTTTCACCTTCCCTTGCATGTGAGTTTTCCCAACAAGCCTCAGTGTGAGGAATTTCAGCCAGTTTCTCTGCTGACGCAAGAGAGCTGTGGCCATAGGACTCCCACTTCTCAGCACAACACAATGGTAGGTTTGCTTATGGTCTATTGTGCTTACATCCATTCTTTGAATTCTGCCTCTGCAGTAGTTTGGCATCCAGATCTGTACTTTGTGGAGTGAACAATGCACAGCTACACATACAGAACACACCACAATAATGTGTAAGCTCTGACCTTAGCTGGGCTGCCTCCACCCTCCACTACAAATGTGAAATCACTTGCAATGCAGACTTTTTCTCACCTTTGCCTGATGGCATTCAGGGTGCTAAAATTTGTTAGCTGCACTGATGTGAATTGGAAGTGTATGTGTTCAGCAAACAGCAAATGGGTTTGGAACACTCTAAGTGAGAGTCATGTTTGGCATGGTGTCTGAAGCGTCACCCTAATGCCAAGTTTGTGCAACAGTAAAGCATGAAAGTCTGTATAAAAGGTAAAAAAAAAAAAAAAAAAAAACCTTGGAATTTTGATGCCTTAAAACCTTACATCCAATGTGTAATTCATATCACAGATACTGACAATAAAATTTACTGTGCTTATGAAATTAAATCAACATACTTTTTCATGTGTGGATTTCCACTCTACAATTGATGCTGAGCCCTTAATTCATTACATGCAGCAGTCCAGAACTGTCTTAAAGAAGACAAAACAATGCCATGTTGGATTGTCACTACTATATGTTTGGGCCCTTCACACGGAGTACTGTTATATTTTTAGAAAGGCTGAAAGATGAAAGGCATTGGAGCCCAGGACTGAGGCACTTCGACAAAGCTCTGTTGTGAACATGCTTGCACAGCTCTTGCTTATTTACAAATCGGCTGTAACTTTTCTGTTAGTCCCCCACTTTGACAAGGGCACTGATAATTTCACTAGAAGTGAAGATAATGAGTGGACCTGCATATTTGAAGGCTTTTAAAAAGGCATTGCAAAATAGGTGGTAGTGTATTCTCATAAAAGCCTGCAAGAGCTCCACATTGGTATTTAAGCCCTTACAGCTCATTATGCATATGTAACAAGCCCTAAGTAAAAAGCCTTAGGGATTATTATTTCTCATAGGACCAAGTCACTGGATATTCACTGAAGACAGAATAACTCATTGATCCTGATCCATTTTCCTTTCTTTTATGCGCTAATGCTTAAGCTCAGACAGTGGTTTGGAATACACGATTTTAGTTTGTGTTATTGCAACTTTACATGAAGAAAGAACATAATTGGAGAAATTACTCGTGGGCAGACAATGTCATTTTCTTTTCCATGCTTGTTTATTTCTCATCCTGTATCTTGTGTTTTATGAAGATGAAATTCATTAATATAGCAGTTCCAGCCACTGGGATGCTAGGGTATGTAACTAATGTATGGGCTTAGCTGTAATTTTGCCTACTTTAAGAGAGTGTTTTGAAGATAAGGAATTGTTTCTGACAACATTTAAGTCAATAGATAAACTTGTGATGGCACCAGTAGTGTAAAATCAGACCCTAATGTAATAAAAATGTACTGTTTTCTAAGGAGCTCAGCAGGAGTATTTCAGCTACACCTCACTGAAACATTTAGCTGCTGCTTAACTGATTTTAACTAACTCTTTGTTCATTTATAGTTTTTAAGAACAAGAGGTTTGGCTGATCATCTAGTGTAACTTCCTGCTATGAAGGCTGTATTTAATATGATGTCAAAACAGTGTGCTCTGTCTTTTTACAAGATACTGAATCATGGTATGTTTTAGATAGTTTTACTGTAGCAGTGACACACTGCAGGCTTACCTGAGACAGCATTTGGGGGGGTTGTAAGGGACTAGTTTTGTCTTCATACATATTTAAGAATATTTCCAGTCTGTCTGAATGAACATTTTGGTATTATCTCTCTTTTAGTGCGGACTGTGTTACAAAAATCATCACTTAGGTTGTTCAGAAAGGATGTAGCCTATGTGGCTCCAGAAGTAAAGAAGTGATCAGTTTAAATGAGTAAAATACACATAATCACTCGCTCTGCTGTTTTGGTATGTTGTTATCAGAAGGAAATTACTGAATAACATTTAGATGGGTTCAGTTTGTGTGCTTTGCAGTGACAAAAATGATTCCCAAAGGGCATTCACTTTGCAGAGGACATTGCAGAGGACTTTTTTATGCTGTTTGAATTTACATTCTATTGTTTTATCATCTCTGGGAAGTAGATCCAGGTGTGCACACAGCACCACAGAGTGTAGTCTGATACTGTTTGATTGATAAAGCTCCTGGAGCTTTACACTTTTGAAAATTTACCCTATTGCACTTTACCTGGTTGTAACAATTGCCATCTTAGTGAAACAGGTCGAAGTTCTGAGTAAGTTTTTATAAGAGGAGGGCAAAATTCCTGTGAAGACATCTTCAAACCTGATTAAAATTGGCAAAAATCTGCCAAGCCCATCTTCCCATCAAAATGAACAAGATATTTCTGTTGATGTTGGAAGTGCAGCCAGAGAAAGGTTAGTGCAGTGGACAGAAACTGAAAGAGAAGACCCCGGTGAACGTCGGGAAATGCTTTTTTTGTGTGAAGGTGACTGAGCATAGGAACAGGTTGCCTAGGGAGGCTGTGGAGTCTCCCTCCTTAGAGACACTCAAAAGTCATCTGGACATGGTCCTGGCTAGCTCTCTGTGTCCCTGCTTGAACAGGGGAATTAGGCCAGGTCTCCTCTGGAGGTCTCTATCAGCTTCAACCAAGACAGGGGTAACTAGCTCAAACTGCCTTTCTCTTGATAGAAGAAACTAGATACTTATTTTTTCCTACTTAAGGAAGAACTCTTCTCCCGTTAAGAAAAGAATCAGTAATTTATCAGACTTAAAGCAGCTGTTCAGTAGAAAAGACGAATAATTTGACCTAGAATATAGGACATTCATAGCAGGCCATAAGCTGTGTAGGGAAACACTTGAGGATTACAGTATCAGTCAATAGCTCTTTTGAAGAAACCTATTAAGGGTACGGTATTTGGATAGCACAGATAGTTGTTTGCTCATCTAAGTTACAAAGGTTTATTTTACTTGTTTCTCAAGTAAACCAAGACCACTGATCTCACCAATGGTGTCTGTTTGCTAAATTCTGAAAATAAGAAATAGAGAGGCTAAAAGTACTGATCAAAGTATACCACAGTCATCATGTGTTCAAACAGACCATTCTTTTAAATTATGGAATATCAGTGAAATGCTGGATGGGATTTAAAATTTAAAAAAAAAAAAAAAAATTTCTTTTTTTAAAAAAAGGTACTGAATAAAAGGTCAAACTGATAAGCTATAATTTTGCCACTCCCCCGTTGTTCCAAACTGGTGACTCTGACTGTACTGGTATCCCACATTTGTCCTACACTTTCACTGGGATTTAGAATTGATTTTCAATAGTGCTTTAAATTGATAGGAAGTACTATGGTGTGCTGTTCAGTAGTTTTGTTGCTTCATGCTAATAAAAGTTGTGTTTCTGTTGTGAATGAAGTTACTCCCGTGTAACTTGGGAATAATATTAAGAACAGCAATACTACTGGTCAAAGTGCTTACCAACATATTGCTTTGTGCTTTTCCTCCCCTTGTCTGAAATAAAAGGTTGTTTAATACATCATTTGAATTCTGTTATCACATCTATCCTGGCCTGTGCTTCACCTGTTGGTCTGGAGTTGTCAGCGTATGAATGGTGGTGGATGAGAACAACAAGCAGCTGGAGCACTTAGCTATTATTCAGACCTTCCAAGGAGAATCGAAATCTGAATTCATGTAGCTTTTTAAAAAGTCAAATAGGACTCTAATTATACTGAGCTAAAGAATGCATATTTAAAAAAAAAAAAACAAAAAAACAAAACCAAACCAACCAACCAAAAAAAAAAAAAAAAACAACCTCACAGTGGTTTTAGAGAAATTTAATTTCCAGTGTACCTTTGAGCATCAAGCTTAGGATCAGTTATTGTGATGATACAATGCGCAGTGTTGTGAACACCAGTGCCTTTACTGTGCCAGCTCTAATAATGAGAATTTCATTGTTTAGGGAGAGCGGTCTCCTACACTCTAGACAAAAGTGTAATTACTTTTGAATGATGTGGAATGTGCTCAGTTTAATAGCATGGAGGGTAGATGCACGAATATTCAGATAAAGCTAGCTTGGAAGCCATATGTGCAGTGTGGCAGTACGAAATTGTTAGCAGGCACTGTAATTACAACACACATATGCGTGCGCACACTCAGTTTCACAGTTTAAACTATAAACTTGTTTTTGGTAAGTCTGCATCTGTCTGATGTTCTTTCTTTCCTCTCTCAATGGTA
This sequence comes from Muscicapa striata striata, assembly GCA_030060385.1. Lineage (NCBI taxonomy): Eukaryota > Metazoa > Chordata > Aves > Passeriformes > Muscicapidae > Muscicapa > Muscicapa striata. The sequence continues at coordinate 1,289,033 of JAREIS010000110.1, read as the reverse complement.
AATTGATATTTATAAGATGATGAAATTACATTGCTGCAAGCATTACATTATAAACGTCATCACAAAAGTAGCACATGGAAGCAGTTTCCACAGTTGCAATTTTAGCCTTTTACCGGAGTTCAGTCTTTATCCTTGCACCATGTCAGGGAATCACTTTGTGGGCTGTTAGGAAGGGGAGCAATTGAAAAATAATCAGTCAGGACCCCTGAAAAAGCTGTAGAAGTTGCCTACTGCATTGTTTAGTCCAGACTGTGGAAAACTCTCTGCAGTCCTTGAGAATCAGCTGTGGTGGAGTCAGAAACGGCTTTGATTCTCCTATCTGCCTGACAAGTATCTCACATTCAAGTTAGGCTGATGTGCTTGTCCTCCTTGTCATGATCTGTGTTCTCCCAGAACTCCTATCCTGTCCCATCCACATGAGTCACGCTTACATTACTTGCCAATTACTTGATGTGCTGGTCCTGTCTGGGACATATAAAGAAACAAAAAGTTGTCTTCATTCTTCAGGTGAGTCTGGGATCAAAGCCATGGTGCAATTCAGGAGCAGTGTGCTTTTGTGGCGGTTGCTTCAGTTTATTGAACCACCCTCTTATCACAATGACTTTTGCATACTTGTAGCCATGAAAACCAGAGTGGATACATTATTCCCAGCCGAAATCAATGGACAGAAACACCTGCTGAAGTTTGAGATGACCCATTGGTGTTTTGATCAGACTTTGAAAGGTCCAGAGGTTGGTTAGGGGGCTTTAAATAAGTAATGAAGTAAGAAAATTTTTTTTCATCCCCAAGCAGGAGGATTAAAACTGCATTTAAACCAACAACTTGATAAATCAAGACCAAGCTTATTATTTATAAATTGCCTGGAATACAGAGTGCAGATTACTATAGTTTTTAAAGGCCATGAAGAGAAGTGGAAACAGCAGTTGTTTGTTTTTGCTGAAGATCATCTTACTGTGAAGCAGTCATGTTTTTAATGGATTCATTTGAATGCAGTTAAGCAGAAAATAGTCAACAGAAAAGTAAACACCTTTGTTTTATGGAAGTGCTGGGAACTGTATTGTATGCAAGTGATTATGTCCCTAGGCATCAATTCATTGACTTCATACTGGAAAATATCTTCATTTAAACTTACTGCATAAATACTAGTAAAATCTAATTCAAGTGAGTAGTTGAAAAATTCTACAGAAAGAAGAGATAGGTAGAATTGTAAAGCCCACATTTGGTAGGAATATTTGAACCAGATGTCTCTCTTATGAGGAAAAGAACTATTAAGTGCCCCATCAAAAAATTATGTAAGCAAAAAAAACTTAGTCATCTTTCTAAGCAGCAGAGAGAACTTCAAAATTTTGTTTCAAATCTGCGCTGTCAATTTGAGGAGCAGTGGTGAGGTCTAGGGTATGAAGAAAGCCCCACTAGGACTGCAAGACCAATTTATAGCAATAATCCAAAGAGACTACATTTAAGTGTTTATACTTCTCAATACATCTGTTGCTTCCAGCAGTCGCCCCCTATGTGTGACATAACACAGGTAGGATCTATGGGATCTTCCCCATCCTATCGGAAGTCAAACAATAGCTGTGGTCTTTGTGTAGCTTCTGTAGTCCAGGTCCATCCCCTGTGGCACTCTCCTCGAATTTATTCTGAAACTCTGCCTTTTCTTTGGTAACAGTGAATCTTTCTGGTGGTGTAGTGAGGCACAAACTCTGCTGACAGTTAAACACCCAATCCTCCATGGTTCTGAGAACAGAATCCAAAGAAATGTAGCTTTAAATTTTGTGCTTTTCCTTTCACGGAGTGTATGTCCATTGGCCAAGCTGCTGCACTGTTGAGAAGCTTTTGGCCTTAGGCTGTCAGTGTAACTATTATCAGAATAGAGAGCAGCATACCAGACTTCCGTACTCTTACTCAACATATGCCTCAAGGCAAGGCATGTGGGAATCCCAAGCTGATTATGTTTTGCTCCCTACTTGGCACAAACTCCTACTTTTGCACATCACCTTGACTCATTTTTGCTTCAGTAGTTGTTAATTCATTTTAAAACTTCCAGAACAGTTTTCCCATGTGCTTTGTGTTTGCTCCACACACTTTTCATATCCACAGTACTACTTCTGAGCAACTGATGTGGTTTTCTCCCTTTCTTTTCACTACAGGTGCAAATTTCTCTCTATTTCCAGCCTTACAAGAGCCAGCCTTACTCTATCAGTTTCTGTCTGCTTGCGTTGTCCTCTGAAAACCGTTTTCTGCCTTGCCCATTTTCTTCCTCTGCTTGTAGTTATATTTAGCTTAGTCACTTTTATTATTTAATCCATTCTTAAGCCTTCTAGTAAATAGCTCATATGAAGATGTTGCACAGTAAAAATAAGTGTTCCACTATTTGCGTGGACAGAATGTCAATAAAGCAGAGGATGGTTGACTTCTGATATGCAGCTCTACTTAGTAGAGATATACCGAAAGTCATTGTGAAGTGTTGGTCATGGTTTCTTGAATTTCAGGTTTGCAAGGAATCCCTGTTGTTATAACCTCTGGCTCTTAGAAGTGCCAGAACCCTCTGCTACACTCAGTACTCACAGTCCTGTTTTACAGTCTCTTCTCACTGTCAGATGTTTGTGTCCATGGGAAGTTACCCATTGTTGTTACAATTTGAAGCATTTCTTTATTTCCTGTCCTTTCAGTGGACGAGTGATGTGCTCACGGTTTTTGCATTATCTCTTTAAGTATGATTTTTCAGGTCATACAAGATTCAGTTGGATTAGGCTGTGCCAAGGCCAGCTTGCTTTCTGACTTTTCTTCCCCCTTCTAATGCTTTTTCAGATTCATCCAATGTAATGGTGGTTATACTGGGAATGAAAATGTGGCTCCAGGCAGTTGCTGGCATTTAAAGTTTCATGTCATCATCCAGTCATGTTTTTTCCCTTTCATGGAGCTAACTGCTTCCTCTTAAGTACATCAGTGAAATACCACTGCCTTCTCCACTGTAATAAAAGGAGTTATTAATTTTGTCTATAAATTCATGGCTGAAGAAGGACCTTTGGCAAATTAGACTGCAGATTTCATTATGTGTTTACTTAAGAATGGGCATCTACCATTTCATTTGAGATGTGTTCAGAGACCTCCCTACAAGAGGAGATTGATGTGCTGCAATGTTTCTGAACCACCCAATGTTCCAAAGTATTTAAAAGACAATGAAATTAAGGAAACAAACTTTCTTAAGTTGTAAGAGTCCTTTATGCCCAGGGTAGCAAGCATGTCTGAATAGTTTGGCTGGCCTCATTTCCAGATTCTCTTTAACACCCTGAAGTTCTTTGTTTCTTTTTCCAGTTTAGTTGCAGTTATGTGATCAGATAAGGCCTTTTTGGTCTTTGCAAAGGAGAAGTAGGCTTGGTGAATGCCATTAATTATGCATCACTAGATAAACCAGCAAAAGTAACTGAGTGGAGTTGTGCCCAATTTAACTCAGGATAGTTTTTGCCAGAGCAAGAGTGTAAACAAGACTGTAATTATACATGGAAATAGTCTGCTTCAGCATCCTTTTTTTTTTGCTTTTAGATCAGAATCCCCCCACCCAAGGAAAAAAAAAAAAAAAGCTCTAAAAATTAACTTTCTGTAGTTTGTACAGGCAGCAAGCAAATTACATAGATTGTCTAAAGCATAGACCAGTAAAATCTAGTATCAGACTGTTATTATCTTTATTTATATTGCACCCAGAGCATGATTTATTTTTATAGAGACAGAAAAAAGAAACATTCCTGCCCCAGAATGCTTAGCTTATGACCCCGTTCCTGCAAAATAATCTGGTTGATTGGAACCTAATGCTGATGGTAGCAAGAGGGAGGGAAGGAGAGGTCACTGGCTATAACTCCTTCTGCACATAGCTTTTTGTAGGATTGGAATTTGATGACAGAAAATAAGAAATATTATAGCAAAAGGTAAAATCCTTCTGACATGTCAAGTCTGAATTACTGGGGTAGATTGTGTGTGTATCTCTACACTAAGTGGAAGCTTGCATTGCTTATTAGTACTGTTAGTGAGAAATAATGCAAAACATCCATGCTTCAGACTCTCCTCTGTGCTGATTTTCAGATTGAATTTAAGGTGTTTCCTCTCTGTAACTGTAAGCGAAACTTTCCTCTTTCCCATTCTTTTAATTTTAAACTGCTGCAGTTGTAATCAGATCTGCTCAGCTTTGGGTCGTCTGTGTTCAAAACCAGCAGTATTTGCTGAGGTGCAGGTTTCCTGAAAACAACCAGATACGAATGCAGAGCTTAGCATTCAGGATTTAGGGCTCTGTTTGGAGCAAGTTAGTGTCTTATACAATTTCCAGTTAAGTTTGTGGAGTCTCAGTGATAAATTTCTGGTGATTATTGAAGTCTTGTGCAGCAGGAAGACGTTTTGGCTTTTCTCATAGATGAAAGAAGTTATTTCCTGTCACTGAATGGAGTTGGCCACTAACATATAATACAAAGTCATGTAAATCTTAATGTCACTTTTGGGATGAAGATTCAAGGGTGAGGTCTCCTCAGACTGTATGTTTAAAAAGTGTATGTTCAGAAGTGAGCTAGTAAATTTAGCTTTAACTTCATAGTTAATGGAAGTAAATAGGGAACAGTGCAGCCTGATTAATTTTGTCCTAACAGATCTTGTAAGTAGGTCAGGGAACTCACACCCTAGAAGTGCCTATTTTTCTTCATAGGTTACAGCTGGAGCTTAGGGTGTTAAGCTCAGCTGTTGATCCCTATAGTTTATAAATCTGTGGTTAGATAACTTCAACCAAAAAAGCCTTGAATGAGAGGTAATTGCCTGGCCGGAGCGTTTAATAATTTGTTGTTCATAAGTAAAAGTATTCTATATAGTGCTTAGCTCAGTCGGGAATAGAAAACATTCTGCATCTCAGAGTTCAAACCACTCAACTCACTTGAGTTTGTGGCCCGCATCTGACTCATGATAGAGTGCGAATCTATTTTATATTCTTTACTTTTATAAATATAAAATCTGCAAACACTCTCCTCCCCCCCGTTTTTTTTTTCAAATTCTTAAATTCATATTGTCTTGACAGAGACAGTAGCAGAGTGTGGAGGAGGGTAGATTGATCAGTCACAGCAGTTACATGTATAAGACTTGTTTAAATTCTCTTCAAACCAATTTGATAAACTCGATTGGAAAACAGTTTTCAGAATTTCATATACCTACAAGCAGAGTTGCAAATAATGTGATTCAGTCCTGCAAAGGACACGTGTGGCAGATGTTGTACTTTTCCTGTTTGCCTGTGGCCAGTGTGAATTTAGCTTTTGGGCAGTGACCATAGGTTCAGTTTTGAAGCTGTCAACATGAGTATTGGGTAATATATTGACACAGGACCACAGTGAATTCCTAAGCTTTTCTTGTGAATAAACTAATTTGACTGAAATACTTACTTTTATGTTTAGGACCTGTATTTTTATATTGCTCTGTGAAGTACCACAAAGAGTTGTTGGACTTGTAATTTGATAATATTAACAAAGATGGCAAGTTTTTGGTTTACTGGGTGAAATTAGATGCTATTTCCAGTTTCCAGGTTGTTGATTTATCACGGGCAATTCACTTCTGTCATCTATGGCTGTGCTAGTACAATGGAAATTATACTTGTCCTTCATCCATGATCTGTCAGAGTTTCCAGCCTCATGGAGATTATTGAATGCCGTACAGTGAGATTGGGTTCAGTTCACCAAAGTTTAGGCACATAAAATTTAGATGTTTGGGCTGTCTTCACAGTTTGTGTAAAAAGATAACTACCTGCCTAGAACATTTCCAATCTTTAAAAAAGTACCCAGGACAAGAAAGATTAATTAGCCTCTTAAAGTACTTGTCTACTGACTATAGAGGGAACCTTGATGACTAGTTTAGACTAGGTGTCTAATTTGGGGTTAATATTGGGTGAGAGTAATCCCATTCGCAGTATGTGGTGTTAAAGAAATAACGGATGTTACTGTGCAAATATTCTCTCGTTTTTCTCTAGAGGTAACCATGTCTCAGTTCATCCTTTTTTTGGGGAGGGCTTGGAGGGGTGTTGTGTGTGAGTATTCTATCAGAATTCTTTTCTAACCAGTAGCAATGGTGTTTAGTGGGGTTTTAAGAATTGGATATTCCCTAAAAACAAACCTTTTGTTGTATATCTACTAAGTAAAGTTCCAATAATAAAATGTTGGTTAGCAACATGTATTGGAGAATAAAGAAATACAGAACACCTTTAAAAGGCTATTTTGAGAAGATTCTTTTAGTATTGAAAAATAGAATTAATTCTAGTGGGTTTCCCCTTAAAAATTTAGGGAATTATTGAATGTTATTAGAAATCCAAATGCTTAACAAAGTATTTGTCTGTCTTAGTATCAATTGCAATGAACATCAGATTTTATTGTTCAGTTTCATTGATTACAGAGAACGTATGTAAACTGTTAAAGATTTGATTTAGCCTTGCACGGTCATTTTTGCGAGTCCAAATGCTATGCATAGGCATGATAAACCTAGCAATGTATTGGTTAAGAAAGTGTAGTTAAATTCCAGCCTAACTCTGTAGAAACCTGTCTGTTGCGTGTATTTTAATTCTGCTTATGTCCTCCTCTGTGTTTAATCCAGAAAATGGGTATATGTACATGTGCACAGCTTCACATTTTGGCACCATGTTTGGCATACTGCATGCTGTGACATGTATTGTGCCTGCAGGCCATAGGAAATTGACACAAATTAAATGTGATATAGAAGGAGACATAATTTGAAACTTGCATGTTCTAGAGATGCAGTATGGCATCTGAGAGTTGCAACATATTGCAAAAAATTCCCCCTATTTCCCCAACAAGAAGCCCGTGTTTTCAGCTATGCAGGCTGCTGGAGACACAGGCAGTTTCCTTGGCTGTTTGCTGGGAATAGCTGTCACTGTGTTTTATTTGAGGCACTTCATGACCACTGCTACACATGCTCTGTCTCCTTCTTGTTCCTGTCTAACTGCACAGGTCGTGTTCTGCTCTGCCCTCTTCTGTGGTTCTGTAATTATATTTACTTTGCGTAGACATGTGAGTTCCCTTTTCCCTTTTACATATGTTGTTTTCCTTCATGCTGAGAAAACTCCACAGCCTGACAGGGCACTTTTTTTTCTTTTCCTTTTTTTTTTTTTTTTTTTTTAAGCAATCCAAATTCTATCCAGCTTTAAACTCTTATGTTTATAACCCTGAATATCTCTAAAATGTCTTTACCTAAAACACTTTATGGTTTTATTACCAGGTTTATGCCAGTAATAATATTCACATCAGCTTTCTTAGGGATAATCTTTAAACAGAACCTAGCAAGAAAGGCTTTGAAAACTATCATTCCTAGGAACGCAAATCTCAGAACATGAAACATCGGTTTAATCGCCCTCTCTGACAACTTAACACGACAGATTGAAAAATACAAGCCGATATGGAAGTGGGATCAATGGATTATCAAAGTCCTAAACATCTTTTCTTGGAGAGGGGGAGGTGGGGAGCTTTGGGGTTCACTGGCATGCGTAAAACATGAAGTTTGCATAGCTTACCACAGATCTGCTGCTGTCTGACTGGCAGGGAAGTTGAGAGGGAGAGAGAGATTTACATGAGGGAACTCAGGGGGCTTTGTCACGGCAATTGTATAAAGTGATATACAGTGCAAATCGACTCGAGCATGTCCCTGGATAGCAGGCGGTTTACAGCCTCTTCAAGCAGAGATTACTGCTTTATCTTGTCATACTAAATTAACGTGGCAGCACACTGTTAAACAGTGGTGACCTCTTCATCTGTGGAAATTGCTGCCTAGAGGAGAGATGGTATTTAAGACTCTCTCTCTTTTTCTCCCCTGCCCACTTTTTTTCCATATCCTCTTGCCTTCCTCCCCGTCTCCCTAGCTCTATCTTGTTGTTTTTTTTTTTTTTTGTTGTTGGTGTGGGTTTTTTGTTTTGTTTTGTTTTTTGTTTTTGTTTTTGTTTTTTGGTGTGTTTTTCTGTTGTTGTTGTCGTTGTTGGGTTTTTTTTTGTTTGTTTTGTTTGGTTTGGGGTTTTTTTGGTTTTGTTTTGGTTTTTTTTGTAGGGCCCTTAGGCATTTTTGGGTTAGGTTGTAACATTAAAGACAAAAAGAAAGGAAGAAGGGGGGAAGGGAGAGGCTTTTAACATCAAGGTGACAACAGCTATGTGTTAATTGGGCCTTTGTTGTTTGATTAATAGCCACTTTGGTGTAGAATATTAAGACAGTTGTTTGGACAACTGTCTAAAAATGACATGTCCTTTCAGTAAACTGGGATTAAGAGATGTTCTTTGGTCTGCACATTTTAACTCCTTATTGTTATTGCATTTAGTGCTAAGCTTACTGCTCTTTTGGAGTGAGCATTCCATCCAACACTCCTGGCACCATCAGCTGGCATGGAATGCCACAGCCCTCTCCAGGGGCACTCCAGCGAGCTGCTCTGGGACTGGTGTTATTGAGGTTCAAGGTGATGAAAATACATCTGCAGTATGGTCAAGCTCTTGTGTTGGGCTGTATTTTAGAATTGAATAATGCTCTGAGAAATGCAGTTGAGTGGGGAAAGGGCAACAACTATTTCATTGGGCTGGCTGTGTGATACAGAAGAACAGGAAAATTAAATCCCACGTTCCCATCTTTTTCAGTAAACTGAGTCAGTTAAGGAGAGGATGACATTTCTTTTCTTGATTTTTCTATTTACTATGCAGTGCATCACTGCGGGTCCAATCCGAAGCTCTTTGAAGTCACTATAAAGACTGCTTTGTCTTTAATAGGCTTTGGATCAAGGCCCACATGACCTTAGGCAAATTATTGCAAATCAGTGTTACGAAGTGCTTGGAAATTTGCAAGCACACATGTCCAAAGTATTAATTTTTGATATACTTTAAAAACAGTTAGGAGGCCAGGTGAAATCAGGTTGGCCAGATTGGCCTTGGAGGTATCCATATGTGCTGAATATGGAAATGTTATGGATGCATGTTTGGGTTAAGGAGGCTTTCCCTACCTCTTTCTATGCTGACTAATGAGTATTTAACAGGTTCTCTTCCTATGCTGTTGGGGGTTGCCAGTTGACAAGAGAAAATGCTTTCACTTCAAAACTCATCACTGACTTTGTGATGCCACAGGATTTGACACAGGATTTTTGACATCTTCAGTCATATGGAGATGGCTGTAGAAATATAATTATATGAGATGGAAAAATAAGATCATCTATATTGGATTTTTCCCTGCTGGAGACAATTGTTCCTTACTGTGAATTTCTTGAGCTGCCACCTACACAAAGATTCATGCAAAATTCTGTGCGTTTTGTATGTAACATTTTCAGCGGCAAGTTTTTATTCACTTCCCTAGGATGCCAGCACAGCTTAGTTTTGCAGCAGAATATTTGCCATTAGTGCAATGTGTCTGTGAACACTGATGTTATCATTGTTTTCTTTGGTTGAACTTTGAAGGCCATTGAGCTAAGTATTTATACTAGAGATATGGAAAGGACTGACTTCCTAATTTATTATTTGGAGAAATCAATGGGTTTGATAATTTATGGACATCTTACAGAGGCCATGTAAGTGGCTCATGAATCGATCAGCAGCCAACAAAAACGAAAGCTAACGAGCTCGTTTCAATAGCAAGTTGCTCATTAGCAGGTAGGCTCACTGATCTTTCAGGGTTTCCAGTTCAAAGCCACATGCTTTTTCCATGTCTTTGGAAGAAGTAGTTTCCTTGCAAAGAACAGAAACGGAAAATCAAGCATGGCAAGGTTTTGAACATTTTCTCATCACTTTGACATAATGTTTACAGCAAATGCTTGATGCTGGGCTAGAGGGTCAGCCATCTTATGGTCTCAGCCTGTGCCCATCACTCTAGTGACATCAGCTTTCAGCCTCTGAAATTGAGTTTACTAGGGAATTAACAGTATATATGGGAAGAAGAGGAGAGAGGCGTTTTCTGTTTCTGCATAGAAATCTCTACATTACCAGCACAGTGTTTCCAGTCCAGATTTTCTCCAGCTCAGAAGCCATGTGTGGAATGCTAGCTGGTAGATAGGATGTTCTTTCCTCCATTCCCAGTCAACACTGTGTCCCATCCTGGTTAGGTGTCGCCAGGCTTGTGTCTTCCCCTCTCCTGGTAATGTTTGATGCCTTGTTTGAAGTACTTTGGTGCTTCCAGGAGGATTTTTTTGTGGGGTGTACACAAAAACTATCTTGTTTTACTCAGCTGTTATCCCTCTTGGTAGAGATACCAAGCACTGAAAGAACATAAACCTTCTTCTAGGAAGTACTGTAAGGGTCAGTACTGAGAAGTATGGTAGATTTTATGTACTGAGGCTCATAAACGTGCCTGAGAGCAGGGAACAGGTTTTAGCTTTGTGCATTAGTAGAGTATACTGGTGTGCAGCACTTCTATTTTTTTTTTGTCTTGTAGTAAAGAAGAAAATTTATTTTTAGTATTTTTAAAAAATAAACCCACTGCTTTAATTACCAAACATCTGATAGAATGTTTTTGAATCTTTATGTTGCTTGTATAGATAAGTATATATATATATATATATATATGTAAAAATATTTAGGTGAATATACACAAACACATGTATTTCATCTATTTCCTTTAGACATGAGGAATACACCACTCCTAATCAGACTGAAAAAACTAGTTTCTTGACAGAGTTGCCTGAGGCTCTTGCAAAAGAGAGACTCTTGAAACATATTTTTAAAATATTTTAAAAAAAGACAGATTTTCCAAATCTCAGGAATAGATTTTCAACTGCCTGATTTGGCTTGAAGTGAGTTGGCTGGATCAGTTTATTTTTCTTATAAGTAAGTCTATAAAGCTTTGATGAATCTGGCTCATTGTTTAGTACTTATCTCATGAGTAAAGCTTGAGAGGTTTGGCTTGAAACTTACCAAATCACATCTTTGGAAAATGGCCCAAGCCTATTGATTTATCTGAAAAAAGGAAAAAAAAAATCCAGAGCAAAACACAACTAAAAAACCCTGATCCAGCTTAGTGAGTAAGTCCCTTGCAGATCTATAGAGCCCCTACTGAATGAGCACATCTATTTCTCACCATTTATTCAGCCTTGCATTTCATGGAAGTGTAGGGCTGAGAGGGATTGGGAAAGGTCATCCAGTCCCAGCTTCAATCCAGGGATCAGCTGTACCAATGTAATTTCTTTCAGGTAATAGTCTGATTTCTTGAAGTGACCCAAGACAGGAGACTTAGAACCTCCCAGTCTGTCTGGCCCAGGGTATTGCTGTCTCTGCCTTTCAAAAGTAACTCCTACATAATCTTTGCTGCATTTGTTTTCTCTCATTAATTCTTGTTCAAGCCACTGCAGCAAAAGGAAATATGCTTTTCTCTACAGTAAATGTTTTTGTATTTGAAGAGTGATATCACATTCCCTTGTCTCAAACTTTCAGTATATGGGACTCTTGTCTCCATGTTTTTCAAAAATTTTTTACAGTTTTGTTGCTTCTCTGGAACTACTTACAGTAGAATCATTCACATTTTAACAGCTGTGTCTCCTGCTTAAAAACAGATGCTTTCCGATTAACAACAGTGATGTCTGCAGCAGGTGCATCTGAGATGCTACTGAAAAGCTCTAATCCCAAGTGGAAACATACTCTGGGTGGCTCAGACACCATTTTATAAATTATGCTGTGCAGATTCAATTAACTTGCAGTTAAATTCTCTCTCGTGTGTTTTCTGGTGGAAGGAAGGCTTTATGTGCTGCTGTCTTTTGCTTAGGTATCTGGTGGAGGACAAGTTTTGAGGCTGCTTTGCTCTGCTGAGCTCTTAGTGTAGAGCTGTTGAATAGAAAAATGGATTATGCTCCTGCATATCCAAAGAATTGTCCATAAAGTCTGACTACAGAATCTTTTCTTAGGGGGAGGAGGAAAAAGAAATGTTGAGTTTCCAAGACGAGGAGTTGGCAGGGGGGAAGTCTTCGAAATGTAGGGCATTTGATCTGGAAGTCAATGGGAAAAAATAAACATTAGACCTCAGGATATCAATTTTGTGAGTCAGGTTTAAAAAGTACTCAGTCCCCTAAACTTGATTATTTTAATATGTCTAACGTAAAGTGTGCAAAAGATTGAAAATCATAATCCATTTGCTTTTATTATCTTTAAGGAATAAATTGTTTGTACAAGCAGAAATAGGATAATGGATAATAGGAAATATAATGAGGATTATGATTTTCCGTATGTTATGAATGTACTAAATCCTCTGTTAAAAAGGTGTTATCAAGTCAATCTTTCCTCTTTATTAGATGACATTTAGTAAAAATTGACTTTGATATCAGCCAAGACTTTCTGTGCCTTTTACTGTGTTTTGGGCTACTTGATGAGAGAAAAACCTCTTCCGCCTAAAATGATTTTTCTCCCTTGTCTCTTGATTTTTACATTTTAGGGTTCTTGCCTTGTAACCACCTGAAAGAAGGTATGAGCCAGCTGGGTGAGCTGTTTGTGTTCATGAACTTAATGCATTTTTACAAAGTAGTGAAGTAATCCGAAAGGGAGAGCAAAGGCAAGAAAGGTGGTTCATTTGCTGCACACCATTGTTTTTTTTGGAGCTCTGCTGTAATAACTACAACTCCAGTGGTGAATACCTGGTGATTTTTCCCACCTGTGCAACTTAGAGAGATCAGTCTAGGGTATAGTGCAACAGAGGGGTGTGCTATACTGCCAAAGAGAAAGCAATGTGCAAGACAAGATGGCAATGATGGACAACATTTCCAATTGACCATGGTAGAATATGGTGGAGCTGTTTTCTTTTCACTCTCCCTCCTGACCGTTTCCAGTATAAGATTTTGAACAAATTTCCCAATCTTTGGAAGTGTGAAGTGCTTCTGAAGTCAAAAAGTCAAAGTAGTTGATGGCAGATGAAAGCTGCTGATGAGCAGCTCAACTCCATGCTTCAGTGCAGAATTTAGGTAGAATGTCACAACATAAAGGTGTTATAGAAATTTTAAGAATTAGCAACCACCACATGTCTTGTAATAAAAGAAATAAAGTTCACATGGTGGTGGGAAAATTATGGTCACCTCACCAGATAGGTATTTTGGGAACGAGTATCATCTTTTGGCTGTAACTAGAAGTGCAGAAGAGAAGGTAGGGCCATCCTCTTCAGAACTCTTCTGAATTTTATGCATGCGTTTGAGGGAGTTCTTTGAAGAGTCCTGTAAATACAGGATATTGGCATTTATTATTTCTGAGAAGGAAGATGGAAATTTAAAAAAGAACCACAGCAGCAAAAAAAACTGAGATTTTGTCAAAGCTAATGTGAATTAAGGTGCAGTTGTTTAAAATGGATGGCTGTGTTGAAACTGACTGGAAGACTTGCCACAGGGATTGTGGTAGGAAATAGCTCTTCATCACTGGCAAAACATCAGTTTGTACTATTACAGTTTCCTTGTTTGCTTTCAGATTTATCAGTTCTCTCTTGGGTAGTCTTTTGAACTGTTTTGATAAATAATTGTACTTGTGAGGGTTAATGGAGTGTCAATCCCTTATTTATTCTCAAGTCAAATGTAGTGCATGCTAGTCAAAACTGTAGGTCATGCTTTGTGAACCAGCTGACCTTAATGCTTTAAAATGTGGTTATAGTCAGATAAATGACTGGAAAAATTACATTAAAGGGTCTTGTGTTTTCTGTCTTGCTGTGGCTTTTGAAGTCAAATTTAGTTGCATAAAAATATGATATTTCTATTAATTACCTATAATGCTACAGCTTAACCCAGGGTTTGAAAATATGCTGTCTTTTTTTTGCTTCACATCATCCCTAGTAATAAACATTTTGCAAATGGTACTTAACTATTTTGTTGATACTATGTCTGCAAAGCAGAGTCCAATTCTTTCTTTTGTACCTATATTGAATCTTCAGTGCTGAGGGCAGGTTAAAAACAAAAGTCAATAAAGCAAGCAGATACACGTGACTCAGAAAATACATGGGGAACAAATATGTTGAATATAGGTGACATTTTAAAGTCACTGTTCTCTTTATCCTCTTACATAGTTGGATGTTCTCCTGTTACAGAAGCAGAACACACTTTCATCTAAACTTCTGTTGAAGTTCTGTGTTAGTCTCAAATTAATTCAGCCTTGCAGTCAGAAGAATGACCATCAACTTCCAAAGGTGTTTGTTGCTGTCTGTTTTCCAGTTTATTTTCCTTAGTGTCTTCACTGGATATTGTGCTTAAGCCTAAAGCAAACCTTTTGATTAACGACCAAAATTTGAAGCATTTTAACAGCTAATTCTGGCTGTATTTTGTTTATTGCTGTGCATAATCTGAGCTCTTAACTTATTCTGTTACTTCCAAGGAGGAAAGTTTTTCTTTGTATTGAAGTGAATAATAGCTGACATGAAAATTAATAAACACAAGGGCTTGAAATCAAATGTATTCAGGAACAGTTTAGTCTTCTAAAAATGTGATCCCATTGTTCACTGAAAATAACTTGTGGAGTTAAATGCAGTTTGCTCATGGGATCTTCTGAAACTCTTGCTGAGTTGTTCAGTGTTCTGGCCGTTCCTGTAGAAAACAAATGTGCTGAAATCTGGAAAAGCATATTGATAATCAAGATCTTAATGAAAAATGTTTACTAAAAGACTGGGCATTTAGGCATTTAGTCCTCAGAAGTTCTCCATTTAGTCACTGGAAATATAATTTAGGTTTTGGGTTTTTTATTGGTTTGATTCCATGGGTCTTCCTAATCCCAGGTTTTCTCCTTTGAAGGGGGTATTTTGGCTGATTTGGTTAACTGTGATTTATATACCGCCAGTCTGGATGAGCATGGGGCCGGGTTCAGACCAGTTCTGAACCGTTCAAACTGGACCCAACCACATCAGACCAATTCAGACTGGTTCTGACTAGTTCAAACCTGTTTGGACCAGTTTGAATTGATTGGATCCAGTTTAGATCAGAAGTTGTGATGTAGTGTTATTGTAACATCTTTTGACCCTCTATTTTTGAAAGCTTCTCTGAACCTGAAATTAGGAGAGCCTCTGTAATGTTTGAACAACAAATCAAATAAATCAAAGTGAGAAGAGTATTATATAAATGTGTGAGTGCAGCCTCTAGTACTGTCAGAGGGTGCTGTAAGGAGGAGTGGGTGCCTTTCAGAGGGACCAGTCTTACATGTCTTACTTTTACCTCCTTGTGACGTACAAATAAGCTTTCAGCATGGTCCCCCTTTACAATGTCATGTGCATGTTTTTCACTTTTACTTCATGTAATTGAATCTGTCCAGGCAATTTATTTTTCAAGAAAGTCATCCCGACATACATGTACATCTGAAGATTAAAAAACCTGAAATCAAGAAATTTTATGTAACTCTTTTGGGTATGCTTATATATGTATACTGTAAGTGCAGACACCCCTAGACCAGATTAGAAGGAAAGAGGAAAATAAGAAAACCCTTCAAAATGCACTGTAATTTCTTTAATTTCTTTTAATGTGTATGAATGCACAGATATGTATATGTTTGTATCTGTATATGGATATCTGTAAAGTGTGACTCAAAACCAAATACCCTGTCTTTGTGTTCACTCCCTGTCTGTGCTCAAGGTCTCTAGGTGCTCAATAGGAGCTTTTTAATTATTTTCCCTGTTTGATGTCGCTGAGTATAATGAATGCATTGCAGAGAACTTTTTGTTAGAAACCTTCTGCAGATCAGCTCAGTGCTGGTAGGCACAGTGATACCTGGTTGGATCACATAGTGAGACCAAATTTTAGTAAATTTAAGAGAAAAAAGAGAGATTTTATAAAACTATGCTCTGTTAGTCAAGCAATGCTTCCTCACCATAAAGCAGCCTGACATTCTTTCCAGTCAAAGTGGAGAAAATTGTGCCTTTCTTATTGGGGTTGGGCAATTCTGTGGGTTTTTCAGCATCACTTCATGATGGCTGAAAACTACAGGGAATACTTAGAAATCAGTGATTCAAAGAGGAATTTGGAGAAGAAAGGCTATTTCCAGCAAAAGTTATTCATTCTCTGCTGATGGTGGGTAGTTGGCTGTGACTATAGAAGAATTGATGTTCCTTGGGGTTTTTTTGGTTTGTTTGTGAACATGACGTACATCGGTGCACAAAATTAATTGTTAAGGAAAATACATTGTGCAGTTAGTCATCTACAGGAATTTGATTTCTTTAATGAAATGGTATAAGAGAATGAGAATGAACTGCTTTAAAGCTAATAAAGATCATTTGTATTACTCAGAGTAATTTAGGTAAGTGATGAGAAGGGAGAGGGAAATTAGCATTTCTGTACAGTTTGCATACTGTGTAATTCTTAATCAGGAATGTCACAACATCCCTTGATATCATCTTATCACAAAAGTCTCTTCATAGTAGGCAATGTGTGCTGCTGACTGCAGTTTACAGAAACAGAAGAAAGAATAATTCATCTGCAGAGTGAGAACAACTGTGAATCTCTCATAAATTAGAATTTATTAGGGTATTTTGCATCACTCAACCACAGTCTAAACTGGTGAGTTCTGTGTACATTTTACATCTTGTTTAAGCTCTGCTTGGGTGAGCTTTAGAATGGGACTTAAATGGTGAAATGACATCATGCTACTCCCTGGAGTAGAACATAATGTTACCAAGTGAGGTGCAGTAAGACCCAGAAGAGTGAACAGGGAATTGGTTCTTGATAACCCTTGGATGCTGAATGTGCTCTGCCTTTCCTGTGCTTTGAAACCTGGCCAGTCAGCTCATGCCATTTCCTGACTTGTCCTATATACAATACCACAAAGGAATTTTGTGGGGATTAATTAAAAAAATTCTGAATAGCTCTAACCCATATTATGTTTATATATCCGTGTTACACTGATTGAATTCTGTCTCATTAATTTTTAGTAATTATCCTGATATATTTGGCATTTTTGATCAAATACTGTCCTTTGAAGTGTGCAAGATCCAAGTAAGTTTTATTCCTACTCTGTAAGCATGTTCTGTGGAACTATATTTCTGTGAAAGAATTTATTCTCTGTTTATAAGCACAGAATATATGTATTCCTTTTCTTTTTATATCCTGTGCAATCTTTCCTCCAAAGGTGAGAAAACTACTTCGGCTTACACTAGAATTCCAAATTCTGTTTCACTAAAATTGTGTAATGGTTGTAGATAGGAAGAAAATCAAGTTATAAAAAAGCAGAATAGGTTAAATAAATTTCAGAGGGGAAAAAAGTCTGTAAATAATTGTTAAAGAAGATTAAGCCAGTTACTGCTTGGAAAAGTCCTGTAACATTACTTAAGAAATGTAAGAAAGTTAGTAGTATACAGAGTAATTGAAGTCTCTGAAAAGCAGGTAGCAGAATAGAGAACTTAGATAAAAGCAGGTCCATGAGTCCCTTGGGTTGGATAATACTCACTGCAAAAATAAATGAGACTAACATCCTGAACAAAAAGAATTTCTTTTTTTTTAAATTCCTATTCTTATGCTGTAGTAAACTCCAGTGGAGACAGTGAGGGTATTTCTCAAGTTGCTATTCCATTTTAATAAAGTCGTGTTTTCTGGCTCTTCTTGAAAATGAAAACTTCCAGAAGATTGCTTTCAGAAGAAAGAAAGTGTGATGCTAATCTTTGTGGAGGCGAAGACTATTTTGATGATTATCATCTTGTAAATCTTTTGAAAAGCAAGAGAACAAATACAAGATAAAAATAGATAAATAGATGTGAATTGAGAAGGTTCATAAAAAATACACAACATATTTAAAGCAGAACATGATTATTTAAAAAATGAATTTAGCCAGATATCTGCCTTTCACAGAATCAGAGCATGTCTTGGGTTGGAAGGGACATTAAAGGCTGTATTCCAAGCCCCTGCCCTGGGCAGGGACAACTTCCGCCATCCCAGGCTGCTTCCAGCCCCATCCAACCTGACCTTGGAAATTTCCAGGGATGAGGCAGCCACAGCTTCTCTGGGCAACCTGTGCCAGGGCCTCAGCACCCTCACAAGGAAGAATTTCTTCTGTGTATCTAACCTAAATTTCCGTTCTGTCAGTTTTAAGCCATTGTCCTGTCACTACAGTTCCTGATGGAGAGCCCCGTCAGGTACTACAGATGCTTTGAGGTCTCCGCAAAACCTTCCCTTCTCCAGTCTGAACAGCCCCAGGTATCTCAGCCTGTCTCCATAGGGGATGTGCTCTACTGCCTTTACCAACTTCATCACCATCGTTTATGCAGGATGTGTGTAAGATTCCTTGTAATACACGAGTGGACTAAGATCTTTAAAAGTAGAAAGAATGAATGATTCCCGAATAATTGATTATTGCAAGTTGCATTTATTTCATTCAGGAAGTATGCATGCATTGAGCTCTGCTTCTTTCATAAAATCTTTCAAGCATCTTGTTTGAATGTTCCAGGTAAAGTAGATTAAAAAATAAATAAATAATAAAATATAGTGCATTAAGATTACAAATTGATATAGCTGGAGCAAGTAATCAAGTTTACAAATTGATACAGCTGGAACAAGTAATCTAAAATACAGCAAAGATCTAGATCATCAATGACAGAAAGGCACTTGGAAAACAGTAATGCTGAAAAAATGCTCTAGGTGTGTTTAAAAAAATTGTGTATGAGCTTGTCTGGTAGCAAGACAACAAAAAACGCAGTAACATGGTAATTGTCCCTCTCATAACTCTGCTAAGATTGTATGGGAAATAATGTGTTCAGTTCTAGCCATGTTGGAGAAAGAAGCAAACTGGAGGGATTTCCGATGCAAGAAATACATTATTAAAGAGCTATAGGACCTGGCCTGTGAGGGAAGACTGGGAAAGTAAAGCCTAAATGTGGTCAGTAATAACAAAAGTAAATATATGCTAACTGTTCCAGAAAGACATGGATGGTACAAGTTCTAACAGGGATGAAGAACAGTCCAGTGCACTGGAAGACGCAGCTGTAAAAGTTTGTTGTGGTTTGAACAGAAGTGAAGGTAAGGCAGTGCTCCAGAACAATGAAATCAGTAGAATATTCATGGGGAGAATGGGTAGCCTTGCTATTTTTCTGAGATATTTTGCTAGCTGAATTCAAACATCTGCCCACCAAAAGTGTGGGCACACCAGGTGTGCCATTCAGTTACAAACCTGCTTTTGGTATTTGTAGAATCACCCTGCCTTGGTATGGACATGAGCACAGGCCTTTGTGAGTGCAGATGTTCTCTTTTCTTTTGTTCCCCAGTTTGCAAGGTTTTTCTTTCCAGACAAGATATCCTCCCCTTGAGTTTCAACACAGAGAAGGCAATTTTTAACTATTTCATATGTGGCTTTTCTTTACTTTCCTCTCAGCCACCCAGCCAAATGAATGAAGTGAAACAATCTGTCTGGTACAAGTTTTTGTAGGCTACTAGAGAACAGATGAAGTAATCTGACATCCAGTTCCATCTGAAAACTGTAGTGAATTGAAGTGTGAAAGCTGGGAACAGTCCAGGAGCCACTGCTGGCCGATGGCATTCCTTTTATCCTGAGTTCTGTTCAGATAGTCTTCTCCCCTCCTTTCAAGGAATTAGCACAGACAATCGGTTTGTTTCATACTAACAAAGCTGATGATCAAACTGGCTTTGACACTTAACATAGGTTTTATTACACTCACAAACCAGAGTTGTTGTATCTGGTTAGTAAGCTTGTATTTTTACAAAGATAATCGTTTTATACTGCATGATTTCCAAACTATTAGGAGGATTTAATGTCTGCTGAAGCCTCTACCAAGCTGTTTTGATAAGCAGTCTTATTTTTTGTTTAGCAAGGTCTTGCGGGCGATCTTTAGTCCCTCAGGGAAGAGCTCATAAAAGTATTAAAAGTGCTTTTGCAGAGCTTTATTTATTATTTTTAAGCATGAAGATTACTAGCACAAAGATAACAAGGCTCCCATAGTACAACATGTTCTTTGTTTTTGCAGGTTATAGCTAACATATTAGAAGTTCTCAGAATGCCAGTTTTGTTTGTTAAGTGTTTTGAGAGCAAATAGATGTAATCCTATATTGTGTTATTTTCTTAAAATGAGTTTAGCCAGAGAAAGAAGCAGTAGGAGAAATCTGGTCTGAGTATGGGTGTCAGGAGTCATGCTACTAACCACATTTACCCATTACGAAGTAGTTGTTACAATTTTACAATATCTACCATCTAAGGATTTGCAAATTACTTTTATATATTTATATATTTCTTGTACTTCATTGCAAGAAATGGGACAAAGAAGTGGGCTAAAAATAAAACCAAAATATAGACCACAGAAGAAAATAATTTTTAAAACCCATGCTTGGCATTCAGTATAAAAAAGTTCTAAAATTTCACTCGCAACATTTTCTCGTATATTTTTACTACAAACAGATCCACAGTTTGCATATAATTCTTCGATTTTTAATAAATCAAGTAGAAATGATGGGATAAGCAGTAAGAAATACTAAACTTGTGCTGTATGTTTGGGGATGGGCTGGAATGCAGAACAGCCAGTGGAGAAAAAATAAAAGGTTTTTTTAAACCATTGGTTATCAGATTGTGCTCTGTGCTAGAGATAGTCTGATAATGGTCTGGTGAAGAGGCACAAAGAGGCACAAAGAATCACCCAGTCACACTGTGCTGGTTCCACCTCTTTATTTTCATACACTTATAATGAAGTCAGTGAGAATTAAATGAATATGTATATTGTTGTGCATTTTCAAAAATCCTGCTAGGCACCTCCTTCTATCTGTAGATAGTTAAATCCTTGAAAAAGCTGTTCCTATGCTCTCTAAATCTCAGAGGATACAGTTAGAAATCAGTGCAAAATGGATTATAAATCATTCCTTTTGTGTGAATGTGACTGAACAGTTCCTTGCAACTCATCTCTAAACCTTGTAAATGTTTGAAGTTTTCTCCTGCTCATGCAGTTGTGGCAGTAGTCTGAGTATAGTGGTATTTGGAACAAATCAAGGTACGTTTCAGTGTTCCTGTCAGATATTGTGGGGTGGCAGTTGATATATATTAGAGAATTCCCAATTTCCGGTTTCAGATGGTTGGGCTGTAGTGCCCCACAAAGTCATGTAAGGGCTGAGTATTTACTGCATCAATAAAAATGAAAACACAACCAGTGTGGGGCTTTTGGCCAATAATCTCTAGGCTTTTTATATCAATTTAAGAAAGGCCTCAAGATGCGGGAAGTATTCATTAATATCTCAGTTTACATATGAAGGAAAAAGGTAAAAGAAAGTAGTGTTTGGATGTAGCAGAGTTCCAATGGCAGATAGCTGTCTTTTTGAGTGTTGAACAATTTTCAGCCAGGTTCATGGTTATCAAACACTGGAAATAGCTGTTCATCTTCCCACTGAAACTTCTGCCATTGTATCTTCTGCTTCATCAAGAAGAGGTCATTAATTAGATACAGCATTTGATGTTAAATAAACAAACTGAAGGACAAGAGGTAGTAATGATTGCTATAAATAAATAAAATTCCATTGCGAAGTGAAATTTTAACATTTTAGAGCGAGAACAAGATTTCATCAGGATTATGTAAGTCTAATATTTGGCAATACCTCCAAGATATGGATCCTGGAGTTCCAAATACGTTGTGTCAGTAAAGCCAAATCAGTATATGACTTGAATATATTTCTCTCAATGGTAGTAGCATGGTCACAGTAAAAAGAAAAAAAAGTGCATTTCTATTTGCTGTGTTTAGTTCACCTAATTCAGGTAAAAATCTTAGTTCGCTCCCACAATGCCCTCTTCAGCTGACTCTTCTGATCCATTCACTTACTTTTTCACTCTCTATTGCATTTGATTTTGCTTGTAATCATTAAAACCACAATCCTAGGAAAATAAATAATCAATATAAGGATAGTGGTTGGTTTGCATTGATCTAATTGCAGATCCATAACCTTTGGATGTACATCTTTATATGCTGCACTTAACCACTTCTATCCCTCTTTGGGTTATGTGTCAGTTCTTCCGAAAGATGTCAATACTTCCTAATTATGTATTTGTCCTCTTCCACCTGCTTTTCCCTTCTATTACCTTCTATACAGTTTCCTATTTGCTTACTGTATCCCCCGCTGTTTCCTTTTAAATCTCCTTGGGATCATTCCTCTCTACCACTGGTGAGCAACTTTACCACATGAAGGAGACTTACAGACAAAAGACCTATTTAAATACAAGATAGATGGAAGGAAATTCTAACATACGAAAAACACAGTGTCCACTGGGAAGCCTTATGGAATATTGTTTCATCTTCCTGAAGGTGCCTGGTTGACAGCCACCATAAACCAGGCAGGTTTTTGATAATACCTACTCTGCAGCCCTTTTGACACAGAATGTAGAAGGAGATAGTTTTCCAAATTACTTAAGTGATTTGAAAATATGATTCCCATTGAAAGGCGATGGTGCTTACGCTCCTGAAGTAAGTTAATTACATTTGTTAAGGCAAAGATTGTAAATGGAAGGTTAAGAAAAAATTAAAGATCATTCTTGCTTCATGAATATTGTGTGTCTGTTTTGGTTCTTTTAAACATTAACAAATACTGGAAATGTCAAGTTGAATTTTCTCATAATTGCTGGTGGGCCTCCTGTGGGCAATGCAAGTATTTCTACAGCTTCCAGATCTTTACTTGAAGTAGCTGTGCTGTTGAATCTTACACATAGATACTAATTTCCTAAAATATTATTGTGGAAAATAAAATTAAAAAAATAGGAAACAGTACTAAATTGCTGGATAATAATTTGTCTTCAGAAAAGTGAAGTATTCTATTTTCTGATTATCTCTTATGTCACACTGTTGCCAGCTTCCTGGTCACTATGGAGACTATAAAATAGATAGGCCTACATGTCTAATATAGAAAGCAGAGAAAAAAGCCTGCCTTTGGTCTTCTTTACACATTCTAAAAGAGTGAAGTATGGGAAAAATTCCAGCTTTGAAAAAAAGAACCTTTTTGGTTGCTTTTAGGATCACAGGCTTCTTAAAATCAGACAATATCTGTACTTGATTTAAAGACACAAGTGTTTTATTCCAGGTGTTTTTGGCTGCAAAACCAGCAGCCAAATTCTCATGGGTTTTTTTGTGGGTTTGGTTGTTTTTTTGTTTTTTTTTCCTGTGGATGCAGACTTCATGCATAGCATATGGTGGTAATTAACAGTTTCAGACTTAGTTCTCAATTTTCTTCTGCTTTGATTCTTGGTTGGTTTGGGACAAAATTTTAATGTCACAGAAGTGTCTGAGTTTAATTACAGACAGGAATAATGTGCGTCTCTAGATGAGGAAGGAGAAGATGAGATTTATTTAGAGCACTAAGAGATATTTTAGAAATCTCACCGAGTACAACCTGTTTTCTTTTCATTAAGCCTTTAAATGTTCCTCTGTAGAACTGAAATAAGCCTCCCTTGGACCCTGGAAACAGAGGAAGACAATTTGAAAGATATAGCTGGAATGAAGAGTTTCTTTTACCAGCACAATGTTTGCACTTTTTATGAGAGCAAGGGTAACATTGTGTAATCTTTAAAAAAGATATTGCTCAGTGAGGACAAGTCCATTGTCCAGTGACATGACTTTTCCTGTCAATCACAAAGGTGACAAGGGGGCTAGATTAAGTAAAGCTTGCCCAAGATTAACAAAGGAAGATTATTGACCTCATCCTGAAAGGGCAGAAGCCTGTTTTATCATTAAACCTTGGAAGAGGTATTTCCTCCATTGGTGGAAAGCTGTTTGGCAATATCAAGGCAACTTTCTTGTAAATGAACAAGTCTTCCTGTGGATTCTAGCTTGGAACAGAAGCAGAAGATACAAAAGGTGGGCCAGTCTCTTTTTCGTTGCTGTTGCTTGGAGGGGGGAAGAAGGGCCTAGGGCGTTTGTTTCAGCAAGATCTCTATAGGTTCTTGTCTGCCTTTCCGAAATGGGAAATCAAGAAGCAGCTGCATCAAGTGTTTGCTTGGTGAGTATGATCCCAGCTCAGAATTGGAGGAAATGATTGGCCAGTGCACATTAGCGGAGCACTTTGCAATGCAAGTGAACAATAGAGCCCCGTCCACCAAGCAGCTGCTGCCTGGATAAAACTGTTACCTGGATTAACAGTGCCAGAGGCTGGAATGTAATCAGACTTGAACAGGTGAAATGGTTATGCAGCTGAGATAGACTGGTCTCCAGGAAAAGTGTTTGTCCACTGTTTTGGTGGCTGAGAGATGGGTCTTGTGTGTGGTTTGATGGACTTAATTGTATAACATCAGTAGTAGATAGAGGGAACTTCTTCTCAGGGATTAATTTTAAACTGTTGCTGACATATCTTTCTTGCCATTAAGGATTTCTCTGAGTGTTCTCAGGGGGATAGTTAAACTTTTGTTGCAATATCAGATGATTTTTTTTTTACTCAAAGTTTTTTGGCTTTCTGCAGCCATTGACATGAGCAAATTTTATGTGGTAGGAGTATCCTTTCTTTTTACATGCTAGAAGTAAAAATCCAGATCCATTGAGAGGTTTTTCACATCTCCAAGTAATGGCATAAGAAAGAACAAAATAAAAGAGAGGGACATGAAGTGAAAGCTAAAATAATTGTTGCACGTCTTGTGTTGTTGTTGGGAATGACAGAATATAAGGATCCTGGGTGTGTCGGAAAGCAGATTCTGGAGTTGGTATGCTGGAGGATACATATTGAAATGTCATCAGCAGCAGAAGCTGGGGTATGCCCTCATCCAGCAGTACAGAAAGGAGAGGTTTCCTCTTGGATTGCAAATCACGCAATGGATGTGTGATTGCTACAGATCATTCTGAATGAATAATTCACTGCTGTACTGTAATTTAGCCCACTGATATGTGATTACAGCTCTTCCCCTACTGTACATGTGTTTTGATTGAGTCTTAAATCCTACAAGTGTATAAATAGCCATGTATGTGATATGCAAACACTGCATACGTGCACACCTAAGCAAGTGGTCTGAAGAAACTTTGTTGGGGAAGATAGTTTCCTGATTGTATATCTTAGTATATAATTTACCTTTAAAAAAATCTGTATAGATCACTTTCCTTTCTTATCCAGCTATGAAGTCTTTCTAACTGTGGTATTATAAATGCTTTTAGCCAACATTGTAGTAGAGGGTATCTCTGTTATTGTTGAATTTATCATTCCAATACCTTTATAAGAGATTACTTGTGCCTGTTTTTCCAGTAGGAAACTGAAATGCAGGGAAAAAAAGGTGATATTTTCACAGTGCATTTGAAAGAACTAGGAATTGAGTATTCAGAGTCCCTTCGTGATGCTTTATTCACAGACTACTGCATTGTCCCCCTCACAATTCGTTTTCCCCAGAAAGAAAGGCGGAGTTTTAAAAACACTTGTGAGTTTCATTTCGAAGTCTAACAATTTGTGGTTTGAAAGCCATCTTATGTTACTTTACATAATTATTCAATCCTCGTATTCTTATGCTTCTTCTCTTACAACAAACTGGTTTTATACTCAGAATGTACTTGTACATTAAAAACCCCGCTTGCATGTACCCCAAGTGTACATGGAAACGGCAGCAGTGATATCTGAGGTTGAGACAACTTTTACACATACTTTGTATCTGTGTGACACCCAGAAACAGGAGTGAAAGTCTTTGGGATCTGCTGTGGATTAAAACAAGAAACTAGTTCCTGGTAAAATGAAGAAACTGTTCCTATACATGACCGATGGCATAGGTAGATTTAAGAACTGTGACTAAGGATGGTATTTGGCATATCTGTCTCAAAGTGTGAATAAGAAAGCAGCTTTCAAGATATTTCCTCTTTTAGCCTTGTGTGTAGGAAAAAAATTATCACTTGGTGATAATAGTTTTGAATTGTAGATAAAATCTGAAATGATGCTGAAGTTATCAATTCTGCTTGTTTAGATTGGTGAAAAAATCAGTTTACTCAAGTCTATATGTGAAAAAAATTGCATTTGGCTTCAACTAAGTTTTGAAGTCTGGTGTTAGCAACTAGGAATTTTCAAGTGCAGAACAAAAATGGAGTGAGTTTCGAGGAAGGAAAAAAAAAGGAGCATTTCTGTTGATTGGACTTAGAAAATTTTTTAGTGCTTGGTCAAAAGCTCATTGATGTCAGCAGAAAGTGTCTCATTAACATCACTGGGTTTGGTTTTTGGGGCATATGATGGCCCAGATTGTAATCTCAGTTAAATCCGATTCTGTTAGGGAATTTATTCACTAGTATAACACATTCAAGCTGCTCAAAATTGTTTGCATTAAAAGTTTTCTTAACCATAGGTAATCCTTTTGCCACAACGAAGTAGCCTGTGAAAATAAATATATTTTCTTTATTGCATGTTTTCCATGTAGCTTTACTCAAATTTTATTGAAATATTTTGTAGCAATTTATGTTCTTTTCATAAAAGTATATTTTTTTTCTGAAATACTGTGATTTATTAGCGCAGAGACATCAAAATTACTCAAAAAAGTATAGAATTATAACACAAATCTCTAATAGGCACACATGTGTGCATATTTATAGATATATGTATCACCTTCATAATCTCTGGAATGAAATGAAAAAATGAAAACAATTTAAAAATTATTAAGATTTTTTCAACCATATCTGTAACTTGTATCACAAGATGATCCAGTGGCTTTTTTAAGAAACAGTATTCATTAAACAGCTGGAGTGCAAAAATGTAAGGTAATAGGATAGTGAAAAAATACCTTGGAAAATCGCATCTAAATAAAAACCATACATGTTTACAGTAGTGTATTTTATGCAGTGTATTACTCTGCTACAGTCTTTGTTTGGAGACATTGACCTAAGTTTTTCAGGTGCAGAGGGCCTATATTAGCAGAGGAAAAAGTGGGTTTGGGAGATGTGTACAGAAGGGTAGAGTATAACTGACATGGAAGCAGAAGGAATATGTGCAGAGAACATTGCTTTATGTTGGAGGAGGTATGGAGGAGAAGGCTCTCACGTTAATGAAGGCAAGTTTGAAGATGCTGAAACCAGTTTTGCTTTCCATTAAAATTAATGAGTAGACCTCTGTGGACTCTCACATGAGGAGGGTTGTGTGCACATTCTGGGAAGTCACAGAGTTTTGCCATTGTGCTGCCAGGGAAAGTCATTAGGACCACCTTTGTGAAAAATACTGTTTCTACAAGAAATTGAGGTTTATGATGGAAGAGAATAGCATTAGAAAACATCATCCTTTATAGATGGGAGAACTGCTTGAACTGTGAGTAAAAATATGTCATAGGGTGAAGGACATTTAATGTTTAGTTGCTATTTTAGTTCTTAAAACAACTAGCCAATCAAGGCATTAAGTACTTTATAAAGTCAGGAAATTATCAGTTCTTGTAAAAATTTAAGGTATTTTTAGAAAGAGAGCTGTAGAAGGACAAACAATTAGAGGTGATCAATACCACTGTTATTAGGAAACCTATGAGAGCAACACTTCTCAGTTAGGGAAAAACTGTATTTTATGTTTCTCTCTTGCAAGCTGATCTTTGTTCACTCCAGCCTGTAATCTTGGTTTATGCTTTATGGATAGGCTTTGTTCTGGGTGTTTTTGAAGCATTGCATGGCTTTTTTTAAAGGTTTCAACAGAAGAACAAATAACCATGAACTCAAAGAACAAAGGATTGTTCTTCCTTCCTTCCTTCCTTTCTTTCTTTCTTTCTTTCTTTCTTTCTTTCTTTCTTTCTTTCTTTCTTTCTTTCTTTCTTTCTTTCTTTCTTTCTTTCTTTCTTTCTTTCTTTCTTTCTTTCTTTCTTTCTTTCTTTCTTTCTTTCTTTCTTTCTTTCTTTCTTTTTCTTTCTTTCTTTCTTTCTTTCTTTCTTTCTTTCCTTCTTTCTTTCTTTCCTTCTTTCTTTCCTTCTTTCTTTCTTTCTTTCCTTCTTTCTTTCTTTCTTTCCTTCTTTCTTTTTCCCTCCCCTTCTTCAAGAAAAGAATGTTTCATCTTGTTTTTCTCCCCTTTCAGGAAGTTGATGGCAATAAAGTGATGTCTTCATTTGCCCCGCATAACTCATCTACCTCACCCTTGAAGGCAGAAGAAGGTGGGCGTCAGAGTGGAGAGTCCTTGTCCAGCACAGCCCTGGGAACCCCAGAGAGGCGCAAGGGGAGCCTTGCAGATGTTGTGGACACCCTGAAGCAAAGGAAAATGGAAGAGCTCATCAAAAACGAGCCAGAAGGTAAGGCTTGGGAAGCTGGCCAAAATTCTCTGTGTTTTTTCTTTTCTCCAGATCCTTCGGATACATATACTTTTTAATCATGCCGTTTTCTGCTCTGTTTGCTTTTCGTTTGCCAGCAGAATTAAAGATCTTACAATTATTTTCTACATTAGAGGTAAATTTTATCAATGTTCCATCACAGCTAACATTTTTAGCTTTGCCCAGGAAAGAGAGTCTGGTGGTCTTTCTGTTACAGTTGCAGCCTCATCAATATGCTTGCAGTAAGCTAGTTTTAGTCACCTGGGGCTTTTACACTCCTCTCCCAATTTCTAGAACTAAAAGAAGTACTATCATCAATGTCAATGTTTTTGTGAAATGATCTAGTATGCATGTCATTTTTTGAAAGGCAAGAAATTAAATTGAGAATTCATGAAAGCTTTTTTTGTGAGACGCATCATTGTCTGTTTATCTGTAGTGCCAGTGCTGTACAGACAGAGGGAATGCAGGTGTTCCCTGCATTATGTGTGGCCAGCAAGTTTCACCTTTGGCTTATAGGTGTCATTTCTGGAGAACAGGTGTCTTTTTGAGACCCTCTCTCCAGCTGATGGCAGTAGGACTTGTGCTCTGTGGGCTGAGGCTAAGACCAAAGATTAGAATTTTTAATTTTTACCTGTTTTGGGCAGAGTCAAAGTCCTGACTGGAAGATGAAGTTCTCATTTTTCTCTCCAAAGGTATCTGCATGCATATTTACAGCTGCCTTTTCGGGGCACTGTGAGCTAATTGTGTGAACATACTGAGCCTTGTTTCCTAGTGTACAGTAATGAGACTCTATTTTCATTTACACTTACCTATCCTGTTATGGAAATCTATTCTAAATGCTTAAAAGCAGGGCTCTCAGGACCCACCTCAGTGCTAAAGCATGAAGTGACAAGAAAATTTAAGGACAACCTGCATACTGGAATGAAAGTATGGATACAAATATGTTGGCACATACATGAGCATGATAGGATTGTAAATTAGACTTTTCTTGACTGGAGCATGCAGTAAGGGTCTGCTGGGAGACAAATTCTCTGTCTAAGCATTTTTTTAATATTACTTACAACATTTATTTTGCATTTAGGTTTATGTAGTGGTCAGTGCCATAACATACTCTGTGTCTTTGGATGGAAGAGATTGGGGGGGAATGGGTGGGATGAAGACCAGGCTTTTATCTGAGAGAGGAAAGAACAAGGAGTTCTGGGCAATGTATAAATACAAGCTGCAGAGACTCCATTAAGGAAAGGCCACACATAGACATGAGAATGGTTACAGAACTTGTGCATTATCTCAGCTCTACTAAAATGAAAATATACAGTACAAACTAAAGATCTACAGCTTTGTGAAGAGATTGGGAGAGAGAGGAGGGGGAGCAACTGAATGTCAGGTTTTGCAAATGCATGCAACGAAACATCTTTTCTTCTCTCTAGCCATTGTTCTATTGTCTTTCAAAGGCCATTAAATTGAACAGTAGGTTGTGATGAAAATTTCATTAAGCCCTAGTTAAATCATTATGAGGGTGCCATATTCATGTGTGCTTACTCCCCCATCCAGGAAAAAATGAATAGAAGAGAGTTGAGCTTTTTTTCCTTTCTCCTTAAAAACAAACTAACAAAAGTTCAGAAATTAGAAGAGAATGAGAAATGGCACATGAAACAAAAGGAGGGCAGAGAGGTGAGCTGGCTAGGAAGAAAATTAGACTTGCATAAGAGCACTGAAAGGTGGTGAGGGACAAATACATCATTTTGACAAGCCTCCCTCCCCTTCCCTTCAGCCAACATGGCTGTTTTTAGAGTGGCTAATTAAAAAATATGTATTTCTGGGTGCAGATGGCTAGACTGTTCTTAGAGGTCCTCTACAAATATGAGTCTTTTTCCCTAAGTGAGTTATGTACTAATGCAACGCAGTGTATTCTCTGTTTGAGCTCCAGCAGAAAGTTATTGTCATGTCTTCTTCACATAGTGTTAAAGTAAAATTGTCAGTCATCACTGGTTGCTAGTCAGGTAATTAGCATATTAATGAATTTCCTTGTGAATAAGGTGTTACAAGTGGAAATCTTTGATAGTGCATTGTAGGTAAAAATGCAGCAATTTGTGATAAATGCATATTTCAGTAATGTTTTCTGGTCTTGCTAGTTTGCAGAGCTTTGTGGGATGAAGATCAAGAATCTTGGTTAAGCTTTGCTGCATTATGTCAGCAAGAATAATATAATACTTTATTTCCCTTCAGGAAGAAAGGAAAACATTTGCACCAGTAGCTGAGGTTTAATTAAATCAATTTTGTGAATCTTTCAAAGACCAGATATGAGCCAGATTCCCATTTCTCTTTGTAGTCAAAAGTTTATATATTATTTAACTTGTACAATGGGCTATGTTTGCTCTCTTTTTATTGTTTGAAATAGTCTTCTGAACTGCTGTGGGAAATGTGCTTTTCAAGCATTCTCTCAAATGGCCTGTTTCTTTAAAACAGAAAAAAGAAAGGGCTGATTAGACAACTTTAGGTCTCAACTCAAACCTTGTATCAGTCAGGGAAAGAGCTTCTCTTTTCTTAAACAGGCTTTTAGGACAAGTGAGTTATTCCAAAATATTGATAACAGGTTTGATTCTTTCTAAGAAACTTTATTGATACAAGGGAAACAATTTTCTTCTATTATGTTTGTTAGAAAATAAAAGTAAAAATTAGTAAATTTTGTCAGTAAAGGATAAGAATTTTTACATTTCAAACATACTGCTCAGAGTGCAGCAATGCACACATGTACATATGCGCAAATATAAGCACATCCCTGTACTCACATGAGCTGATAAGGGAAGCATCACACGTCATATAAATGTTTTCCATGTAGATTTTTTGTACATATACCCTTGGTTAATGTGCCCTGTAGGAACTCGCACTACCTACTTCACCAAAAGTTCATCACTTCCTTTTCCTCCTTGGATATGAATTGGGGGGGGTGGGGGATTTTTTGTAGGGGTTTATACTTAGCTCTAAAGCTCCTTGCTCTTTTTCTTTTCCCCCTAATTTTGCCATTTTCCTGCTGCTGGATGAAAGTATGTAATTGACAATGCGATTGAAATATGCTGACACAGAGATGTGTTTCAGTGAATGTAAAACTTGTGGAATTTTACTCATTACTAATACAGTGCTCACTTTTCTTCTCTCAAATTCTGTGGAAAATCCTTATATGCAGCTTTAGTATTAGGCCCCCAAAGGCATAAACCTATTACTGAAGTCACACAATGTTATTTTACATGAAACATTCTGTCCTTTCTAACTTGAGCTTTAGAAGAGGAGTCAGTCCCCTTTTATTCCTGGTATACAATAATGAAGATAATGGAGTGGGTTTGGAGAAGCCTTATACACTGTGACAGACCTCAAGCCCTTGCCCTGAGGGTCGTCTGCCAACTATGGGATTCCTTTTTCAGCTGAAATCATTAGGAGAATGAGATACAGGCATGTTTTT
Organism: Muscicapa striata striata; assembly: GCA_030060385.1. Lineage (NCBI taxonomy): Eukaryota > Metazoa > Chordata > Aves > Passeriformes > Muscicapidae > Muscicapa > Muscicapa striata. The sequence continues at coordinate 1,257,465 of JAREIS010000110.1, read as the reverse complement.
CTTCTGTTTTCTTCAGGCATCAGAAGATGGGAGAGATTCTCTGTCTGTCTGTTCTCCTCATTTGTAGCAATGAAATGGAAATCTCTTTGAAGTCACTGAGCTTGACACAAGTTTGTGAAAGAAAAGACCAAAGCAACCGCTTAGCTTTTCCTTGCACTATTAATGTGATTGGATTGCTGTTTGGTAATTTAGGGCCTGTGCTTGTGGAAAATTAAATCTCTGGAATCTCTGTAGCCTTTCCCCTGAATGTATGGCTTGACTTCTGGAAAAGAAAGAGACAAACAAGTAAATTCTTTCCTATTTTTAGAATAAGCTGGAGTATTCTTTGGCTCTTTACATCTCCTAACTTTTCATTAAGAATCAATCTTCTTTTTCCATTTTGGCAGTATATGGTTTTAACAGGTTATGCATCTGTTCATTTTTAAAACCTTCATAGTGGGTCTTCTGAGGGCAGATCCATGTTGTTGTATGGAATTCATAGGAATTCTGTATAAAGAAGGATCCTGTGAACATCTACCTGATGACAGAGACTGACAGAGCAGGTGAGATTATGTGGGTACGGTCATTCATCTGCATGGCTCATTCTTCTTTGGTAAGGACCTCTGAATCTCAGTTCAGTTGGCCTGTTTAAATGAATACTTTGAATTTCCCATGAAGACACATGCACAGATATGCATACATATATGCGCGCACACACACACACACACACACACACACACACACACATATATAATGTATTGTATGAATTTAGACATAAATAGATATGAATACCCGCAAGCACACACTATTCATTTATTGTGTTTCATATTTTTCCTGCTCCAAAATTTTGATCTTATAGTCCTTAGGTCTTCAGAGGGGGAGCAATTAATTGCAGCTGTTTAGTAAGAAGGGAATATGTGTGTTTGCAGAGATTTAACAGGCAATGTGGGTACTGTAGCTTCATGTATTATCATAGGCAGCAGTACTATAAGTAATTACTTGTTATGAAAAAAGGGATGAGAAGAGCGTCTTGGGCATGATTTTTGTCTTGTGAACATCCCCCAAAGGCTATTTGTATTTGATGATTAAGTTTACATTATAAATCACAACACCTGTTAATGTCGTAATTTAAATAACTGTTGTTTAAGCAGTCTGTAATCTATAAAAGTGAGCCATACTGAATTCAGGCTCTCTAGTTGAAGTATCTCCCAACATTATCAAACTTTTAATCAGCAAATCTTGTAAAAAAATTGAGCTGTCTCCCTCTTTTTAATCCTTAGATTCCAAAGCAGGCCATTCATGGGCACAAGAAGGGTGGCCTTTGAAATGCAGACTCTTGTTTTTAAATAAGATCACATCTGATGAGATGGGAAGAAATAAAGTGCACTGATTCAGGAAAGGCCTAAGGATACTGTAATTGGTTGAGGTTTAAAATTCTTTTATTTGGTTCTTCACTGCCCCTTTGACAGAGTACGTGTTGAAGAGGCTTTGTAATGCTTTTCCACTGAAGGACGAACAAGGGTACTTTGCAGCTGAGTACTTTCAAGTTTTGTTCATACACTCCTGCTGCTGTGGAAGGATGCTTCAGGTGCCTTGTGTTTTCCATGTTGATCTCTGCAGTCTGTCACCAGAAAACGTGTGTTTTCTTGTCGAGCAGACCAGCATCAAACTTCCACATGCTACTTTCAAAGACCCTGCCATATGGAAATATCCCTTCATAACTGCTGATACAAATAAAAAATAACTTAAAATTTTGAAAATTTATTTGTGAAATAGGCCTATGTGAAGAGAAGGCCTTGTTAAATGCTGTAGCTTAATTTTTTATTAACAATTTTTTATTAACAATTTTATTAACTCTAGAACAGAGGTAGCCTAGTTTGAAGCCTTGCCAGCTCTGACTTGCTCAAAGTGAAGTTTGTTAATTTGTTGCCTTCAGTTTTTAAGTGTTTTCCTTCCCAACAATTTAACCTGATAGTCACAGTTTATTTCAATGGATGCTTTCAAAATTTGCTTAGATTCCCTTCCAACTCTCTCATCTTACATCCTCAAAAGGTTTTTAGTTTTTGGATTTTTCCTCTTCCTTTTTATAAAGGCATCTGAGGTGCTGATACAGCATCTTAAATATAGAAGAAAGCATTATGGTCAAGTGAGATACAGGAAACCAGTGCTTTTGGAGAGAAGATGCAGTCCTTCTCTCCCCCTCCCTGGTTCAGAATGGAAGTATTCTCTGATGAATGTCTACAATTAAAATTTCTGTCTAGATTATGTTCACTCCATAATATTGAACAAGCAGGAGCCAAAGAATAATGCTTTCTGTTTTCACTTCCCATCTTTAGCGACACAAGATGTAAGTGGTTCAGCAAGGCAAAAATAATTATTTGTGCTCCTGTCTTCCCTTTATCCACCAGGTAGCCAGACTCCTCACCAGCTGTGATTAATTTCAAAATTGGGGCAGTTTTCAAAATTTGCTGTCACTTTTGACGCCACATGATTTTGCTGTGCATTTCCCCGATGTATTCCACCTTGATCAGTTTGCAGTTCGCCTTTGTTTTTTATATGCTCTTTCTCTTTTTAATTTTTTTTATTATTCCTATTTTATTTTCACTTCCCCCTTCCTTTGGAAAAGCTTTCTGACCTTCATTTCAGTCCTTGGATAACTGCTGGAGCAACCTCTGCCCCAGACTGTAATACCCAGATGAACATGGGGGAGTGTGCCAGCTCCTTCTGGGTGCTTGTGTGCTGCAGCTTTCGGGGATATAATTTATTCAGGAGTGAAGAGCAAGCCACCTGTTTCTCAGGCCTCTTGTCCCTCATATTAAAGATTCAAGCCCTTGCTGAATAGTAACATCTTAATCTGGGCAACATACACACCATTTAGCTGAAACCTATTTGTTGAGCTAGCAGGATTTGTGGGATTTTTTTCCCCTTTTCTCTTACCCTTGAGGCGCTTGTCAAGACTGTGCATTTTAAAATTAATCAGGCCTCCCAGGCTTGTGTGACTATGTGGTTTAACATGAAGAAGTGGATATCAAGTATTTGCCCTAATTAAATAGGCCTGCTTGGTTTTGTTCTAGTGGATGCTTGGTCCTTTCTTTAATAAGAGCTGCTTATGGAGGAGGCACGGCCAGCTCTAGAGTTAGCGGAGAGCTCACTTCAAAGTTTTCCTCACCACCTGCGCCCGGGATGCTGAGACCTGAAGGGCTCCCTGCGTTCTTTCTTAACAGCACAATTTGTGGGAAGTGAGTGGAGGGGGAAGGGGGAAATACAGCCAAATGAGTGAGAGAGCGATGTGGGAAGGGGAGGTGAGGAACTGCAATGAGCATGTGGATTGGCTTTTGGAGTTGATTAAGATGACCTGTCATCCTGTCTGATTAGCTTTCGATCTTAGTCTGTGCCATGAGCTATTCACAAGGCTGTCTTGTGTCTTCTGTTTACCAGAAGCAAGGGAAAGCCTCTAGTAGGGCAAGGAACAACATTTGTAGCAACTCCCACTTGCTTGTTTAGCTAATGAAGTTGCCTTGTAAAAACACTCTTAAGTTTGGAGCTGTTGCTTAGTTCTATTGGATACATGTCTGTTTAACACTGATAATTTTAAGGTGGTTTGAGGGTTGCCAGCTTTACGCATCTGTATACATCTCCTGCATTGTACATAAGCTGTACTGGGAAAGTAGAATTTCTTTCAGCATCTTTCCTTGTCATACAGTTCCATTGTATTTCTGCATTCTGTGGTTTCTGCATTGCCTCAGGAGGAAGCGTGCTGTATGATTTCTATAATGCATGAATTCAAAAAGTGCTCAAAAACCAAATAAAGGAGAATTGGGGGAACTCTCTGCCCTAAGCACCCTAAAACCTGTTACATAGTAATTAAGGACTGATAGCATTTAGAAATTCAGCAAGTTAATTTTAGCCAAAAAATAGTAGAAAATTTGGAACAGTCAACATTTTTAGACAAAATGTTTCTTTGGAAATGATATCTTTTGTTTTTAAATGTTTAAGATGATTAATCTGAAAGAGAAACGAAAACATTTCAATTAGGATTAAATAAAACACTTTGGGTCAGGTGGAAGCAGCTTTTCCCCTGTCTTGGTTTGGCAGCTGAAATGAAAAAATGCAAACTAGTCAAAAAATGAGTTGCAAAACCTGGTGAGGTTTAAGGGGTGCTTTTGTATGTAATGACCTGAGAAGGACAAATGAACAGTTGTTTTACAGACACTTAAATACATCTGAATGTTACACACTGTGGTTTTGTGGGCAATCTGTAATATTAGTCCGAAAAGCTTTCAAAATCTGATTTCCTCCAAATGTGCAAATTTCTGTGCCTTCTGAAGCCTCAAGTCAGCAAAGTTTTGCAGCACCTAGAGCATTTTATTTTGGAGCTGATTTTGGAACATACGTACATTAGCTTGGCCTGTCTTTGCAGCTGAAACCTTGGAGTCTGTTCTAGAGGGTCTAGAAATCTGCAGCTGGTATACCCCAGAATTTTACTTTGATTTCTAGTAAAATTCTAGTAAAATTTGCTTTCTAGCAAAATTTCTTGCGGAAATAAATATTTATCTATTTCCATAACAGTTCAGATTGCTGAAGTAAAACCCAGCAGGTAGGATGGTATTCCGTGGATTTAAAAGTTTATTGTACACCCATGCACTAACTCTTTGCCATCTTTCTCTTCCTCTCCTGGTGTTATTATTCCTATTTTATTTTTAATTTCAAACCTTAGCACAACCCAAATGTAAAGAACATATTGACACTGCCAGGCATCTGTCTGGTTCTTGACAGCATCATAGAATACCAGTTTTTCCTCTGGGTTGCTATTGGTTATTTAACAACACAATGCGAACGGTGCAGTGTGGGTGTACGTGAAAAGGAAAGAAAGGTTGAGGTAGGGGGAAGGAGCCCTGCGCAAGTAAATATGTCTTTCATCATAGCTTTTGTTTGGTCTGTTTGCTGTGTGCTATTCAGTAGTCAATAGAAGTTGTTTGACAGTTCTGCAAAAGGGTAAGAAACCTTTTCTTAAACTTTTATTCTGCTTTTGTCTCAGTCCATAAAGTTTTCTGCTTTTGTTTTTCTTGTCCCATTTTGTTGTCACCTGTCTGTTGTTGAAGGGGTTTTGTTGCTGCTGTTTTTGCTGTTGTTGATGTGAGGTAAGGTGATACTTAGGAAGCGCTTGTGATTGGGGAGCTTTCTTCTTCAGGTGAAGTGGACTTTAGAGAGCTTATGAAAGATTTGCTGTGCTGGTCTTTGGGGCAATAGAGCTCTTTCAAGCTTGCATTTTAATTTATTTATTTAGCCAGAGGATGAAAGTGAAAAGTGAATGAAGAGAAAAATCAGGCTGTGCTTTCTGCAGAAGAATTCCCTGTTAGCACGTGTGACTTTCTGAGATATTTAGTCTTGATTTAATTTGTATTTAGGATTTCTCCTCCCAGCACATTAATATAATGTCAATGTAGAATGCATTGTATGGTGTAATTACTGGAGAGAGCAGTAGTTGGGAAAACAGACAGTAATTGAACACATGGCTGTTTATTACAACAGGACAGTGTCCTATGCTGGTATTTAGGGCATTAATGGGGAAAAATTGATTTGTTGTTTTAAGATGAATTCAATCACTGTTGCTTAGGTCTTTGTTTGTTCAGGCCGAGTTATGCTTTGTTTGTGTTATGTGCCCAAGAGGTTTACACACCACAGCATGGCATTAGTCATGCAGAGGGCTTGGGAGCAGAGAGCCATTTAAACGAACAAAGCACATATTTCTTTTTGGCTCTGTTTATCTTCCTCTCCAGTTTTGTTACCCTCTAATCTATCTCCATTTCTCTCTCCTTCCTTCCCCCCCATCCTTCCCACCCTCAGCATTTCTAATCAATGCAGAGGTCCTCCCACTTTCTTAATTCCTCCTCTTCTGTTTCACCCTCCTGGAGACAAATGGAACTGTGACTGACAGGTGGCAACACGGGGTTGTGGCATGGGGTAAAAGATATAAATAGGAGTGGTGGCTTCAAGGTTTTGCAAGGAAGGGCTTGGGGGATGGGGCGAGCAAGGATTTTTTCTAAAGTGAGCAGAGGGGAATAAGCTGTACCCTGCACATCTCCACTGTGGGAGTTTTGTATGATGGACCTTTTGTGGATCCTGCTGGCTCGTACTCTGGATGAGCCCTGTGCAGGGGCTCATGAGTGTTCATGAATAAGCATCCTGCCCTCTTCACACTGATGCATGTTGGAGGGAGGAAGAGAAAGCCATCTGACTAAAGTTGAATTCCTTGTCTCCATGTTCTGAGCAGCATGGTTTATATTTTAGGCTCATTGTGCTTGAGAAGAAGGTCATCTTGATTGATTTCTGAGTGTGGGAGAGTTAATGGACACTTCAAGGTGATGTGGGTTGAAGATTCTGTTTTTAGATGCAAGTTCTTTACTTCCACTGAATATGCAAGAGCTTTAGGAAAGCAACATTTGACCCAATACAGGATTTGTAAGGAACCCAATGTGACTTTTTCTGTCACTTTACAGACAGGAGTTAGGCCTGTTCCTAGAAGGAGCAGTATTAAAAGGACTAAAAGGTAGCAACAGTAGCAAATCTGTGAGGTCACTAATTGGTAAAAACTTTTATTGCCTAGCTGGTAAGGTACTTGTGTCTAAGTACAGTAGTGCAGGATGAATTAGCCCCCAGACTTGCCTTTTGGGGTACAGAAAGTAGTGGCTTAGACAGCACATGGAAGGAGAAGCACAGATGTGTGACACAGAGAGCCAGATTCTTCCTGTCAGGGAGAAAAAGCAACTTCACACACTGCAACGTGCAAGGAACTTCCATTGTTCATCAGAGTCTTTTAGCTGTAATTAATTAAATTATTGAATCTGCAAATAGACTATAGACACACAGGAGATGAGATGTATGGATGTGAAGTCGAGCAGGGACTGTTGGTTGTGTATGGGACGTGATACTTGGCTACTAATTGTAGCTTTGTTTCTAAATATCTAGGAATTGCAGTTGCAAAGGCCAGCCCATATGCTCAAAGAAAAATATTATTTCCATCTCAAAAAAACCCCCAAATAATTATTGTATTGCACTGCTGATAAACAAGAATAATAACAGCTAAAGATATAAAAGCCTCAAAATTACAAACACTGTCCAAGTGCTTTATCAGAAAGGAAAGTGTCTCTCTGGACTTGGAAGTGGTTATCCTAGTGTCCTGTTTTCCCAGTACAGTTTGGAATGTTGCATTAGTGTTGTACTGCAGATTAGAACACACAATCTTAAGGTAAATAGTGTAGAGACAAAGATCACATGGAAGAAGAAAGCCTCTTGGTTTTGTTTTTTTTAATGCACCCTGATGTTTTTATGCTAAACTTCTTTTTCTTTTCTGTTTTGCCCACAACACATATCCCATTTCAGTAGCTGAGCATCTTATCTCCCACACAGTCAGGCAACACAGAAAAAAAAAAAAAAAAAAAAAAAAAAAAAAAGTGAAGAACTAATCAGAAAAATTATTTCAGCTGTAGTGATTACTATATATTCCTTTGATCCTGTAGGTTTGTTGGCTTGTTGCAAGGTGTAAAGTACATTAATGTACTTTTATGGAGGTATCTGTATACAAGACCTAAATAAAGCCATGTATTTCCCAATAGTTATATTTCCTTGTATATGAAATTAATATATGAAGATGAAACTAGAAGACAGCAGGCTTTTGCTAATGATTGTCAGCTGCAACAATTCTTAATTCCTCACTGATCTCATGTACAGCTTTAATCAGCAATGGTGTTTAACTAAATATGGAGACGTTTCACTGAAGATTATTTTATTGTAAGTTTTTTTTTTTTTTTAATGCATTTCCTCTTGCTATGTCATCTAATTGATTCATGGCTCCTGTGAAGCTTTTGGGTATGGGATGTATGGGATACATATTCAAGCAAAATGCATTCTTTTCTTACTGGTTTGGCCAAGTCAATCCTGTCTGAGTTCAGATGAATTAGGGAGCTTTCATTGGTAGTCATTCTATACCTAAGCATATAACTATTAGATGAATGGTATACACAACATAGTGGTTTAGGACCTTGTTCTTTCCGCTGAACAAAAGGCGCAGTCTTTTTGAGACAATCATGGGTCTTTTTATTATTACTATTATTTTATTGTTAGCCAGGTTAGTGGATGGGAGAACACAGTACCCAATGGATTCTACACAGTATGCATGACCCAATATTTTAAAGTAATAGGGCTCACAAAGACAAAATAATGAGAGGTGCTTTCTTACAGTGCCAGACTGCAAAATTTTCCTAATATTTCTATGTAAACTCATTTTGTTGGTTGTTGTTTTTGTTCTGGCTTCATGCCATAAATATAGCATGCAGCAAACTGCCATTAAAATGCTGGAGGGAGTTCAGCTGCCAGTTCCATTTCATCCTTGGTTTCTCACAAGTTGGTGCTAACAATTGATCTGCTTATACTGGACTTTGTAAATGTTCATCAGAAATGAGACTGTACTTACCAACCACCACACTCTTTTCAGGAGCACATAAGATGCAGTATGCTTGTTTTTAACTCATCTGCTTCAGCTGTGTTAGCAGACAAGTCCCTGTAGACATAAAGGCCGGTGAAAAACATCAAGAAGAGAAGAATGGAGATGCCTGCTGTATTTACATAATCGGACAACACAGTGGGAAAATGAAACAGGGAGACAAATTTTCCAAGCTTTTCAGTATAAGGAGGTTAAAGGTTGTGCTTTGACATTCTTTAGACCTTCCCTTCTCCCTTAGAATACACCTTTGCAATCTGATTAATCTTGGGATGGGCAAAATACTAGTGGAGATTTTTTCATTTGATTTTTTTTCAATGGAAAATCTTGGTGCTACATGGACAGGGCACTGGGATTGTTTAAACAACACCAGGTAGCTTTCCTCCCAGGCTGAATGCAGTCCATAAAGCTGTCAGTTCTGTAGCTTAATACTGGGTCTTAATGTATTACTTCAAGGCTTTCAATGATCTAGGACACCACGTGTGCCAGGAGTAGTAACTAAAATTAGAGGCAGACTTTTGGCTGTGAGAGCTGCTTGAGGCTACTTGGGGTGAAAGAGGAGGGAAGAGACCTGATGTCAGTCACAATCCAAGGACTGTGAGATGTCCAAAGCATCCCCCAAAAGCAGATACAGGTTTTTCTGCAACACACACTGTGGTGAATGATCCTTCCTTTTTCTGTGGTGGTTCATTTCAAACTCCAAATCCATGTTGAAAGCTATCTTAGTTTGCTTATTATACCAAGAACTGGACTTTGCTGAACTAGGATCGTAATTCCCATGTCATCTCTCTTCCCATGTCCCCCACCCAGCCCCCTTGCCCCCCTCCCCCCCCACCTTTAATAGTAACTAATCTTCTATGAAATGCACCTTAAAAAAGTGAAAACATTGTGAAATATGAAACAAAGTTAAATTCTTGTGAAGGATTCAAAATTTTCATTTATAGAAAGCAGTTCCTGATGATATAAAAAAAAAAAAAGAGGAGGCACAATAGGACTGAGCAAGAGGAAAATTGTTTCTTTCTCCTTCACTTCATTGGATATATTTTATCATGTAAAATTTTATGCTCTTGTCTGTATGCTGGAATAATTTCCTTGTAATTTTTTTTTATATCATAATTCTGTTAAGGACTATGAATGAGGAATAATTAGGCATTACTGTTTGGTTATGTAGATTCTTTCTTGTTTACTTCATTTAAACTGTCAATACTGTTCTGGCCGTGTAGAAATAATGACTGTGTTACTTCATAAATATGAGATTACAGGGACCCTGTTTTAAATTGCTATGGCACTTGTTCCTCCTCTGTGATTATTGCAGGCTATCTGAAACATATTCTTTCTTTCTGAATAGAGAAATACTCAGAAGCACAAGTTCATAGACATTTCATCTTTACTAAAACATCTTCAATGTTTACCTTATACTGGCTTGTCTCTTTTTAATAAAATGAAGTCTGCACTTTGGTACTTCTATGGGATTCACAGAAATGTAAGAGGTCGGCCTGATTCAAATGCGATACATAGAAATAATTCTGCAAAATATAAAAATTTTGCCTTATATTCAAAAAAAGAAAGATTTGTAAGTTTTTAATGTTAGGGGAAGAACAATTCTCCTCTGAAATCTGTACTGTGAATCTAAACTGATATTTTGCTCCTATTCATGTACAGCACATTCTTTGATGACTGCTGGAGTTCTGATCTCACAGAGAGCAGAGAATATTGGAGTTGAGATTTCTTGAACAGAGCTTAAGGTATAATATTGTGTTTAATTTGTTTCATTAGATGCAAGTTAATCAGAGAATAATTAACAATCAAAATGCCAAGGTACTTTTTCATGTAAAGGATCTGGTATTGACATCCTCATTAAAGTAACACTCACATTCAGTTCAATGACACTTTAAACTGAAGAAATGCTTCAGAATTTGTCCCCAGCTTGTCTTGTCCTTGTCAGTTTCTAATGAGCATCCCGTAAAAGAGTTTAACAGTTGTAGTGACTTTGATTTTTCAAGGTTTGGGAGAAAATTGCTTTCTCAGGTTGGGAAAAAATGTTGAAACAAAAAAAGCACATTTTCTCGTCATATTGTCTCATCGATGTACATACTGTAACATAGAATAAGCACTTTCAAAGACTGTCTCACATCACACTTTCTGATAGTTAAGGATGTTATAAAGAGTATTGTAGAGAAAATGCTGGGAGGACGACTTAGAGCTGATAGATGGAGATATTTTAGACCTCATCCTAAATTCTTGGGATTGAGATAAAATTTAGGCAGCAAGGCAGTTACTGATGCAAGTTGTTTGTTTTATATAAAAGCCACTTCTAAGATCACCGTATAGAGATAATGGTGTTTGAATCCCATGGTTTTGTGTCAGAGGAAGCAGCTTAGTGTATCTGGATTCATCCTTTTGCCTTGCTTTCCTTGTCACTGAGAGCTCCCAGGCTGAGACAGATGGCTGCTGGTTTAGTTGTGTGCGTGGGAGACAGGAACTTCCACATGTGATTTTTTTTTGCCATTTGGTAGTAATTAGTTTGTTGTATAAATTAACATTAACTGAACCATTCTTCAGGCATTGTTTGTAATTATTCTTTGAGCCTCTGAGCTGGGTAAAGAAATAAAAAGTGGGGAAGAAACTGCTTCTTATTTTGTGCAGGGAAAGGACTTTATCATTAAGCAAAACAGAGCAGCAATTATCATCACATGCCCAGTAGACTGAAAACTTTGAAAGAGATCTATAGAAAGTGAGATTTTTTTTTCCCTATGGAAAATTTCCTATTAATGGAAGTTAAGGATTTAGATGTGCAGATAGGCTTTATAAAATTTGTAAGAATAAAGTTTGGATATAAGCAAGGGTAATCAGACCTTCCTGGCATCATCATTATTATTGCCAGTACGACTACCACTGCTGCTACTTTTATGTGTATTTATAGGGAGTAGAGGATTTACTTATTTTTTAAAATATATGTTTTCTCAATATAACTCCATTTTCCCCCCATTTTTGAAACATTTCCTGATTTATATGTGTTAGGCAGTAGAGATCTTGGGCTGCAAATCAGGAGATGAGCTATCATTACTGCTGGATTTCTCTGAGGATTTCTGTCATTTCCAGCAACCAGCCAAATCGGAATTGTCAGGAGAACAGCCTCTTGCGTGTTGCTTGGCACTTTTGCTTCCAGACTTGGTCAGAATCCAAACATGCAGAGGTTTGTGGACACAAAAAATAACAGGGAAAATGCCCTCTGGTATTAGCCCGATATTTTAGGAACATATTGGGAATCCTTAGGTTCATTTCCTGGAAGATTTCAGTGCTTCAGGAAGTAAGAAAGTTTTATATCTTATACTGAAGTTTTTCCCTTTCTTACCCACGTGTCTGGTTTCTGTCTTTTAATAGAGCTCTCCTACTTTGGATACAAAGCTGGCCAGGTGGGCAGTGTGGCCCTGTGCATTAAATCCTCTCGTACGTAGACTGGGTTGCAGAAGTAAAACTCAGGTACAGTCCATCACACTGTACTCCCCATCTTCATTAACATTAATTTAGTGGTCGAAATACACCCTCCAGAGAAGGGTTCATGTGACTTGAGTTTAAAAGTGTCCTGGTACTTTCTTGTGAAACAAAACGAAGGCAGTTTTACACCGACTTGAAACTTGTCTGTGTAAATTGGTGTTTACTGTGGTTTTACTTCAGTTTGTTGCATACAGGGCTCATACACAAGAGTTGAGTTTGGGTCTTATTTCTTCTCTCAGAATAGTTATTAATATTTACAGTTAAGTAATTTTGCCTGGACAATAAATGCTAGAAGAGGACTTGAAATTCTGAAACAAGTAAATAAATGCAGCTTAGTTAAGAATTGTACTGTTTTTCTTGGCACAGTGATTTAGCCTATATGAAGCTTTGTGCTGTTTGGGGAAGAGGAAGGTGGGAGGGAGTGTGTGGGAGCTTTGGTGGCTGGAAATGTAAAGAGAATACAAGCTGAGTACGCTGAAACCTGCAGCTAAGGGACAGCTACCATGGATGGTTTTCTTTCTGTCTTGCTTTCTGGCAATGGTTCATGTTGTAACTGAAGGGTTTTTTTTCCTGTGTGGTCGTTTTTTCACAGATTGCCACAAGAACTTCATTCTCTGTATCTGTATTCTGTGGTTTGAACGTATGGTTGATAGTGATAGTAGCTGCCTGCTTCTTCACAGTGATGAAGTTTAATTCTTGCTTGGGAGACACAGCCTGATAGTGGTCCTGCTTTACAAGAAGGGACTAGACATAGATCTGAGGAAGCAAGCTCTCTGGAAATACTTGCCTTTTACAACTCAGTGCCACTTGCACAACCAGAAATGAGATTACAGGGAGAGTTTGGGAGCCTTTGGCCTGGGTTCAGTAGCAGAGCTCATTTTTACCTCAATGGAAATGCTGCAAGTGGACCAGCTGCAGAGTCGGGCCCGTAGAGTTCTTGTACCATAGGAGGTTGGCACAGTGGCCAGTAGTAATTACACAGTGTGGTAGTTACACTAGGAAAAGATGTGGTTTCCATAGATTGTCCTAGATTCTCCTTTCTTAGACCAGATAGTTCTCCTTCCTGTATCTCTTGGAGCTCATACCCAGAGGAAGGGCTATGCTGGGACATCCAGCTGTGGTCCTGGGGATGTGCAGCCTTCATGATACAGGACACTGTGCAGGACGATAGCCTGAGAAGCAAAGATAAAATCAACCCCTCCTTGCCTGCCACATAAAAAATTTCTTCCTGTTTCACATGCTTTTCCTCATGTGCCTTGTAGAATGTATTTATTTATATTGTGGACATGCGAGTTATGAGCTGTGGCATGGCAGGAAGGTGAGGAATTTTTTGTTTTGTTTTCAGTTTGGGGAAGAAGTGGCTGGGAGAGAGCCTGTGGGAGCTCCAGTGACTTGGAGCTCAAAGAGAATGCATTAATTAACCCAAGGGGATTGTTGAGATGCAGGAGTGAGGAGCTACAGCTTTAAACTCAGTGATCTTTATGCATTGCTGGGTTTGGGTCACAGACCTTGGATAAGAGAAGGGGGAAGAAGGGTGAGCAGGAGGGTAGGCACAATGGGAACCAGATGTTTCAAGCTGGTGGGGGTTTGGCCTCTTATTTATTGTGTGACAAGCCACCAATCTCCCCTGCACCCCTAGCCTTCCAAAGTATGTCATTCTCTGGAGTCCTTCTGTCCTCTGCTCAGGGAGGGGAGAGGCTCATACATGCAGACATGCACACATCCATGGTGCACACATGCTCACACAGACAGCCCTGGCTCTGTTTTTTTTCTTTGGCCTACCTTTCTGAATGGCCCTGGAAGACTAAACAGGTGTTATCTACTTTTGATTTCAGTGCATTTAAATTAATCCTGTCAGCTCAGCTGTTAAAACAACTGTCATCTCCAGCTGTTAGTAATTTTCGACTGGGCACTTTTACAGGTTGCCAAGTTCTGAGCCTGAATTGTGAATCTCTCGCTCCCTTTCTCTTGAAGTGCTATAGTAACAATTTGTATTTTTTTTAAAGGGGACTTGCATTGCACTGTTTTTATAGCAAACCCTGTTTATTATATATTGAAACAATATCATCTCAAAACCCAGCATCATCATGCCAGACTTTGGAATAAAGAGCTAAATCATGTATGGAGTGTGGTGCATATCAATCTTCTGTAGGTTTGTTGCAGCCTCTCTGTGCATTTTAAATTTGAATGAGAGATGAATCAACCTGAGAGTTTGGGAGGGAGGAAGAGAAGGGGCTCTAAATTTTTATTGCCAAAAATAAAGCTTTCATTTTACAAGCACTCTTTACAAGTACTCTTTTCCCTTTTGTCTTAATGTGCATTTAATTTTCATGACTAAATTAACAGGAGGTACCTTGAACTGCAAACATTTTAAATACCTTTCAGTTGTTAGATTAATGACATACATATGGAAGCCATAAAAATTGTATGAGAAAAAAAAAATCATACATTGGTTACGTGTTATTAATTTCAGTAGACACTCTCTAATGTGACTTATTCCTATGTGGTCAGGATCTATAGCTCATTACCAGTGCTTCAGAGTCAGGGAGCACTTGTGGATTACACAAACCTGAATCCCAGCAAGGAAGGCTTTCTGTACCTTTAAGGTTTCCACTCATTGTGGTTGTCTGGCCACATTTTCAACTGGTGTAGAACTGAGGCTGTTCTCTGGACTTACATTGCAAGCTGTCCTTAAAGCACTGGAAAGGATTATTCAGGCTTTTTTTTGCTCATTCCTTAGAAAATGATGTACTTAAGAAGTGGCTATAGGTAATCTTTTTCTCAGCAGACCAGGTAGCCAAGTAAATAGGAATCTTTAAAAATAACCCCTTCTTTTATATAGTGTCCTACATAAGTAAGGACAGTGTTTCTATATCTTTTAGTAAAATACTTTCTATTTAAAACCTCATTTCTTATTATTTTATTCTTTTAGTTTTAAATGTCTTCAAAAAAATTCTGCTAAAATAGGAAATACTCCCCAAATATTACCAGAATAATTATTTTCCTTTCAATTTTTATTCTTATGCTTAGACAAAGAATTTCCTTATTTAAGGGAAAACCAAACAAACAAACCAACAAACAAACAAACCAGCACAAAAAAGAGAAATCAAAAACTTTAGCCGTAATGTGTAAAATAAAAAGAAAAAATTTCTGAAGTACCATCCAATTCAGCAGGGCGGGTGCTGATCTAACTTACACCTTAAAATGTATCTCTGCTTTTTGGCATGTTCTGTAATACAGACTTGCAGCTATCTGAGCAACATCTCAAATTCCAGCACAGTTATGGCTATTTCTGAAGACCCTCACATAAATATCTTCCTAGAAAAATTTTATTCTTTATGAAATAAATGGATTCACATTCACCTGTCTTTGGGTGCGCCATCATTATCTTTCTTCTCATACAGTGGTACCATTTAGGTAGAACATGAAGCAACTTCCTCAAATTTCCCATTTCTTAGTAAAAACTCTAGAATTTTTCAGTTAAATGTGAAATTTTTAGTATCCCTCTTAGTATTAAAATCTGGAATGCCAGCTATGAAGTGCACAGTGTGGATATGTAGGACCAAATTATAGGCATACATACATCATACAATTGCTATTGCTAGGACTATTAGCAAGAGCTGTGGTTGCATGTCTTGAATTCTTCCATGTCTCTCACATTACATGGCTAAATACTGGAGTTACAGCAGTACACCAGACCCTTTTCTGTATAGTTTAACATTTCCTTAATGCAAGAATTTGATCAATAATATATTAATCTAAAATTCTGGTTTCATGGAAGCTGCTGCTGTACAGGGGTGTTGTTAGATCAAAGCTTCCTGTAAAAAATACTGCTTTTTTGAAAAATAAATTGAAATGACTGGAAATTCAAATAAAGAAAAGATAGACTATGATGGGCTTCTCCCCAGAATTAAAAGCATTTTGTTTCAGGGAAACTGAAGTGTTCAGTTGCAGTTTCATTTATAGTGCATAACACTTCATTGTTTAAATCTGCATCATGCCCTTCTGGAAGATACATTGCCAGATGTTCCTGGTTACAAGGATTTATCAATATAGGTTTAGTTTCTGCTTTGCAAGAAGCCCCCAACTGTTTGAAAATCAGCTGAATTTGGAAGCCAAGACATACTCATGGTCTCTGAGGTGGACTGCTGTTTCCTTACTGCTTTCACCTCTACTTCTCATCCCCACCACCAATCTCAGGTTGATGTTGAACTCATGGCTTCAGCAACAAGCTGTTACTATCTCCTCAGTGCCAAATACTGTTAAAGATACAGCATTTTTTAAGATTAGATGGTGGTTAACTTAATGCTGCAAAGTCTAATTTATACATATTTTCCTGTCTTTTCTCTTCTGCACATTTCTTTCCTTGCAGACACATAGCTTCAGTCTCCTTTGGCATGGCACCATTGTAAAAGTCAGGTAATTCCAGTGACATCACTGAAATTATCTGCGTGTAAAATTAAAGTGAGTGAGACTGAACCAGATCCCACTATCTTCAGCATTCAAAATGTGTGTCTGCTTTGCTTGCTCAAATTAAACAGTACTTCCAAACCTTTGAGGGTTTTGTGCAACTTGAAAGATTGCACTAATCTTATCTGTATGCAGTAAAACCTTGTCAATTCCCACTAATGATTCTGGGAGTTAACAGGTAAGCACATTTTTCAGCTGGCTTTCTCATGAGTGAGAGACTGAACCTAAACTCATGACCCTACACATCTAAATTTAGGGGTATTCAAAATCTGAATTTTGCAACTCAAGTCAATATTTAAATTTCTGTGACTTTGCATGTCACAATTTTGGCCAAGTGATTTGTGTTTGACAATCCAAAGGTGTAGGAAATATCTACATAAGCCATAATCTCTTAGAAGATAGTCTGAGCACACATCCAAAGGATGGAGGCTCTGGAATGCTCTGGCCTGGCTGAGGAGGAGTCTGCAGGCACATAGATATTCATTTGTGCTGCTGAATTCAGAAAACTTGTTCCCATCCTTGGGGACCAGGGGTCCTTCCATGGCCCAGAACCCAAGGGACCTGTGATACAGGAACATTTTTTCATACCTTTGTTTCTTTCCTGTGTAATTGGACTAAGTAGGGGAAGATTTATGTGAAGTCTGGCATTTCAGAGGAGAGGGAAGATTGCTCCATTGCTTTTCACCAATGACTGAAAAATTATATAACATTAGGAAAACCAGTCTCTATTTTTTCCTCTTCTGTTTAAGTTTTCCTCTTTCAGTTCCGTATCTTATTTTTCCTTTCCTCCTCCTAACTTTTCCAGTCTTTTCACTTGTGTTCTTGAGGAGTTCATTAGCCTGTCTTAACTAGATTTGACAAGCATGAGCAAGCATCTCGAAGACAAGCAAGGAAAGCAACAGAAATAGCAAAAATGATAGCGAAGATTTGATATCAACAGGACGTGACTATGTAAAGTACACCACAATGTCAATATAGTGTAGAATATTGATAGGCCTTTAATTAAACAGTGATTTCTGTTAGATGAGATATTAAATGTGGTTCTTGACTGTTCTTAACCCCAATATACAATAAGCTGTGCTTTTCAAGTTCCTATGTTCATAAAGCCAGGAGAGCAAATTTGAAATGATCAGTATATTGCCATGACCCACTGTGTGGTTGTTCTTACTTTGGTGAAGCAGTGACATTTTCAATTTAGCTTGTTGTCTAGCAGTGACTATAAGTTGAGCTGAAAAAATCTTCATTTGCATTCAAGGCTATTATGGTAAATGTATTGCTCAAGTTGATAAAACTTTCCCAAGTAAACAAGCAAGAAATTCTCTGTCCTGCTAACTATTGCCAACAATCTTTGATAGATATACCTAAAGTAACTGCATGTTTTACTTGTAACAACTTTTTTGTTAGATTTGCTTCCACCATGAGTAAAGAGGAGATTTTTCACTTTCCGTAATAAAGTGATTTTGGTACCTTTGAACAAAAATTTCTTTATGTGCTGCTCTTGAGTGCTCTGGACAATACAGTTTAGTATTTATGTGCTATCCAGGTGGACTGCTTGTCCATGGTCATGTGTGTGGATTTTTCTGATTCCATCTCCATCAGGGAAGATGACATTTTTTAGCACTTTTGGAAAAAGGAGATAAGCAAATTTATGTGGCACTGATGGGCTGTCCCAAACAAAATCAACAGAGTTAATATTAGGACTATATATTTTTCTGTGTGCCTACACATGTGCATGTGTTCATGTTCCTCTGAGAAGCTGATGTAAACAGATGCCTATTTCTGCTTTTCTGTGGAGGACAGGAAAGACAAAGCCCCACATTTACATTATTTTTTTAAAAATGTATCATGTTACAAACTTATTGAGGCAGAGATGATCCTACTTTGTGTTTTCTTTACCAGTTAACTATAATGTTAGTGTTACTAAAAAATACCCTACCTCATATAATGTGCACCAGTAAAGGTAATGTTTTGCTATGACTTCCTTCACAATTTTGCTTTAAAATTTTCAAAATTGTAACATTTTCTGAACAATTATGTGACAAAGAAGTACTGGAGTTTTGTCTTGACTATTTTCTTTTTAAGTGGATTTTATTTTCAAATTTTGAGAAAGCCACAAAATACTTAAAAGTGACTTTTCTCCTATTTCTTTCTACTCTTTTCCACAGCCAAAAACTTTGGACTTATCCATAAAATATTTTTCAATATGAGAAATGCTTATAAACATTTCACCTCAAGATAGTTAAAGCAGACAGTTCTATGCTAAGATAGAGGAGTAAGTGTGGCTTTTTCCCTGGTGAGAAGAATCACTTTAGAACAAATGGTTACTGTGAGGAAGTTACTGTGAGATAAAATAAAAATTTATGACTTTTCAGCTATTTCTGATTCTTCCCTGCATGAGTTGTCTGTACCTATTGTAAACTGCTGTAGTGTTGTCACCTTTCAGGGTTCACAAATTAAGCTCTGGGTAAGAGCGGTGTATAAGCAGTTGCTGGTGAGTGGCCGTGTTCTGCAAGATCATATTGCAACCTGTCTTCTGACAAGAATTTCAGATGTTTTTCATTTGGACAACATCCGTGGCTGCTTTAAGGGTATTTCCGTTCGAGGTTGCTGTGAGATATTAAGTCAAGCTGTCATCCTAGCCAGTCAACCATATGAACCTTTTAGAATTGATGCTGCTCTTCTTTAATACACTCTTTTCCTGCTAGAGGACCAGTTGGCTAGTTTAGTTGTATAAAATATTTCCTTTCATTGGTACATTTTACATCTGCCACATCTTGGGTTTTTAGGGACCAAAATGTTTGTTGAACATTCTGAGAGCATTTTGATATTCTTGCAGCTGTAAGGAGTATGACTAGAACACAGTTTTAGGAGGCTTAGTTAGTTGCCCTGATAAGAGATCTACAGCAGTGTTCTTGTGTGCCAATGGAAGGAAGGCTCATGCAAACAAGAAGGTTGATGTGAAACTGTGAAATACAGGAAATACAGTATTTCAGTAATTGTTAGGAAAACAGTAAAATGTAGGTATTCTGTTTTGATTATTCTCCCATAACTGTATTACAGTTTGCAGCTGTCTAGTCAGAACACTCTCACTGCTTTTTTGGACTTAGCTGAAAGAAATTTAATGGTAAATAAGAAAGTTAATTACAAGCCCCTTTCTAGACGTAAGCTCCTTTGTTTACAATTGCCCCTGCCCTGTTCTCTCTTTCTCCCTACTTCCATTACATTGAGTCAAAACATTGGCAATGGTTTCTTTGTTTAGGAGAACCATTTAGCCCTTTCCATTAGGCATAAAAATCTGTATGGCAAGATGGAGATACTTCATGGAGAAAATTCTGACATTCTGTTCCATATTTCTCTCCCATATTTTGAGAAGGATATATATACACCTCTAGATGTTGGGATAATTCAAATTCTGACAACACCTGCCCTGCTTCATGAAGTCCATGTGAAGTTTAGCCCTTAATCACCCAGCTTGAAATTGCTTGATACCAGCTGAGGTTCACGAAGGAGTCTGAAGTAAGCAGCCTAAACTTCTCCCATTCAGTCAACCATTATGAATCGTAACTGTAATTTTAAACTTTAAATTTTCCCTACATGTGCACTTAAAATGCAGGTTTTGCCAGACAGACAAGATGATCTTGGCCAAGAGAAAATGAAAGGTTTTGAAGTATTCTCAGTTTGACGCATTGTGCCATGGCATTTCATTTTGACATGATGAGACAATATTGTGATGCCGGCACTTTGAATTTTAAGTTTCACCTTCCAGGCAAGCTCACCATGGTGCAGCTTCCCTTCCCACATCCCACAGTGGTTGCAGGACACAGCCACGCAAACTTCTTAAAGCCAAAGGCTTTAAGCTAGCAGAGCTCCAGGAACTGCTGCTAATGCTCACATCTCCAGCTGGCATAAGGAGTGCTGGAGGATCTCACTCCTGGCTTAGATTCCTGGGCCTTCTTCTGTCCCGACTCTACATCTCCATGGAGATTGTGATGGAAAGTTAATATTTGAGGGCCATGTTGAGACTGTGATAAAAAAATTTTCTTTGATTTCATTGTGTGAACATGAACTTTATTGTCATTTATCTACAGTAATTGGTGATTTCAGATAATTTGTTGACTATTCATAGCATTAAAAGAGCTACAAAAGATTAAATAAATCTGTCCATGAGTTACCAGGGGGCAGAGGAAGTTGGTTGTATTGACATTCAATGGATCCTCAATTTTTTTTTAGGAGAGCAGTGAATACTTTAGGAGGAATTTTTGTCTTTTGTTTTGAGTTTTCTTTTGTTTTTGTTTTTGTTTTTTCATGCAGTCATTGGTGACAAAGAAACAGGGAAACCATAGAATAACTGTATTGCATGGAATGACATTGAAGCTGTTAAGCTTTTTCCCCTCTTTGGAAGTGTTTTCTCTGTGTCAGGGGTAGAGCCCTCAGCTACTGCATGACTCACGGAATGATTGTATTATACCTGTGTAAAGCCTGCTATGGACATGGACAGACTTGAGGGATGGTGCTAAGATGTAATACTCTGTCTTAAAAATAATTCTATGCATAAATTTTTAAGTCTGATCCCGTAGAATTCTGAGGAAATTTCTGGACAACTGCACTCTGGAAAAATACGTAAATGCAAATAATGTGGGAGGCAAGACCTTGAGTCTTGCTTTGAATGGAAATGGCAGTGTGTAATTTCAGTTGTAAACAACATGCGCTGATTTTGCCTTAACAGAATTCAGCCAAAATAAGTTGTAGTTAAAAGGATTTAGAACAGATAGCTAACAGTTTGAAGACTTACAAGGTTTCTTTTAATGTGGTTATGCTCAGACTGTATATCAGACAGCTTCAGGCTATTAAATTACACTCTCCTTGCTAGCACTCTCTTCTCAGCTTTTAGAGTATTTTCCTTTCTGTTTGTGTATTCGTTAAACACCATCTCAGCAATTCAGAAGTCAACATCAACCTCTCTCCAGAATGATTTTGGGAGAAGGAGAATTTGATCTGGTGATAGATCAATGTTTCATTTCGATTTTTTTTCCTGAGCATTTTTGCTCTGTTTGGTCTCTATCTAGATGTGTAGTGCAGGAATTCCCACTCGTGTGGTTGTTGAATCTCACATGCAGATCTGATCCACTTCATTCTGCCTGTACTGCAAGCAGTGGTGACCCCAGGTTGAATGTCTTGGGAAAGAAAACTGGTCAGCACTGGTTTCTTATAAGGCTGTTCTCTCCTTCGAAGACTAATTCACTAGGACAGGTCCTACAGCCCCACATTCTTCTGGCATTGCTGTGCAGATGTGTGCTTGTGGTGGGATTGTGTTGACACAGTGCTCCTGAATGCAGGCACAGAAAGACTCATCATCAGTTTGCAGCACAGTAACATTTCCACTTGAAAGCACATAACAATATGTTCAAAGGATATAATGCAAATGACTTGTTTTTACCCTCAGACAAAAGAAACTACCAAAAAAAACCCAAAAAAACAAAAAACACCTAGAACCTCAAAGGTAAGAGAAATGTGTAAGGTGATGTTTGTTAAGTTTTTTGAAAGGAGGTAATGATTCAAAAGTCTGTGTCCAGTTTTCAGATGAGGTGTATTGAAGCAATTTCAACTTTCAGTACAACTCAGGACCTGAAGTATTTACCTTAAAATTGTACTTAGTTTCCCACATTATTTAAGTATTCTAGAGTTATATTCTAATAGTTCTTCAGTATTTCTTTCAAGAAAAGTGCAGCTTTGTATTTAGCTTGCATTAGAAAAAGAAACAAAACAATTATTGTTAAATGTCTATTTTAAAATCCCTGGTTTTAAATCAGCACTATTCTAAAAAAGTGGTTCTGTCAATTCATTGTTTAGGCAGTAGTAGTACATTACAGTAACTCTGAGAGATGCAAACTCAGCCTGGAATCCCATGTGCCAGGTCCTGTACTGACAAACTGTAAAGGCATTTCTTGCCTCAGAGACCAGAGGCTAAAAGAAGTCTGGTGTAGGTGAGAGCTGGGGGGACAGGACAGTGTGGGGACCTGAGTTTGGATCACCTCAAGCTCGCTCCTGTATTTTGGCCAGCACAGGGTATTTCCAGATAGGGATTTGAGCCTCACAGCTTGGGCTCACACATAATTAAATCAATGTGGCAGAGTGACTTAGTGTGTGGGTGTACATTGTCATGTGTGCACCAGGGCACTGCTCTGTGCTACGCTAATTAACCAAGTTTTGTGAGATGTGACCAAAAACAACTCTGGTATTTTTGTCTCCAGTGCACTTGGAATTTAAGTGAGAAGAGTAAGACAGTAACGTACATTGAATAATTTAATACTTGACTTGCTTGTAGTTGTGAGTCACATTTGTCTTACAAAATCCTTTTGTCTGTGGTGTTTGTTTGATGAAACGAATTGAACTGTGGCATTGTGGATAGAAATAACACATACTAATTCTGCTCTTCTTTACTCTGTTAGTCCCATTTGGAGTCAACAGAAAGAAGTATTTAACAAAAAAAAACCAAAAAAAGCGTAATTTACCCAATTTCTAATATGATGGACTGGAAAACATGTCCATGTAACTTGTCTCTCTTTTTAATTCTGTTTCTGTAAACTAAAATTTCATTTTTTAAAGAGAGGTTTTTTAAATCCTTCTTCACAAATGTACAACAGTTTTAGGAGAGTTTCTTCTTAAAATACTAGAATGGTGCTTTTCACAGCACCTTTGTAACTACTAGATCAGTGTTTTTGGTTTAAAAAAATTATGACAGTATTAGTGTAGTATGAAGTTCACTTAAACTGGACTTAGACCATGCTTTACGAAGGTGGATTTAGGGTGATATTTTAAATTAATTGCATCCTTCATGCATTTGGGCTACGTAATACTCAGCAATAAGAAGAGTGGTGGTAGCTATATATATATCTATATGCAGTATACATATTTCAGTGGCTATACTAAAAGAAGGATTTTGTTGGACTTTATTTTAATTTTGTAAAGAGATTTGATATATTCAAGTTGGTTATCTTTTACCTGCTGGCTTTTGCCTCTGGTAATAGCTAATAATTGGAGATGAGCAGAGAGATCTATCAAAGAATAAAACTGCAGGGGAAAAGAAGGTTAAATAAATTCTTAATGGACCTACATAGACATAGATGCACTGGTTTGTCTTAGTGGGAGGAAATCCAAGCTATCACTCTATGTCTAAAACATAATTCCATCACTTCTAGCATAACCCGTGTGCCCCAAAATATTACCCTTGGCTTTAAAAGTTCCTAGAACCTTTGGGCAGCCTTGCAGCTTCAATATTTTACTTTGCAGTATCTCTTAAGTAGAAGCCAAGTCCTTCCTGGACAAGAAAGTGAAAAGCTAGAGTAGAAATCCATACACTAAATCAAAAGCTGCATCCAAGATCAAGGCACTTGGTACAAATTTTGCCATTTGAGTTTATAAAACAGATGAAGGCTTGGTGTGTCAAGTTTAAATTTGCAAACTTCTGGTGGTTTGTGTATAAACACCAAAGTAACATTAACATTGTTTTAAACATGGTTTTGTTTGCTTTAATATTCTATAAATTTTAGTCTGACATTACATGTGTCATTGAGTTTGATGAAGCTGGAGGGTAATATCTCACTCAAGTGAGATTATCATTTGTCCTTCAAAACTATGGTAATGCATACGATGATTCTTATCTGTTCTTCAGTGTATGTAGTTATTTATCTTATTTTCATTCTCATACGTATCTGAGATATGTTGTCTGGATCTGGAAGATTTGATTTGCTGCAAAAGTTGAAAGAATAGAAAAACTGATCCTCTGTTTTTATTTTATTTTCCTGCAATCTTGTAGACTTTGAAATTGAAGCTGGCACATATGCAAATATGATCTTCCTTAGATTTTTTGAAAGTTGATTTTCTCCACAGGTAAATTAATCAGTGATTCTAACAGTACCTGTGACAAAATAAACCCAGTGGGGTATGGATTTAAGGATTCTTCAAACTTCTGCATTTGTAATTCCACTCTGCTCCTGTACATGGGTTTATCACTCAGCTAGTTGTACATATGGAACTGACAAAAAGCAAGCTTTGCTTGCTAGGAGAGATTCTGGCAAAGGTGGAAACTGAATGCTTAACTCAGTGCTGATAACAGTTTAATTGATCGCTTGCCTGTCTATCTCTAGGAGTTTTTTACTCTGTTACAAAGTCAGGTAGAATAATTCCACAAAGCCACAAAAGAATATTTTCAGTCATAATTTTTTTTTTTTTATGTTTCCTTGTCCAAAGTAACAGCAGTATTGCCCTGCTTGATTTCTGAATCAAATGGAAATGTTTTTCATATACATACACATGGACATAGTGATGCACTTTAAAGTCTCAGTGAATGAAAAAAATCTTTATAAAACATGTTTATTTTTTAAAAAAACAACACATTTTCCCCTCTTGGTCACATGGGATGATTATTACTGCAGTGCGAGGGCAGGATGTGTCATAGTTACTAAACCCTTCATATTGGAACAGAAGTACACATCAGCTTTATCTATCATATTTACACTTTCCTTATTCTTGGTGGAAAATATTAATAATCTATTGGAAGTGTGTATCCAAATTTTGGACAGAACAACAGCATGAACCTTCTTGAAAGTTAATAAAGTTAGGAGTGAATGATAAAGAAGCTTCTGCATTATACTATGCATTCCTCTTTTGCTGCTTCTGTTCTAACAGCATAACCACATGTCAGAGTAAAGTAACATTTAACATTTCCTATGTGAAATTTTTTTTCTGTCTCTCAGGTGTCTCCATATGCATGTTAGAGTTGAGCCCTGCTATGCAATCACAGGTTGGTCATCAGACATTTGGTCTAATTAAATTCAGATTCTGGTGTGCATATATCCTGTCAGGTTAGCTCAGGGCTTAAGATAACACTGGAGCCAAACTCTATAGTTCTCTGTATTAACTGATAGTGTTTGTCATTTCATTCTACTCTGGAGCAGGCTGACTTTCTCTCCAGATGTGTCTAGAATAGGGCAAATACTGTTTCTTTCGCGAATTCACATCAGCTGGGTCTAAAACTGAGTCAGACTGGATCACTGAAGAAAGAAGAACTCTCAATTACTGTAACATTTAATGGACGTATTTCTGCTTGGTAGTTATGGAATTATAGTTGGAATGGAATTACAGCGAGATGCTGGAAAAAGGCTAAAGAAATAGGGATCTTTCGTAAATCCCAGTGACCACCTTTCTTCTATCCCCAGTTCAATGCTCTTTAGTTCTGCTTGTTCTTCATCCTTGTGAGCACAGCACTTCACGACTTGACTCACCTTCCCGCAACAAATTCCTCATACCTATCTGTTTCCCCAGCAGCAGCTTTGGCCTGACAGCCTGGTATGTTTCTTTTGGAGCTTGTACCTTGTGTTTTGGGATTTGGAATGCATCTTCATTTGTTGTGGCAAAGCATCCAGCCTTTTCTTTCTGTTACAGTTTAAAAAATAAGGAAAACCAAATGCTCAGCATTGTTGCCCATACTTTGTTAGTTAGCTGTGCACCAGATCTAAAGTTCTCTAACAGGACAGAGGCTATAAACCTTTTCCTGTGATAACATGCTAACATGCATAATAGTTATTGGTAGTGATTTCTGGTTTGTTTTGTTGTATTTTCTTGGTGCTTTTTTGTTTTTGTTTTGTTTTATTTTGGGGGTTTTTTGGGGTTTTTTTGGGTTTTTTGGTTTTTTTGTTTGTTTATTTGTTTGATTTTTGTTGAAATACATAGTTTATGAAAGTGCTTTTTATAGCTTTGTAGACAAATGGCAGTGGATGGTTTTTTTCTGAAATACTTTATTGCTTATAAGAATCTTCCTGCTCTTCATGAACAACTTTCAGTTGCTGTGTTAGCTTTTTTCAAATGTTCCCCATGTAATGGATAGTAACCTGATGGCCTGGAAGGCCCCACAAGGTGCTGTAGCACTATGTAATGTTCGTATGTGATCATGAAGAGAAAAAAAAAAACTCTAAAAGTGGTAAGATTTACTCTGTGTACTTCCAAAGGGCTGTTATAAGTCCCAGGGATCAATAACAATACAGAACATTAGAATATGTGTTGCAGATATTAAAGCTGTCTGCAGACTTCTAACTTCCTCTGAAGACAATACTGAAAGAGTCTGTACTCATTTAATCTTCACTTGACAAAAGCTGGCATTCTGAAGCAGTGTAGCTGTCTTTTACAAAACAGTTGAAGAAAGTTAGACACTAAAATCCAGTGCTAACTTTTGCTGAAAAATGGCAGCTTAGACTGTCAGATAGCAAGAAAGTAATGTTGCCCTTGTTACCTCCTGTGTTTTTGGTTTTTTTTCCCTAGCTCATAGGCTAAGCATTTCGTGTGGACAGTCAAAGTTTGAAAAGTTAAAAGCAATTGAAAACAGAAGGACAGAAGGGGAATTTTAGGCAGTTCAATTAGTATGAATTATTTTCAGCATCTTGTGTGGCATAAATTAAGTTTTTCCTTTGTTGGCACTTGTGAAAAAATAACAGCTATTGATTAGGCCTGTCGAGCCCTCCTGCCTGGCCTGACAAGATATTTTACTGTAGTGTTGTGGGCACAAGCTAGAAATGATGCCTCGAGAGTGAGATCCTCTACAATCATCTTCTCGCATTGTTATTTTTAGTCGGCTTTTTTTTTAGATGTACTGTATACAGTAGAACCTTATTAAAGCCTCACTTAAGATCCTCAGATAATCACCTTCACCAAGCTGCTTCTGAGAAGTTTTCAGGAAACTATTTTTAAATGCAGCAATATATTGATTTCTGAGCGGGGGGGGCAAGTGGGAGGTTGCTAATCTAGGCACTTGGGTCAAAGCTAGTGTTCGTGTCCTTGATTCCTTATTTTAGTGGGAGTGGGCTGCAAGTGTAGGCGTGCCTCTGTCACTGATTAGAACTTGGTTGTTAGGTTTTGGTGCTGGCAGTCTGAAAAACTGTGAATGTTGTCTCAAATGTAGAATAGATGTAGATTTTTACTCTGATTAAATGAGAGGAGAGACCAGCACTGACAGTGGTATGAAGAAGAATTTCAGAGGTGACAGTGAGAAGATACAGTGTTTTGTTTTCGTTCTCAGATCTGAGCTGAGCAATAAATACTGTGATGTTTGCAAAGATCCTATATTTTGGGGCTAAATATATGCATCTTAGAGTGAGATGGGCAAGTCTAAAGACTTCATGTTGTCAGGTGAAACAGGTGGGAGAGACAAAGTTTTGAACAATTTGGTTTCCTGATTTTCTTTGTTCCTTTTAGTTTAGTATCAAAATCTGTAATGTGAGGAAACACTGTTGCTTTGCTTTTTGAATGTCTTTTTATCAGCACAGTCCATATTTAAAACTAGCCGCAGCCTTTGATACTTGAGCAGCAGTGCTAAACCATCATTAATCCCTATACAAGGTGGATGGTATTGCTTTTGGTGCTTCTCTGTTTTCCTTTCTAAATAATCCCAGACAGTTGTGATCATATGTTCATTTGGCAAGAGGTGTCTTGAATTTCCTTACTGTTATCTAGTCAGAATTACTGGAAAACCATTTGAAGTCAGCATGTGATAAAGATGACAATACGCAGACAGATTTTCAACGTATTGATGGATAGTAGAATTCATTGTATTTTTCTTGTTTTTCTTCATTGGAGTTTAAGTTGTCAGAAATGATGGCTTATGTCAGAGAGAGTTTGAGTTCCAGTACAAGGATATCCAGATCTGGCTGCCAGGACGTCTTTGTCTGTGGCCAAGGAATGCATGGAATTAAGAATAAACCCCCCAAATCATCTCTGATGAGAGAGTGGTAGAGAAAAGGATTTAGGTTTGGTGAATCATAGAATCACAGAAGGTTTGGATTGGAAGGCGCATTAAAGATCATTCCAACCTCCCTGCCATGGATAGGGACACTTCCAGGAACTGGGCATCTGCAGCTTCTCTGGGCAACCTGTGCCAGTGCCTCACCATCCTCACAGTCACCCTCATCTTCCTGACTGAGAAGTGAAGGATGGTTCCTATCCTCCTTCCTTGTTCATTATGGTCTTTTTTTTCTCCTTTGCCAAGGAGTTAATGTTTGAGATGTCTCTGGTCCGTTGTCTCTTTCTGGAGTTTCAGTTGGCTTTAGTTTAAAATTTCCTTTGCTTTTTTTTCTGAAATATTGCAGCCTTGCTTTTTGTATTTGGACCCTACATCTGTAATCTTTGTCGCTGTGATGATACTTGACTGAAATTATTATAACACAATGTGCAGAGGGATGAGGTTTAAACTCTGCAAAGATAATCACTCCTGCTGAATGCATTTCAGATTTCTTATCGATGGCATTAGCCACTGGGGGACACACTGGACCTCCTTTGGACACCTCCTTTTGACACCATTGTCTTCTCATTGCCTCTGCCGTGTGGGGAGTGTATTGTCGCCTGTTTGGGCAGAGCTCTGTGGGCAGGAGTCAGGGTATGTCGTGACAGTCTTCAGTGAGTTGCAGAGAAGTGCTGTGGGAAGCAGTGAAGAGGAGAGAGGCCTTGGGAAGAGCACCTGAAGCTGGTTCTATCCCCACCAGGGCATCCGAGGACCTGGGGGACATGTCCTGGTCCGCCCCTCTCCTAAAACATCCAGGATTCTCCCTTTAGGCTGCTGTTGCCACCTGCTTTGGGAAGAATTTTTTCACAGGCAGGTTTGTTAAGCATTAGAATGGGCTGCCCAGGTGGAGTCACCCTCCCTGGAGATGTTCAAGAAATGACTGGACGTGACACTGAGTGCTGTGGTCTAGTTGACAAGGTGATGGTTGTCAAAGATTGGACTTAATGATCCTGGAGTCTTTTTCAACCTGAATGACTCTGTGTGTGACCTTGGCTCTGCCACTGGGCCCACTTGGTTGGCTTTGAGACAGATATTTCTTTCTCTGCCTTATTTTTCCACTTGGGAATAGTGATGCCTTTTCAATTAAAGCTGGAAAATTATACAACTGTTAATTAAGATGTACAAAATCATCATGAGATTCAAAGGAATTGTCTTGGACCTGCCAGAAGAAATTTTTTTTGTGTGCTGCTCTATAGCTCCAGCTTCCCTAAATTTGTTGGTTATCCCAGGTCTGATGCTTAATCCTTAAGTTTTCATATCTGGAAAATGCTTGGAGCATATGAGTTTGCTTTATAGGTTTTTGAGAGGTATAGTAGAATACTGAGCTGGAATCCTAGAAGTTTCCTAGTGCAACAGTTAAAATATATTTATCATCAACCCTCTTGCTTGCTGTTACTTGTATCCTTTCTGTCTTTACAACTACTTCTTTAAAAAGCTGTATCCATAGCTCTCCTGCTGATATTTTTTGGTAGGGCTCCATTATTCCTCTCCGCTGTTGATTTTCAAACTCAAAGGACTAGATTTAAATAAAAGGGCATGTCTTTGGCTTTAATAAGCTTTCAATAAAATCTGAAAAAAAAATGCTACCAACACCCCTACAAAGAGCAGTTTTTATGAGGGTTTGCATCCCTACTCTACCCCCTGAAGACCCTGTGTTCTGAGAGAACTGCTACCCTATACACCTGGCCATAATTAAGTAGTCTTTGTTTTTCTTTCAGTCTTACTCTTGTTTTAGAAACATGATGAAATGTCGTATTGAAGAGAGCTTATAAAAGTATTAAAGTAAAGTAAAGCCTGACTGCCTGGTAAATGTGCCGCTCAGTAAGAGACTTGCTTATTTCAAGGCAAGCTTTAAAATGTTGACTGTACTGAAGCTTTGGCTATTTCCCTTTACAATAGGATCATTCTTTTTTTTTTTTTTTTTTTTTTTTTTTAATTTTGTTTTCTGTTATGTTCCCCATCCTGATTTTTTGTTTAATGGAAAGTTACAAGTAGATTAGGTTTCTTGCATACTCCTAGGAGCCCAATTTCAGGTTGAACAGGAGATAAACTGGTTAATAAGAATAGATGCCCCAAATTAAAACACTTCAGTGGCACTGGATTGAAAAAAAAAAAAAGTGAAAGCAAAAAAGAAGGAAATGCAATATGGACATTGCTCATGATCTTGCCCTCCTTTCAGGTAGGAACAAGCACAGCAGTTTTTAACAATCAGCCCTTGTGTGTTTTCCTTCCCTCCATCTTGTTTCACAGTTATCTGTTAGTAACAGCAGTATTATTACACACAGATTAAAAGACAGGCAGCTTTTAGGCTCCCTGACAGTTGGCCAGAGCAGAGATTAGAGATAAAAGTTAATCCCATGAGGTAATAGCAAAAAAAGAGTACAAAGACATGAGATGAGCCGATAATGGTTTGTTTAGGTAAGAGGGCTTTCCTTGCCTTGGTGATTGGTTCTTGCTCAGTGGTGCTTTGAATGATAGCTTCCCAAATCGTTTCGAAGGTTTATAACAGTTAGCAGTGAACTGGGGAAAGAGTTAGAGGAAAAATATGGGAGCCAGCAGTGGTAAAACAAAATGAAATCATTACACCCATAAATGGAAGGTGCCAGACCATGGGGGAGATGAGAGATGTTTTCTTCCTCAGCTGCAGAGCTATTAGTCAGTTAACACTTGGACAGAGGGAGGCTGAAACAGTCTCTAAGTCAGGGTTTAAAATATCAAAGGAACTTGTGTTTATATTTCTTGTAAAGTGGAAAATAATTTGAAAATGTAGCAACAGGAATATAATTTCAGGATGGTTAAAATGTTAACAACCTGATATATTTTAAGTTACATTTCAAGTTACATTTCTTTTAAGTTTCGTTGCACCTATTGCACGCTCAGAGAGAAAAGTTTGCAAAGGCTTTTTTTTTCATATATATTTAGGAATGCTATTAAATCCATGTGACATCTCAAATGATATTCAAATAAATCCATCCCTTTCTTGTCAAATTATTAAGGGGTATTCAGCAGAAGATTGGGAACATGAAATAAGTGAATCGTTACTTTTGCACAGCCCTATCATTTTGCAGCTAACACAGATAAATATCTGTTTGAAATAGAAGCTATCTACCAACCACTGACAATCTGGCTCTTAGCTGCAGTCACAACATTGAAGAGGTGGAGATTCATATCTTTGTTTTTTTAAACAAAGACTGATGAAAACAATAGCATTCGGATTCTTAAGTGCCATAATAATATGATTCTGAAATAACCAATTAGCAAGCTACAATTACTGTACCTGCCTTAAAGCTGGCTATTGCAAACACTAGGCTAAGAAGTGAACTGTAATAGAAATAAAAGCGTGCCTTATTATGGCATCTAGCCACTGGAATTGATGGAAGAAAAAAAATCTACCCTCTCATTTCTTTCTTTGTCCTTCTCTTTTGATGAGGGCAGGGAAGTAGCATGAATACCAAAAAATGCAATTATAAATAGGGGTAATTCCAGAGACAACATAAGAATGAGTTTCATAAGTTATAATTTGTTCTACTCTTTGAGTGTCTTCGGTTCCCCTAAGAATCTATTTCAAGGAGTCAGTGAATCAAACTCTGCTTTATTTTTCTTTTCTGTCATGTATTGAATAGGTAGGTATTAATTACTATTTAACTTAGAATACTAATGAAAATTATTTGTGTGCTGTCAATAAGGAGGTCTTGGAAGGAAAAGAGATGAGAAGGTTGGAAACTAACCAGTCAGATTTTGTCCTTAAGCTTAAAAGGAAGTAAAACTATTGTTTTCTTCATTGTGTTTGTCCAAAATATGATGCAGTTTTGCATCCTTCTCTGCCTGAAAGCCTGTAAACTTGCCAAGGTATTTCATGTTCTGTTTTTTTTGTTTGTTTGTTTGTTTGTTTTGTTTTGTTTTGTTTTGTTTTGTTTGTTTTTGGCCATGGAAATTCCAGCCCCATTTTCTCCTTTTTGTGCTTGAATGAGCAGGAAAAAGAAATCAGAGTTCAGAGAATGTCCTTTTCCAGAGGAGCTCAGATGGGTTGTTCTTCCTTAAACAATTTCAAAACTCCATGCTTCAGGCTTGGTCAGATTAGTACCAAGTCAGGTCATCAGGTTTTAAGAAGTTGTGAGAAACTGTGGTAACAAAATTAAGTGTCAATTTTTTTCTTTGGTACAATTGGACAAGAGAACGAAACAGAAGCCTCTCCACTTGCCAAAAGAATTATCAAATTCCTCTCTTCTGGTCAGAGGTAATTGCCATTTTTGGAGAACAACTTGCTATAGCATTCATAAACAGTGCCAATATAATTTGTTTCTAATAGAATTTCATGGTGCACAAAGCTTGCAAATAATTGGTTTAGGAGTAAATTGAGGGGAGGGTTTTTCTCCAATCTTTTTATCGCTTGCTGCTACCATGTGCCATTCAGAGTCCAACTCAATCAAGAGTCTGTTACTGATAGCTGAACAATGTGGCTCCTACAGATCTTTTATGATGCAAAAGTGGGCAGTTGCATTGTGAATCTTTCAAAAGGCATTACATTTAAAAAATAAAAAAAGAAAGGACTTTATATACAGACCCTTAGATACGAAAGTGATTAATTGGAAATAGATTTTTGCTATAGTTTTGTTGTTTAGAATCCTAAATTGAGTAATTGGACTTCTTAAAGAATTTGACTGTTTTGTTGAGAGGCAGAGAAATTATGTGAAGTTTCAGTGTCTCTCCATTTAATATGTCAGGACTGCTATGCTCCTCTAACACTTCATCTCAATGCTCCACATATCCCTTACTTTTCCCAGGCTGTAGGGTGAGCTAATAAGATCGTTTAGGCTCCCTGAAGCACAGTTTGGTACCATCACATGAAGTTGTCTATGTGTAAGAAGCCTGAGCGCTCCTTGAAAGGGAAAAAGTAAACTAAAATATTTTTTGAAAGTCTTACCCTGGTGAACGACTTTGTCTTAACTGAGTGGGACTAGTGTACAGTTCACATGAACTATGTCATGCTCCTTTGCAGAGGGCCTTATTGGGAAAAAATTTCCATTTTCCATTATTGCAGTCAAACTGCACATACTGGTGATAACTTGATAAAGCCCTCAGCTTCAATGATTTTCAAATATTTGTGCACTTTCTTGACTGATAATCAGTAAATAAACAATTAGATTCTACAAAAGTAGTCTTTTAAAAAGCATTTTGTCTATGTTCACGGATTTCATGGTCAGATACCAAAAAGTTTCAAGCCCAAAGAACCTGAGGGAGAATGAAAAATATCCTCAAGTTCTTTACTTGTCAGGATCAAATTATTTTTTCTGAACTGCCCTACTCCTAACTGTAAAAAGCCAAAAAGTTAAATGAAAATAAGTTTTTATGATTAGGAATGAAATTGGGCCTTCTTAAATAATTGTAGCTTCTCTGTAACTGGAGATCTCCTGCTGTACTGATCATATCAGAAGCTGTACCTTAGTCAAAAGTTGTTCCTTTCTGCCAGTGATACCATGTGTGCAAACAGCAGTCATTTGTATTGCCTAAAATCAAAATGTAAAGTTTTGTCTTTGAATTCTTGCCCTACTTTTTGTTAATAAGGCAGTAGAAAACAGTGACATGAATCCCGTTATCTCAAAAAGTGGACCTGTAGAAGATTTTGAGTAGTTTTATTTTCTTACTGTTTTTAGAAACAAAATTCTGTGCAGAGATTATCAATTTGGTAAGAGACAATAATCTTTTACAAAAGAGAAAAATAACAAGCAACTTTAAAAAAGATCTCTATCTGTAATTCATAGAAAGATGCAGAGAATTTTAACTATATTTTTTCCTGTCTTCTCCAGCCTCCTATGCATCTGGGTTATAGCTGAGGGCAAGTTGGGAAGTGTTAAAAATCAGAGAAGAGCAGTTAGTGATATGTTTAAAGTTTTCTAAGTAAGAAAAGCAAGAAAAGCCACTTAGAATACTTTTTTTAGCAAGTGAACTTTCCTGACAATTTAAGAGACCCAGGTGATTCAGAGAGTCTCAACAATGTCTACAAATTTAAGTGATTCTCTGAACTCTTTGAGTTTTAAAGGTTATTCACGTCACTGGCAATACAGAGCACTCACCATGACTGGCAACTTTAGGGAGCATGCAGTTTTTACTCTATTGACTACTGTTTTGTTCATGCTCTGCTCTGTATTCTTGACAGCAAATTGATTTAACTTGCAGCAGGAAAGAGTGTGCGAGTGTGAGTGAGCAAAGCCCACAGGAGAGGGGGAGAGAAAGAAATGTGTGAATGTGAAATGTAGCAGGGAGCAAGGCAAGGATACTGAATGGCAACATTTAGGCATTGACTGTGACATTGTATTAACCTTTTTAATGGATGTATGTAATAAAGTGACGTGTAAATGGAGCACAAGGGGAGATATGACACTATATCTGGAAAAGGATAAAACAGTCAGTGAATACTGGGCTATTATAGCAGTTTGCAAACCTTGGATAAACTCAGTCAGCGGTTGTATAATTGGTTATTCAATCCCAACCCTTGTTCACAGCTCAAAGCCAGGAACACTGAGACCTGTTGCCAATTTGAGTGAATGCAGTGACTGTACTCGGCCGGAGCCTAGCACTGGAGCCAGGCCTTTTCCTGTGGGCTGGTTTCCACCATGTCTGGGGCTGGCGTAGTGACAGTAGCCCTTTTGTTGTGAGAGGCTGGCTGGTACTCCCCTCCTTTGCAAAATGTCTAACAGCTACACAAATATAAGAAAATAGGAAAAGGGACTTACTGTAGCTTTTCTCTTACCTAGTTAAATGTAGGGGCTTTGAAAAGGAGGCAAAGTCCAAGCAATAAGGAAAACTGAAGCACATTATTGCCAGTTCAGGAAAGCGCCATCTTGTTCCAGGGTATGATACGACTTGTGAACGAACTTGTTCCTCCCAAATAATTCTCCTGACCCATGTCTGAGCAGCCTGGGAAGTGCTCTTTGGAGAAGAGGTCCCTGCCGGCCCGCTGCAGTGGCCCCTTGCACAAGCATGGGAGCTCCTGCATGGACCCACTCCATAAAAAGTTCTAAAGTGTTGACGTTGTTGTCATGGGTTTGTTTGGGAACCACTGGTATGGAGGTCGTTTCTCTCCAAATATGGAGGTAGCATTATATCAACCAGCTGGAGATGAGCAGAGAGAGCATTATAAGTACCCTGGTTCCCTCCACCCTCATCCCTACACACACAACTTTCCAGTAAAACCAAGGAGATATTTATGGAATGTCCTGACTCAGAGGCCAGCTGTTTCTCTTCTAGTAAAATAGTAGTTAGAAATAAATCAGAGGAAGGTTTGATTTTGGTTGATGAAATAATGAATATTCAGTAATATATATAGCAGATGAGCCTAGATGAGCTAATGGTCCCTTCTAGTTTCCAGCTTTTTTGTGAATGAATCGGCTGTGATATGAATCTACAGTTTCTCTTCTCCCTCCTTTTTTCCCCCCACTTTTCTCTGGCTTTCAGTGGTGGGATCTTGCTCCTTCACAAGTCTTATAGTTTCTGAATGTACCTGTGTTTCACAGTAGTATTTTTGTAGTCATCGTTCCCTGTACAGGGAAGGGAATTATTGACACAGTAGATTATGCACAGGCTTTTTAAGTTAAAAAATTATATGCCTGTAGATCACAAAGAGATGGGCTTGGGGGCTAATCTCTTTACCAACCTGATTTACTCTAGTTCAGAGAAAATAATACAGAGTGCCCAGTTTACTGAAAGGCTGCAATTCAATCAAGAGGTTCTGCAGAGGTCATATAATTTAAATAGTTACAACACCTCTTGACTGAGTTGTACTTAGTTGTTATTTATGAGGGTAACTTTTCAAAGCAATCTGCATATCTCCCGCTAAAACCTGCTTTGAAAATTTTATACCATGATGTCATTGAAAAAGAATTTTTTTCTCTTGGTAAGAAAAGGAAAAAACCCAAAAACAAAACCCCACACCATCAAAATGGGAGGGGAAATGAATGCAGTTTTAGAATAGAAAATTAATCACTTGGAAATGGACTGGTTATTGTGAAGCAAATGCAGAAAGAGTATTGAACTTGCAATACATGAGAAAAACTACAGAAACTCCTGCCAAGGCTTTTAATGGAAAATACACCACACATTTCATTATAAACGCAGCTTTGGGAGTGAAGAGTTATAACAGTGGACAAAAACAGGTATTGTGGAAATACATTTTTTTTTAATAATCATAGTTAATGTAGCTGAGTCCTAATTGAAGTATTGTATAAAGTAGCAGGAACACATTGTAGTAGGGACTGCTGGAACAACTTGGGTGTTTGGGGTGTTTGTATTAAGAAGGATGTAGTACTATATGCTGGTGAACCGAGAATGGTTTAGTCATTGGGAGAACTGCACTGAAGTGATTTGAAGCCTCTTCCTACTGACATTGAAAAATCCACTCAACATACACCTCATCTTCTCAACTCCTCCAAATGTTATCTGTGTTTTGCATTGCAGTGTAATATTGTCTGCAAGGATAACACGCTGATGTCTCCCTTAGGTCAGTGTTTCCAATTTAGTGAATGGTAGGTGTCTGACTGGAGATTCCCCACTCTCCTGCAGAAGAGTGAGTGCTTGAGATGCATCATTAATTTAATGTAGCTAAGAGACTGGTGGGGTTAAAGGAATTGTAATAGCCCCACAGAGAACTAACCAAATGTAATTTAAATAAGATGGAGGAAACTTTTCATGCCTTGATTTTTTTTTTCTGAGTTAGAAATGTTCAAAGCAGAAATAGCTGCTTTTCTATGTTTTAAACTCTGTATCTGTAATATATATGGAAACAAGTGTTTCAATTAAAGTCAGGTCAGGGCTTTTCAGAAGCCTGTCTTTTGTACAGAGCTCTCTAGAAATGTGCACCCATGGTGATCTTTTTTTTTTCCTCTGTCAAAAGGAGAGGTAAGAAGAAGAAAAAGTACAACACACTGCCTACCAAGTAAACCACAAGTCACAGCTGAGCTAGACATCTCCAATCCTGAATTCTTGGAAGGCAAATTAATTTTTCTCCGTTAATTGTTCTAGAATGGAATTTAATTCAAAAGACTCATAGAGAATTGTAGAATTTCTGTAGCCAGATTTAGAACCAACTAATAGGTTCTATCTAGGTGTCATAGGAATTTGAGGATTAGAGGCTGAGTTTCATAAAGATCTGGGAAAAGTTTGATTTGGGGATTGCTGCATTACATTCCTACATTTCACTTTTCTGCCTGAGTTAGAATGAGCTTGAGATTATTTTTGTCCTAATTAAGAATCTGTTACTTCCATTAAGAAATTATGGGTAACTGAGAAATGTGTATTTCTACCTTTATTCCCTAAGAAAAACAGAATAATCCTTGAACCATATAATACATAGTATTCTGGCTCTTCAGTTATTTATAAAGCCAAAGCTGATGGTGTCACTTTTAACACTGCCTACCCTGCCATCCTTGCAAGGAAAGGTATAACATATGCTGGAAAGATATAATATATTCTGTATTATGCCCTAGAGTGTGACCTTTCTTTTTTAATTAGGCTGTCCTTTCTGTATTCTTGATTCAACTTGTGTTAAAGTAACTAGAAAAATGCTGTCTTTGATGTCCCAGGACCTTCCAACTCCATCATCTGCTCTAATAGGGCTTAAGAAACAGGGAAGTTCCCCAGAGACACATGAGGGTCTGGTTGGAAGGTTAGCCAACATTTTGTACTAGGTGTCCTTTACAGCACATCCATTCCTTTAGCAGGGAAGCAGGAAGCTATGTAAATTGGTGGTGTAGTGCTTAGTGGCTGTGTTCATAGAACCAGGAAACTCCAAGATTAGCTCAGTGGTTAGACCATGGGAGAGAAGGTAAGCCAGCACTGAAGAATTCTTTCCTTCTCATCTATCCTGTAACCGTCATGTTTTACATGGCATTTGACCACGTCTGTTGTTCCTGTGACTTATTCCCCCATCTGCCCATAAAGTACATTGAAAAATGCTGTTGAAGGGAGAAAGGGGAACATGGGAGGGCATGATTGTGACAGTTTTGCTGATTGCAAAGTCTTAAGACTTAGCTAAAAGGTGCAGTTGTCAGTGTGGTTATGTGATACAGAAATTTATTCTATTGGCTTTCAGGGTATAGACTACTTTCATTTATGCCGTAGCATCCCCCCAGGATTAAGTCATTTGTTTCTCTGGTATTCTTTTAAAGCCTGGTCACAAAAGAGAACTTTCTGGACAATGGGCCCATTACCCTATTCAGCCTTTTCTAATCTATTAAATTCCCTATTAAACCATTCTGCAATTACTCCACACCCCACCTTCCCAGACACTCTGTTCTCAAGCAATCTGGGAATTTACCCTTGTGATTTGCCTCACTCCACAGGAGGCCCACATCCCTCTGTTTCACTCTACCACTTTTGATATTGACTCTGGGTCCTTTTCTGGCATACTGACGTATCTGGTATGACTCTCCTTCATATCTGCATACTAGAGGGACATTTATATACATTTATTCAAAGACTTCACTATCTTACTCAGAGAGACGTGGGTCTAAGAGAAAAAAATTCAGTCTCAGCCCTAGTTTTATCTCAGCATTGAAAAAGAAAAGCTGAATTGCATGTAGTTCTTTTTCCAAACATCTCTTACTAGATGTGAAATAAATCTCTGTGTAAACTGCATATTGTTGAGCATTTTGTCTAAAAAAAATAGTAGTTACCATATGGAGATGTCAGTGTTAGTCACAAAATTAAATCACAAAAGATAGGATTCCATATAACAGTTTGATAATGGTATTATTATTCAGAGTTTATCAGCATTAGCTGTTTCAATGTTAAAATTGAGGTGCAGTTGATACTGGACTTGAATTGATTTTTTTCACAGCTGCACCAACAGTTACCTGACTGAAGTGATTTCCATGCAAACGTTAAAATTTAGCTGAGTTTCTTAGGGACTTTGAGGTGGTTTGAGTCAATGTTCAGAGTTACCTCACAAAGACACAGAGTTAGAGCCAGAAATCTCAGCTGTAGAACTGCACAGATCCCTACGCAGATCTGCTCTTAGGGTTCTTTCACAGATTTTTTTTTTTTTTTTTTTTTTTTTTTTTGTGCAATATGCTCTTCATTTATAGATTTGATCTTTATTTTAAGGGATTGCCACTCCCAAAAAGCACCCACTTTTCCTGTCAGGTCTTGCAAGATTGCATTCCTGAGTATGGGTCCAGCTCCTCATAAAGGTTTGTCTAGCTAACTCGCACGTCACGCATTATTCCATGTATCCTTTAGTCAGTTGTAGCCTAGCCAGTGCTTGAGATCACAATCATACATGAAAGTTTGGGTTTGGGTGTTCTTTCAGTAGGTATATGTCCCACTGAGCATTTTGGATATGAGGCCAGATTCTTAGGAGACATACCTTGTTATAATAGTCAGAGCTGTTTCAGAGGATGCCTTTTTCCTTTTGTGGAATGAAAGGTAGAAATAATCAAGATGAGAACACAAATACAAAGATCACTGGTACCAGATTTCTGTCTGGTAAGCCAAAGTGCAGCTTCTGCCTATTCACAGCAGAACCCAGATGTCTCTTACCACCACAACTAAGTGAAGATTGAGTAGGATCTTCAAGTACAAATGTTGCAGAGAAGGTGGTCTATTCTAAGTGGCTCTTTCTTCATCTAAACTTTTTCATCCTGCTTCAGTTTGGTTTAAGCTTCCCCTTCACTGATGTTATTAGGACATAGGTGAATGCTTTGGAATTGCAGAAAGGAGTTGATTCGTAATTTAAGTCTGAGGCCCAGGCACTACAGCAGGCCTTGTCAAATGGGTAGTTGAGAAATCTGTAAGGATGAGTACACATAGTCTTATCTTGTTTTTAATGAAACAGATTAGGTCTCAGAATGACATGGACAGGTTTGTTGGACAAAGAGGGAGAAGTCTAATTTTAGGTGGCCATTGATGAGATTGGTAGTGCAGAAGTGAGAAACTGTTTCTTGTTTCAAAGTAACTTCATCAGAGGAAATGTTAACATTTTCTGTATGTCTGGGGTCTGTGTTCTTTTTAGCAGGGGGAATGTAGTGCCTCCTGATTGTCATCATTGTGTAAAGATCTGCCATGTGAATGACCTTAGTTCTTGGGAAGGTATTCTGCTCTTGCCCTGCATTCATCTTACTGGTCCTTGGTGATTCATGAAGCCATCCTAAATGCACATGAGCCTTCTTGTGGATCTGGACAACTATTTGCAGAGGAAGTTTCATCATCCTAAGATGAATTAAGGAAGTCTTAAAGTTCTGCTGCAGGGTATGAGTCAGATTCCTCTATTTTAAAGAAGATGTTTTCTCTTTGGTGTGCTGGCAGTAATTTGAAGGCATAGTTTATGCTTCAACCTAAATCCTCTTGTCTTTTCTGGGAAGTTACTGTTACAGCTGTTTCATGTTTGCCCAGGCTGCTGCAGTTATCTGTTTAATGGCTGGGGAATGGCTCCATGTTGGTGACAGTTCTCAATAGCAAGGGAGTGGCTGCAGTTGCCCTGACTCTCCTGCTCCTTCAGTGCATTGTGTAATATAAGTACATTTTGGATTTGACAAATGAGTCCCTTTTCTTAGTCTTGTTCTTTCCCTGTTCTCAGCATTGTTTTCTTTGTCTCTCTTGTCTTTTTACCTCTTCAGCTTTTCTGCTTTTACTTTCTGACTTTCCCCTTGTCTAGAACTAGTATCTTAAAGAGCTATGCATAACAGGCTTTCTCTGATTTCTCTTCTGGTATTTGGGGATTACGTGTCACAGCTGTTACATGGCTGAACCACCCGCGTATCTTGATGTTATTCCCTAACTCAGAAAGAAAAATGCTTGATGAAAAGGAAAGCAAATGCATTTCCTCATCCTATTTATGCTGAAAATAAGAGAGTCAAAAAAATCCATGAATGGAGACAAGTGAGAACAAACAGAACAAGTTGTCAAGGCAGATAGAATGCTGTCCTTCAATGGAGAAACCTGTGTTCATGCCTTGGAAGAATATTTTAAGCAAACCCAAGGATGACATAATCCTTAATAATTTCTTCCTAATTTGATATAATTATTTAATGCAAATATAATTTACATCACAACTAGTAGTCTGATTTACTCTGAAACTACCTGCACTTCAGAAGCTTTGATTTATAGTGTTCCTTTTTTTAAATGTTATTATTAATAATATTATTGTTCCTGTCTTTCTGGCATCTGGCAATGGATGATTGAGATTTTGTGTTCACATACATTGTGCAAGAGGAATTCAGGAAGTGTAGTTGTTTAGCATCAGGCATATGTGCTTTAATTCTCACTTCCAGTGGTCAAACAGTCTGTCATATTTTGAAAAAGAATAGAAATCTGGGCCTACTGTGTTTTTTGTTGTTTCAGGGGAATATCCTTTTCAGTTTTCTGTTTTCGATTTTTAAAATTCCTTCAATGGTTTTATTAACATCCCAAATGAGTGTTTTCTGGTTCTTTCAATGTTATCATTAGGTTCAAATGATAATAGTATGCATTTTCATTCGGAAGTACATCCACAATCTGTAGCCCTTTCCCTACACAATCGTGTCAATTTATAATTTAAATAAATAGATCCAGATGATGAAAAGATGTGCACACTATTACCTTGATTTGATTGAAAACACATGACTCTAAACCAAGCAGTTCCACAATATGTCAATATTTTGATGGGTTTTAGCTTCACATTTTCAACTTGCAAGTGTATTTGTGCTTCCAAGTCACTTGCTAGTTTACTGATTTCATTTGGACATGGAATTGCCTGATTTTCCTTCATATTTACCTGTTTTGCCTGGACAGTGACAACACAGGGCTTGCATTTGATAGGGTTTATCTGCTGTATACCATTTATTAATTGAGTAACCTCATGTAGTAAATATATATGGATCAGAAATATGTTAGGATCAGAAAACATTTTGGCGCAATTTT
Source organism: Muscicapa striata striata (assembly GCA_030060385.1). NCBI lineage: Eukaryota > Metazoa > Chordata > Aves > Passeriformes > Muscicapidae > Muscicapa > Muscicapa striata. The sequence goes on along the minus strand of JAREIS010000110.1, from coordinate 1,215,295 downwards.
TTCTCCTGGCAGTAACACTTCTGATTGCATTGTTTAAATGGGTGCAGCTATTTTCATTTAAAGGAAAATTAACTTTTCTTCCACCTGCCGTTGTTCTCTGAAGATGATTATGATGCAGTCAACAAAATGCTGAGGAGGGGAAAGAAAAATTACATCAACCTCAAAAGAGGGAACGTCATAATTATCTGCTAATTGTTTAATTATCCTCAAAAAAGCCCGAAATACAAGGTGAGAGAACCTCTTCGTTCTGACTTCCACCTCTCCATGCTCTCATTGTCACTCTTGGCAGAGTGAGTAATGGCCATATCTGGATCCAGCCCTCTCCACCTCTGCTCTGCTGACATCATAAATTATCCAGATATAAATGGACAACATTCATTAGCTGTGCACTTTGCAGAAAGAGCCAGCTCAGGAGCTAAGCGCTTGCCCATTTTTATTAAAAGTTAAAAAGCTCCTTGCTGTCACGGAAGAGGGAGGTTGGAGGAGGTGCAAGGGAGGACAGTGCCACAGAGCTAATAAATAAAAATAATAACTATTACCATTGGTTGAGTGACCCTGGGAGAAGAGCACTACTGAGCCATTTGTTGTTCCCTTTCACTTGTCAACAACAGTGGCTTAAAAGCCTTTGCCATTGTTCAGAGCCTAATAGCACCTGTTGGGAAGATAGGAAGACAGCTGTCAAAAAAAAAAAAACAAAACAAAAAAAAAAAAAAACAGGATGGGGGAGAAGGGTGGAAGCTGATGATTATGCCAGTAACAAGCTCCGCTGCAGCAGGATATTTCCTGGCTTCCATTCGGAAGCAGGGATCTACCCTGACAGCTCCCCACCCTGATGCTCTCTGGGATGGGCACAGGGGATGCCTGGGAGCTGTGTGGGTCTGTTTCCGAAAGCAGTGATAGTCAACCCAGAATAACCCCAAACAGCAAGCTGGCCTCAATTGTGGAAGTTGCAGCGTTGTGACAAGAGTGCTTGTTTCACCTTTTTTTTTTCTTTTGATTTCTTTTCATTGCTCTGTTGCATTGCCAAATAAGACTCTTTGTCGATCCATGTGAGAAAGGCCGAGAGGTGAGGACTCCCAGAGATCAACAGCTACCCTGGCAGCCCATCCTCCCAAGGCCAGAGCTGTCTGGTTCTTGGGGGTGGGAAGTGATGGCGGTGGCCAGGGCTGAAAGATGGGCTATTTAGAAAATTGTCTCCTCAGCTTCATCACACATAATCCCCGCATTTTTCATTTTGAGGAAAATTACCAGCACTTCAGGGCTAGATTTTTTTCTCTGTTTTTAAGTAAGTTGCTCTGAGATTTTCAGCTAAGAATGCTATAGTAACTGTATGTGAAAGGTTACATTGTTGCTGTTGAATTTAGGATTTCAGAAGTGGAGTGGTTGAGCTTTGCAAGGTTTTACCTGAAATTCCAGCCAAACACCATAGTTCTCAATTTATGTTTTATGGTTATTTAAATTACATATTTTGGGGGGCTCTTGAGGGTTTGTTTTTGGGTTTGTTTGAGAAAACATTTAATTACTTTAAAAGTGACAGATCAGCATAAAATTCTTTTTGGTCAAAGGATAAACCATGTAATCTCCCTAGAATATCCTTAACGATGTGTCAATACCTATAAAAAGTTAGTGTGTAGTCGTCTCATTGAGTGCCTTTTTTAAATCCCTCTTACTTATCAAGGATGTGCTGAAGATGTAAAAAATTAACAGACCAAAAACATGGCCCTCTGTTAATATTGACAAGATATTATGGCCCTTTAATTAGAAACTGGCTCTGTTGGTAGCACTAATACAAAAATGTGTTTCAGGGGAATATGTATTCTGGTGGAGTATCTCTGTTCTGTTCTGGGACAGAAAAACAAAATTGAAGTGAAATTTAATGTTATTTAATTCTAGATGTCCCTGGTTTTATGCTTTTACTCTTGAAATAGTCTCTGGACATATTAAAACATCTTTGTGGTTTCAGAATTTCAGTGAAGCTCAGAATACTATCTCCTTCTGTCATCTGACACACGTTTTTTTGCTGGGTGGACCACTCCTGTGAAAATCAATTCCTTCTTTCATTTTGAGATTCCAGGAATTAAAGGGGTATTAGAAAACTGAAGAACACAGAATAAGACAGATTTTTTTTTAGTTTTCTTTTTTTTTTTTTTTTTTTTTTTTTTTTCCCCATGTGTAAGAGAGTTTTTTAATTTCACTCTTGCCCTTTTTTCATAAGGATTCCCACTGGTGGAACTTCAATTAAAAAGGAAAGGGTTGCTGCTCGGGTGTTTGAAAGTGAGTTACTCTGTTTCATATATTTATTTTTTGTACATCAGGAAAGTACTGGGCACATTTAAAAAGTCAACTTTTGTTTTATTTAAGGTTTGATAAGGTTCAAAAACTTTCTTCGTTCTTACATGTTAATTTAATTAGGGGTGAAGAAGATTGTGCTAGCAGGGAGCTGGAATCATCCTAAATATTGTGTGTGCTGAAAAAGATATTCCAGCAACACCTTGTGCCAGTGAAACATCTCTTTTGGCAGAATGTATTCTTTGGGCCCACTCCCTGGCCTGGATCTCAAAAGGCAGCCGGACCCTAATTCCTTTCCAGAATGGGATTTATGCTCCTGAACACCTTTGGGGATCCAAAGCACTGAATCCCAATGAATTTTGATGATGAAAGATATACTGTCTTATTGCCCTTTTCTGGGGGACACCACTGCTCTGCTGTGGAAATGGGAAGGGCAGATTGCATCGATTCTTGAACCAGCCATATCCTACTGTGTATTTTAAGGACAGATATTTAAATCGAGGGTAACTGAGCAGTGACTACTAACTGCACTGTTCCAGTCATTTTTTCAGAATAATTTGGGGTTGTCCTGCAAGTAAAGTGCCTCCATATAAATCTGAGGCAACCAGCAGTTGCTCCAGGCTTGATGTGGAAGGCCAGATTAATGGAGGTGTCAGTTGAGCAAACACCAGCTCCCCTGGCACACAGATATAATTTCCACACCCTCAGCAGTGGAAGGGGTGGCAATTATCCTACAGCAGCTTACAATCCTGTGCTTTGGAGGGTTATTAGCGTACTCTTTGTACCTCTGATGGGGTCTGTTGTCACTAAGGTAAGTAAGGCAATGGAGTATGTACTCTACAAGTTAGCATGTTAGACATAACAGAGATAGAGCTGGAATTCCCTATTCTGAGGTGAGAGCTCTGGAATGTGCTCATGAAAGAGGTGGTTTTCTCTTTGTTTAGGCCTCAGATAGGCTTTGTGGTCATCTCACTGTCAGTCCAGAAGAGTGTTTGACAGAAAGACTTTGAGAAATACCTGGCTTTCACACTCTGGAAGCAGGCTCTGTCCCGAGGCTGTATACCAGTAGAGGATGGAAGCTGAGAAAATCTTGGCTGTGGCCTGTGTAAGCCCCAAATGAACATCAGCTCTTCTGCTGGGAGGCTGAAGGACTGGTGTGATGTCTTCGCATTGTGCGTCTCCTATGTGGAGTGTGACACTGCTCCTGGAGTGGGTGACCGGTCAGTGAAACAAGACAGCCTGAAAAGCACACAGGTAATGGAGCAACTGCCAGTGCATTCAGGTGATGGGCACTATAAAATCTTCAGACAACAGCCTGGATATTCCTAAGGGTGTCATTGACTGAGATGCTGGTTTTGGGCTCAAATCTAGCATAAGAAGTCCCTCTGCTCTTCCCCTGTCCTGCCTAGCCAGATGTTCCTGCCTTGTGCTGTGGTTTGCAGACTCCTTGCTTACATCGAAGGGGATAATTAGTTCAACTATTGGTAGTTTAGTGTATCTGAAGGCTGTTCTAACCTTTTCTTCCTAATAAACTTCCCTGTGTTTTTAGGTAACTTTCTTGTGAGACTGGCAGTAGGCATTGGTGAGCAGTTGAGAAAATAATTGCCTTGTATATTTGCAGGTGGAGTAGAATCATATTTCTGGTGGCATCCACAGATTATTGATTTGGATATTAAAATCTTAAATAATTTATTAATGGTGCTATGGAACCTTTTTTGGCTATGTGAATTATTTTTCTAAACACAAAAGGCAGTGCTCTTTAACCAGAAATGACAAGAAAAATGTCTTATCATTTATACAGCATATACTTCATTAAAGCAGCATGGTAGGTATTGCAAAAGAGAGCATACAACTTGACAACAAGTGTTGTAATTTTGAGCATATACAAAATTAGGCACTATGTGCAACAAGAATGCAGTGGTAACCGGATGTCATTGTGCACCTCAGGTGATTATGGTCATCTCTGGATACAGAAGTTGATTTTGTTCTCTGAAATGAAAAGCTATGTGAGCTAACATGTGGCCAGGATGGGGCTAGAGATTCCATGAGCAGGAGGGCTGGTTATCTCTGCCAGAGGAGGGTGGTTTTTAGTAGGCTTGGAAGCTACCCATGAACATATGTAGCCCAGCTGTTTTCTGCACAGTGGTTATGATGGAGTGGTGCAGTAAGAGTCATACTGTGATGTGATGTGATGGCCAGAGCACCACTGCTTCTTAATATCGTAACTTGAGTGTTTGGTTCAGCTCTGTGAGTTTGTGCCCAAAGACTGAAAAATATTTTGTGTATAAAAAACCCCCAGACCCATAGAACCCAACAGCACACCATCTTCTGTCCAGTCAGAGAAGCCTCAGATGGTATTGTACTCAGAACCACATTTTGGCTTATCACGCCTGAGCAACCATGTCCTATATTCGAACAATATTTACATTTATAGAGGTGTTTCCTAGTGTCTGCTCCAAAAGTTTAAACTGCTTTTAGACTGGTGAAAAATTGCAGTACTTCCTGAGACAAGAGAAAAATTTATGTTTTGTGGTCTTTGATTTCCAAATTTAAATACATTCTGTGTTGTGCCTGCTCATGATTCATAGTGTCTTGCCTAGCTGCAAGTAGTTCCCTAAAAGCATGATTCTGTTGATGGAGAGCCATATGTGTATGCAGATGCTGCATGTCTATGTAACCTGCTGATACCAACCATTTCTTCGTAATAGTTGCTTTATTTTCTTTGCTATGAAAATTGTTTCTGATTTGGTATAGGTAAGAGCTTCTTAATAAAAAATGGGGGCATAAAAAGAGAAATTTCTTTTCTCTATGTGTTTCTCTGCTCTTTAAAAAGAAGAGTTGAAACTGCCTTTAATCTTGTTTCCTGATTTAGACCAGGGAGGGTTTGTTGTGGTACATGAACAGAGAACAGAGTGCCAATGGGGTGACATGTTGATAGGTAGGGGTTGTAGGAGCGCTGAGTGGAACTCTGACTGACAGGTGGAACATATTTTTGACCATAGCAGAAGAAAAAGGTGAATAACGAGTACCAGTTCAGTGTTTGCCAGTGCTTTCTTAATACAAAGGAAGGTGCTTGTCAGAAGTGGAAGGTGTATAAGGCAATGTTGAAGTTCATTCATGATATTTTGTGCCAACCAAATACTCCTTCCTGTAGGAATAATACGTGTTGGCAGGAAATGTTTGGTGGTCTGGCTGGGCATTGAGCAACTCTTGGCTTCTCTCTGTTCTTGCTACACTTCATGCCATCATCCTTGCCAAGGCCAGACATCTTTCTTTTACTTTTTTCTAAGAAGTATCTCTCTTTCAGCCCAGGCAGGATCTGTTCACTGTAGTTTCAGAGGAGGGAGCCCTTTGGGCATCTCCTTGGGAGGGCGCTCACCCTTGGACATCCAGACGCCATGCAAATGGGAGGCTCCAGGATTCACACTTTTCCTCTTAACTTGTAGTAAACTTAGATCAGCCCTTACTCTTCCATCATAGTTGTCTCTCTATAACACCCGGGCTTTCTCTCCCATTTCTTCTTCAAATACAGTTCTTTTGGACATGCCTCATGTGGAGAGCTCCCATTCCTCACCTTGTTACAGCATGTTGGAATTGCATGCCTTTCTCTGGGAGCAGGCAGCTGCATGAGACCAAAGTTTGCTTTCAGTAAATAATCAGCAGGAGCAGAGAGGTAATAGAGATTTGGCACCAAACATCATTCTAAGCTTGTATAAGTGGATTTCTAGGACTGTGATCCTGGAGCATGGATTGAAAAGAGGTACTGGAGAGGCTGGACCTGAAGGGAATGCTGTGCTGTGGGACTGTTTTTGGAAGGCTGCTGAGGCAGGTCCAGGTACATGTGCATCTGTGCTGCCACTGAGTTGAGAGTAGGACTAGGTCCACCCCCAAAGGAGAGTTACAATGCTCAAAAAAAAAAAAAAAGAACTTCAGGAAGTAGACTTCAATAGAAGTCTAGCAGGCAGTGATAAAAATTGTACTCTCTCTTAGTATGGCTTTGAAGCCTCCTCCATTTCCTGGAAACAAACCGCTCCTTTCCCAGTGTGAAAACTTTTGGACTATTAATCAAATAAATCAATGAAGCTGTATTTAAATATCAAATGCAGGGGTTCAGGGACAGTGACATGCTTGTTAGCATACCAAAAATTAGATTAAAAAGCCTTTTAATGTTAATTTACTGAGATGATTTGCTTGCCAGTCATGTAAGAGCAATTCAGTGGATGTACAGATGCATCCATATGTGCAGATCAGAGCAGTGAACGTGGCACTCTCCACTCACCACTTTCCACTCCAAGGAAAGTGGTTTCATTCCACTTCATGCTAAAGGCTTGTGTGAGAATTACTGGCTGCTGGCATCAGTCTCCAAGACTCATTGTTGTGGATGAGGGAGTCAGTCTGGATGGTGCTTGGCACAGAGGTAGACTGGTGGGACCAAGGGGCACTGAGGAGCCAGGGAGCTGCTGGCGCAGGAGGAGGCATTCACCAATGGGCACTGCCATATTCAGTGACGCAGAAAAGCATATGTAAGCAGCAGAGGCAGGAGTGAAAGAAGAAAAACAAAATGTGCCATAAATATCTCTAGAAAGAGCTGATGACTGGTAAATGTGTTGAATAGAGGCAGCAGAAATAATTTTTGTATTGATTAATTTGTATCTCTGTTGATTCAGTCAGGCGCCTCTTGGCCAATGTTTAGTTAATGATTCCTGTTCTTCTTTCCATCTCAATCCTTCTCTTTGGTGCCCTGTCTGTAATCCTCTTCTGCAACAACATGTAGCACTTTTCATAGTGTGTCTGGAACAAAAATGTTTCCCAAACACTAAAGAAATACTATTAACAAACAACCTGTGAGCAAGTCTTGTAGATGTATTCATATTGTGCTGTGACTTGGGATCGGTCCTATATGCCATAGGGTCCTATGCTGCAAATAGGTAATGGGGGGGATTCTTAGCTCAGGTGGGGCTTGGAAGAAGGAAAGGGAGTAATTCTGGGTTCTTCTCAAAGGTTGAATTAGGAGGCCATACTCAGAACACCATGTGTAGCTTTTTGGAAATACAGATCATTGTAATACGTTGCTGTCCTGATGCATATCCAAAATCTGTCACAATATAGCTCAGATTTTGCATGGTTTCAGGGGAATCCAAGAGGAGAGGAACGACTTGAGTAGAGATCAGGAATAGCAGTTCCTGTGTGCAGGCCACCTTTCACAGTTTCAAGCTGAATATTATATGTGCAAGCATTAAAAGTTTTACTGACTTTCCTATGAATCCAGAGAATGCCTGCCTTGCAAACGAGAGATAGCGTTTATTTCTTCTCTTAATTTGAGAGCAACGTCTTCCCAATGAAGTCTAAAAAAAGCTGAACAAAGGATGACTTTGTTTCTGTAAAATTTGTGGAACCTCAACTATCATTTCCTTTTAAACAGTTATTTTTATTTAACATGTGTAAATTTCAAATATTTTTAATGGGGTACATAGATGACATAATAAATGCTTCTTTCCAAGATATGGTGCATAAGGTATTTCACAAGCAGTTACTGAATTGTGATAGGCTGAGTATATAAATAGCATATTTTATGTAAGTACAATATGTTAACATGGTATATAATAGAATTAAGCAAGCTGTAATCTAATCAAGCTCTTTAACTCCGTAAAGCTATAGGAGTGGTGAAGCTATTGTCTTTAGGAATTAAAGTTCTTTTTAAGTATTAGCAGAAGGATAATTATTTGCTGATTCTGTGTCAAAATTTTGTTGAAGTGCCTTATGTAAAAATGGAAATTCAAATCAAGAGGGGTTTGAGACTAAGTTAGGACATCAATTTAATATGACTGCTTGGGGGGTTTTAAAGGAAAAAGAATGGATATAACATTATTTTGAATAGTTAACATACAGTATTTTAACATGAGAAGCACTGATTAGATCACCACAATCTATTTTATGCTATCAGGATTGCTGAGGGGGCTAATAATTGTGTTAAATTTTCATATTACTCATATTCACACATTAATGAACAGATGCATTGTTACTATTGGGATTTTGCCATTTGGCCTTTCACATCTCTAATCATGATTTCCTACCGAGATCTTTACCGTTCTCGCAGAAATTCAGTCATTGATACATGGCCGTCCACCGCATTCATTACTCTCCCCTGATTTGTCCGTGGCTCTCCCGGCACCACCGGCTTGGCTTACTGGGACGTAACACGAGCCTTCCGGCGGGGGACTCCGGCGCTCGGGCTTGCGCTGGCAGAGCTCGAACTTCCCCCGGCAAAGTGGCACCAGGACCGTCCCGGCGCCCCTCCCCGAGCGGCTGCGGGGGTCTGGCGAGGAGGGAAGCAGAGAGGCAAGCAATTCAGGCAAACAGGGATGCCCGTGGCAGGCAGCGGCCGGCGGCCAGCGCGGCTGGGCTCTGGCAGCCCCGGCGAACGGCTACTGTAGCTTTAAGGCGGCAAGTTAGACAGAGGACTTGTGTTTCTTTACGAGCGTACCACGGCGAATATTTTGTCTAGCCGCAGGGGGAAAGCTTTGTCGAGGACCTTGCTGACAATAGACTTAAAAGTAAGGCGGGCTGCTTTTGGCGCCTGGAGGCTCTGGAGCCCATTGTCAGCTAACAATGGATCCCTATTGCCGCATTTCTGCTTTGCAAAGGTTTCTTGGCTTTTAATGACTGACAGTTCTCCGCCGCAAATGCTGCATTTGCTCCGGCCTGTTTACACGCTGTTCCGGAGTTTTCAGAAAAGCAGAGGAATAATAATAAAAAAAAAAAAAAATTAAAATTATCAAGGAAAAATGGCAGTGTTTATCAGACCTATTCACGTTGTGGGAAATTGTTTCCTTCGTGGATGCTTCGAGGGGACGGACGGATTCCATCAGTAGCTGCGCAAGTGTCCGGAGCCCGGGCGACGCCTCCGGCTCAGCAGCCCCGGCACGGAGCGTGCTCTGCGCTGCAGCTTCTCCCGCCCGCGCCCCTAGGATTTAAGGAGATTTAGAGATTAGTTTTAGAGATCCTAGCAGAGAAATCCCACTCGGGCAAGCCCGGGAATCAGCACAGGGAGCGCCCGCGGGTGCACAGGATGAGATCGGGGTGCTTCAACGTGAACAAAAATGTTACGCAACAAAACACCCTCCTGTGCTGTCAGTGGCATCCGAAAGTTATCGCTGCTCTCCCGGCAAGATGCGGACGTGGGGCTGTGCCTGGCTCGGGTGTCTGTCTGCGCGCAGCCGTGCGCGAGCAGAGGCGAGGTTGATGTGAGATGCAGGAGAGTATCCCCGTGCCTGTGGCACTGTAGTTTCCTGTGCATTAATACCGCCCTGCGGGCGGTGGGTTTAAGGGAGTCCGGGCTCGCTCAGCCCCTCCGGAGCGGCGGGGGCTTCGCGGGGAGAGCGCAGTCGGCAGAGGAACCGCAAAGCCTCCTTGCTCCAAGTTGGGGCTTAAGAAAGGAGGTGGAATTAGCCAAACGAGATAATGAAGGTTGCTCATAATGGTTTTTACTGTGGGGAAGGTTAACCAGTTGCTAATAATTGTATGGTCTCTAGGCCAGACGGTCCCATTGATAAGTTAACATGTACTCCCTTTATGCTCCTGGTAGGGGGTAAACAAATGCCTGAACAAATACAAATACACATAAACACAAATGTGGAGAATAGCAGTATATGTCTTAGATCCAGATAATAAGTGCGGGTATTGTTATTTAGATGGCACATACTGGGACACTTATCTTTTAGTACACTCCATTTTCTAACTGAATGCAGTGCTAATCGTGGGATTGAAAGCTATTGTAATTGTGTACCCATCTAAATACTGACAAGAACATACAATTACATTGTTTGGAATTGAGTTTAACGTTCTCTGAATTTTATTAGCATTTATATTTGCTTATGCATTAAAATTCTACACAAAAAGAGGTCAGGACACAAGAGTTGCAGACATAAATATTAGACGCATCCACACCCTCACTGCGTTTTTCCTAAAATACCGAACAAATGTATTTTATTTTATTTTATTTTATTTTATTTTATTTTATTTTATTTTATTTTATTTTATTTTATTTTATTTTATTTTATTTTATAAGGAAGTGCTAGAATCGGAAATGAGCAAATAATGGGTTTCCATTCTAAGCAATGCCTTTTCTCCCTCTGGATTTTGCAGTCTTTAAAAGCTTTTTTCCATACCCTAACTTTTTATTATTATTTATAATGCGTGTGTTACCGGAAAATCTTTCCACAGTGTGCTTACCACCACACGATGTTTAAACACATATTATAAAGTGGATGTAATTGTAAAGACTCAGAGGGATATAATTACATGTAGCAGATTTAGGAGCTAATTCTTTGCTTCTCTCTCTCTCTCTCTTTACTCTGCACTTTATCAACATAATTATTTTTTGACTGCAGACTAACACCCAGAAACTGACAGGCATCCATTATAGGCAGCAACTTGTTCACCAAATTGAAAAACAATGAACTGCAGGTTTATATGTGCCCATTGTAATACAGAATTACCGGAGCTTTGTTCCACTAGAGGAAAAAGCTAATGGTTTTGAAACAGCAGGCAACAAAACACATTCATTTTTTTCTTTTTTTTTTTTCCTTCTATTTCTTTTTTTTCTTTCTCTCTTCCCTCCCCTCTTATCAGTTTGTTGGTGAAGTCATTATGAACTGGGGCCCAGTTTAGGGTTGGCCTTATTTTTAGCAGATAGACTTTTAATGAGTTCTATTGTGGAGACAGTCATGTTGATTTGCTTACCTTTTTTTTCCCCCCCTTCACTCAGAAACTCCCAGTATTGAAAAGCTACTATCAAAGGACTGGAAAGACAAGCTTCTTGCCATGGGATCAGGGAACTTTGGAGAAATAAAAGGTAACACTGTTTCTCTGCTAAAGGAAATTAAGAATGAATATACAGATACTACTGGCTTTATGGAACTTTGTCTGCCCCTCTTCCCCTCCCCTTCAAACATGGTAATTTGGGGTTTAAATGAAATATATGCACTCCCATCTGTGATAATAGAAATCAGTGAAAGGGTATATTGCCTTAAGTGAATGAATTTGCATTAAGCTTTTGTTGAATATATTGTTCTCTGTTATAAACTAACACATCCTATTGCTGGATTGGGAAAAAAAGTCAGATCAGACATATGTGGTATCAGAATATAGCAGACCTCAGTTTCTGAAATTTGAGGGTGATCTGAATTCCTTGTTTATGTTTGGACAGATTTTGATGATGTAGATTTTGGTTTTTACTTTTTTATTTTTAACTATTTTTGCATGTAGGGAAAAATAAAAAGGGCAAAGTTTGTGTAATGATACCTCTAGGTACTGAAATTAGCCAGTGCAGATTTTAAAAGACAGCGTACAACATCTGTGCACTAAAACCTGTTCTTTTAAAACCGTACTCCAGAAGGAAAATGACAAAATTTGACCACTCTCCAGCAACAGTAGTTTCTGCTTTGCCAAGATATTTCCCCATTTTATATATCTGAGGTCATTTTAGGGAACCTGTGATTGTTTGTTTTCATGAAATTTAGTATTTTTATAATTCCTCTGCTGTGCTTATGATGAGAAAGTCACTCAAAATACATGTCAGAAATTGTAAGTCCTCAGAGCAGCCATTATCACTCTGAAAAGAAGCAGCAACTCTGATTCTTCTCCCATTTATATCAGTGTGCATCTGGAGTAGCAAAATCCAAGCCAATTTTGTTTTGGAAATGTGAAAGTAGAATGAAATTAAAATTAAACCCCTCTCTCATGTTTATAAACTGGATTTAGTTTCTCTCCATTATTTTTGGTATGTTTACTTACTAATGTTGTCCCTGATCTAGAGATCGTCACTCAGGCAAGCTCCCAAACCTTGTGCCCGGTAGGTTTAAGGACTGTGTGCACAAGAGGTTGGTAGTATTCAGTAAAGCATATAATATGACATGCTCTCACAGGTTAATGGATTGGTGCATATGCAAATAAAGTGGTTTTTTAATTATATGGGCCTTCCAGCCTGTCACCGACAAGCCACCAGCATAAGTTTGTGCTATTCCATTGACTTACCCAAGTAGGAAGATATGCCACTTGTTTCCCCAGGCTTCTCTCTGGGAGGCTGTAATTCAAAAATATGTATTCATTACATATGCAGAATAACTTTAAACAGAATATAGTGGTCCAGCCCCCAGTAGGCTGAGATGATGTTGTTGTGGTGATGATGATGATTACTACAGAGGGCCAAACCCTGTGTTCTTCATTCCTTCTCCATGTGTGTAAAGCAACAGATCATAAAGAGAAAGAGCAGCCACTGGACTTACCTGGGAGTTGTAGGTTTTAAAAGCACATTGTTTCAAAGTGACATCATCCTTTGCCATGACTGATTAATCTTTAAGATGTTTCATGGACAAAGTATGAGGAGATATCTTTCATGCCCACTTTTGGGTACGTATTTCAGCAGATTTTGCGCACTGTAAGGAGCCTCTTTAACTCTTGACACACTGGAACCTTTAGAAGGACTTCCAGTGATTCTCCAGTGCCTTTGGACTTTGTAGAGCTGCTCTGAAGAGTGCTGTGCACTGAGAAGGTGGTCTGTTCCCAGTGCCTATGATCTTGTTCTTTTGGAGGGTAAGCTTTTTTCTCTCTTCTTTCACAAGCTAAACATGAAAGCAGCAGCAGCCAGCTATATGCTACCATGAGAGAAATTCAACAGTCGTTTCAGTCAAGCCTGGGGGAAAGGATGGGGAGCAACAGCACAGCCTCAAAGAAGACTTTTCTTTACTTTAATTTTGGTTTTTAGCTTTATATTTTGAACACAAGTCGAGTTCTGTAGCTCTGTTCAAAAGCCTCACGTCTGAGGCTTTTTAGCGCAACTGTGGTTCTGTGGTTGGGGGCATGGTTATTAGGTGTTTGGATCAAGTTTGGCAGTAAGCTGTGAAAACAGGCACTGGTTTATTTTTCCTACTGACTACCGTGACAGTTGCAATTATTGTCCATTGTTCCTAGGTGGCTAGAAAGGAGGGAGGATACAATAGAGCATTGCCCTCTGGGGGTAAATGAATTTGACTTACAGATTCTTGGGGGGTCAGGCAGGCTGATTATTTAGTGCCCAGGAATGTGATTTTCATGACACCATCAGCCGTGAGCAGCCAACAGACAATGGCTCAGCTGTATTGCCGCTATATTTAGTGAGGCAGCAGGAAAGGTGTGCAAGTGAGCTGCTCTATACCCACATACACGTGTACAAACACACGTGCTACAAAATGATTTTGTCATTCTGTAGTTATGAAGTTTTCCAGTTGTGTTTTTCAAATTAACTTCTTTCTCTTTATTTGGCCTGGCAGCTACATTTTTTCCGCCCCTCATTTCTCTATTAGTGATATTTGGAAACCCTCATCTAAGTACTGTCATATTATTAATACACCCTGGAATGTGGACAGCACTAGGAACTGTACTGCCCAACTGTCTTATGCACTGAATAGTTTTTTCCATTTAACTGTTCAAAATTTCATTGTGTTTTTCATTAGGTCTGGGGGAGTTTTAGTACATAGTATATGAAAGTCTCAGCACTAGGCTACATATTGTTAATGCCCAAGCCTGTGTTATTACCATTGAGTTTTATTCTCTGGGAGAGATTAAAAGAAAGGGAGATGTAGAGGAAGACTTTATTTTCTATTAGCATGATTTCTTTTAAGTTATAAAGCAGTAATATTTTATTAACGATAGGGAAATTGGTGAATGGTTGGAAGTGACCAGACTCCCATGTTTTGTATTCAGTTGTTTCTCTTGGTTGCTTTGTTACCTTTGGCTGCTACTTTAAACCCCCCTTTCTCCATCTCCATGCCTGTAAAACAGAAGAACCATTACTGAGTGTCTGCAGAGAGCCAGCTGCAAACTTCAAGATCACAGTTAGAAAGATCTATATATATCCAGTTACTAATTGAAAAGGAAATGTATTGTTTTATTCCACAGCCTGACTGAAAGGTACTGCAAGGGAATACTCTTAAAATGGGTCAAAATCTAGAACCTTTCATATCTGTAGGAATTGTAACTCAAATACCTGTGTTTATTCAGAGAAATAGTCTGGGGCTAAATTACAAGTTTGGCACTAGACATTTCTTAAGAAATTCTGTTTTGGTGTCTGTGGAATTTTTACTGTGCTAGTCACTATATAGCAAAACCTACAAAACATGCTGTTAAATTGAAGCATTTTAAAGTGAAGCTGTAAAACTAAATTTACTTGGTTAAAGCCTGTTCAAACTTATTTATATCCATCATGAGGGCCTCTAGATTATTCATGGATAATGCAATTTATTGGATTCAGTGGAGCAGAGAGATCTTCAGGTCTCAAACTGATTGTCTACAGGAAGGAAAATCATCCCCCTTTTCTGCTGTCAGTGTAACTTTCTCATTGGCTGTGCATTGCAGCGGGAAAGTAGGTGCTGTCCTCCAGTGTTACTAGGAAAAGGTATAAAAAATTATATTTATTTCTTAAATATCAGTGATCATTCGTGTATATATATAAAATTAACATGAAGCTTCTCTTTCACTGGTGCTGGGCCTTGGGACCGATGCTGGCCCATCAGGTGCATCATGGGTTGTCCAGCCTTGCTCCCACTGAGGTGAGTGAGGCAGCTTTTACCATGATGAGAACTCTTCTTAAAACTTTATTGGTGTGCACAAAGCCTTGCTGCTAATCTTGTCCATCTCTCTACTGAAATTTGTCAAGACATAATAATACATATTTTGTATATTCCCCACTTATAATTCTGAATAGGTGTGTGTGGAACAAAAGGTTAGTAGGACTTTTGTTTCCAATCCTTCTGAGTTGGTTTTCTGTTGAAGGCATTGTTAGCAGTGATTGTGTCCAAATCTCTCAAGAAAGACTGGGCAAGTCTGAATCTGATATATTTTTGTTGTTTGAAAAACCTTTTCTATTGTGCAGGTTAGTTTGTAAACAACTCAGGTGAAGTGTTTTCTGCACTCACTGTGAAAGGGATTTTCATTAGGTTAAAATCAGCTTTTCGTTCACTTAAATCCA